>CM060377.1:109033543-110240298 GCA_030545235.1 Helianthus tuberosus
CTGCCTTGTTCGAGCCCAGTAGGGATCTCGGTTTCAGAGTTGTACCGGACGATATAGTAAGGATTCTTTACGGGTCCAAATATTTCATCCACTACCCCTAGCGGTGATCTGCTTTCTGTGATCCATAGAATCGAGCCCTCACTTAAAGGGTTATGAACCTCCACTCCTTCCACAACCACTTGAGAGCCCATAATCTGTACGAACGAAACCAAATATTAAAAATTCAGTCAAACTAGACCTTTAACCAAACCAAATGTTTAGTAAAGAATTTGGCAAGAAGCTCGTAAACACGAACAATGTTTTTTTCACTTCATCAAGTCCGTTTATGCAAGGTTTAAAAGGCAGAAACGGGCATCGAGGCGTCTTCCCTTAGCCTCATGAGGCGTAAGCCTCGAAACATTATTAAAAAATAGTAGGTATACATATATATCTCATAATTTTATATAAAATAAACATCATGAACATTATAAAACCTAATTTTAGTAATAAAACAAACATCATAATTCATAAAGTTCAACAAGCAAGGTTTAACATAAAACAAACATCATAAAATAGTTTGACAACCAAAATTAGCCCACTATTGGGTTGGCCCACCAATTAAGCCCAATAAACACTAAATGGATCCAAAACTAAAAAAAATTCAATTTTCATAAGGTCTGGTGAGGCTTAAGCCTCAGCGCCTCTTACACCTTGAAAAGCCTTGGCAAGCTGAGGCCTAGGTTTCAATTAACCCCTATGAGGCTAAGCCTTTTATGCGATTTTTCATAGCCTCAGCCGAGGCGTAAGCCTCAAAGCGAGCCTCGGAAAGCCTTCCTTTTTAAATCATGTGTTTATGTTCATCTGTTTATATATTAATTAAATTTTATTTACTATTTATTAGTAGTACTAATTGGCCCATCATGCATCAACCTATAAGCCCAATCAAACTTTAGAAACAAGCCTTGGGTAATCGACTAATGAACAAACACATACATTTTCTTCCTTTTTGTTCATTCATTCCATTCATTTACGTTCGTTTATGCTCATCCATTTACGTTCCTTTAGAAGATTAACAAACAAATATAGACAAAAATACGTACAGAGTCATTTTCATAACCGGCAAACATGAACAAGAAAAAAATTTGAACAAAACTAAGGCAGGTTTTTTTCTTTATTTGCAGTGAGCTTACCGATAATTAGGGGTGAGCAAACGACGATACCCGACCCGACCCTATAAGAACCCGACCCGACCCGAGAACCGGAAAACCATAAAAGATGGAACCGAAACAGGACCCTATAATACCGGGTCGGTTCCGGTTAGTTGGACAATCGGGTAGGTCGGTCCAGGTTTTAAACACCGACCCGATCAGGTTCAATTGGTTTATCACTTTAACAGCTAGTTTGTGATGATATCTCTGATTATTTAATACATTTAAAGTGTTTTTTTCTTTTTTTAAAAAGGAGAAAAAAACTATTTAAAAAATATGTTCATGGGATTTAAGTGACAGGGGAATCATTTTTGCTTTAAAGAGAACACATGATAGGCATTACAAAATACTTAAAAAATTGAATGACTTTGGACTCATGTCATGTGTCTGGATTGGCCAATAATCTGTTGTCATGCATTCGGTAAGCAATGATAAAATGAGAAAAGATATATTATTACAAGTTAGAAATATACACCAAACAATATATTATTATTAATTTAATAATCTAACGCCAAGTGTTCGATAAAATGTCTGATCGAAAAAATTGACGAAAGGTGTTACCAAAACATAGATAAAACTTTGTAATCAAAAACTGATAATTCAAACATCAAAAATTTCAAAAAGTATTAACAAACTTCAAACATAATCCCAAACAAATGTAAGAAATCCAAACATGATAATCAAAATCCAAAGCAAACGAAAGAAATCCAAACAAAATCCTCAAAATCCAAAGCAAACGAACTTAAACCGACACTACCTTTACTCTTTTCTCCATTTTCCGTATCCATCTCTAGCCATCCGTTAATCGACATCGATATTCATTTGATCCGGTTCCACTTTATCATAAATTTCTACATGAAAAAATATAATGATAAATACAACGTAAACAACAAACAAGGATGTATTTCGGTGTATCGTAAAATTACCTTTTCCAATGTCATCGAACTCTGCCGAATCTTCGATGTAGATTTTCTTTTTAATTGATGCACGAATCCAATCCTCTGTACATATTAATGCCTCGACAATCGGAGTTGATAAAGAAGTTCGATAAGTATCAACAACTCTTCCGCCTGTACTAAACGCCTCCTCAGAAGCAACACTGGATACCGGGATAGCCAATATGTCTATAGTGATAGGAAGAAAAAATCTAATTAACACTATCGTGTTATTATAAGTAATAAAAATAAAGTACTAATTAGTAAACATACCTTTCGCCATTTTCGCTAGTACAGGGTATTTTGAAGATGCAGCCTTCCACCAACCCAGAATATCAAATCCCTTGTAAGGGGCCTCCTCTCCGTCGTCTAGGTACCTCTCAAGTTCTGAATTGGTGTTATAAGATGTAGAACCGCCATCCGCTTTAAATTCTGTAAAAAAATCACTCTCTCCTTGTGATGATGGTTCAACGTTCTCCTGACTTGGTGAAACTTTATCTGAAGCTTGTTTTTCACTGCTTGATGCATAATGCTCATACAAAAGCTTCAATTCATCCTTTATACTATTAACTACAATTTTAACTCGTTTCTTCAAGTCATCTTCTGTCTCATCGTCTTTTTTTTTCAGCCCTGAATATTCTCTCAAATCCAAACTGAATAACACGAACCTTTAACCTCGGATCTAAAATTGCAGCAAAATACAGAATGTAATTAAATGATCTGCCAGTCGGTAGATTTCTCCAGTACTTGTCGAACTTTAGGTGCATCTTAGCACCCATAAGTCTACCTTCCAAGTCAGAACCGTCTTTCATATTCCTTAAATGCTTGTCTATATCCATAACCTCGTTAAAAAATAAATTAACGGTAACTGTTTTTGTAGCAGAAGCGTTGGCGGTTTTACGCTGAAACAATTCTAACACACTTGCCAATTGTCTCGCGTAGTTCCAGTCACTAACTCTAGGAGCATCATCACCCATATCATTTTTATAATTTGGGTCTTCCAGATCATATCTGTTAAACGCCTTCTCAAATTTTTCTGCCTTCTCTAACATCTCCCAAGTCGAGTTCCATCTTGTAGTCACATCTATACCTATGAATGCTTTGCTTTCGATCTTTTCTGCCTTAACACATTTTTTAAAAGTGTCTATTCGCTGAGGAGACAATCTAATATAGCGAATTGCATCTCTGATACGATCTATGCATGTTGACCCATCACGTAAGCCGTCTTTCACAATAAGATTGATTATGTGTGCCATACATCGGATGTGCAAGTATCTCCCTTCGAACAAAAGGTTGTTTAACCTAGTTTTTAGAAACTGTATGGCAACATCATTAGCTGACGCATTATCTAATGTAATGGTCAGCACATTTTCAATATCCCATTCTTTTAAACATTGAATAAGGGACCTACCTATCTCGTCTCCCTTGTGGCTGAATATTTGCTTGAAGTTGATGATCCTTTTGTGTAACACCCAGTTGTCGTCTATAAAATGAGCTGTAACACACATATAGTTAACCCGCTGATTTGAAGTCCACGTGTCTGTGGTTAGACACACCCGTGTGCTATTCTTTGCAAAAAATGACTTCAACTTCCCCTTTTCCTCTAAAAATATCTCCCCAATATCCCTCGCAATCGTAAACCTGCTTGGCATCTTAAAAGTCGGATTAAAACTTTCTATAACCCTTCTAAATCCCTGATGCTCAACGGTTGAAAACGGGACCTCGTCTATTAACACCATCTCTGCAATGGCTCTTCTACTCGTTTTCGCACAATACTTCCATGCCTTTACCTCACCACTACCGCCCTCGCCATCATCGCCTTTTTTCAAGAAAATATTGCTTTGGTTTTTTAATCGGTCCGGGTGCTTTTCACATCTCCTACTGTGTTTACTCAACGCCGATGTGCCATTTTTATACGGGTCCGCAGCCAAATCTTTCGAGCAATGCTTGCATCTTGCCCGTTGGTTTCCGTCCTCATCTTTATACTTCTCAAAATCAATCCAAACAGTAGATTTACCTGATGTTTTAGATCCTGTCGTTTTCTTCGTTGTTGTGGTTTTAATTTTCTTTTTTGCGGTTTGTTTTTCGACATTTTGTGACTTCCTCTTTCCTCTTCCGTCCACGTGAGAATCGTCTCTTGATACATTCTCGATGTCGACATTTGATGAATCCATCTACAGTTTGTCATAAAACATACAGTGAATTACGTAATCATTAAACGGGTAATGGTATCAAAGATTTCATTCAAATGCACCATAAATAGGCATTAGGACTGCACTTAACACAATGGTAATGGGTCAAACAGTGATTCATGAGTATCCGACCCTATCTATATATTACCAATTATAACTCTGATCTTATTATTATAACTCTAAATGGGCCATTGGGCTTCATGGGTTACACAGAATAAATATTCAACTCAAAAGTCTAATCCAAAACATACCATCATCAATTCATGGGTTACACAGAATATTCAACTCATATTATAACTCTGATCTTATTATTATAACTCTAAATGGGCCATTGGGCTTCATGGGTTACACAGATTCAAGATTTTAGACTATGAATAATACAAATTTAAGGGTATCTCAATAATACAGTTTATTAGACTACGAAGTTGAACCAACATAGCATTTCTTTCAGATTCATGTGTATTGTCGATTACATAACTCACCAACAAACTCTAAACAACTTATTCATATGAAAACAACACACTAGCAGCCTCTTAATTTGGACTAATGATCATGACTTTTTTTTTCTAAGAATAACAGTAATTATTTTATACAATCAATTAGGTAAACTATACACTATATAGTATATATGCGACTAATATTTTTTGATAATTACGCACAGTCGAAACAAACAACATCTAAAAACTAGTGACAGACAAGCAGTATTACATCTTCAACGAAAGACTAGTGACAGACAAATATGTTGACGTGTTGACTCAATTGCACTACGCTAAAACAAACAGTTATAAAGCTCGAATATCAAATACTATTCAAAGTAGTCAACAAACAGAAATCTGAACTCAATACGTGTATGTATATATGATGCTTGACACTGTTTTTTTTTTGTATACAAATTTCAACAAAGTGGACGACAAGACGGGTACCTGACACGAAAACTTCTGTCACTCGAAGGAATATAGGATGCTCAACGATGGCTGGCAGCTTTTCTGAACGTGAAGTCTGATTATTAGGTATTCTATATTCACGTTTTTTTATTAGGGATGGGATTTGTTTTAGAATAGGATACAAATTTTGTATGCTCTATCTTTTATTTTCAAAAATAATATCGACAAAATCTTGCATGAGTATAGGAATTAGGAAACCAATTTTGCATTTGTATATCTTTTATTTTCAAAAATAATATGCAATCTTTGTTTTAATATATCTTTTATTTTCGAAAACTTATCACTTGGTTTTACTTTTATTATATCTTTTAAAAATAATTTTGATCAAATCTAGCAACCTTTAACCATTAGAATTTCGATCATATCTTTAATATTTCATATTTGACATAGAAGGGGTATGTTATGATATAGAATTTGGTCTTTGATCTTTGTAATCGGGGTGCGATGTTACAGAGTTACAAAAATGTCACCGAGTTATTGAATCAACTATGAGCTTATGAATGGCCATCAATCTCAAGCTCAACATATCTTTTAAATGCCACAACCTTGCTATGATTTAAAAAGATGGTTTTGTCATTAAGTTACTTACAATGTTTTACAACTAGGATTTAGGAAATAAATAACTGAAATGCGATGTCATAGAATTCAAAACTTATTCGAAACCGAATCAAATGCATTGATTCAAGTACACAATAAAACATAGTCAAACAAAAAATAAAGCCTTCGTCTTTCGATTCTTTTCCATCTTCAGCCGTAACCGCACTCGCTAATTGTCATTATGTTGGCTTGAACATGTACCAAGTCGTTCTCGACATCTTTTAATATGTTTTAGCATTGCCGCTATTCCGTTTTTAACCTTGTCTGCAGCGACAACCACCGCGCAGTGCTTGCATCTTGCCTTAGCATTCCCATCCTCATCAACAAGCTTATCAAACTCCTCCCAAACATTCGTATTCACTGAATTTCAATTTCGAACCATCTACATATAAACAACAATACAATTTCATGGAATTAAATTTTTACAATACATGATAACTTCTAGAAAATAAGAAGCTTAATGATATGTATTGCTTACCTTGTCAAGGAACAACCCTAGCTTGATGAATGAATCAAAGATCGTCTAAATTCTAATACTGTTATGCATAAGCTTCTATAAGTTGTTATAAGATTAGTATTTAAAGTATAAAGTTACGTTCTGCATATAAGATTAGGTATTCATTCGGTATTGGGCCTAAGCCCAATGATTAATCTGCTTTGTTTTGTTATTATGTAAAATCGGTTCCAATTTCAAAGTCGGGTTTTCAAGTGAAACCAACCCGGAACCGACCCGACCCGATAACATCCTGAAAACCAGAACCGACAAAGAGACCGACATGCATAGGTTCGGGTCGGGTTAGGTCCAAAATCGGTTCGGGTATCGGTTCTTTTCGGTCCGGACCTATTTTTGCTCACCCCTACCGATAATACAGCTCCAACTGGAAGTGTCTGATGATGGGGTTGTATGGTTACAGTCACCTGAGGAACTGGAGGGAGATCCTGCAATCAACAAAAAACAAGAGCTACCCATCAGGATGAATGGATGATCAATGAAACATAAAATGTAAAATTAACTATGATGCACAAGGTAGTGTTTGGATCTGCATTTTCACACATCAAGTTGCAATAAGCGATTCTGATTCTGAATATCAAACATTTGCATAATCAATTTCATATCATATTGTAAAAGAGACAGGTATGAAATGGAAAGGAAATCTGAACTTGTATTAATGAAAAGTGTGTTTACAAATGAAGAGGATCCCTCTATTTATATGGGAAGGAGGGACCAATAAGTAAATATTAATTACATGTAGGGACACCTATAATTACATGCAAGGACATCAGAGACCTCTAGTTAACAACTAGGTCATTCAACTATTTACAACTAACACTCCTCCTCAAGTTGGAGCATAGATGTTAATCATGCCCAACTTGTTACATATGAAGTCTATTTGTGGCTTCCGGAGTGGTTTCGTGAAGATATCCGCTAGTTGGAATTCCGTCCTAACATCAATTGGCTGAATCGATGGAGGATCCTTTTGAGTACCGACTATCCGATCTCTGATTAGGTGACAATCAACCTCAATGTGTTTAGTTCTCTCATGGAATACTTGATTTTTGGCTATATGTATAGCTGATTGATTATCACAGTACAATCGCATCAAGTCTTTAGAGATAACCCCAAGTTCTCTAAGAAGACGACGAACCCATATCATCTCCGATGTAACATTTGCCATAGCTCTGTACTCTGATTCAGCACTTGATCTGGATACGGTGTGTTGTTTCTTACTCTTCCAGGACACAAGGTTTCCGCCAACGAAAACACAATACCCAGTGGTGGATCGACGGGAAATAGGACAGCCTGCTCAATCTGCATCTGAAAATCCAAATATACATCCATCTCCATCTTCTGTGAAAACACCACACGACAATGACCCTGATCAGAATATAAGATCCCTAGGCCTGGTGTGGTCTTGAGATATCTTAAGACACGGAGAGCAGCATCCCAGTGTCCCGTGTACGGAGTGGCCATGAACTGACTTAGGACACTGACGACAAAGGAGATATCTGGTCGGGTGACAGTTAAGTAGTTAAGTTTTCCGACCAATCGTCTGTATCGCTCAGGATCTTTCATTGGACTTCCGTCCTCTGGAAGGAATTTCCTCGTAGGAAGCATAGGACTATCAACCGGTTTGCAGCCCAATAAGCCACACTCAGTTAGCATATCAAGGACATACTTCCGCTGAGAAAGGAGTATTCCTTATGGGGAACGAGATACTTCTATGCCAAGGAAGTATCGAAGTCGACCTAAGTCGCTAATCTGAAACTGAGACTGAAGGAACTGTTTGAGCTTGGTAATCCCATCTTCATCATCCCCTGTAATTATGATATCATCCACATAAACAACTAGAATAATCCTTCGGCCATGATGATGTCTAAAGAATACAGAGTGATTATATGCACTACGAACGATCCCAAACTCTCCCATAACACTAGAGAAGCGACCAAACCATGCCCTTGGAGACTGTTTGAGACCATATAGGGAACGGCGTAGTCTGCATACTTTTGAGGCCTCCTCCTCAACAATGAACCCAGGTGGCTGCTCCATATAAACCTCCTCAAGAACACCATTGAGAAAGGCGTTCTTGACATCAAGCTGGTGGAGCGGCCAATGATGAATGGCAGCAAGAGCAATACAAATACGCACAGAGGGCATCTTGGCAACCGGGGAGAAAGTCTCGTTATAATCAATACCATAAGCTTGAGAATAACCTTTAGCTACCAGACGAGCTTTCAGACGATGTAGCGAACCATCAGGGTTAAGTTTTACTGTGAAAACCCAACGACAACCAACACGCTTACCAGGAGGAAGTGGTTCAAGATCCCAAGTCTGATTGGCCCGTAAGGCCCCAATCTCGTCTTCCATGGCTTGACGCCATCCTGGATGAGCCAGAGCTGTCATCACATTCTTGGGAATCGGGTAGGAATCCAGGGAAGTGGTAAAGGCATGTGACTCAGTAGAGAGATGAGCGTAGGCAATATAATTCTGAATGGGATAACGAGTGGAACGTCTAGGTTCCTTACGGAAGGCAATGGGTATATCGGGATATGGTGCACCCGGAGGGTCATAAGCAGAAGTACCTGAGGTAGTATCTGGCAAGGGTGTGTCAGGTTCGGTCATGGCAGGCGGAGCTGAGGACGTACCAGAGGCATGGGTAGGCTGGGGATCAAGGGTCGCTGAGGTTTGATCCTTACCTCGTCGAGAATATGTGTAGAGTAATGGCGGAGGATCTGTCGGAAGGCCCGAAGCTATAGGAGCTGGAACTGTGGTGTCTGAGACCAAAGGGGTAGAGGGAATAGATGACACAGGAAAGGTAGGAATGATGTGAGACTCAGGTATATCAGGATCAGGAAACAGGTCAGAAACTGGAATGGAAGATTCTGGAAAGAAAGGGCACAACTAATCAAAGGTGACGGCAGCACTGGTAAAGTATCGACGAAGAGAAGGACTATAACACCGATAACCATTCTGGACACGTGAGTAACCCACAAAGATGCAACGAATGGCTCGAGGGTCGATTTTAGGGACTCCGGGACGATGATCATGGACATAAGCTACACATCCAAAAATTTGAGGCTCAAGAGGAAACGGAGTTCCTCTAGGAAATAAAACAGAGAACGGGGTTTGACCATGAAGAACAGATGATGGCATACGATTAATCAGATAAGCCGCAGTAAGAACAGCATCACCCCAAAATTGACGAGGAACATGAGAATGAATCATGAGTGTGCGAGTAACATCCAACAGATGGCGGTTCTTGCGTTCAGCAACACCATTCTGTTGAGATGTATATGCGCAAGAAGTCTCGTGAATAATACCTTGTGATTTGAGATATGTAGAGAAATCGGTGGACATATATTCTTTAGCATTATCGGTGCGTAAGGTTTGGATGGATGTTTTGAACTGGGTCTTGACATATGCATGGAATTCACGAAAGATCGAGTTGATTTCACTACGGGATTTCAATAGGTAAACCCATGTGGCACGAGAATAATCATCAATGAAAGTAACAAAGTATTGAAAGCCCAATGTAGTCTTAACTGGACATGGACCCCATACATCTGAATGGACAAGTTCAAATATGGAAATGGTTCGGCTTGACACTTTTGGGGGATAAGGACGTCGAGTATGTTTACCGAGCTGACATGACTCACAATGGAAGTTATCGGGAATAGAGATGCCAGGTCTCATTTGTCGTAGGACGGCTGCTGAGGGATGGCCTAACCGACAATGAGTTTCAAAGATACTAGACTCCCAGATGTTTGCTTTGGGATGCGACAATGAAGACATTCGATAGAGACCTCCTGATTCGAGGCCGGTACCAATTACTCGGTTAGTACCTAGTTCATTAAAGGTACAATGAGTAGGATAAAAGGTAACGGAACAATTATTTCGTTTAGTAATCTGACTGACAGATAAAAGACTGGCAGGGAAGTTAGGAACAAGAAGAACAGAAGACAGGTTTAGGCTATCTGGGTTCTGAATGGATCCAATGCCGCGTACGGGGCACGAGGAACCATCTGCAAGTTTAACCGGTGGGTAAGAGGTATTATGAAGGCTAGTGAGAATTCCTTGATTCGCAGTCATGTGATGAGTAGCTCCAGAATCAATAATCCAGGATAAGTCAAAGCCAGAAATCGTACCTGGTCGTACCAGGATAAGTCAAAGCCGAAAGACACTCGTGAGCTAAGAAACCTTTAGCTCTGATACCATGTAAAAGAGACAGGTATGAAATGGAAATGGAAAGGAAATCTGAACTTGTATTAATGAAAATTGTGTTTACAAATGAAGAGGATCCCTCTATTTATAGGGGAAGGAGGGACCAATAAGTAAATATTAATTACATGTAGGGACACCTATAATTACATGCAAGGACATCTATAATTGCATGTAGAGACCTCTAGTTAACAACTAGGTCATTCAACTATTTACAACTAACACATATGACTAATCAATTTCACACATCAACATGTATGCAAGGCACTCCAATGTGTTTTGATCCCAAAAGGCGACGCGTGATGTTGCGAAGAGTTTGTTAAAAAAAATACTTACAAACTATTTATAGATGATTATTTTAACTTGTCAACTTTTAAGTACTAAAATGTAAGATATTCTTATCATCCGATTTGTTCAATCAATGGTCTAATTTGTTGGCCATTGCTCAATCAATGGTCAGGTTCAAAAAAAGGAGCCCCATGGTAATGGAAAGTGGCGGAGGTAGGTATAAGACTTCGAGATTAACCGACACCAATCTTATTTGTGTTTTATGTAGGACGCATAGCATGAGATTTTTGGTAGACCCCAATCTTTTTTAGAGTTTGACAGCACAGTATTTATCAAAATTGATGCATGTGGTGTAGTGTTAAAGCGTGTCAAATATCAGGTAAAGGCTGGCAGTTCGAGTCTTGTTAGAGACGGTTTTAAGTTTCAAACTTCTATGTTTTTCAATATAAAAACAAAACCCTTCAGATTCTCATTCAAACCATTCAGCTTCAGATTTTCCCCCATCGTTATCTTTTTCCTCTGATCCCTTTCTCGATTCCTTTATATAGTCTGTTTGAGATGATTTGCTCGATCACCGTAGTATTTGTGTATCTAAAAATCCAAACTTGCGTTCTAATATTGTTGTGTTGATCCAGGAAACTCGGCGCTTCCTCAGCACACCAGGAGACTTAAACTTTATTTTTTTAATTCTTTTGTTAATTATTGTAATAATATTCATTTGTTTGAACGGCTTAAATTACACAAAATCCGCCTTCGGCGGGGCTCGAACCCTTGATATCAAGGGGAACAACACCTTAACTCCAATATCTTTGCCAATTGGACCCAACCCCCCACCCTGTAATAATATTCATTTAATTTGTATATATGCTCCATAGTTATTAAAGGTGCGAGGCGCACTCAGGGCGATTTGTTGGGCCCGAGGCCTTATTTGCGCCTGGGCGCTCGCTTTAATAACTATATTGGCATACATGAACTAACCTGAAGATTAAAGGCGCGAGGCGCACTCTTGGTTTTGAAAAGCGAGAGGCGCACAAAAGCGACGAGGTCTAAAATTGAGGCGCAAAAGCGGTGAGCTTTTCGTACCCGAGGCACAAGATGTTTATATAATTTTTTTATATATCCCATACACCCATAGGTTTTAGCTTCCTTTAACCAAAATATCGTTATAAATAAGGCTTTTATACCATTTTACTTACATGTACAAGTAAAAAAACCCAAGGTACAACATTTTTCCGCAGTAAAACGCCTCAGGTACATGAGGTGCGGGCCTCAGGCCAAAAAGCCCCCAAAAAAACCCTAAAATTTGCGCTTTTTGGGCGCTTCTTGTAATTACACAAGGCGCTGAGCAAAAAAGTCCCAGAGGTTGCGCCTTAGTGCGCCTCGTGCCTAGGCGCGCCTCAGCGCGCTTTTTTAAACCCAGGGCGCACTCAGGGCGATTTGTTGGGCCCGGGGCCTTATTTGCGCCTAGGCGCGCCTGGGCGCTCGCTTTAATAACTATGATATGCTCTACAATTTTGTGGAATGCCTGAGGATTTTTGTATAAGTTTTTGTTAATTGTTGATTTGCTTTTGATTTTTGTGTTCATCACTTTGACTCGCATGTTGTGCAATCTTAAAACTTTCAAGAAAATCAACCTTTTTTCTATTTGGACTCATATATGCAGGGAACAATCCTATGATCTGTGGAAGTTTCAAGAGTTCCATGCAACGTGAATTCGAAATGACAGATCTAGAAATGATGAAATATTTTCTTGGTGCTTAGGTGAAACAAACATAGGAAGGTATTCGTGTTTGTCAGAAGAAATACATTCAAGAAATCCTTGAAAGATTCAGATTGCAGGACTGCAATGCAGTGGTAAATCCTATAGTTGTTTTGATTAGAAGGTGTAGGGGGCTGTGGACGCTACACGATACACGCAATTGATTGGCAGCCTTATGTATGTTACTGTTACACGCAATGTTGTATGTCTATTATCTAGGTTAATGGCCAAACCAAAGATGGATCACTTAAACGCTGCAAAGCAAGTATTAAAATATTTAAAAGGTATAGGCGCATATGGGTATGATAGTGACTATGCAAGGGATGTAGAAGATAGGAAATGTGCATCCGGGTATGTATGTATGTCTGTATAGCAATTTGTTGGAGTTCGAGGAAGCAGGAGATCGTCACTTTATCATCTAGGGAGGTGGAATATGTTGCAGCAACAAATTGTGCATGTCACTCACTGCCATGGCTGAAAGGTTTAATGGAGGATCTGAGAGAAAAACAGGAAGGAGCACTTGAAGTGATGTGTGATAACACTTCAACCATAAAGTTATCAATGAATCCAGTGACGCATAGCCGCATAGGCCATAGTTATTAAAGGCGCGAGGCGCACTTAGGGCGATTTGTTGGGCCCGGGGTTTTATTTGCGCCTAGCTCACTTTAATAGCTATGACATGAACCATAGTTATTAATGGCGTGAGGCACACTCAGAGTGATTTGTTGGGCCCAGGGCTTTATTTGCGCCTAGGCGCGCCTGGGCGCTCGCTTTAATAACTATGGCATAGGCATATAGACGTGAGATATCACTACTTAAGGGACTTGGTAAATCAAGAGGAACTGAAGTTGGCATTCTGCAGTACCGAGGATCAACTGGCTGATTTGATGACCAAGCCCATCAAGCTGGAAAGTTTTTACAGTCTGTGGGAATAGTGGAAAGAAACTGACAGTTAGCACTGTTCAGTTTAGGGGAGGAACTGAAGAATAACAGTCATCATTTGACCAAGTTTGTCGGCTAGTCTTTGGGTTTGATGTAGTAATCCTGTTCCTATTTTTCTGATGTACGTTGCTATTCAGTTGTTGAGTCATGAGTCTTTGTGAGGCTATATAATGCCAAGTAAGTTATTAAATAAAGCACCAACATTTGAGTGGTACTGCTTGTTTACAACAATACGTCCATTAGAAACCTTGTAATCAAGGCTGGACTTACATGTATATTTCGGTACAATCACCTATAAATTCATCAAAATGTAACTAAAATCACTTTGAAAACCCAAAACATTTCAGTGACTGGCAAAATAAATTTGGTGACCTGACCCAGTAAAAAAAAAAAAAAAAAAACCCTTTTCCATAAGCATACAAATTTCCAAAAAAATGGCCTCAGTAAAAACAGTTTATGCCTCCACGGCTCCACCACTGGCAATGAACTGTCAAATTTGTTCACACACTAGTACTAATTAACTGCATAAGGCACCCATCTCATCATGTTATACCTCATGATGGGCGCACTTTACAATTTTAAAACCAAGCAGACTGCATAAATATTGGTACTTGCTAACACGAACCTTTCTTGACCTAAAGCTAAAATAATCATTTTCTAAAGCAGCCTGTTATGACCCAAATCCATTTTTACCCGAACCAAAATAAACGAACTTTTAAGTTTCCCAGCCCAGGTCTACTGATTAGCAATTGTCTAAGCAAACAACATACAGTATGAACACAAACAGTTAAGCATTACCTGAACCTCATTCTTGGACCGAATCGGGCCTTTCACTACATCACCATCTTCATCATCAGCATCACTCCAAGCAATTACTTCATCTTTTATCTCCCCTTCTTCCATTTCACCCTCACCTTTTACACCCTCTTCCTCATCCTCCGAATTGTCATAATCATTATCATCATCACTACTGGAACTACTACTACTACTACTCGATTCATCCTCGTCCTCCTCAGAATCCTCCGCATCACCCTCAA
This sequence comes from Helianthus tuberosus, assembly GCA_030545235.1. NCBI lineage: Eukaryota > Viridiplantae > Streptophyta > Magnoliopsida > Asterales > Asteraceae > Helianthus > Helianthus tuberosus. The sequence goes on from CM060377.1 coordinate 109,048,142, forward strand.
CAGTTTTCACTTCACCATTATCAACATCACCGTCACTTACATTGTTATTATTCACTTCTTCTTTCAATTCAGCACCAGATGTTAAACAAACCTTACCAATCTGTTCCTCAATCAAATCCCCTAAATTTTTAGACCCTTCTGAAGTGTTCATTTGTTCCAAACTAGGGTTTTGTTCGGGGTTCATAACTTCAGCCAGTGATATGTTCGGATGATCTTCAACCCAACCCTCAAAGAGTGTCAAGAAAAGAGTCTTGGACTTCTACGAAAGATTGATCAAGCGGTTGTTGTTGTGGTTTAAGTTTGGTGTTGTTAGTAGGAGGAGGAGCATAACCCATCTGCAATCAAGGAGATTAGGACCATGGTGGTGAGAGTGAATATTAATAGTTTAGGGTTTAAGCCTTCAAGATCGGATAATCCGGTTTTCGGATATCCGAAAATCGGATATCCGAAATTTCGGATAGTGAAATATTGATATCCGAACCCGAATCCGAAATTTCGGATATCCGAATCCGAAATTTCGGATTCGGGTTCGGATATTCAAACGGATATCCGAATTTAAAAAAAAAAACCAAAAAACTTGTTTTCTAAGTAGATCAAAACCAAATATGTTTACAGTCAAAACCCATATCCAAAATATAACATTTAAAACATTCAATAAATTCATATTCATAATAAAGTTTAAGCTTAAACAGTTTAAAGTTTCAAACCACCGCAAAAAATTCAAAGTTTCAAACATCCAAAAGTTCTTGATGGGAAAACATATCCTTTAAACTCGGCCGGCGATTGAAGATCGGAGGGTAACGTCGGCCGGCGATTGAAGAGACAGATGACGGATATTCAAACGGATATCTTTCAAAGTTTCAAAGAGACAGATGACTGATGGTAACGTCGGCCGGCGATTGAAGATCGGAGGGGACGATGACGATTGAGAGCGGCTCTGTGATATGAGATGTAAAGAAACCCTAGTTTCTCAAATGTGAATGCGCCTGTTTTAGTGAAACATGATATATCATATATGTATTTTAGGTTAATGGCTTTAATATATTAATAAAAATCTATTTTTTTTATTTATAAGATTTCGGATTCGGATAATCCGAATATCCGAAAATTTTTAAAACTAGCATCCGAATCCGAACCCGAATTTTCGGATTATCCGATTTTCGGATATCCGACAATTCGGATCGGATATCCGAAATTTCGGATATTTCGGATACGGGTTTTCGGATATTTCGGATTCGGTTTCGGATTCGGATTTTTTTGAACACCCCTAGTTTAAGGTGTTTCAGAAAGGGGGTGTTTGGGTTAGCTTATTTTGGAGAAAATGACTTTTTACAAAAGGACTTTTGTTAAAAGGAATTTCTAAAAAAGTGTTTGGGTTAGCTTGTAAGCCAATAAGTTAATAAGTAGTTTTTTTTTAAAAAGTGTTTGGTTTAGCTTATTCATGTAAAATGACTAAAAAGGGCATCCCTTTAAAAATTGTTTGGTTTAGCTTATTTAATTTTTTTTTCCTCTCTAGGTTATTGAAAAACATTTTACGAAACATGTAACATAAAATTCGTTTACATATTTTATAATTTCCTGATTAGACCATAATAATATTACATTCCGATTCCTAAAAAAACATAAAAATCCACATAAATGACACACTAATATCATACTATGCTCATGTCCGTGATTCCATTATATCTAGCGCAATAACATCTCTTCTCGCTGCCATATACATACAAACATCATTCGTACGATTTGTAGACGGAACTTCTTCATGAAGTGCATTACTAGTACCACGAGGAATGTAAGATTCTTGTTGGGCCGTGTTAAATGCTTCATCAAACCTACTGGTCTTTCTAATAAAGTTATGGACCGCCATCGATGTTATCACAATACTCACTTGGTGCTCGTATGTGTAATTAACACGCATATCTCTCAATAACGCCCACCTAGCTTTCCACACTCCAAAGGTCCGCTCAATGATATTCCGCAATGACGAGTGGTGATAGTTAAATGTCTCCTTTGGTCCCCGAGGAGCACGCATAGCACTACTCTGTCCACGTCGAAATTCTGGTATATGATAACGAATGCTTTGACCTTTGTATGGAGCAAGATACCCTTTAGTATTTGGGTATCCGTCATCAACAACGTAATATTTGTCTACAAATATAAAAAACAGTTGTTTGTCATTTCAAACAAGTATTAAAAACATAAAAATTGCATTATACTAACCACCCATTGGATGTGGGAAATTAAGCTCCGGCCTCCGTAAGGCTTCATTGAAGATTCGGGTGTCATGTGCACTACCCTCCCATCCAGCCCATACGAATGTAAAGCACATGTTAAAATCACAAACAACCATTATATTTTGTGTCGCATATCCTTTTCGACCAATGTATTTCGGTTGGTCCTTCGATCGAACTGATGCCCTCACGTGAGTCCCATCAATAGCCCCAATGCATTCCTTGAACATTGGATAATATCGAGGATTATTTAATATATGAGCAGGTACATCATCATTATAGTTTGCGGATGGCTTGATGATGTTAGCACTCATCATTAGTACGGCCGCCATAACTTTATGGAAGCTTCTCGTCCCACTAATCCCAGTTTCAAGTCTCATCAGGCGGTCATAAATCTTCCATTCTTTTTTCTTGCTATCCCATTTGTTTGTCATTTGTTTTTTATCAAGGGTTTTACCTGTTTTTTCGTTCATAGTTTGTAATATATTCACCCACCCAGCCTTAGTAAAGGACGTAGTGGGTTTATTCCCTCTTTCAACTTCAAGCACGCATGCATTGATAAACTCCTTGAACGTAATATCATCCCACATAAATCTTGATCTAACCTTGTTAGGTGGTGTTTCACAACAAAGCAAAAACATTAACTTGGGATACATACCTTGCTGGTGGACGAGGCTCTAATCCTGAACGAGAAGGAGATGCAGACCTTGAATAAACACAGAGAATAAACAAACAAAATTAACAACAAACTCAAGATTATACTGTGACAGCCCTCACCAAATCAGGTATCCGTACGAATTAATTAATATTTAATTAATGCTTAATTACTATGCTTGCTTACAATTGTGGTTAAACTGCTACGTGATTTCTGATACATACATGTACATGCATCATACTTTATTACTGTCACTCCATTACTTACACAGAACTATAGTGACAAACTTGATGCACAAAAGCACAGTTAGCACAATAAACGGATAACCCAGTAAAACATGCTGACATAGCCAGCACTAGACAGACACTGTCTCTGAGGCCAGTATGAGCCGGGAATAGATTATTACACTAGTAGGGAGCGTAGGGAGGTGAGAATTGTAAAACTGTGTCACTAGGTGATAGTTATAGTGATCGGATGTGCCTAAAACATGCTCTAACTATAAAATTCTGCACTTTATTACAAAATTAAGCATTTTACTTAACTAGTAAGGTGCAAAAGCATGGGAAAATAACACTAGACACTTCCCGAAGTGTCGGGAATTCATTGTGTCACTAAAAATAATATTAAAGACACTCTAAATGCTTAATTAGCACTTTAACGGATTAATATCCAACCGAACAACCGGACTTTACCCGGAACATAAAAATATTGTCAATAACATTGTTTTTGCTTTTCTGAGCTAGTTAGGGTCCCCGAACACCCTAACACCCGTTATATTACATAACACACTAGTAACTAACTTGAATTCCTAACTAACATAACTTGACACTTAACTTTTTGGTTGAAATCTAACCAATAACCCCCCCCCCCCCTAACCGATCGGTTCCCCAAAGGGGACACCCTCCACCAAATTTTGATTATTATAATGAGGCTTGTCTAATATCTTGATGACACTTTATATAATGGGTAATAGAGATGAATGGTCTATAAGAATACTTGAAGGATAAGACTTTCATTTGCATCTAACACTCCACAAGTTGCTCTTTCTCCCTCCCTTTGATACCTACGGCCGAAACCATCATCCCACATCCACCCATCATTCAAGTCTTGTTCACTCATTCTACATACACACAAGGGTGAAAGGTGACATACAAGGAGGCTCGGTGCTTTCGGAATCTCAAGAACCTCACTACGTTGCTTTTATCTACCTTGTTTACGCTTTGATTCTTCCCTAGCCTCGAGCTAGTAGTAAGTGCTTCCAAACATCTTCTTGTTCTTGTTTAAAGTGGTTAATAAGAGATTTAACGGTTAAAATCCAAGAACACACAAGATCAAAACATAAAGTCTTGAAAGAATGATAAATAAGTTGGTTAAAGAGTAACTAGTGGTGTAAATCTTATGAAGCTTGTTTAGTTGTGATTACTTTATGTTGTTTGATGCTAGTAGTGGGATAGGTCATCATCTAACCATGCTAAATCATGTTCATGGAGCATGAACTAGTAGTTTGTTAAGTGTGAAAGCTACAAGATGATGAACTCTTCCACTAACAAAACATGAACTTGTGTAAAAGTGATTTTCCTTGTAATATAAGGTTTTAAAACTAGTAGATCTAAAGATCTACAAGTGGCATATTCGAAGAACCAAGTGTAAGAGGCAAGCCTTGTTTTAAACCTGGATCTTACATAAACTTCCAAGCTTTTTAGTGAAAAAGCAAGTGTGTAAACACATGTGTGGCAAAAGATTTAACAAAGAAATATTTTCGTAAATATTGACTAGAAGATTGTGAGATTACATATTCTTTAAAAATAAAGTTTTCAAGAAACTAATGTTATTTTTAAAGATGGAAAGATCTACTAAATATGTTGGAAAGTTACTACATATTTTTACACAACTTACAAGTTCATGAGTTTGCGATTTAGACTTATTTCGTCGTGTTTGATGTTTAAATATTGTATATAGATGGTTGATAAATTGTTGATTGAATTTTGAAAAGAAAATGATACACTTGAAAGCGTGGCCACCTCCAGTTACAGAGGAAACTCTGGCGAAATTTTTCTAAAAATATAACACTTAGAAATATTTTCGTGACAAGTGGTTATAAATATATTTTTAACTTGTCTTTCCAAATAAACGTCGCCAAGATTTTTATTACAAAATAACCAAGTGTCGGAGGTGGATTTTCGTAAATAAAACTTGTTAAATATATATTGAGAATATATATTTCATAATAAAACGCTTGTGTGCTTACGTGATTATTTTGTGAACTAGAGATATATTATTTTTAGGGTAAAAATAATATTACTTGGGAATATCATGAAAATACGACTCCAAAAAAATACCAACGCCCTCACACATAAATATTTAAGTTACACCGGTACTGTTATTACCACACGATCTTTAAAAATGTAACTTATGTATTTTCGGAAAATACTCTTAAATGTGTATTTTGATAAAGTACTATTTCGGAAATTGTATGAAGTAAAATGTAATATTTTTGGGAAAAATATGTATATTTTGGAGATAAAATAATTTAGACAAGTGATTTAAAATATATTTTCAAGTGAGACTTAAAAATATATTTTTGGAATTATAAAAACACACATGTATTACAACCCCCATCCTTGGGAAGGAATATACTTATTAAATAATTAAGAAGTGTAAACACGTAATAGTTACCTAACTATTTCCCAAAAACGTTAAACCTTAAGTCAAGGCACGGCCGTCCGTCTAATAGAAATTAGTACGTGTAGGTCGTCACGCAGCAGGTTGATTTGGGATTGACTATTTCGAGACGCACTTCAGTGAGTTCATGTCCCCCTTTTCTCTTAACTGTTTTCAGTTTTTATACTCCGGGGGTGGAATACATGTTACAATTATTATGGATACTTTTATACATCGTATGGTTAGCTTAAGGAGGGTTTACTACTTAGATCATGTGAGTGGGTAGGCGGAAACTAGAGGCCATTAATCCTCATTGTAGGACCGAGGGTCAGTAGTGATAGATCTATTTGGGTGTAGCGAGCCCCACTCCTGAGTCCGCTTAGTGGACCAGGTGGTGACTATGTGCCCGACGCACAAATCCGCTAGGTTTGAGTCTTCCTGCATCACTTCACACATATCATTGGCTTTGCAACCCAATGGTGATCTCTTTTTCCTTAATTGCTACATACCAGGGATTTTCATACTTACAACCATATTACAAAGGTTTATACATACTCACTTACACATGAACTCGCTCAACTTTATGTTGATTTTTCAAACTACATGTATTTCAGGAAACTAATGGATCTGGCACGGTATGCACGTATTTTCAAGCTGCGTTTGAATAAAGAAGTCATTCAGGGTTTAGAAGGTGTAACCTCTTCCTGGACGGGTTACATATCTCTAAGCCTAGTATTGTTTAAAGTCTTTTGCTAAGTTTTTATGAACTCATTAAATCAAGTCAAGGTTTGTAACTTATTTTGTGATTGATGTTTTAAGACAAGTATAATATGGTATTTTTCTAAACTCTATTAACGGGTGAATATCCCATGTTTTTTTTTATCATATAGCATTATTATGATTGTTGCTATGGTATTAAGAAGTCACACCAAATAAACCCACGCTTCCGCAAAGCCAGGGTGTGACAGCTTGGTATCAGAGCCTCGATCATAGCGAACTAGGATTCCTTCTCGAGTCTAGACTATGATTACTAGGGCTCTCACGAAAACATTTTTTACATTGCATACACTAAACGTCCAGATCCAGGGCACAAACACCTTTTTACTAACAAAAAGAGGCACAAATACACTTTTCAAAATTTATATTCCAGTCGGGGAGACTGGGAGATTTTAGTCTGAGAGACCAGGAAGTTAGTCTGAGAGACCGAGAATTCAATCTGAGAGATTGGGAGATTTTAGTCTGAGAGACCAGGAAGTCAGTCTGAGAGACTGAGAATTCAATCTGAGAGATTGGGAGATTTTAGTCTGAGAGACCAGGAAGTCAGTCTGAGAGACTGAGAATTCAATCTAAGAGATTGGGAGATTTTAGTCTGAGAGACCAGGAAGTCAGTCTGAGAGACTGAGAATTCAATCTGAGAGATTGGGAGATTTTAGTCTGAGAGATCAGGAAGTCAGTCTGAGAGACTGAGAATTCAATCTGAGAGATTGGGAGATTTTAGTCTGAGAGACCAGGAAGTCAGTCTGAGAGACTGAGAATTCAATCTGAGAGATTGGGAGATTTTAGTCTGAGAGACCAGGAAGTCAGTCTGAGAGATTGAGAATTCAATCTGAGAGATTGGGAGATTTTAGTCTGAGAGACTAGGAAGTTCAGTCTGAGAGGCTGAGAGGATAGTCTGGGGAAGACTAGGATGATTACATGTATACATTGTTACTGCCTAATTGATGATTATTGATATACGTACACACGTGGTGAATATTTGCATACACTAATTGTTAATAACTACTATGGGTATACATGCTATGACTATTATGTACCGGCACACATGTCACTCTATTTAGAAAGCGAGTTATCAGACATTGATAACCCTACGGCCACCGCCACGGATAAGGAGACTGCATCTGCTCCAGAGATATTTACGGCAGACACTGAGAGTGATCCTGATATGCCAGCCAAGGACGAGGACGACTTCCAACAGTCCACGCTACCAGATTCTGGTAGTACTTTACCCTTGCTGATGGCTTCCCCCGACAAGAATCCTTTTGTCATTCTTGTTTCGATCCATGACCACTTCATCACTGGTCATCTCGATGGTGAGCACACTTTGGATCCGATCCTAGACAATGCGCCTCTTGTGGACATCCCTTCCGAAGGATGGTTACTCGACGAACAATTGATAACGACATTGACGCGATATTGATGGTCCTTCCGATAACGCCCATAATGATGGAAAGTTAGACGAGAACGTTATTACTAATTTCACTTATTTGAGACCCATGTTAACAAGGTATCTTCTGATTCTAGCATGCATTCGATTCCAGGCTCCTTTGAGTCTGTGACATCTGCAGCCCTACAGACAGCCGGATTACAAGCTTTCTACTACTAACGCAGACAACGACGTCATGACTGCTGCACAATCACCTGCTCGAGACACCACACCGTTAGACGACCCAGAGCCTGCTTTCGAGTTAGCTTCAGCGCCTTTTGGGTCAGCTCGATGTTGCACCTGCTGAACCTACACCTTTACGTGATCATGATCCTGTTTCTTTTAGATCCGCCCGACATTGCACCCCTTATATCTACCTGCATCTGGCAATCTCCTCATTCGTTGAGACGTTTGTTTTTGCACCCGCAGCCACTAATGTAGCTCCTCTTCCCTTATGAAGACTGATGTCCATTGCGCCAACGAGCCTGTCGCTTCCCTTCAAAACATACCCGCACCCCAGGAAGGTACTCCAGGTCAGCACCCGCGTGACGATTCCTTTTGCCACCACATCATTTTCTACGACCTCACAGGCCGCACCGTCTGATGCTTTCACCTCTACCTCGCTGGACGAGCCGATTTGATGGTTCCTATAATACACTATGCTAATTCTGGACCCTCACCATCCCTCACATTATGGGGGCCACACACGAGATGAGTTGCTCCTGTAACATCAACTACAGTTTGAGGATATGAGACGCAGAATGTTGGAGCTTGAGCTGACACCACAATTGGTAACTTCAAATGCAAAACATTACATGAGCGAAATTATGATTTAAGTGTCTACATCACAAGACAGCATTTTGTCAGAAAAGTTTATGTAAGACACCACGTCCTCCACCCTGTCTATTGCCAGCATACTTTGATTCGCCACATACATCAAGGTTCCTGTTGCGCTCTCGACCGTTGCTATTACACCGTTCCCAGGATTCTGATACTTATTTCTTTACTATCGGGCTGCAGATTAGCTAACTACTTCGATATATATATACAAGCTCAAGGAGGAGTTTACGCATGCTAGCAGTCACTTTTCTTTCCTCCTCCCCCTCAGTCACCAGTATAGTTGGTTTCTAGATTATGCGGATTGCATTACACTTGGGTAAAGACACTAATGATAAGCCGGGATTGCGGAGACTTTTGAGGACCACTTCTGATTACGAAATTTTGATGCACTAATATACTTGTTGGACAAGGGTAGGGTGACCCTGTGTCCCTTTCGATGTGATACATTTTGTTAGACACAGTGATTGTGGCCGGAGGATAATGAAAGCCCAATCATCTTTAAACATGCGACAATATTTGTGACTAATAACTAATGAAAAACTTAGTCGCTATGTCCTCACTAAGCACGCTGTTAATTTACATATTTGTGCTACAACTATAATGCTACATGCTTACTTGCTACATTCCTATTTACAAATTGTGCAATAATTGTGATAATATGTGATTGAATGTTATAACTACTGCGTATATACGTATATGTAATACACTTCTGAGGTCTTATTCGTTAAAAAGAGACTTGTGTGCTCGTGTCCTTAACAAGACCTGACCTAACCGACCTTCTTCTAGGAAGATGTCGACTCAAGGGAACACCGATATCAACAACCCTCTACCGACAACAGAGGCAGAAATGCAAGAGCACCTCTTACAGGCCATCGCACGGTACGAGGCCCATCGCTCCGATTGCAGCGGAAGTACCTCGGGAAATAACCCCCCAACGGTAATGTCTAGTCCCTTAAGACACATTACAAAACGTTTGGACATTTCCACGAGTACTTTGCTAAGGCCTTACACGAATAATGTTACCTACATCGCAGGCTGCACCTACAAGCAGTTCTTGGACCACAAACCTCGAGAGTTCGATGGCACTGGGGGTGCCTTAGCCTTCGTGCATTGGGTCAAAAAGACGGATTCTATTTTACGATTGAGCAAATGTGACCCCGAACATCAGGTCACGTATATAGCTGGACTATTGGTAGATGAGGCTCTGTCATGGTGGAACCTTCAAGTTTAGACAATGGGCGAGACCGCTGCAAATGCTTTGACGTGGGATGAGCTGAAAGATCTGATGCGTAAGAGATATTGCTCGAAGGCAGAAGTCCAGAAGTTGGAAACGGAACTGTGGAACTTGAAGATGGAAGGACCAAAGATAGCTGAGTATGTGCGGAAATTTAACGATTTATCACAAGTTTCTACGCTCCTGGTGGGACCAGAGTTTAGGAGAATTGAATGTTTCATAGGGGGATTGGCACCTCAGATTCTAAGCCTGGTAACAGCGTCTAAACCTTCAACGATCACCTAGGCTATCGATATAAGCGTGGCGCTCACTGAAGAAGCGATTAGACAAGGAAAATTTTCCACTTCGGAAGAGAAAAAGGAGACTCCTGTAGAGCCATCTGGAGATAACAAGAGAAAGCTTGTGAATTTCAAGAAGGTTACTCGGGCAAATAACAAAAAGAAGGCCAAAAAGGGAAAGGATTAGAAGGGTATCCTACCAAAGTGCGACAATTGTTTACGTTATCATGTCGGGCGATGCAAATATGGAAAATGTGATAACTGTGGTAAGAGGGGGCATCCCAAAGAAACTTGTTGGCAAAATACTGAACATAGTAATGGAGGCCAAGATGGTAGTGGGAATCACGAAGGAAACAACGAAAATTACCAAGGCAGAATGAGCGATAAATAGAAACGTGCTCGAGGTTGTTTAAACTGTGGAAGCAAAAAGCATTTCAGAAGATATTGCCCTAAAAAAACAATCAGGCACAAGGATGAAAGCTCCCCACCGGAGCTAGGAAGACACGCTAGGGATTCAAGCATGGAAATCGGTACGTCCGAATTACGCAATGTTATGCATCTGAATTGCCAAATATTGTTGCAAATGTTACGATTCGCACCTCTAGAGTTCGAGAGTATAATTGGTTTAAGTAGCGAATAAGTAGATATTTCGGTACCCATTAGAACTAGCTTAGGGGAAGCTAGTGGAAGCCAACGCAATAACTGGAGGCGACAAGAAAAAACGGAGAGCATAAGTATACGATAGATCTACTGCCAGTTGAGCTGGGAAGCTTCGACGAGGTAACTGGGGTGGATTAGTTGCCAAGCGGTCGAGCGGAGGTTGACATCCGCACCTCGATGACGAATGAAGGAACGATCGTGATTCACGAAGCAGGATACGCCACCCCAGATCACGAATCGCTTAAGGCACGAAAGTTGTTATGGGAAGAATGTGTTGTTTCCTGGCTCATGTCGGGGACAAGGGATCCGAAGAACTAGAACTCGAAGATACCCCCGTGATCTGAGAATATCCTGAAGTCTCCCTCGAAGACTTGCCAGGATTATCTCCTCAACGATTAGTCGAGTTGCGCGTCTATTTGATTCCAGACGTCGTGCCTGTAGTCGATGTATCTTAGCGACTTACATCTTCGGAGATGCAAGGATTGACAGTGTAGTTTCAGAAGTTGATAAAGAAGGAAGATAACAGACCAAAATTCCCTTTTGGGAAACCCCAATTCTGCTCATCAAGAAGAAGGACGATGATTTTCATATGAGCATCAACTACCAGGAGCCGAACGAGCTAACCCACGAGAGTCAGTGACTCTTGCTGAGGATTAACGAACTTCTTACATAACTGGCTATAAGGGCCCAACTACTATTACACGACTGGTCGACGACCGAGTGTCGTTAGTGGTGAATTCGGGAAGAAAGTATACTAGGAAAAATTGTGGGACAATGACTTGTTCTTAGACAAAATGGTGCTTCCTACACAATGCACAAACCGGATCCACACGGGATACGAAATCTGGAGAATCTAGAAAACTCATATCTAGGACCTTTGGGAACCCAGGACCAAAACTCGTAAGGGTTTTTACTTAGGAACCATATCTGTCAACTCAATCAACTATCATTAACCTGACAAACTTGTCTTTTTCTTTTGTTGAAATCTTCACTTTTACTTCTAGCGAGTAGATATTTGCATCTCTACTCCCCTCAAAGTAGTTGCATCATGTTGATTTCCTTCGCTGAGAGCGAACACACGTTTGCTTTGTATACTTGGTCACTTCTCCATTTTGGCAGATACACATTACTTCATTTCTTGAAAACTTATATATATAACCCATGCACCCTTTGCTACGCATGCGGTTTCATTTCGAATAAACGCTTCATTAAAGTTCAAGTATTACGCTGCTAAATCTAATTACTGGTTTGTGATTCGAATGACCTACATTATTGAAATTGTTGGCTCTTTTGCTATCGAGTCAACACACTCTTTTGAAATTTTTTTTTTACAAATTACATTCATGGTTTATTTTGATACCATGCCGATATTTCCTCTGTTGGTACCTACTTTTATTGCCAGGCTACACTGAGATTAAGTTCGATTGCTTGAACTTATCCACTTCGCATGTTCAGTTTCAGACGTCATATGATGTATTGGGAGCATCGTATTCAAATATTTTTGCAAAGATTCTTTCATTTCGAGCCATAGCAAGTTCGGTTGGTCCACGACCCCACTAAATCGTTTGATTTGTTTCGATACCCTGCGGTGATATTTTCACCGAATTGAAGCTTGCGCTTAATTGGTTACTCACTTCATACACGGATTTAATTGCCTATTTATTTGTTAACAATCTATTTTGGTATTCACAATCAAAGCAGACTCAACACAATTGTGTGTTAAGGCAATGGTACATATATTCATTTCATAAGCACAATGTACCTCCTAACAATTCTTTCGTTGACAATCAAATGCCTTACGGTACTTAATACCTTTTTCATCCTTCGAGCAAAAACAGTGACTCTTCGATGTTCCATATTCAACTGAAAACTTTGTAACCTTGTGTAAATCAAATCTTTGGGCTTGTTTCGGTACATTTTCGCTAGGTTTCCATCACGGTGAATTTGTTCAGTCACCACTATACTTGAATTATGTCATGACGACACCTCGTGGTGTCCTTACAACCTTGTAGCTTGTGCTAATCATGGTCAACCGTTTCACGCAAAACTACATATACTTTTGTTAACTCGTCATTTAAACATTTCTGATGCAACTACAAATCAAGGCAAGGATACACCAGATTCGCTGGCATTCACTCAGCACATTGTCGCAATTCAAGATTTCAACACACTAAATCTTACCATTTATCTACTCGGGAGTTGACAGATCATTTTACTATTTCATCTGAGTAGTTGATTTTGAATTCATATAACGGATGCAAGGGTTCGTGAAAACTCGTTTGCATATTGCAATCGATCGTGTGAGAATCCTATTAGACAAAACCTCCCTTTTGTGGAACCCCCTACTAGCTGGATTACGCTAGACTATACGTCAAGTACGTCTTGTACATTTGACATCTAATGCTAAAAGCACATACCTTTTAACCCTAGGATTGGGTTGTTATGTATTCTTGGACTCACCAAAATGTGAGTAAGGTTTGATTCGGTTTAATAATTATCTACTTCGATACTATTCATATACATACATGTGTGTGACTTAACCATAAGGAGTTAAGGTAGTACAAATTTCGAGGACGAAATTTTCTTAACGGGGGGAGGTTGTGACAGCCCTCACCAAATCAGGTATCCGTACGAATTAATTAATATTTAATTAATGCTTAATTACTATGCTTGCTTACAATTGTGGTTAAACTGCTACGTGATTTCTGATACATACATGTACATGCATCATACTTTATTACTGTCACTCCATTACTTACACAGAACTATAGTGACAAACTTGATGCACAAAAGCACAGTTAGCACAATAAACGGATAACCCAGTAAAACATGCTGACATAGCCAGCACTAGACAGACACTGTCTCTGAGGCCAGTATGAGCCGGGAATAGATTATTACACTAGTAGGGAGCGTAGGGAGGTGAGAATTGTAAAACTGCGTCACTAGGTGATAGTTATAGTGACCGGATGTGCCTAAAACATGCTCTAACTATAAAATTATGCACTTTATTACAAAATTCAGCATTTTACTTAACTAGTAAGGTGCAAAAGCATGGGAAAATAACACTAGACACTTCCCAAAGTGTCGGGAATTCATTGTGTCACTAAAAATAATATTAAAGACACTCTAATTGCTTAATTAGCACTTTAACGGATTAATATCCAGCCGAACAACCGGACTTTACCCAGAACATAAAAATATTGTCAATAACATTGTTTTTGCTTTTCTAAGCTAGTTAGGGTCCCCGAACACCCTAACACCCGTTATATTACATAACACACTAGTAACTAACTTGAATTCCTAACTAACATAACTTGACACTTAACTTTTTGGTTGAAATCTAACCAATAAACCGCCCCCCCTAACCGATCGGTTCCCCAAAGGGGACACCCTCCACCAAATTTTGATTATTTTAATGAGGCATATCTAATATCTTGATGACACTTTATATAATGGGTAATAGAGATGAATGGTCTATAAGAATACTTGAAGGATAAGACTTTCATTTGCATCTAACACTCCACAAGTTGCTCTCTCTCCCTCCCTTTGATACCTACGGCCGAAACCATCATCCCACATCCACCCATCATTCAAGTCTTGTTCACTCATTCTACATACACACAAGGGTGAAAGGTGACATACAAGGAGGCTCGGTGCTTTCAGAATCTCAAGAACCTCACTACGTTGCTTTTATCTACCTTGTTTACGCTTTGATTCTTCCCTAGCCTCGAGCTAGTAGTAAGTGCTTCCAAACATCTTCTTGTTCTTGTTTAAAGTGGTAAATAAGAGATTTAACAGTTAAAATCCAAGAACACACAAGATCAAAACATAAAGTCTTGAAAGAATGATAAACAAGTTGGTTAAAGAGTAACTAGTGGTGTAAATCTTATGAAGCTTGTTTAGTTGTGATTACTTTATGTTGTTTGATGCTAGTAGTGGGATAGGTCATCATCTAACCATGCTAGATCATGTTCATGGAGCATGAACTAGTAGTTTGTTAAGTGTGAAAGCTACAAGATGATGAACTCTTCCACTAACAAAACATGAACTTGTGTAAAAGTGATTTTCCTTGTAATATAAGGTTTAAAACTAGTAGATCTAAAGATCTACAAGTGGCATATTCGAAGAACCAAGTGTAAGAGGCAAGCCTTGTTTTAAACCTGGATCTTACATAAACTTCCAAGCTTTTTTGTGAAAAAGCAAGTGTGTAAACACTTGTGTGGCAAAAGATTTAACAAAGAAATATTTTCGTAAATATTGACTAGAAGATTGTGAGATTACATATTCTTTAAAAATAAAGTTTTCAAGAAACTAATGTTATTTTTAAAGATGGAAAGATCTACTAAATATGTTGGAAAGTTACTACATATTTTTACATAACTTACAAGTTCATGAGTTTGCGATTTAGACTTATTTCGTCATGTTTGATGTTTAAATATTGTATATAGATGGTTGATAAATTGTTGATTGAATTTTGAAAAGAAAATGATACGCTTGAAAGCGTGGCCACCTCCAGTTACAAAGGAAACTCTGGCGAAATTTTTCTAAAAATATAACACTTAGAAATATTTTCGTGGCAAGTGGTTATAAATATATTTTTAACTTGTCTTTCCAAATAAACGTCGCCAAGATTTTTATTACAAAATAACCAAGTGTCGGAGGTGGATTTTCGTAAATAAAACTTGTTAAATATATATTGAGAATATATATTTCATAATAAAACGCTTGTGTGCTTACGTGATTATTTTGTGAACTAGAGATATATTTTTTTAGGGTAAAAATAATATTACTTGGGAATATCATGAAAATACGACTCCAAAATAATACCAACGCCCTCACACATAAATATTTAAGTTACACCGGTACTGTTATTACCACACGATCTTTAAAAATGTAACTTATGTATTTTCGGAAAATACTCTTAAATGTGTATTTTGATAAAGTACTATTTTGGAAATTGTATGAAGTAAAATGTCATATTTTTGGGAAAAATATGTATATTTTGGAGATAGAATAATTTAGACAAGTGATTTAAAATATATATTCAAGTGAGACTTAAAAATATATTTTTGGAATTATAAAAACACACATGTATTACAACCCCCATCCTTGGGAAGGAATATACTTATTAAATAATTAAGAAGTGTAAACACGGAATAGTTACCTAACTATTTCCCAAAAACGTTAAACCTTAAGCCAAGGCACGGCCGTCCGTCTAATAGAAATTAGTACGTGTAGGTCATCACGCAGCAGGTTGATTTGGGATTGACTATTTCGAGACGCACTTCAATGAGTTCATGTCCCCCTTTTCTCTTAACTGTTTTCAGTTTTTATACTCCGGGGGTGGAATACATGTTACAATTATTATGGATACTTTTATACATCGTATGGTTAGCTTAAGGAGGGTTTACTACTTAGATCATGTGAGTGGGTTGGCGGAAACTAGAGGCCATTAATCCTCATTGTAGGACCGAGGGTCAGTAGTGATAGATCTATTTGGGTGTAGCGAGCCCCACTCCTGAGTCCGCTTAGTGGACCAGGTGGTGACTATGTGCCCGACGCACAAATCCGCTAGGTTTGAGTCTTCCTGCATCACTTCACACATATCATTGGCTTTGCAACCCAATGGTGATCTCTTTTTCCTTAATTGCTACATACCAGGGATTTTCATACATACAACCATATTACAAAGGTTTATACATACCCACTTACACATGAACTCGCTCAACTTTATGTTGATTTTTCAAACTACATGTATTTCAGGAAACTAATGGATCTGGCACGGTATGCACGTATTTTCAAGCTGCGTTTGAATAAAGAAGTCATTCATGGTTTAGAAGGTGTAACCTCTTCCTGGATGGGTTACATATCTCTAAGCCTAGTATTGTTTAAAGTCTTTTGCTAAGTTTTTACGAGCTCATTAAATCAAGTCAAGGTTTGTAACTTATTTTGTGATTGATGTTTTAAGACAAGTATAATATGGTATTTTTCTAAACTCTATTAACGGGTGAATATCCCATGTTTTTTTTATCATATAGCATTGTTATGATTGTTGCTATGGTATTAAGAAGTCACACCAAATAAACCCACGCTTCCGCAAAGCCAGGGTGTGACATATACATGTCAAAATCGCTAGAAACTGCTAGTCTGTCATATGCATTATATCAAAATAAACACTTGTATGGAATATTCAAGAATCTAACATCATAAAACTGTTGTTATTCTGGTTACCCTTCTGTATGTCGTTGAGTTTGCAAGTGGATGTATGGAGTATCAAATAACAGATGGCTAACCTAAACACGCCTTATATCAAAATCGCTTAACCTACCCAAACTATAAATCGGCCAAAAGTGCAAATATACATGTCAATTAGAGATATTACCTTACTGCTGTGAATCTGCTTCTTCAGCTATTGATGACAGTGCCGCTGGTAGATGGGGGCGATACTGGTAGATATATAAAAATAAGGGGGCATATGAAGGTAGTTGGAGGATTAATGAAGCTGGTAGATGGGGGCGATTAATGAAGCTGGTTGATGACAGTGATGCTGGTTGATGGCTCGCAGCTGGGCGATTAATGGCGAGGAGAGATTGGCAGATGGGTCAATTAATGGCTGAGGGAGGATTGATGATGATGAGGCGAGATGTGGAAAGAGATGGCAGTTGGGATTGGCAGCAGGGGTTGAATGGGAAATTCTCCCCCAAAAGGACTTTTAGGTTTTCAGAAGTAAGAATTTCTTACTTCTCAAAGTCCCTTTTAACAAGTGCAATGTAAAAGTCATTTTAGAAGTCCTTTTCTATTTGCCAAACACTATTTTTGACTTATTAACTTTTAATAAGTCAATAAGTTAGAAGTTGATGGGAAATAAGGAATCCCAAACACCCACAAATATGCGGGTTTCTTAAACCCTAGAGTCGGCTGGCTGGCTTTATGTAGGTTTTTAAAGGAGACCCTCGAAGAAAAGGTTTGATTTTTTGTTTAATATGGTGAGGTTCCTGAAATGCCCTTGCAATTCAAAGAAATTACATAACTCATTTTAGTAGTGTTGCTTGCAAAATAATTACCTTTTATATATTTTTTATTAAAAACCAGACACCAAACCGATTCACACTTCAACATATTCACTTAGGCCTTGGGGTATACTTTAACTCTTTTTAACACCACATAGGTGCCACATCACTTACTTTTTTCCATTTTACTTTACCTCACATCAAGGAAATGGTTTAATCTCATTAACTTTATTCTTTTAATGGTTTGAGTGTAAAAACTTTTAATGGTTTGGATGTAAAAAAGGAAAACAAATTAAGACAATTTCTGAACATATAATCCCTTTAACACCCCTTAACACAAGAAGGGAGTGGTTTGCAATACCGTTTAACATGCCATGTAATTGTTAACACCCTAGAGGTTAAGGTACACCCCATGGCCTTACATGATGGAGTAAACATCAGATTCTGTAAATTTTCAAGCTTTTTGTTAATCAGAATCAACGAATTAAAAACCCTAGAAATAGAAACATATTTGATCTGGAAAAATGTACTTGAGTTGAAAGGAAGCAGTGAAAATAGATGTCGATTCAGCAGAGGTGATTTTCTCAGGCAATTTTGTTCGTTTTTTTGGCTTGGCAAGTGAAAACTTGACGGGTCAGGCTAAATTAAAATCCATGAGTATTGTTTCATGATTTGGATCTATATTTAGCGTGGCTTGGCAAGTGAAAACTTGACGGGTCAGGCTAAATTAAAATCCATGAGTATTGTTTCATGATTTGGATCTATATTTGGTGTGGCAACCGTGATGTCAATGTGAATTCAATTTCTCATTATGGTATAATAACATATGGGTAATCTCTTGCGGTCGTAACGAGTTTTGACTTCTGAGCCTCAAACGACCTGCCTATCCCATTTGTCACAATCACATCGTATTTGGTATTTTTTGTAAACATGCGTCGCAACGTCACGTCACATGTATAAAAGTTATTGTATTTTTAACAGTTTATAAATTAGGTATTTGTAACGGTTTAATTAAATAGATTTGTACAATAGTTTTTTTTTTAATTTTACAAGTGCCTGTACCGCCACAAATCACAATGAACCGAATCGAACTCCGGCTAGTCCCAAGCGCAACGCGCCGGGTTGATACCACTAGTTGAAATAATAATCCTAATCAAAGTCACAATTATATATATATATATATATATATATATATATATAGGTTAGGAATTTATATAACAAATATTGTTTTACACAAAAGCCCCTAAATAAAAGAACCTGAATCCTTAGTCTCGTTTACATCGTTCTGTTTGTTTAGTTATTGTATTTATATATTATTGTGACAACTCACATAATTCCATGTATCCGTACAATTTATTAATGATAATTAAAGTGCTTAATGACTGTGTTGAATTACTTAACTGCTCTCTGATTACTGTGTTATACTTACATATGCTTGTTAACATATTAGTAGTATACAGAAAAGTTACTAAATGGTCCGGTATGCTTTCCTGAGTGTTGAGAATAAAAAATGCTACAAAAATATATATATAGGACACTTTACGGATTAATTAAGCACTATAACGAAACAGTATCAAACCGAACAACCGGGCATTACCCGGGACACTAAATTTTTGTCAAGTACATTGTTTAATTATTTTTGAGCTAGTCATGATCCCCGTTTATCTTAACACCCACTACATATCAAATAAATACCATATGGAAGTTTATACTTGGAAACTAACTATCCATTACTCATTAGTTGAAAAAGTTGCAACCAACCCCCCCCCCCTAACCGATTCGGTCACAAGGACCATCCCCACCATACTTCCATATCTTGTTCAAGATTATGTTCAATTGTTTATTAGATAGGTTGCTTGTTGGGGTTAATAAAATATAGGAAGTAATCTTATAAAGCATGGCCAAGATCACACACTATCATTCACAATCTTCACTCTCTCACTTCACTCTTCTCTCTCCCTCTCTTGGCCTCCCACAACCGCCCCCATCACCACCACTACACCACCATCATCTTCCATTATTCAAGTTCCATTCAAGTATATAAGGTGATTCATAGAGGTTGCAACTTGTAGAGCTTCAAAAGACCTTGTTTCTTGCTTGCTCATCATCATTTCTGATCATCTTCCTCACTAGATTCTACCCTAGCCTTGTGCTAGTAGTAAGTTCCTTGTGCACCCTTGTTCATCTTGTTTCTTAGCTAAAAATTTTAGTATGATGGTTATATTTAGAACACTAAAAGAACAAGAACACTAAAAGGGGTTAAACATGAGACTTGAACATAAAAGTTACATGAAGATTTACATGATGAAATGTTGTAGTAGGATGTTGCATATTGTTGATTACTTGATGATTTACTTGTTAATATTGATGTTAAAGGTCGTTGTAGATCACTAGACATGTTAACGGAACCAATATAACTCGCATTAGAATGTTAAAAGCTGAAAACAGGAGGCTGTTTAGTGATTACAGCCAACTTCAGTTGGCTGTAACCGGACCTTAATAAAGCAGAAAATGTATTTTCTAAAGTCTAGATTTATGTATTTCGAAATACGGTTCTAATGGCACCGGAATCATAATTTTTGGACTTCGTTTGCTATTTTTAAACGGTCGATTTGTAACAGCAGCTAAAGCTGCATTTTTTCTGCTGAAAATATGTGTTACTTTTCATCATAACTTGAATTCTGTGTAGAGTCAGCTCATGAAATTTGTACTGTAGATGACCATTGATGTATTTGTAATTCTCCCACTGGAATTTCATAAATTGGACTTATGATGAATTTTAAATAAATTATTCCGTGGACTGCAGTCAGAAAAAGATAAATCTGAGTGCAGTTCGGAAAATGATTTTTTATAAAATATTGGTGATGAATTGGATCCCGAGATTTTTACAAAATAATATTTGGATTTTTTAAGACCTTCTGTAAAAATTTGAGAATTTTTGGGATAAGTTAACTATTTTATTAAAATCCCCGAAATCAGCCCAGTTTTAAATATAAAAGCTGAAACGACATAAGTAGTAATTAGCGTGTCTAAATGTCGGGTAGGTTACCCGAGAATAATCTAACATGTTATATGTCAATGAAAGTAATATGTGCAATATCGTATGCTTGCTCTTGAGTAGCTATAAGTGGAATGTTTATATGGGCGTGAAATGTTAGCGTGAGTGCGTGCTATGTGATAAAAGTAATGAGTAGATTAACCGTACGTAGGATACGTGTTATGCATGAGAAACTGATTGTTATCTGTACCTTATTAGGACGTGCTTGATTTCTGATTTATTAGAGGAACTAATCTAACCAAGCAAACCGAGGTGAGTTCACACTTTTCTACAAAGCATGGTAAATTCCCGGTGGGAATGGGTTCAGGAATAGGGATTCCTCGTCCTTTGGGACGCGTTCAGGAATGTGAATTCCTCGTCCTTGGGACGTACTTAGACTTACTGGACTAGAACTCTATCAGCGAAGTCCCGCCCTTTTTGTATCGACTTAATCACCGAGGCTATGGCGAGCGGGTCATTAGTTAATAGCGCTATTAGGTTTAACAAACCTCACACCATGCCAGTCGGACGGGCGTGTACTAATGGACTATGGCACGTCGGTGATGATAGACACCGACGCTAGGGCACAATTTATTTTCGTTAGTAGTCGATATGATAAACGAGTCCGGTAGTTTAAATAATGGGGTAGCCCCCACGGCCGAAGTGCCGGGCTGGATAGTCAGGGAAGGTGGACATGGGATGGTTAACTAATAAACATTTTCGAACTATGGGGTAACCCCCACGGATGGATAGCTGAATGAGATTAAACTACGTTTTTGGAAACAACTCTAAAATGGACAACCAACCGTGAACTCACTCAACTTTGTTGTTGACTCGTTGTTACATGCTTTGCAGGTCACTAGATGCTTATGGAGCTTGCACGAGGAGGAGGCTGTTGTGGGATGCGAACTGTTATGTCCCGTACTCAATAAATAAACTTTATGAACTTATGAAACTTATGTTTGGGTCTTTAAACTTTTGAACTACGAATTTGTGTTTTGGTTTAACGTCTTATGCTTCCGCTGATTAAATTGAACTTGGTTAACTTACTTTTGGTCACCAATTGTATTGTGGTTGGTCTCATTTACTTAAATACGTTGTTCAATATGATTGGTGGCTCGATCCTGGTCATGTCACGCCTCCAAGCGGTGATGTTCCGCATGGTGGAATTTGGGGGTGTGACAGATTGGTATCAGAGCCATTGGTTATAGTGAACTTGGTTTTAAAAAGGGAAAAGCTTTTTGACAAAACCAGACTATAACCTGTACAGTGCTCAACGATCCACAACGACGCTTCGCTCCACGTGCAAGACTCGACACAATAGGTGGTATGATTTATGTTATATTGACGGTTAGATAGTTCACACTGTGCATTAATTAACGTGATAATTGCTATTTGAACCTTGTGTGCTTACTCTCTACTATCGTCCCACATTTACGCACTATCGCGACACTTTTCTCACTTACGTTGCTTCGTTATGAAGATCATGAACGGACGCGAAGGACGTATCAACCTAACTCAGGCCCAGTTGACGGCTTTGATCAATGAACGAGTTGCCGAGGCACTCGCAGCTATCCCGGCAGGAGGTATAACCTGCCATATCAACCCATCTTAGGACGATTAGATCCTACCTTCGCAAACCAACCCTCGTGCTTAACCTTGTCTTTTATTCTCGCGCAACAGGTCAACATGCTCAGCCTTCCGTATGTACATTCAAAACCTTCATGGATTGCCGACCCAGTACCTTCAGCGGCACAGAAGGAGCGGTAGGCCTTCTTCACTGGTTTGAGAAGCTTGAGTCTGTCTTCGAGATGTGTGAATGCCCTGAAGACCGTAGGGTGAAATATGCTACCGGAACACTTGAAGGTGCTACGTTAACCTGGTGGAAAGCGCAGGTTCAACTGCTTGGGTTGGCGGTTGCTAATGCCACCCCATGGAATGACTTCAAGGAACTGATCAAGGAAGAGTACTGCAGTCGTGACGACATCCACAAGCTAGAGGTGGAATTCTTCAATCTGAAGATGACGGGGTCTGAGATCGAGGCATACACAAAGAGGTCAAACGAGCTGGCCATCTTGTGTCCTATAATGGTAGACCCTCCCATCAAACGTATTGAGCTGTACCTCAAGGGTCTTGTACCAGAGATTCAGAGTCACATGACTTCAGCTAACCTGGGTACCATTCAGCAAATCATTAAGTTGGCCCACCGTCTCACCGATCAAGCAGTTGAACAAAACAAACTGCCCAAGCGTATTGGTACTACTACTACTGACGCTCCCAATGATAACAAGCGAAAATGGGATGGGAATTCCAGTAAAGGTTCTATTTCAGCTCAGTCTCAGCAGCGAAAGACAGATGAGTACAGGAGCCCCAGTCAACAGTCTTCTGGGAATCAAGGTCAGGGTGGATACAAGGGGAATCACCCCAAATGTAATCGCTGTAACTTGCACCACAGCGGGCCATGTGGTAAAGGCAACTGTCATCGATGCAACAAGCCTGGTCACATTGCAAGAGATTGCAGGAGTCAGCGTCCGGCGAATCAGAACAGGCAGCAACAACAAGCCCCACCAAATCAACGCCAGCAGCAGCAACAACAAGGTAACAATAAAGGATGCTTTCAGTGTGGCGCTGAAGGCCATTTTAAGAGGAACTGTACTCAGCTGAACCAGAATCAGAACAACAACAACCAGGAAAACGGGAACAACAATGGAGGCAATAATGGAGGCAACAACGGGGGTAACAATAACGGCAATGGTGCCAGGGGACGTGTCTTCGTGCTGGGTCAGGGTGATGCAAGGAACGATCCCAACGTTGTGATGGGTAAGTTTCTTCTGGATGATTTCTTTGTTACTGTTTTATTTGATTCGGGTGCCGATACTAGTTATGTGTCCTTAAAAGTTAGTCAAATACTTAAGCGCACTCCAACACATTTGAACACCAAACACACGGTTGAGCTAGCAAACGGTAAAAGTCTCGAGGCCACACACATAATTAAAGGTTGTAACCTCGTCTTAGCTGGTCAGACTTTCCCTATCGATCTTATTCCTATCACACTTGATAGTTTCGACGTCGTTATTGGGATGGATTGGCTATCTCATCAACAAGCGGAAATTCTTTGTAACGAGAAGATTGTCCGCATCCCTCGTTCTGGTAAAGAGCCCCTCGTGATTCATGGCGACAAGAGTGGTGCTGTCGTAGGCATTATCTCTTTCCTTAAGGCCCAGAAGTGTTTGCGAAAGGGCCACACTGCCATTCTGGCACTCGTTACTGACACATCAACGGAAGAGAAGAGAATTGAAGACATTCCTATTGTGCGCGATTTTCCTGAGGTATTCCCTGAGGAATTACCTGGTCTCCCGCCTCATTGACAAGTCGAGTTTCAAATCGAGCTAGCTCCTGGAGCAGCACCAATAGCTCGTGCACCTTATCGACTTGCTCTGTCAGAACTTGAAGAACTATCCACGCAATTACAAGAACTCTTGGAAAAGGGTTTCATACGTCCTAGCTCTTCGCCCTGGGGAGCTCCAGTCTTGTTTGTGAAGAAGAAAGACGGTACTTTCAGAATGTGTATTGACTACCGCGAACTCAACAAGGTGACCGTGAAGAATCGTTATCCTCTTCCACGTATTGACGACTTGTTCGACCAATTGCAAGGGTCGAGTTTCTACTCCAAGATTGACCTGAGGTCAGGCTACCGTCAACTGAGAGTCCGGGAGGAGGACGTCTCCAAAACAGCATTCAGAACTCGTTACGGCCATTACGAGTTTCTGGTTATGCCTTTCGGATTAACGAATGCAACAGCGGTCTTCATGGATCTCATGAACCGAGTATGCAAACCTTACCTAGATAAGTTCATTATTGTTTTCATCGACGATATCCTGATCTATTCTAAGAGTCAGGAGGAACATGAGCAGCATCTACGACTTATGCTGGAACTTCTTCGAGCAGAGCAACTGTATACCAAGTTTTCGAAATGTGACTTCTGGCTTCGCGAAGTCCACTTTCTAGGCCACGTAGTAAACAAGGATGGGATTCATGTTGATCCATCCAAGGTTGACTCGATCAAGAGCTGGCCTGCACCCCGTACACCAACAGAAATCTGCCAATTCTTGGGTTTGGCAGGATATTATAGAAGGTTTATCAAGGATTTCTCAAGGATTGCGCAACCTCTCACTTCACTAACACAAAAGGGTGTCACCTATCATTGGGGTGATGCACAGGAATCTGCATTTCAGCACTTAAAAGACAAACTTTGTAACGCGCCTATCCTCTCATTGCCTGAAGGCACAAATGATTTTGTGGTTTATTACGACACTTCCATCCAAGGACTGGGTTGCGTGTTGATGCAACGTGACAAGGTCATTGCCTACGCATCACACCAACTTAAGGTTCACGAAAGGAACTACACTACGCATGACTTAGAATTGGGAGCAGTTGTTTTCGCGCTTAAGATATGGAGACATTACCTGTACGGTACCAAGTGCACCATTTACACCGATCACAGGAGTCTCGAGCATATCTTCAAGCAAAAGGAGTTAAACATGCAACAACGTTGATGGGTCGAGCTCTTGAATGATTACGAATGCGCGATCAAGTACCATCCGGGCAAGGCCAATGTTGTGGCCGACGCCCTCAGTCGAAAGGATACTATACCTAAGCGTGTACGTGTGTTACAGCTTACCATCCAATCTAGTCTTCCTGCTCAAATTCGTGATGCTCAGGTTGAAGCATTGAAAACAGAGAACATCAGGGCTGAGTCCTTGCGAGGATCGAGGCAGCGGCTAGAACAAAAGGAAGATGGCGCTTACTATGTAACAGGGCGCATCTGGGTTCCTCTTTACGGAAACTTACGCAAGCTTGTGATGGACAAAGCGCACAAGTCTCGTTATTCGGTACACCCTGGTTCAGATAAGATGTACCACGATCTCAAGACTACGTATTGGTGGCCTGGTATGAAAGCCCACATAGCAACCTACGTTATCAAATGTTTGACTTGTGTGAGTGTCAAGACTGAATATCAAAAACCATCAGGCCTACTCCAACAACCAGAGATCCCGAAATGGAAATGGGAGCAAATTTCCATGGATTTCGTTACCGGCCTGCCTAGATCCCAACGCAGAAATGATACCATTTGGGTGATCGTGGATCGACTGACTAAGTCTGCACACTTCTTGGCTATCAAGGAAACCGACAAGTTTTCTACTCTAGCAGACATCTACCTAAAGGAAGTAGTATCAAGGCACGGAGTGCCAACCTCCATCATTTCTGATCGTGACGCGCGTTTTACTTCTGAACTGTGGCAAGCCATGCACAAGTCTTTTGGCTCACGTTTAGATATGAGCACCGCTTATCACCCACAGACGGATGGGCAATCTGAACGCACCATCCAGACCCTTGAAGACATGCTTAGGGCGTGTGTAATCGATTTTGGTAATGGCTGGGAAAAGCGCCTCCCGCTAGTGGAGTTCTCATATAACAACAGCTACCACACCAGCATCCAGGCCGCTCCGTTTGAGGCATTGTACGGACGTAAATACCGATCACCTCTCTGTTGGGCAGAAGTTGGTGACAGTTAAATCACTGGCCCAGAACTCGTAGTAGATACAACAGAAAGGATTGCTCAGATACGACAGCGAATGGCGGCAGCTCGGGACCGTCAGAAAAGCTATGCAGATCAGCGAAGGAAACCACTCGAGTTCCAGGTTGGGGATCGAGAGCTACTCAAAGTCTCACCTTGGAAAGGTGTAGTTCGTTTTGGCAAACGAGGCAAGCTCAATCCGCGTTATGTCGGACCGTTCGATATCATTGAGAAAATTGGCAAGATCGCCTACAGGTTGAATCTACCTGAAGAATTCAGCGGAGTTCACAATGTTTTCCATGTGTCGAATCTGAAGAAGTGTCTGTCAGACGAGACCCTCATAGTTCCTCTCAAGGAGCTCACTATCGACGACCAGCTGCGATTCGTCGAGGAACCTGTAGAGATTACTGATCGAGATGTTAAGATTCTCAAGCGTACCAGGATACCTCTCGTTCGAGTCCGTTGGAATTCCCGTCATGGCCCAGAGTATACCTGGGAACGAGAAGACCAAATGAAACTCAAGTATCCCCAGCTGTTTAAGAAAAGTGCAACCACTACTGAGGCTGAAGCTACTGCAGAATTTCGGGACGAAATTCCAAACCAACAGGGGGATGATGTGACACCCCAGGAAAACCAGGAAACCAACGTAACATAACTAGCTTCCTCAGTACCCACGAGCTAAATTTCAGGACGAAATTTTCTTAACAGGGGGAGAATGTGACATCCCACATAATTCCATGTATCCGTACAATTTATTAATGATAATTAAAGTGCTTGACGAATGTGTGGAATTACTTAACTGCTCTCTGATTACTGTGTTATACTTACATATGCTTGTTAACATACTAGTAGTATACAGAAAAGTTACTAAATGGTCCGGTATGCTTTCCTGAGTGTTGAGAATTAAAAATGCTACAAAAATATATATATAGGACACTTTACGGATTAATTAAGCACTTTAACGGAACAGTATCAAACCGAACAACCGGACATTACCCGGGACACTAAATTTTTGTCAAGTACATTGTTTAATTATTTTTGAGCTAGTCATGATCCCCGTTTATCATAACACCCACTACATATCAAATAAATACCATATGGAAGTTCATACTTGGAAACTAACTATCCATTACTCATTAGTTGAAAAAGTTGCAACCAACCCCCCCCCCCCTAACCGATTCGGTCACAAGGACCATCCCCACCATACTTCCATATCTTGTTCAAGATTATGTTCAATTGTTTATTAGATAGGTTGCTTGTTGGAGTTAATAAAATATAGGAAGTAATCTTATAAAGCATGGCCAAGATCACACACTATCATTCACAATCTTCACTTTCTCACTTCACTCTACTCTCTCCCTCTCTCGGCCTCCCACAACCGTCCCCATCACCACCACTACACCACCATAATCTTCCATTATTCAAGTACAATTCAAGTATATAAGGTGATTCATAGAGGTTGCAACTTGTAGAGCTTCAAAAGACCTTGTTTCTTGCTTGCTCGTCATCATTTCTCATCATCTTCCTCACAAGATTCTACCCTAGCCTTGTGCTAGTAGTAAGTTCCTTGTGCACCCTTGTTCATCTTGTTTCTTAGCTATAAATTTTAGTATGATGGTTATATTTAGAACACTAAAAGAACAAGAACACTAAAAGGGGTTAAACATGAGACTTGAACATAAAAGTTACATGAAGATTTACATGATGAAATGTTGTAGTAGGATGTTGCATGTTGTTGATTACTTGATGATTTACTTGTTAATATTGATGTTAAAGGTCGTTGTTGATCACTAGACATGTTAATGGAACCAATATAACTCGCATTAGAATGTTAAAAGCTGAAAACAGGAGTCTGTTTAGTGATTACAGCCAACTTTAGTTGGCTGTAACCGGACCTTAATAAAGCAGAAAATGTATTTTTTGAAGTCTAGATTTATGTATTTCGAAATACGGTTCTAATGGCACTGGAATCATAATTTTTGGACTTCGTTTGCTATTTTTAAAGGGTCGATTTGTAACAGCAGCTAAAGCTGCATTTTTCCTGCTGAAAATATGTGTTATTTTTTTCGTCATAACTTGAATTCTGTGTAGAGTCAGCTCATGAAATTTGTACTGTAGATGACCACTGATGTATTTGTAATTCTCTCACTGGAATTTTGTAAATCGGACTTACGATAAATTTTAAATAAATTATTCCGTGGACTGCAGTTAGAAAAAGATAAATCCGAGTGCAGTCCGGAAAATGATTTTTTATAAAATATTGGTGTTGAATTGGATCCCAAGATTTTTACACAATAATATTTGGATCGTTTAAGACCTTCTATAAAAAGTTGGGAATTTTTGGGGCAAGTTAACTATTTTATTAAAATCCCCGAAATCAGCCCAGTTTTAAATATAAAAGCTGAAACGACATAAGTAGTAATTTGCGTGTCTAAATGTCGGGTAGGTTACCCGAGAATAATCTAACATGTTATATGTCAATGAAAGTAATATGTGCAATATCGTATGCTTGCTCTTGAGTAGCTATAAGTGGAATGTTTATATGGGCGTGAAATGTTAGCGTGAGTGCGTGCTATGTGATAAAAGTAATGAGTAGATTAACCGTACGTAGGATACGTGTTATGCATGAGAAACTGATTGTTATCTGTACCTTATTAGGACGTGCTTGATTTCTGATTTATTAGAGGAACTAATCTAACCAAGCAAACCGAGGTGAGTTCACACTTTTCTACAAAGCATGGTAAATTCCCGGTGGGAATGGGAATGGGTTCAGGAATAGGGATTCCTCGTCCTTTGGGACGCGTTCAGGAATGTGAATTCCTCGTCCTTGGGATGTACTTAGACTTACTGGACTAGAACTCTATCAGCGAAGTCCCTCCCTTTTTGTATCGACTTAATCGCCGAGGCTATGGCGAGCGGGTCATTTGTTAATAACGCTATTAGGTTTAACAAACCTCACACCGTGCCAGTCAGACGACATGTACTAATGGACTATGGCTCGTCGGTGATGATAGACACCAACGCTAGGGTACAATTTATTTTCGTTAGTAGTCGATATGATAAACGAGTCCGATAGTTTAAATAATGGGGTAGCCCCCACGGCCGAAGTGCCGGGCTGGATAGCCAGGGAAGGTGGACATGGGATGGTTAACTAATAAACGTTTTCGAACTATGGGGTAACCCCACGGCTGGATAGCTGAATGAGATTAAACTACGTTTTTGGAAACAACTCTAAAATGGACAACCAACAGTGAACTCACTCAACTTTGTTGTTGACTCGTTGTTACATGCTTTGCAGGTCACTAGATGCTTATGGAGCTTGCACGAGGAGGAGGCTGTTGTGGGATGCGAACTGTTATGTCCCATACTCAATAAATAAACTTTATGAACTTATGAAACTTATGTTTGGGTCTTTAAACTTATGAACTATGAATTTGTGTTTTGGTTTAACGTCTTATGCTTCCGCTGATTAAATTGAACTTGGTTAACTTACTTTTGGTCACCAATTGTATTGTGGTTGGTCTCATTTACTTAAATACGTTGTTCAATATGATTGGTGGCTCGATCCTGGTCATGTCACGCCTCCAAGCGGTGATGCTCCGCATGGTGGAATTTAGGGGTGTGACAATTATAGGGTGATATCATTTGGATTTATTCGTTTTATCGTGCAGTATCATTTCGTGGACTGATCTTCGTAAACAGTGAGTAAATCATTCCCCCTTTTTATTGTTAAACACTGTAGAATGTATCAACGTGTCACGCAAATCTCATATTCATTTTATTATCAAGCATGCAAATTCATTGTGTAGATTGTGTACTATTTGTTTATGTTACATCCTGACCGCGTATATAAACAACCCGTAGCGGAATCGTCGGGGAGTCACGTTACAAATTGCTCCCAACACATGGTATTAACAGTTTCATTATATTAACAGTGTTTTACAATACAAAGAATACATGTAACTGTCTTTAGTTTAAAGAAGTCTAAGGCCCGAATGCGTTCCTATGTGTAGCATGCTTGAATTATCAAAACCTGAAACATATGTGAAAATATCGTCAACAAAGAATGCTGGTGAGTACATAGGTTTTGTTGGCCAAATTAATGGCAAACGGTTTGGTATTGCAATGCTTTGACAACTACGTAAGTTGTCAATTGAAAATGGAATTCTTGAAAACCAATAACTGCTAAAAGGTTTAGTACTGCAATATATTGTCTTGATAATAAAACTTGTGTCAAAAGTTTATTTGTAAATGGCAATATGATTAATACCAAGTATTTTTTATGTCGTCAAAAAATGTACATTGTCTTTGTTTCTCTTGTACTTGTTTCGTCATAACATAGAATTTGGTCAAGGACTTGTAGGAGTACTTTTAGAAATCCAATCAAGGATTTATAATAGTACTCTAAGTATTCTTCTAAGAATCTAACATATTTAAAATAAGAAGATTCTACAAGGATTTGACAATTGTACATCGTCTCATCAAAACACAAAATCCTAAAGTGATTTGGATAACGCCACGAAGGGTAATACAATAAGAACACTTATATATAGGAAATACCAGCAACGTATCCACCATGTTCTTATTTTATTACACTTGATTCATTATCTAAATCACTCACACTACTAATCACATAAACACACATTCATCGTCTCGTCCATACGTTGAAAAGTACTCTTAGAAATCCAATCAAAGATTTAAAATAATACTTTAAATATCCTTTAAGAATCTAACTATTAAGATAGAAATATCCTATAAGTATTCGGCTTGTCTCATCGTCTTGTCTCATAAATTATAAAGTACTCATAGAAATCCAATCAAGTACTTGAATTAGTACTTTAACTATCCTATAAGAATCTAATTATTAAGATTGAAAGATCCTATAAGGATTCGGCTGGTCTCATTGTCTTGTCTCATAAATTATAAAGTACTCAAAGAAATCCAATTAAGGACTTGAATTAGTACTTTAAATATCCTATAAGAATCTAACTATTAAGATAGAAAGATCCTATAAGGATTCGGCTTGTGTCATTGTCTTGTCTTGTCTCATCAAAACCTAAAATCCTAAAGTGATTCGGATAACGCCACGTAGGGTAATACAATAAGAACACTTATATATAGGAAGTACCAGCGGCGTATCCATCGTGTTCTCATTGTATTACACTCATTTCGTTATCTAATTCACCTATACTACTCTACACATAAATACTCGTTCAACGTCTCGTCCATACATTGAAAAATACTCTTAGAAATCCAATCAAGGATTTATAATAGCACTTTAATTATCCTTTAAGAATCTGACTATTAGAATAGAAAGATCCTAAAAGGATTCGGCTCGTCATAGTCTCGTCTTGTTTCATAAGAATTATACACAAAAGCAATTAGTAAACACATATGCCATTCATTTGAGAAATCAGTTAACACATATGAATCACCCCAAAACATTTGAAAAACGAAAAGGGGGGAACTATGTACTCACAGGTTTACGTATATGTCTTTTTCAATCGAATAACAAAGTTCAAGTGTTCAAGTGGTTCCTAATGTATCCGATAACTAAGGTTAGTGTAAATGTGACTTTGAACGGAAGATTGGATAGAATGAGGTTTATAAACCAAACGAGTGAAGGATCTCGTGTAATATGGTTCATAATACCTTGCATTCTGATTAGAAGGTGTTTAAAATGGTTTTGACCCGTTGCGACTCACTAAAGTGGTTTGCACCACTTTAACTGGTCGTATGCGTAACTATGGGTTCAGATGGTCGAAAGGGTCCTATGACGAGTCTAATGTGTCAAAACAAGTTGAATAATGTTGTGTAATCAGTTTGGATGTCAAAACAATGATCTTATATGTTCAAAACTATTTTATGCGTAAAAAGGGTATTTCGGCATTTTTAAAGAACATATAGTCAACTCGTCATTTAACTAACCAAACCTTATGACCATAAGGTATAACCTCTGAAGGTTATTCCCTATAATACTATGGTCATAATAATGGGCTTGGTAGGATCCTAAAGTTGACCAAACGGGTCAGATTCGAAAGTCAAACCCACTCGACTTTCGACTAAGGAAATAGCACTAAACTAGAAATGATAAGTTAGACATGTTTGAACACGTCTAATAATGTTATAAAACTGATTTGGTGTCAAAACTTTAAGTTTTAATACCCAAAAACACTTTCGTCATAAAATGCATTTTTATGCATTTTTTACTTTTAATTCGTAAACTTTTGACTCGTCATTTCGCCTACTAACGGTGGTAATGAGAGGGTTAAATCGCAAGGGATTAATACCTTCGTAATTACGATCACGTTGCAAAGTTCAATTTGAACTTTGACTTGACCAAAATGGTCAGAACCGAAAGTCAAATAGAAAGTCAAACTATTTGACTTTTGGCTCATAAATAGCCAAAATAATGAAATAGACTAGGGAAGAACACTTACTTGTGTTCAAGGAAGAGTAGGAACTCAGTAGGAGGCTTCCAAATATTGGAAACAAGCTCTAAGAGCAGATTTAGAGAGAAAGAAATGAAATGAGCAAGGAACAATGTGAACTTTGGTGGCTATTTATACTTGAATTGTGATCATAGGATGTTGCCAAGTGTTGAAACATGTTCTATGATGATCATAAGTGTCCTATGAGGTGTTAGAAGCAGAAGGAAGGTGGCAATAACGTTGCTAGGTGTCAAGAGATGGTGATGTTTGGTAGAACTTGGAGATCAAGGCAAAATCTGCAACTGGGTGGTCCTTACGGACCATATGAGTATGGGGCTTACAGTCCGTAAGCCCCTCTAACGGGCAAACTTTTGCATTTTGACAAATTTGGCCCCTGGACTTGTAATATCGTGTTTTTGTCATTTCTAACCCATCAAAACTTATATTTAAGTTATGTAAAGGGTATTTAGGGTATGTTCGGAATGTACATTACGTTAAATTGATTATGTTTGAATATTGGTTAACGAAATACTTCCAAAAAAAAGTTTTTGAAAGTTCGTAATTTTCACGAGGGTTCCAGTTTAAGTGTTTATTTGGTTAGTACTAGTGGGAATGCCCGCGCGTTGCGGCAGGTATCCCGACTGATATCACTTTCTAAATATGACTCTTATATGGTTCATAAACAAATGAAATGCAATGTGAAAAGATAATCCATCAACAACTTAAAAACTTGAATTAAGGAAACAAACTTTTGACATATTAATAAGTACCACTAAGTTTGCCTTGATAGAATTCAGCCACTTAATCTCTGTAGCCCAAATAGAATTCAGTTTGTCCATAATTTATTCACCTTGACTTTTGTTGCCTTCACACGTCAAGAGTTCCTATACGTCATACCGAGCATAAAAGCCAGATGAAAATACGGAAAAGTAAGAACCCATGAAGGAGAGAGAACATAAAAAGAAGCAAAGGCGTACTTTTGACATGTTTACATAATAATAAGCCGATTTGGACTATATTTATTCTATACGTCATACATGTACTGTCAATCATGTTAAGTTGCCAAGTATTTTATAGTACTTCAAACACTTCCAAAAGGTTATGTATAAATATAGTTATATGATCACTTTGGAATTATAGTTGTTGTAATCTAATTTAATATATTAATTATTAAAGATAATCTAATATATTACTTATTAAAGATAATTTAATATATTAATTATTAAAGATTAATTGAAAAAGATGGACAAAATATAGGCCAAACCAACTGGTATGGATCCATTCTGACCCGTTAATCCGTTACCCAATCTGCCCATTTGCCACCCCTAAAAAATAAAAGAAATAAAAGTATTAAAAGTCTTGAATGAAATCTCACAATTTATTCCCACACTAAAAAATCGGCCGTTACTTGGGAATAATGATCAGCTTCAAATCTCCTTCATCATTTCATGATTGATATTGTATTCAATTTGTATTAATAAATTGAAACTGAAGGCTGAATATGTGGAAAACTTACATTCCATTGAAGTTGCCAATTGAATGTCAATTATTACTATTGGATGAGGCACAGTATCTTCATGGTGGTATTCATGTGGTCGACATCCGCGCAGCAACGCAGTGGTGATGCCCGCATGTTGTCGCGGCTATTATGTTTTTTTGATGCACGTTGCTACTTACACCATAAGTAACCACAGAATGGGCCAGCTGTATCAATAAGCTATAAGGGGCTGTTTGGTAGAGGGAATTGAGGGGTGAGAAATGGAATTAGAAAGAATTCTCTTGTTTGTTTGTGAAAGAAAGAGGTGAGAAATGGAAATAAACCATTTCCTTTTCTCTCATTTTGTTTCTCTAAAAAAAGCAGAGAATTGGATTTCTAGGGTTTCATTTCTCAGCCTCACTCTCTCATCACGTTCCATTTCATCACAGCCCTCCTTCTCGTTCCACCACCACCGCCCTCCCTACCGTCCCTCTCCCTCCCTCTCGGCCACCACCACCGCCCTCCCTTCTCTGCTCCGACGATTTTTGGGAGAATTTCAAGCATTTTCCCCAAACTGCTCGATCTTTGCTCGGAACCCTAATCGCCCCATCGTTCGTTTTTTGGGAGAATTTCAAGCATTTTCAGGTACGTCCTTCGATTCCTTTTATCAACTGGTGTAAATTTCATGTTTTTTTTATCTCTGCTCAACACAAAGTATGCTCGCTGCTACTCTGTTCTTGATTATTGATTTGATTCTTTGTTCAATCTACTGCTATTTGATTTTTTGATTCTGTGATTTGATCGAAGATTTGATTATTGGAGTTATTTGCTTTTCTTGAATTTTCTTATTTATATTTTTATGTGTAGATGGCAAGATCACCTTCCAGACAAAGAATAGTTGCCATAGGTGCATTTTATGTCAGTTATGTTACGATTCGTTGGTGGATGTTGTGTACTTATCATTTGCGTCGGTCGATTGAGTCAATGAGTTTACGTACAAAATATTTAATGAGTTACCATAATAGGCGTGCAAACCTGGTGAGGATGGTTTATCAAAGTGATGTTACGAGTGTTGTTAACATAAGAATGAATATACATGCATTTACAACACTTTGTGATATGCTAGAAACTAGAGGGGGACTAAAGGATAGTAAAAACATGCTAGTGGATGAGCAAGTTGCTATGTTTTTACATACCCTTGCTCATAATGCAAAGAATAGGATACTAGTCAACAGATTTAATCGGTCCGGGGAAACTGTAAGTCGGTATTTCAAGTTAGTCTTAAATGCTATATGTCGATTACACAAAGAACTCTACAAGTCACCCGTGCCAGTGCCAGATAATGAAACTGATGAAAGATGGAAATGGTTTAAGGTTAGTCAAACACATTTTTTATTAAAGATATTTTTTGCTAACATAAATTAGTAAGTAATGTTTTCTTTTAACTCAGGGTTGCTTAGGAGCATTAGATGGAACATACATTAAAGTTAAAGTCCCTGCTATTGATAGAAAACCTTATCGGACAAGAAAAGGGCAGATTTGTACTAACGTACTCGGAGTATGTACGAGAGACCTTTTATTTACGTATGTCTTAGCGGGATGGGAGGGTTCTGCAGCTGATAGTAGAGTTTTGCGTGATGCAATCAGTAGACCCAATGGTCTTAAAATAACTCCAGGTAAGTGATAGACAATTTTCAAAGAATATACATAGATTTAAGTATGATAATTAACATAGAGTTTATGGTTAATTGTAGGAACATACTACCTTTGTGATGCCGGACAAACAGGAAGTGTAACAAGCAAGCGCAAAAGAGGTAGAAGAATGGATGCAGATGAGATATATCGAGAGTCTTGCAAAGATATCAAGGAAGTTTTGCTTCGATTTAGGGAGATGGTGGGTGAACAACTTAGCAAAGAAGGTATGGAGGCTCGTGAAATCTATGAAAAGGTTAGTGATGAGTTGAAAGCTTTACCAGGTATCACTACGAAAAAACGGCTCAAAGCAGCTCATTTGATTGGTAAAGATGTGGATCTAGGACGTTCTTTTCTTGCGTTGACAATAGAAGAGAAAATTGAGATGGTCGAGTTGTATACCGATGGTTCAATGGGATAGTTGTGTATGGTTGAAGTAATTTTTTTTGTTTCACCGTGGTTGTTGAAGTACCTTTTTTGGTTTCAGCATGGTTGAAGTACTTTTACTAGTAACTATGGTTGATGTTTTTTTGCTTAAAAACTATGTTTTGTATGTGAATTGGTTTTATCAATGCATATTTTGGTTGGAATTTATGCATCTTTGTATATGTTTTTTATTTTTTAATAAATATTTGTTATGAAAAAAAGACTTGTGCTAATGATAAAGTTGATATAATTCTCTGTTTATTTCCTATGTACCAAACAAGAGAAATGATTCTCAGCTATATTTCTCTACTGTCATCTTTGTACTACCAAACAGAACAGTCAATTCTCATTCTCCAGACCAATTCCCTTTCTCTGCAATTCCATTTCTCTATTCCATTTCTCTACAATTCCATTCTCTGTACCAAACATCCCCTAAAGTGCTGCTCCTTGGGGCTACATTGGAAGAAAAGTAAGGTTTTTTCTTTGTTAGGATTATAGCATAAAAATTAATGTTTTTCAAAAACTGCCATACTAAAATAAGATTTAAAAACTATACCTAATAGCCTAAATCACGAAACTATAACACATCAAAGAAACTTCAATCACCAAATCAGAAACAGAAATGAACAAAATTACCAAAACTTAAGTGACATTTGACCTGTAATAATAATAATTATAATAAATTTAAAATGTACCACATATCTCTTGCTGTTACGTTGCTTTCGTAACGTGGTTTTTTTAGAACCTTTCAAGAGTGAATCACCCTTTCTTTGCACCGACCTGCGTCTTTTCTCCAAATATCTTAAACGAACGCGCCGCATATTCAAACAATGATATTAAATCTTTTCTATTGGTCTGTCATTTTATTTCAGCAACACCTATCAGTAAAACTACAAGTTGATAATCAGTATTTTGACTTGGCGGACTTAGATGATTTGTATTGAAAAGCTTAACAAGGTACATCTACATGGACTTAGATAGGGGTGTTAATCGAATTGGGTTAGCGGGTTGCATCATTGAACCTAATCAAAAACCATAT
This sequence comes from Helianthus tuberosus, assembly GCA_030545235.1. Classification (NCBI taxonomy): domain Eukaryota; kingdom Viridiplantae; phylum Streptophyta; class Magnoliopsida; order Asterales; family Asteraceae; genus Helianthus; species Helianthus tuberosus. The sequence continues at coordinate 109,085,594 of CM060377.1, forward strand.
ATTAATTCATATCAAAGACTTCAACCCTGGTCCAGACACATTTAAAACCATGTAACCCAAACACAACCTATTTAACCACTTTATCTAAAGGAGGCAAAAGGGTTGTAAACTTGTTAAAACAGGTCTTATATAATTAAGGTTGCAACAAAAGACTCCGTAGAGAAGAATGCATACAAATATTTAAATCATCTAAGATGCGCATGTATACAAATACATGGGACACAAAAGAGCAGTAACTGTTGTCGACTTTCATTTCTGTTCTAAAATGCCCCTCAAGAAGAGGAAAATTTCTATCTAAAATATGTTTGTGGTTTGTTATTCTACATTGATTGTATTGAGCTCTAAAATTGTTCTATCATTCGTATGCAGGCTTGATAAAACCAAGTTTTATGTGGTAGGAGCTGGGATATTCAGCGCGCTTACAGTTGGACTCTACCCTATATCTGTCGTAAAGACGAGGCTGCAGGTTGCAACAAAAGAGTCTGTAGAGAAGAATGCATATGCTGTTATTAGAGGCTTACTAAAAACCGAAGGCATCCCAGGTTTTAAAGGGGTTTCGCCACCGTCATCACAGGAGCAATTCCTGTTAGAATCGTATTACTCATCGCATTAGAGACAACAAAGGTGGCTGCTTTCAAAATGCTCGAACCATTCAATATTTCAGATCCTTCAAAGGCTGCTATTGCTAATGGAATTGCTGGATTGACATCATCTCTTTGTGCTCAATTTGTCTTTGTTCCTGTTGATGCGGTATACCTTCCTTGTCTCTTCAAGTATAATGTTAGATCTATGCGTATGTGTGTAGATTCAAAATGGTCAAGGTCAACAGGTTAGTCAAAGATTGATGGTTCAAGGATATTCGGGCCATGCAAGCTATAATGGTGGCCTGGATGTTGCCCGTAAAGTTCTGAAACAAGATGGTATCAGAGGGCTTTACAGAGGATTCAGTTTGTCGGTCATGACGTATTCTCCGTCTAGTGCGGTTTGGTGGGCCAGCTATGGTTCCAGTCAACGCGTTATATGGAAGTGAGGAGTCTTCTTTTCTTTTCTTTTATGTTTTGTTTTTCAGTTTGTATTTCCAGCACTATAAGTACACGAGTGTTTTAACTTTTATGTAGTCTGTTAGGTCATGGAAGTGACGGCAATGGATCAGTTCCTAGCCAAGGAACGGTAGTTCTAGTTCAAGGTGCCGGAAGAATTTTTGCTGGTGCCGCATCGTCTTTCATCACAACTCCACTGGACACTATAAAAACTCGATTACAGGTACAATCGTGATTCTTATATTATAATCCGTTTCTTCGCAAAGTAATTGTTACGAATATTTTTTTAAGTTTGTTGTTTCTATTTGTTTTGGTACAAGGTAATGAAACATGAAAATCGACCCTCTACGCGACAAGTTATCAAAGCATTAATTGCAGAAGATGGCTGGAAAGGTTTCTATAGAGGGATTGGTCCAAGATTTTTTAGCACGTCGGCATGGGGAACATCCATGATACTCACATACGAATATTTGAGTATGAAATCTTCCTTATGCTCTGCATTTTCATTACATGTTCATGTAATTATTAACATAAGCATCATGATAACCAGTAAAAACCTCTCATATATACTTTGAAATTATTCCATATCACTTGTATATGATGTTATTGCCTGAAAAAGAAATTTGGATTTTCCTTCGTGTATGTAGTCAATCGTAACTTGAGCTCTTATTTTTTCGGCATTTGTACACTTTTTTTCTAAGGGTGTGTTCATAAACTATTGAAACCGGCTGGATCGTCCAAACCAAAGCAACTCAGCTGGTTTGAGATTTGTATGATTTGGTTCACGCTTCGGTTTTGATGGTTTAAAAAATTTGACTAACGGTTTGGAGATTAGACGTTAGAACCAGCTATGTATCTGCCTGTTTAACCTTTTATATATAACTTTTTTCAGAATATGCTGTTGTGTATATGCATTATATTAATGGCACCTTTTTTATTGTTAAAAAAACTAATGCAAATCATCAGTTTTGAAAGAAAGAAAAGAGTGGTTCAAACTGTCAAAACTGAACAGCAAAGTCGAAACCCCCACTCAACCCAACTGGTTATGTTTGTGAAATATAAGTACACACCCATCGACTTAAACAATACCAATTCAATTCACACACCCTTAATAAATATAGAATCTCAAAAATGTGTTAAGTCGAGTTTAATACCTTAAGTCCTTAACAATACTCTGTCCTGTTCTTGTTTAAATCATGGTATATGATATATCTACAAAAAAGACACCATCCTAGGATATAAAACCAGTCTAATATACACTAAATTCAAGTAATCAATAATCAATGAAACAAATAACCTGAAAAAAGGAAGCTTGCTGGAAGAACCATAAGAAACAAGAACCTCCGAAGCAGATATATATTGCAACCGTCATGTCTCATCCAAAACTCCCAAATCAATAGCTTCATCACCCACTGCATAACTCTCCAAATCTACCTGCAAAACCCAATTTCTTTCATAATTTTATGAAATTTGCCCACGCTATGAAACAAAGGGCATGTTTGGCTAAGCTTTTTGACTTATTGGCTTTTTGAAAAGTCATAAGCTTCAAAATGATGTTTGGCAATGAGGGTGTATGTGAGGGGGAAAAACCAATAAGTCACTCAATACTGACTTTTTTAAAAAGCCAATAAGTCAATAAGTTGTTTTGAAAAGCTTAGCCAAACATGCCCAAAAGCAAATAAACATACCAAAGATTCCTCAATCAGAAACAACTAAAAGCAAATACACATACCTCTTTTGTATATGCAACCAAGAAGACAGATTTTGAGCAAAATTGTGAGATGCAACATATATAAGAACACAAGAACGGGGGTGGGTAACGACGGGGGATGCAAATCAATCGATCCAATTCAATACGATTGTAACCGAAAGAAAACATATATTAATTTCTAGGGTTTTGAGAGGACGATTTCAAGGGGTTATGCAGGCTGATGAAGGTGAATAGACAAGGGATTTCTATTTAAAATAACAATTAATTTTTACACTGGTGTCAAAATTTCAATTATATCCTTAAAGTGTCTTAAAATTTTGTAAACTTTACAAGTTCAACCCCTCTCAAAATGCATTAACTTTGTTGTACATGGTGCTTCAATACGTGTATTTATGGCAAAATTACTAAAAGGGTAGAAAATCCAGCTTCTTTAATATAGTAGTATAGATTTGTGTTATTCAATTCAAGCAAGCAAGTAAGCATATTGTGGATCCGTTGGCTGACATTTCCCCATGGCTATGAGATGTTGGTATCGTCTTCATTCAGTCTTGCTCCTTGGGGCTAGAGACAGTCTCGCTCTTCAGGGCTTGAGACTCATGCATTGGTTTATTTTATTTATTGGTTATTGTTCATTATTTGTTATATTCAATTAACACATGAATTGCATGTTTGTTTTTAAAATAAATTATTTTTTATTAAACTTAGATTTACTCACCAGCTCTCCTAGTTGACCCAAATATTTTACATGTGATGGAATGAAGTTTGAGGATGCTAGGATTAAAGTCAAATAGGAAATGCCTTAGAAATAAATGAATGTAATTTCTATGTATTTTCATTTTGGATTATGTTTGGATTATATGCAACTTATTATATTTTGACGTGACATTTTAATAAAGTGACTTGAATAATTATGAAATATTAAATAGTGTCATAAGCTTTGGACGATCATCTCGCCCCGACCAATAATCCGCCATGGGTTGGGGTGTGACAGATTGGTATTAGAGCCAATGGCTATAGGGATTTAAGTTACTAGACTATAACCCTTAGACCTAGACTAAAGGCCAAGTAAGTAAGGGCCTTATTTGCTTAATCTTTTGTCCTAGTTTTTGTTATTTAATTCCATATGTTTAAAATTAAGCATGTTACACACATATTCATGAGAGCACCTTTAGTTGTTATACATGTCAATTGTTATATGCCTTACATGCTACTGATATGCACGAAAGACAACATATAAATTATATTAAACAATGTATAAAATCAACCCTTTTTATGTACTAATGTTGGAAAAGTGTGTTTTTTTGTATACTTTTGATTTTCAAGACTAAACAAGCTTAAACGTACAAAAGGAATAAATTAACGACAAAAACCAACACAAATGCAAGAAAAAGGAATTGACACACCATGCCTACCCTACAAGCTACACCCCAAGACCAAAACAACAAACCAGAAGACAAGCACGGGGCCGAGCCACCAAGGCATGGGGTTGTGCCCCACTACAGAATGTGTTCAGAGTCCATGTAGATCAAGACAAACAAAGCAGACAAGAGACACGTGGCCGTGTCCCATGGACATGGGGCCGTGGTCAACTCCTAAATATGCAGAATCTCCCAATGGACCCCACAAAGCTGACCACGGGGCCGTGCGTACTGTCACACGGGCCCGTGTGTGCATACGGATTAACACTGATCATTAAATGAAGACAGAGAAAGAAAAGCATGGGGCCGTGTGAGGAGTCTGATTTCAACTATAAATAGAGAGAGACGCTTAACTCAATTCTAACTCATCCCATGGCAAACCACTTCTCTCCCACTTACCACCATTCCACCATCACAGCAACACCATCATCCACCGCATTCCTCCATTGTCCACCTTTAGAGTGTGTGTAGTAGTCTCAGGATCCAAGATTGATCGTAAGAGTTCTTGTTAATCAAAGGCTATGTTTGGCTAAACTCTTACATCACTTGGTGAAGACAAATCTTTTATGTATTACTTTTAATTTCCAAGTTGTGGCTACTTTTTATTTGGGTTTGTGTTAATGACTTTAAGAAATAGTTTTTTTATATAGAAAATGAACTTTACTCTATCAGTTCTTCATGTTTTGTTGATTCACTCATTCGTGTCTTTACGGTCTATATAAAGCACATTAAGTGCCTGGAAGGGGGTTAGAAGGGTGGTTTGGGTAAAGTTCTTGCCTCGTTCACTGTATAGATCCTGCAAGGACTTGATTCAACCTTATTAGGACTTCTCTTGAGGCAGATAACATCAAATCAGGGGAAGTAAGAACGGCTTGAATCCCTTATAAAAACTACTATTTAAATTATAACCGGCCTTGCGGGTGTGTATCCCTGCTGACTCAGACCAATATGGCCGAGGGTAGCGTCGCCTCCAAAAGAGGGACATGCCACACTTTGCATTAATAACTTACTTAATTATCGTTCAATAATCCGGCCTTGCAGGACTGTATCCCTGCTGACTCAAACCACTATGGATGAGGGTAGCGTTGCCTCCAAAAGAGGGAGATGCCACAATAACTAAGATAATCTCTTACAAAAGAGGGTGAATTTTAATGAAATCTAGTTGGAAATGTGGTGTTTAAACTCGAGGAATGGTTTAAAAAAGTGAAATAACGAAAGTTGGCAGCCCCATGCAGGTAATAGGAAGTCTCCCGCCTCAAAACTTCATTTAAAATTGAAAACAGCAAGTGCAACACGGGGTCGTATGTGGTAAGCACGCCCCCGTGCCTTTTAACTGCTGAAATAATTTTTCCACTAGACCTTTCACATGGGGCAGTGCCAACCTTCTGTAAGTTTTTAGAGATTCAACGATACTGGCAGGCAGACACGGGGCCGTGCAGTTAGTGCATATTTTGTGTGTCCGTCACTGTGCGAATAGGCTAGATAGAGCGTGTGTTAAATATTGTATAGATGAGAGTTAGAAAAATGGAATCGTAACAAAAAGTTCCCTTCGTGCGAAGGGACACCTAGTCCATTCGCATGAAGCTCCACTCGCACGGATGTGTCAGCCTATAAATAGGAGATGTGAGTGAGAGCATAGTTGAGGTTTTTGGTTCCCAGAGGGGAAAAGCTGGTGAAATTTCTCCAGAATTTCGCCAGCATTGTAATAGATGTAAACTCTTCTGGTATGAATGAAGCATTCAACTTATGGCTAACTATTCTGCTTCTACTCCATTCTTATTAATAATATTCTACCAAATTAGTTCTATCCAAGCCAAACTTTCGTCTAAACTCGTCGGATCCTAGACTCTCAATTGGTATCAGAGCTACGGTACCGATTCAATCGATCTAACAGTTGATTGAATTACATACGCTCATGAATTATAGGTTTTTATGGGGTTTTAGACGTAAAACATAAAACTGAAGGTCAATTCATGGATGGATTTTGAAATTGAAGACATCATTAGATTCAGAATTGATTTTTGACCATATCTATGAAGTATTATCATGAAATTCGCAGAAATAAAGATTTTGGATCAAAAAACGTGATCAGCTGCGTTCGAGCGAAGGGAGCCAAAAGCCCTTTCGCATGAAGGGATGTTCCCATTCGTGTGAAAGGAATCCCATTCACACGAAGGGGAATTTTCAAGCAAGTGAAATGGCCAGTCGCACAAAGACACCTTTTCGATCTAAAAATCATCTCATTCGCATGAATGGACCTACTCCATTCACACGAATGAGCCAAATGCCTAATAAAAAGGAGGCATTTTTTGATCGTAATGACGAGACGAGTGTTCAGAAAAAATTTGGTGATTGAAAATTTTTTCGAGATTTTAACGACAAATACGGGTTGTTCGGGGACACCGTCGGGGACATCAGAGAATAGATTTGATGATGCGATCATAGATTGTTGAAATTAGTGGGGTAGTCATGATAACTATGCAGATTGTTTATCATCCAGGTTATCTAACTAATACTGGGCCAAATCGAGAAATCCACAATGATGAAAAACGCACTTTTGTGGACCAAAATGACAAATTCTTCGTGTTGGTGCATATTTTGTATGTCTGCCAATGTGCGAATAGGCTAGATAGAGCGTGTATTAAATATTATTTAGATTAGTGTGAAAAATGGGTCGGAACATTTGTATTGAAACCATTTCGCAGAAAGTGAACTTTCGTGTGAAAGGAGCCAATAACTATTCGTACGAGTGAGGCCTCTCGTACCTGGCAGTTTCGCGCGAGTAGGCATTGCCTATAAATAGATGATGAGGGCTCCTCATTTCACAAGTTTTGGTTTCTAAATGGGAAACGGTGGAGCAATTTCTCCAGGATTTCGCTAGCTTGTAAAAGATGTAAACTCTTTCGGTATGAATGAAGCAAGAATTCAACCTCTGATTATTCTGCTTTTACTCTTTTCTTATCAATAATATTCTACCAAATCGGTTCTATTGGGGCCAAAACTCTGTCTAACCTGCCGGATCCTGGACTCTCAATTGGTATCAGAGCTACGATACCGATTCAATCAATCTAACAGTTGATTGAATCACCTACACTTATGAATTTTTGATTTTTAGGAGGTTTAGATGTAAAACATCAAATAAACATCAAATTGAAGGTCAATTCACGGATGGATTTTGAAATTGAAGACATCATTAGATTCGTAATTGATTTTCGCACATATCCGTGAAGTTTCATCATGAAATTCGCAGAAATAAAGATTCTGGATCGAAAAATGTGATTATGAATGTTCGTGAGATTGGATCAGTCACTTTCTTACGAAAGTGCTCTCCCATTCGCACGAGAAGGCCTCTCGGACGAGAGAGGATCTCCTATTTGTTCAAAATGCGATCCGTTCCAAAATCAGCTCATTCGCACGAATGGACCTACCCCATTCGCATGAATGAGTAAATGCCTAAAAAAGGCATTTTTTGATCGCAATGACGAGATAAGTCTATAGGAAAAATTTAGTGGTTGAATTTTTTTTCGAATTTTTAACAACCAAGATGGGTTGTTCGGGGACACCGTCCGGAGCTTTAGAGAACAGATTTGATGATGCGTTCACAGATTGTGGAAAATAGTGGGGTAGTCATGATACTGGTGCAGAATGATTATCATCTGGGTTATCTGACTATTAATTGGCCTTAACGAAAAATCCGTATTGATGAAAAACTGACTTCTAGAGGCAAAAATGACACATTTTCGGTATAGTCAGGTTTTTCAGAGATAAAAGAGGACTGAATTGCTCAATTTGAGGGGGAATTCAGTGATAAGACGTCAGAATTTTCAAAAATGAGGGGGAATAAAAATTTCATAGAATATATTGGAATTCCAGCATTTTTGAAATTCGTGACATGCAACAGTATTCGGGTGGTTCCGACTTCAGATTGTCTGGGGATGCATAGGATCTGGATTCATGATTTCATGATCATAGGAAGTTCAGACTCTACAGATCAGGGTCAGATTGATGTCTTGAGTCCCGGGTCTTCGTCAACCCGGTCAGCAGGATTAGCGTCAGGAGATGCAATTGTATTGTGGATACTTATAAGATATCACAGCGTTGTGATAGTCTAAAGTGTCAGAATAGTTAATCTTTGAGCAGATGAATTATTTTTCGGACTAACCGCCTGGGAATGATGATATTTGTTGGTTAAGTTGCTGCCGGAACTAGCGGAGAAGACTATATATCTGTTATCGTGACTGAAGAAGAAGAATGTAAATCTGATCGTGTATGAAAGCTTCTGAGATCTGAATGTGTTACCAGATGACTTGTTATCCGATGAAGATTTGCTAATTGTGGAGATTATCGTTTACACTGATCAATCATTCAGGAGGGTGCTTATAGATGATTACGGAAAACAGGATTTCAAATTTTCGTGGGTATTCATAAACTTGAAGTTTACAGGTGTGGTGTTTGAAGTTTCTATCAATTGCCGGTTGGGTTTTTGATAATTTGAGTTTCTAGTAAGCGAAATGCGAGATGGAACAGAAATTGTAAGTCAAAAACTGAAAGCGGAGGTGGTTAAAGCTGAAATAGAGAAGCTGCATTGATAAGTTTCAAGTTGGTGTTTATTCGTGAACATTGCAGTACAACAAATCAGAGGAGGTCGGGAACCATGCAAACAAAGACATGAAGATTAATTTCACGGGGAATTGGTGCATAATGAAGATAATGCAAGCCCAAACCATCAATCAAGGGTGAATCGATCGAAGATTTCAAGATGCCTGATTGAAGTTGCAAAATATTCAAAACACGGCTCTAAGTTTTCAAAGATCAAGATTCGACAGTGACGGCCAAGGGGGAATCTGTTGGTACATATTTTGTATGTCTGCCACTGTGCGAATAGGCTAGATAGAGCGTGTGTTGACTATTGTATAAATTAGTGTGAAAAACGGGCCGGAACATTTGTATTGATGCCCTTTCGCACGAAAGTGCATTTTTGTGCTAAAGGAGCCAATAGCCTATTCGTACGAGAGAGCCTTCTCGTACCAGGCAGTTTCGCGTGAGTAGGCATTGCCTATAAATAGAGGATGAGGGCTCCTCATTTCATAAGTTTTAGTTTCTAGAGGGGTAACGCTGGCGAAATTTCTCTAAGATTTCGCCAGCTTGTAAAAGATATAAACTCTTTCGGTATGAATGAAGCATCCATTCAACTTATGATTATTCTGCCTCTACTCTTTTCTTATCAATAATATTCTACTGAATCACTTCTATCGGGGCCAAAACTTCGTCTAACCCACCGGATCCTGGACTCTCAAGTTTGGTTATTGAGAATGAAAGATTAACAAGTTGACAAAAGAACATGAAGCTAGCAGAAGGGTACAAACAAGTATGTTGATTAAGTATCGAAATTGGTTTGAAGTTCTTGAAAAACATATGGGAATGGATTTTGACGAAGAGGGAAAAAATGGAATCTGAAGTTTTAGAGGCTGTTATTGAAAATGTTGATAAAGTGTGCTTGAAATAGTAGTTGCTAATAAAGGAAAGCAAGCCGTTGATGCTATGCCAGATATTGTTCCTGAAGATGTGCATGTTCAATCTTTAGAGAAAGAGGTGGCTGAGAAAGAGAATGTTACTTCTAGAAATGAACCAGAAAAACCCACTGAGACTGAAGTTTTCTTTGGTCCTGAAAACAGACCTCAAGAAGAAGAAAATGATGGCAAAGAGTACGAAGAAAAGGTATATTATGATGGTTCAGATCATGATGATGGAAATGATGATGATAACCAAGGAGGTGCATGTATAACTGTTACCAAATCGACTAATGCAGAATCTGAAGCACCGCAAATTGATGCTGAAGCTGAACATCTTAATGATGACATTAATCAAGAGGTATCTGGTGGTGTGGGGGAGCAAGATGATGGTGCTAATTTTGGTGAAGATACTTCAGGAATTTTCACAGATGGTGTGCCACTCACATCTGTTCCTGCAAGTCAAAGAATCATTTATCTATGCCATAATGTTAAAAAAGGTGAATTCATTCACAATTACACAAAAGAGGAATTGGCAAAGTTATGTGAAGTTGATGAAGATAAGTTTGAATTTGATTTTGAAGATGAGCTGCTGAACATAGAGATTGATAAACCAAATGAATATGATCACACTTCTATACCAGATGCTAATGATTATGATTATGTGATAGTGGAAGATGATTCTGATGATGAACCAGTTTGTCATGCAAGCCAGGATACTGAAGAATTTCCAACTTTTACTGAAATGTTTGCAGAAGAAGTTGATGATATTGTCTGGAGAGAGATTAGGAAAGATTAATGTTGGAAATCCACCAAGACTCAATCAAGATGAAATCAAAAGCGCAAGAAAGAAATGGTTCAAGACTATTCTGTAGAACGTAAGTTTAGAAGACCATTGGCATTCTTTGCAAGAAACAAAGACATTTCACCGGGAGACATTATTAGTGGGGTTAGATTCCAGAACTGAAGTTGTTTGCTATTAAATGAGAATATGGAGTTCAATACTTCAAGTACCTGAATGATATCAAAAGTCTGCCGTGGTGGGGTGTAAAAGAGTTATGTAGAACAAGGTTGATAAACTACGAGATGAGGTAGTATGATAAAAAAGAAACATGTAGGTTTATTAAATATTAAGCAACACATGAATTTCCAGATTGGAAACCAGAGAAACTGAAAAGAGTCGAATCTAAAATAGAGATTGATGCTGAGACAGGAAAGCCAAAAGTATCATTGATCTATAAACGGCTGAAAGCAATGAGAAATATGCCATTGAAGGAAATGTCGCAAGATTCCACGAAGAATTCAGATGGTGGCACTATGATAGGCAGACAGCTGAAGCTGTGATAGTTTTATGTAAGGATGGAAAGTATGAATTTACGATCCGATGTGGATAGTAAATATGTCTCAGAAGGATATAGAGATGGTGTTTTACAACGAGATTTATTATGTTGTTGAAGACATAGTACAGGCGATGCAATATTAGAAAGTTATCAAAGTGTGCTATGCATATGATATACATTTCGGAAGGATGTAGGATTCGAAATGGAGAGATATAGAAAGGAAAGAGTTTTTGAAATAAGTAAAGAACGAGGAGAGGATTGAAGAGAGAAGAAAGAAAGCTTCTATTTCAAGATACAAGTTTATGAAGAGGGCTCCTGTGAAGATCAAACTCCGATTGAAGGATTCGAGCGTAGACGTAAATCTTATCAAAAGAACTTCTTTGGGAGTAAAGGTTGAAGATTTGTTGAAGATTTTTGAAGATCGAACAAGACTGCGACAACATCAAAGGGGGAGTCTGTTGATGCATAATGTCTATTGGCTACATCTTGGTGTCGTGTCGTGATTTATAGAATAGTATGACTTATAATAGGTTGAATATTAGTTTGGATTTTGCATTGTAATATGTCTCATTCGTATGGATGAGCTGATCCGCACGGATGAGGGTCCATCCCAAATCACATATTCAATGTCTATAAATGGGTGTGAGGGGTTTGAGACTTAGTAGAAGTTATTCACTCTAAAGCGAAGCTCCGTTAAAATTCAACCGTGTAACGTCATACTGTTCGAAGTTAATGAGAATAGAGAAAATTGAAGAATTCTTGTGTTTCTAATTCAGTATCATGGATTCCACTCATTATATTGAAGATTAGATATCACCGGGTGTTTAAAACTTGATCAAACCGATCCTAACAGTTATAGGTGGTGGTGGTGGGTGGTGGCAGAGGCGACAATGAGTGGCGGTGGCGAGTAGTGGTGACGACGACGACAGGTGGCAACGACGACGACGGGGGTGGTGGTTGGTGGTGGCGGTGGCGGTGGTTGTGGAATCGACGGTGGTGGTAGGTGGCGGCGGTAGTGCTTGGTGGCGGTGGTGGGTGGCAACAGTGGTGGGTGGAGGTAGTGGTTGTTGTCGAGGTGGCGGCAGAGGCTTGATGGGTTGCGGGTGGAGGTGGCGATGGAGTCGGTGGTGGGTGGTGGCGAAGGTGGTGGGTTGTGATGTTGTTTATGAATGGTGCAAAAGGGGATGGAATGAAAAAAACATGGGGGGTGGATAGAATGATTTTGAGGATATGGAATGACTTATGGAATGGGTGATTCCATTCGATTGACCAACTAAGCAGTTTTTTCTTCATTCCATCGTAATGATCCATTCCATTTCCCCTCTTATTCCTGCATAACAAACACTATCGTAATGTTTCGTTATTGCTATTAGTCAATTGACTTTATGGAAAAAGCACCGCAAGTATAAAGTACCATATTTATCCATTTTGAAATATTAATCTATTCATAAATTTTGATGTTTCATTAATAGCTTTTTTTTTGTTTTATGGAGAGCAAAAGGAAATTTATGCATTTAATTTTCGTTGTTGATGGTGATGACATGTGACATTCAATATTGGTAGTCAGTTTTTTTTTAAAGGTAAATTTCATTAACGAAAGGCCGGCCCAAGCCGGGCCGACACAATGACAATAGCCACTAGATTACATATTTACAAAAGAACACCATTCCCCCAAGCTATCTCTTTGTGTTTCGATCTGTTTACAAACCAAAAAAAACCCAAGGCCTTGACCTCACCAATTACGGTATCTATCCTGGCCGGTAAGTTAGAAAATTTAGCTTTATTCCTAGCGCGTCACAAGCTCCAAACAGCGATCAAAATGATACCTTGAACCGCCTCTTTCTTTTTCTCCGAAGCTCTTAGATCTTTGTGGATGAGGAGAAGATCTTTAAGCGAAAAAGTAAATATGTTGGGTATCTTGCACCAAGAGCTGATACCATTCCAAATTATCGAAGCGGTTTGACAAGCAATGAAAATGTGATATGAAGATTCCTCACTCGAGTTACAAAAAGGGCACGATGAATCTTCAACCTGAATACTCCTTCTTTTTAATGTTGCCGTCATAGGAAGTCTGTCCATCTCCATTCTCCAGGCATTGATATTGCATTTGGCGGGAACCCATTTACACCAGTCAAAATGAAGCCGATTTCCTGCGTAACTTCCGAACTAAGAAGACGTTTAACAGCTTTAATTGAGAAGACGCCATCCGGGACCCCGAGCCATTTCCACCGATCGAAACCAGCTGAGATCTGGACCTCGTTAATTAAGGAACAGACCTGGCCGAAACGGTACAGCAATTCCAAACTGTTTAAGTCCGATTTCCAGCTCCAAACAACAACCTGCTCATTTCCTTGTTTCATAATTATGTCCGCCACCCTACATTTTTTCTCCGATTCCAATCTGAAAAGGTCCGGGAATCTTTGTTTGAGGGGCTCGGTAATTAACCACGGATCTAACCAAAAAGCCACTTCTTCACCATTACCCACTTCTCCTTTTATAAAATTCCTTAACGGAAGCCCTTCAATCTTAGTATTTGTGAAAATTCTAGAAATGTTATACCAAACGCCATTGAGAGATTTTTTAAATGGAATGCATTCCCATCCCACCCTTGTCGAATGAAGAGCATCGATAACTCTTTTCCAAAGATTGTTATTTTCCATTTTATACCGCCATCCCCACTTAGACAGAAGAGATGTGTTAACCTCTTGTAATTTGTTCAAGCCTAAACCTCCTTTCTTCTTGTGACGAGCAACTCTATCCCAAGCGACCCAATGCATTTTTTAACTTCCAATGAACCTCCCCATATGAACTTTTTAATCATAGATTCCAAGTCGGCAATGACTTTCTTAGGAGCTTTGTAAAGCAAGAAATAGTAAGTCGGTAAACTCTCCATAACCGATTTGATGAGCACCACAGTTCGCCCTATAGACAAAAGGTGAGATTTCCAGTTGGCTAAACGAGCCTTGAAGATATCAATCACCGGTTGCCAATTGTTGATCCGATTCATGTTGGCGCCGACTTTAAGACCCAAGTATTTGAAAGGATGGCAATCCGGTTTATAACCCACCTCCATAGCCAAATCCCATATATCAGCCGCACCCACTCCAATTCCGTAAATGTTAGATTTGTCAATGTTGATTTTGAGACCCGAACATATATAAAAGCAACGAAGAATTCTCACGATGTTCACAACTTCGCATTTGGACCATTCCCCCACCACAATAGCGACATCCGCGCACAAAAGATGGGTAATGGTCGGCTCGTTGTTAGGGGTAATGATACCTGTTATAACCTCCGCTTCCTTAGCACTATCTATCATACGAGAAAATGCCTCCATCACCACCAAGAAAAGGAACGGGGAAAGAGGGTCCCCTTGTCTCATACCCTTTTCACACTTGAATGTAAAAGTTGGAGCCCTGTTAACCAAAACGGAAGAGTTGGTCGATTTAAGGATGCCCAGAATCCAATTACACCACTTATTAGGGAAACCCATTTGGTGGAGGATGCTAATCACAAAATTCCAATTCACATTGTTGTAAGCTTTTTCAAAATCAATTTTAAGGATGAAAGCATTGGACTTCCTCTTATTTATCCACGAAATGAGCTCGTTGACAACAAGAGGCCCGTCCAAGATAAATCTACCTTTCAGAAAAGCCGATTGAGATTCCGAAATGACTTCATCCAAAACCTTCCTCATCTGATTGGCTAAGACTTTGGAGATCACCTTGCTAATAACTCCAACCAAGTTGATGGGCCTATAGTTGTTAAGAGAAACCAGGTCACTAACTTTAGGGACAAAGGTAATGAACGAAGCCCCGCTACCTAAGTTAATCTCACCGGAGTCGTGGAACCGCACAAAAATTCTAGTGCAGTCGTCTTTGAAGAACTCCCAAAAGTGCTAGATGAACTTAAGGTTCATCCCGTCCAGGCCCGGAGATTCGTCGTCCCCACAGTCAAATACTGCTTCTTTGATTTCTTGTTCCGAAAAGGCTTCTATCAACAAGTTACTTTCCAATTCCATAATCCTCTTGATGTTGTTACATAAAACCTCGGGCCTGTTGGGATACACTTCTTTAAACCTATCACGAAAGAATGAGAGCACATGTTTTTTAATAGTGGAAGGTTTCACACACCATTCTCCGTTAATGTTGAGACCATGGATCGTGCTAGCAGCCTTCCTATTATTGACCAACGCATGAAAGAATTTTGAATTCTCGTCACCCTCGATAGCCCACCTCGAACGCGATCTTTGCTTAAGGTCCAGATTTTTCCTAT
This sequence comes from Helianthus tuberosus, assembly GCA_030545235.1. Classification (NCBI taxonomy): domain Eukaryota; kingdom Viridiplantae; phylum Streptophyta; class Magnoliopsida; order Asterales; family Asteraceae; genus Helianthus; species Helianthus tuberosus. The sequence continues at coordinate 109,100,888 of CM060377.1, forward strand.
AGTCTACCTCTTTGATAATTTTTCTGTTTTCCGCCATAATCCATTGTTCCTCTTCTGAAAGATTCCTCAATTCCGATTCGATCTCCAAAGTCTCCAACTCTGATAAGGCCAATTTTTCTTTCTCGTTTTCTTTCAATAAAAAGTCATCTCTCCATTCCTTTAAACGAGCTCTAATACGAGAAAACTTGGAGGTAAGACTAACATCAGGAGGGTCAAATGGAACAAATCCCTCTACTGCTTCTTTTACGGCTTCCTCGAACCCTGGTTTCCCAATCCAAGAGCAATAAACCCGGAAGGGCCTAGGACCATACCTAAGATCAACCAGCTCTAAAATTATCGGGCAGTGGTCCGAATGTCTACTTGGCAACACTCTCACACACGCCAAAGGCCATTTGTTAAAAAAATCTGAACACACCAAAAATCGATCCAATTTACTGAGTTTCTTACCGTTATCCCTGATGCAAGTGAATTTCCGACCCTGCATAGGATACTCCAACAGCCCGTTGTCGAAAATAAACTTGTTGAAATTTTCAGCACAGACGGGTTTAAATTTAGACTGCTTCCTTTCTTCTGGGGACCGAACCGCATTGAAATCACCCAAGATGATCCACTTACCCTCGGAGGGATTAATAATTCTGGAAAGATCAGATCATAACTGCTTCTTTGCCACGGTGTTTTGAGGAGCATAGACGTTGATAAGATTAACAGGATCCCCACTACTAACCAACGAATCCTTAATGATAAAAAAAATCTATTCTGGATGACGGAATCGATTTTCAGAATTTTAGGGTCCCACATCCAGATCAGAACTCCAGACAACCCAACTGAAGCAGCACTGGAAAATTCAAAATCCCTGTTTCCCCAGTAACCGATAAGGTCCGAATTCACTACCGACGCCACCTTAGACTCTTGTAAAGCAATGACACTAACTTTACTCGTCAACCTGATGTCTTTAACCCAGGAAGCTTTGCCCCCCCCCCCCCAAAAAAAAATACCTCTGATATTGATTAATAGAATATTCATTGGAAAACAACATTCTTACCTGCTTCTGTTACGGTTTCTCTGACTAGCTCAGTGTGATTACCGAGGTTGACTCCCACTATGTTTTCAACGTTTATCGTAGCCTCAATTTCATCCGACTCCTGAACCTCGAACGAGTCTCTGACCACCTCATCTAAGTTCTCCAAATGGCGATCACTTCCGATATCCTCTTCGTTGAAACCCAAGGTCGGGTCAGGGTCAACACACCCTCGGTTCGGATCCTGAGCCTCCTTCCTCGAATCAGAGGTAACTTTATCGCTTAAATCTGGATCCTGGTTGTTAACGGTAGTATTGTCACCAAAGTTGTCGACTGCCAAAGCGTTGAGGTCAAACCTAAACTCTCCTTCATCCCTTATCATCTTTCTAGGCCTGTGCATTCAGCTTGGGCTTAAAACCCCAGGTTGGGTTGAGGCTTTGGTTTTAGGCCTGACTTTTAAAGCTCTTTTTTTGGGCCTAATAGTCTGATATACTGAATTAAAAAATAAATGCCGTTATTTTGGAGATTGATTGTATCCTCGTTGTCTTGGGCCCCACCCAAGGAACTTTGCGGCTTCCTCCCCTTCTTGGAGACGCAACCGTCTCTGACTTCTCCTGTGGCGAGATTACTGTCAGTTTCAAGGTTGGAACCAGCATTAATTACTCCTGACTTTTCGATTCCAACCATCGGATCCTGTCCTGCCACCCGATTGTTGTCCGGAGGCTCCTGGGAGTTATCTACGATCGCACCATTGAGATCGTTAGGCAGATGATTCTCCCTGCTACTGTTCACCGGGTCGACACAACTTCTTCCGGGATGTCCACTTTACCGATACTGTCCGGGACCCAATCACTAATCTCTTCTTCTATCCAGACAAAGAAATGCTTATTCTTCCAACGTAATGTAATGTGCTCGTGGATCCTGTCTCCTTCCCCGACCAGTAAACCGATCCAACTAACTGATAGATTATCGTCATCTGCCTCCACCTGCGACCCATGAACAATCTTCCCGAACTACTCCGCTATACTGTTAAAAACGATGTTTCCGGCCAGATGAATAGGAACTCCTTGAACCCTAACCCAGGCCAGTCGTTCGAACGGAAAGGACTAGCTGTTCCATGAATCTAAGTTAGAGAACCATGAGTCTCAGGTAACATGGTCCAACAAGAAGTTAACACACGTTCCTTCGTCATCAAATTTGAGCAACATTGATAAACCTCCTAGATAACTTAACGATACTCCCGGGATTCTCTTCTCTCCAATAAGATTGTTAAGATTTCTTAATTTTGTGAGATCCCTACACCTACCCACAAGGGCTCTTCCCATTACCTCCTTGAATGCGATCGTATACCCTTGGGTTGAATAGATTTCTCACATTGTTAATGGAAACCGTACATATTAAAATGTACGCACAAACCTTGAAAAAACCAAAAAAGATTATGAAATGTTATTTATTTTGAAATGTACACACAAACCTTGAACAAACTCAAAAAGATTATGAAAATGTTATTTATTTATTAAAATATCATAACTTTATTATCATCATTTAGTATGTAAGTTTATTTTACTTTTATACATTATTATCATCATTGATACTTCCAAACACAATAGTATTACACGATGAGGACCCTGCATGATGTTGCCTCATTACTCATGTCTTTTGTAAACACAACAGTGACAAGAAAGGACCTTCTCACCATCCTCCATCTTAGGCTCGAAACTCATCCAATCACCACCGTATCCCGCAGTGTTGAACACATGAACTTCCGACATATATTTCGATGTTTCACCGATCATTCTATATCCAGCGAAAAAGTACAAGCACGTCCCAATCGGAGCTATGGTAAGGTATAGTGGTTCCATCAAAGGCCGCTTTGGTGATGTCACATCGAGCATGGATGTTGGGGACGAAAGTGATGACCCGTCGACCACGTTCCACATGTTGAGGTCGCGGTTGTATTTTTCGATGTACCCTTTCCATTTTTTGTAACAGTCACCAGAGCTGAAAAGCTTTCCTCCAACAACCACAATTTGATTAGGTGGGACGTCTAGTTCCCACATCCGTGGCAAGAACTGCCACGTGTTTGTCAGGGTATCGTACACTTCAGCCGAGCTCCGGGCCATAGAAAATGGTCCTAGGGGTTCGGTAGCCCCTAGGTCAGCAAAGCCACCAACAACGTAAAACTTGTCTTGCCATGTCACGCCAACACACTTGTACCTATTAGATAAAAAATATTAGCTAGACATAATTACAAACAAACAAGTAGAACCCACTAATAGTTGGGGTAGAGTTGAGGATGGTAGGATAATTGCAAACATTTTCTTAATTCAAGGATAGAAAACTCTTTCTATCTTAGGGGCATAGTGGCTACTCTCATTGAAACCTCCGGCCCAATAAACTTTTTTTATATGTACCGTAAAATAATCCAAATAACCTTTTTATAAACATAACTACAATAAAACCTAATTAATATGTTATGGCATAAGTAATATATACTCTATCTAATAGTACCTTGACGTCGTCATGTCTGACAATAACTTCCACTCGTCAAGAGCGGGATCATACACTTCAGCTGACGAAACGGCTCTCACACCACTGGTTGTGCTTTTTCCGCCCGCGACATATATCTTGTCGCCGCTAACCGCGCACGCAAAGTCAAACCGTGGTTGTTTAAGTGGTGAGCATGTGGACCAAGTGTCATCTAGAATACTATAACGTAGAACATGCTGATGGACTTGTAGGCCATCTTTGATCACATGATCATCATAGTCATGTCCTTCACGTACTTGTTTACGGCAACATAACCCACCAATGATGTAAATGAAGTCACCCAGAATGACCATTGCATAGCCTTTCAAATCATGATTCTTGGCTAGTGGTATTGAGGTGATTCGATGCCATTTGTTGCTTGCCGGGTTGTAGCATTCGATCCAGTTCAACTCGGTCACATCAGGTGATGGAGTTTTAGCTGAAAACGAGGCGTAAACAAGGTGTAATTGGGGTGAATCTTCATCTTCTTCGATTGGTAGCCTAGAAGATGAAGCAAAGGAGCCCATGGGAATTGAAGTGTATGGGGGGAGCGGCTGTCTGTAGACAAGAAAACGTATCAAGTCGGGGAATTAGACAACTTATCTTGAATTGATTTATATAGCTCTAGAAAATAGATTTAGCGTCAAAATCTATGCATCAAGCTTTTGCCTTCTATTCTTGGTTGTTATTATTGTTGTTTCTAGGACCTCTTTTTTTTATATCAATACAATCATATTTTATAAAGTTAAGAAGTTTTGATCCTAATTCCTAAATAATATAAGAAAAGTTTAAAAAGAAACATTTTAGCATTCTATCATATATTAATGGAAGGTTAAGATCTTCGTTATATTTTTCTCTTCTACTCTATAAATCGTGATCGTTCTTCTTCTTTTTTTTCGTGTTGCGTAACCGAAGAATTAAATGTTACTTTTTTAGTTTTTGATTATTTAGTGGCTCTTATTTAAACTCACTTCGCGTTATAATCTTTGTCAAACATAATAAACTTTTACATTTAACGGACAACCTAGAATATCTGGATTAGGTTATGTAGTTGATTTCTATGTAACTTTCTTTGTTATTGGCGTTTGATTCTTCTCTATGTTTCAGTATAAAAACCAAGAATGTTGTCATATGTTGCAAGATACTTGGGAAATCCAAGGACGATGTAAAATGGTCAAATCACTATCTTTAGACTTGTGACTTTCCTTCTAGATTTCTTTTTGTTTTTTCCCTCATCGAAATATATAGTTTATTTATAAACCATCTAACTTACTTGGGTGTCACGAATAGATTACTATAAATTATTATTAATCTGATTCGATTTGTTTTCTTTGAACGTTAATTTTTAGGGGAAAAATAAAACCCAGTTGTTTATTAGAAACGTGGTTCTATTTCTTTTCAAACACTTTAATCCAACGTTAGAAACTAATACGACACTGTGACGTATCCTAAAAAGATTACACGTGTAATTATAAAAACAAACACACGTCACAATCTTGTTGATTTAAAACAACATAAAGAATGATATATGGTGTGTATCGATTGGATAATGCAAATGGCCAAGAAAATATAGAGAACGAGAGGGAAAAACAAATATTAAACTTGAACAATTCTTTTCTGCATAAAATAAATAAAAGGAAGAAACCCTTATATAGGGATTACATGGTCTTCAACTAACCTACTAAAACTTAGAAAACTATCTGCAAACACAAACGTGGAATGTGGAGCATCCCCCTCCATCCCTTTATTCTAACCACACTTGAAGGAAATTAATCTACCCACGTAAAGATAATTAAAAAGAACAATAAACTGCTTTTACGACCCAACCCCATGCAAGCCGACCCGTAAATCCGACCCGGTACACATCATTCCACGCCGCCTGAATTCGCCTTGTCCTCAAGGTGAAGATCGAGAGGGTCGTGAGTGTCAACGAGCATCATGAGTTGTGGTTTTAAACACTTGTGTCCCGGCTTATAAACTTCATCACAATAGTAGCATAAGCCCTTAACCTGTCGGTCTCAAATCTCCGCGCTGGTGAGACGTCGGGCCTGGTTGGAAGCTGGAAGTGCCACGCGATTGGTGGGAGCTGAACCCAGCAGCCCTGTAGTTCTTGGTTCATCGTCGGAATCGGAAGTTTGGCCCAGTTTCACTTTCTTCTCAACGAGGCGGGCCATCCCAATGGCTTCAGCCAATGAGTGCGGGGACTTCACCTTAACCTCCAGGCGAATCTCATCCTTGAGCCCGCCCACAAAGCAGCCAATCAAGAATGGCTCCGGTAAGCCATCGACTCGATGGGAGAGGCGTTCCAACTCCTCTTGGTAAGCTACCACTGTGGTAGTTTGTTTGAGGCGGGAGAGAGCTTCACCCGGATCCTCGTAATCAGTCGGCCCAAATCGAGCATGGACCGCCTTAGCAAACTCGGCCCAAGTCATTGCCCCCCCCCCCCTGACTTTTCAATCCATCGGTGCCATTGTAGAGCGATGCCCTCAAGATGAAACGAAGCGAGGTTGACTTTGTCCGCATCTTCCACCTTTTGAAATGAGAAATACTGTTCGGCCAGATACAACCACCCAGCAGGATCCTCGCCACTGAAACATGGAAAAGATAACTTCAAGTAGGGTTTTTTTTTTTTTTGGATAAGTGAGCATTAGCCCGGCAAATATATTCCAAAAAGGGACGTGTTACAGGTTTTAAGGGGGCATACCCCCCGAGACTCCTAAAAGAGGACACCCCGAAACAGGCTTCGGGAACCTCACCAACGAGAAAGCTATATAAAACCCGACTAGGCTATCAAACAATAGCTTAGTAGGATAATATAAAGCAAACTACCACTAAAACAAGCAAATACAAAAAATACACGAAAAAATACGCTAAGCTAAAAAACAAAGCAGTGGAACTAGCTACAAGAAACAAACAACCCAAACAATTGGGCCTTCGAATCAAAAACCAACCCAGCTCTAAATGGGCCTTTGGCTGGGACTAGAAAGCGATGGGCCATAGGATGAAGGGTTAAATAATTGGCCGCTGGCAAATGGGATCCCCATCTCAGAAGAAAATAGGCCCAATCCAAAAACGCCAAATCTGGCCTACTTCTCCCATACACTGAAGCCCAACACGTATTGAACCCAGACCTGAGAATAAAGCCCAAACACTGCAAATAAATACCTGCTCTAGAGAGTCCAGAAGCAGGCCTGAAGTCCGAAACAGGAGAGCAAAAAAGGATCAGACGACCAGTAATCTCGGACGAAGCAAAACAACCCGGGGCAGAATGCAACACAACAAGTAACCCAGGAGCTCTTAAATGGAGACCAAAATTTACACCGACCCGGAAAACACTAATAGAAGCCATATACACAAGCCACCACCAACCAAAAACAGTAAAATGCAGCTGAAACCCAAACCTGCTACCCCGATTCAACAGGTTTACGGACAACATGATTACATACGGTGGGAGGGTTTGGCCACAACCGGGTCCCTCATAAGGCCCTTAAAAAATTGAGCGGATCCACTAGTGTCTTCACCGACATCTTCAATACAGAAATCTGAATTTAACCCAAGTTCCAAGCATTGATCATAGAAAAAATCCCATTCCCCAGGTTCCCAATTCTGCGTATCTACGGCCAACACCGTTTGGGACTTTGATTTGAGACGCTTTGTAATTGCATCCTTTTGGGCTTGGGTGATACCATAATCATACCCGTTATCATCATCATCTTCATCAAACTCCTCCAAATCCATATCCACAGTCCCTCTACCCGCGGCACCATTATCATTAGGAGTATTCCACGTAGGAAGAATCCGTTTAGTGGAACTAGGAGTGTGAGTAGAGGTTGATGGAATATCCACGTGACCCAAGGTTACTTGGTTAAACGGGTCAGGAGGGTACAAGTTATCCGTTTCTTCTACGAGATTAGAGCATCTAAGACTAGCATCCATGTCAAGAACTGAAAAACGATTACCAGTACATACTGGGGGGTATCCGTATCCATCACACTTTTATTTTCCTGCAGATTGGCTGAATTGCTCTTCTGTTTTTGAGTCAAACCATTAACAGCTTTGCTGAAATTAAACCCAGTTGTAGTTTTTTGACTTTTAGCCGCTGATCTCGTAACCGGTCCCTTTTTTCACAGCCTCATTCACTGGTTTATTGACCTGGGCAGCAGAATTCTTAGCCTGGGCATCAGATTTTGAACTAGTGTCTTTCTTCTGGGCATTGTTCTGCTTCACCTTTTTCCCACCCGAACCACCTGCATTCATATTTTTAGAAGAAGCCTGGGATTTCGGTTTACTGTTCTTTGTGTTCCCGGGGTTGTGAATCTTTTTTGTAACCGTTTCGAAACCATCACCTGAGTCTACCATAACTTGGTCTACAGCCTGCTGAACCACTGGCACATCAGCATTAGTCTCATTACAAAGATCAGATTGGTCGTTTTTTTCCAAAGAGCTGGATTCCACTGCCTGTTTTTTATAATGACCACATTGTTTTAAAGTATGCCCATACACTATACAATGGCTGCAAATGGGCGGCTTCCATTGGTACACAATGTGCAGTTTTGCATTACGCGGAGGTCGTTGGTTAACTTGAGGGTACACGAGCTCAACCTCATCAGGCAGAGCATTTGAAGCAGGAACATCAACCAACACCCGAGCATACCCTATTTTTCCCGTCTTATTTTCACACCGATCCTTAGTGACACGGTCCATTAGGAGAGGATACCCTACCCCACTTAAAATTTTACTGAGCCCTTTGCCCGTCCAAAGTTCTAATGGAACTTGTTGAACCGTAACCCATAGGGGGATCACCGATGGCTCTATTTTTTCAAGGCACACCCCGGGTTCCCATCTATTCAGAAATATCGAAACGTTATTTACCATCCAAGGACCATTTTCAAGGGCTTGGTTCATGCCATTTTCACTTTTAAATTTAAAAAAGAAAAAACCTGCAGAGCTTTTTGAGATAGTGTCTAGCTCAAAAGACTGCCAAAGCCGCCTAAAACAAGCATTCACTACCTTATAATCCATGGACGTGCCTAGGAAATATCCATATAGGTGTAATGCAAAAGACTTTTCCGAGTACCTGAGATCCTCCTGAGTAATCAACACCTGTTTCTTACCCTCCGGGGAGACCACAGGAGGAATGTATTCGAGCCTCGTGTCTTCTAGCTCATTATTCCTCCTAATTTGATCCGCAAACGTTCTCCTACCTGAAACATGCTTATCCCACACTGATTTTGCTAAATCAGGCTCCTCATTATAATTGTCGAGCTGGGCAGGAACACGGGTTGGGGAGTTGACAGCCTCACCCGCACACATGTTAACGTCCTGAGCACGAGTACCAGGGGTTACATCCCCATCCCCAGTTGCCAGCGAATTAGACATAGGACTGTTAAACATCAAAGAATCCCCTCCAACAGGGCTGGGATTATCATGACATAGGCCCGATTTAGTGACAAAAGAGACCCCAATACCTGCTGTGGCGACATAGAGCTCCTCTGCCGATTGATTGGAACCTGCCATACGCTGAGCCCAGCTACCTAGGGACGAGACAAAGGAGTTACGTACCTCGTTAAGATGCTCTGGAGAGGAAATATCAGCTTGAGGAACCTCTGCTCCATGTGACGAAACAGGGGAAACCTTGTTCGCATCTAGGGCACACGAATCTTGAGTAAAATCAGTAAGATTAAGGTTGACCACCACCCTATTGTCCGATTCAGATGTGAATAGAGGGACGCCCACACCTCTATTAACTCCAGAAGACAAGGTTGTGTGCGATTGAGGACCAGATCCATTTGTACAAACGGTAGCCGCATGAAGGTGAAGGGAGGGGGTACCCTGTTCACGAATATGCGGACCGAGAGGGGGGAAATCAGAAGAATTAAGGGGGTTAGGAGGATCAGGAGGGCGATTGGAGCATGGATTGTGAGGATTAACCTCAAAATTTGAAGGTTTCATGGCAGAATTAAGGTATACGGCTGGAAGAAAAACACTTCAAGTAGGGTTTTGAGGGGTGCAGAAAGAGTTTTTCACCACCGGAGGATGAGCCTGGTTCACGCTGTGCTTGCATGGTTGCGGTGATGCTTTGGATTTCGGTCAGGATCTTCTCAAGCATGGCTTCATGTTGCGAGAAGCGCTCGTGTGTTTGCTGTTGGAACTCCGCATTTGAGAGTTTTCGGTTTTCCATTGGATCGTCCGCTCTGATACCAAATGGTGTGTAGCGATTGGATAATGCAAATGGCCAAGAAAATAGAGAGAACGGGAGGGAAAAACAAGTATTAAACTTGAACAATTCTTTTTTGCATAAAATAAATAAAAGGAAGAAACCCTTATATAGGGATTAAATGGTCTTCAACTAACCTACTAAAACTTAGAAAACTAACTGCAAACACAAACGTGGAATGTGGAGCATCCCCCTCCATCCCTTTATTCTAGCCACACTTGAAGGAAATTAAACTACCCACGTAAAGATAACTAAAAAGAACAATGAACTGCTTTTACGACCCAGCCCCATGCAAACCGACCCGTAAATCCGACACGGTACGCATCAATATACCGGTGAAACAAAGAATAAAACGAACTTACAACAACAAGCCTTTCAACTAGGATTAAGCCCACCACATCCAAACTGAATAGCCATATCCCTAATTTCAATTGTACTCACGACCACTCAACGACAACTTATCACTAATGCACGAGATCCGCAGGTAATTAGCAAGAGATCTGTTACGAACCAAATCATAATCAAATGATCCAAAGAAATAAGATAAGAGCTTAAGAGAATTTAGAGATTTTTAAAAGAGACTAAATTCATCATTTTCTTATCTACTAAAAAATAACTACCCACTACGTACTATTATGTCACACCCCAATCGCGTAAAACAACAAACCGTGGCGGAAACGTCGGGGAGTGGAGCGACAGAATTATTGTTCCACAACCATGGTAATTAAAGTTTTGTATTATTAAGTAAAGTGTTTACGTTGTCTTGGAATTATCAAAAACATGACATAATTAAACTATCTTTTAAGTCACTAAGGCCCGAGTCCGCCTAAGTGTAGCACAATCAACATCAAGCATTAGCTCCTGAAACACATGTAAAAATAGGTACGTCAGCATAAAAATGACAGTGAGATACATAGGTTTTGTTTATGCAGGATTCATGACTTGTAGTTAAAAGAAGTGTTTAACAAATGTAGTCATGAACCTTATAAAAATGTTTTCTTTTATAAAATCATATGAAAATCGAAGTGAAAATCAGATGACAATAAAAGAAAAATGCATGGTTAAATAAATAACCAAGTAGAAATGTATTTGTGTAAAACGTGTCGTTTGTAAAACAATGTCGTGTCTTAGTATAAAATGTATCATGTCTTTGTCGAAGTGGTTTAAATAACGTCAAGATATATGATATCATAAAAGCACTTATATATAGGAAGTACCAGCGGCGTATCCACCATGCTTTTATCATACAATACATCGCCTCGTTATGTAAATCACTTATCAATAACCACCCAAAATGTCTTGTTTAAACAAATGTCAAAATGTTTATGTATAAACAATGTTCATGTGTCAAATGTAAACCATGTTTTGTATAAGGTCGGATGGTTATCTATGGTCGGTAGTTTAAGCTACTATAACGCGTCGTTTGCGTAAATCTAAGGTCGGATGGTTATCTATGTCCTATGTCAAGTCTTACATGCCCAATTATTCCTAAATATGTTACTAAATCAATTTATATGTCAAAAACTTGATTACATAAGCAAAATATGAATTTATGTTTCAAAAGAGCATTTTGGTCATTTTCTATGGGCATATAAACTACTTAACAAATAACTAACCAACCTATGTGATCATAAGTTATAACCTCAGTAGGTTATTCCCTATGCAACTATGATCACTAAATAAGCTTGGTCGGATCCTAAATGATTGACCAAACGGGTCGGGTTCGAAAGTCTAAGCGGTTGTCTAGACCGCTTAACTTATGACCCTAAACAAGCACTAAACTAGTAGTGACGAGTTAAACATGTTTAACTAACTTAGAAAACTGATTTGGTATCAAAACAAAGGGTTTTGATACCCGAAAATAGTTCCGTCGCAAAATGCGCGTAATTACGCATTTTGATCGAAACTTTGACTCGTCACTACGCCTAGTCAACGAGGTAATCAGTAGGTATAATCGCTAAGGATTATAACCATCGTGATTACAATCACGTTGCAAAGTTCAATTGAACATTGACTTGACCAATTGATGGTCAAAACCGAAAGACAAACTGTTAGTTAAACTGTTTGACTTTCAGCTCTAATGGCTGAAAAATAAGAACTAAGCCATGAAAGAACACTTATAAGGTGTTCAAAGTCTGGAAAGGATGTACTAGAACTCAGGTAGGTGGCTCCCAAAGCAGGAAATCCTCCACTTAGAGTTCAAAGTATGAAATGAGCAATAAACAAGGAAGAGATGAGGGGTATTTATACTTGTTGAGATGATCTAAGATCATTCCAAGTGTTTATGTAACCTCCAAGGAATAAATCTAGACCATACATGTGTTTAGGACAGCTAACATGCTTGGAGAGGTGTTAACTTGTTGCCCAAAACATGAAAAATTGCATAAAAGGCCCTCAAGAATCATGCAGCATCTGAAAATGGAGTTTCTGTCAAAATAGGAGCATCGCGTATCGCGAAGGCACACCCCCCTTTGCTGTGGCGCGACACCACGGCTTACCTGAGCCAGAAACTTTAAAAAATTGGCAAGAATGGTCCCTACAGCATGTTTAAGCCATTTTTGACGTGTTTAAGCCCCGTTAACCCATTTTCAAGGCTCTAAAATGAAGTTAAAGTATAGGGGAATCAAAATATACTTGGAAATATCACAGATGTCGGCTCATTTGGTCGTACGATCACGTTGTTTGGTTAATTACGACGAAACTCGAACAGTCGCGAAAACGATCCAAATTAAGCGACGAATGGTATTTTTGCATTCCGATCACTAAAATAAAATATTTTAGTGACTACAAAAATTTTTTGGATGTCCAGATGTGGTCAGAACGTAAGATATGCGCGTAAATGTAAACTCACGCCGTTTTTGACGCTTTTAGTCCCTGTTTGATCAAATAAGCGTATTTTCGCACACCGAACCATTCAAAGCTTATTTCCAGGCTATGTTAAGGTTATTTATGGTATTTTTAGCTTATGATCATGTTATGGAATGTATGTTGCCATACAAAACGGCAGACTTTTGCAGTTTGACGCAAATAGTCCCTGTGAGCGAATAAACTTGTTTTTGCCATACCAAGTCCTTTAAAACTTATTTCTAAGTTATGTAAAGGTTATTTAAGGTATGTTAAGCTTATGTTGTTGTTCCAGAGTGTTTTTTGTGTTAAACTGATTACGTTTACGCATCAATTTGCGTATAACTTTCTAGAAAGCGATATAGAGTTTAAATCGAACAAAAATCAAAACGTGCAAAATGTCAAACATAAATAACAAATATTGGGATCAAAACACATTGTTTTATTGATATTAAATTGTTTGGAGTTTGTACAATGATTACACAAGCACATATGTCACAGTCTCCCCTGCTTTAGGAAATTTCGTTCTGAAATTTATTTAGAGGAAACTTGCGAGAATAGATGAGGATATTTTGCTTTCATCTGATCTTCACATTCCCAAGTAAATTCTGGGCCACATTTAGATTCCCAGCGAACTTTGACAATAGGTGTGCGCTTGCGTTTGAGCTTTTTGACTTCACGGTCCATGATTTCCACAGGTTTCTCAACGAAGTGCATCGTGTCATCAACACGAATTTCATCAAGTGGTATGTGAAGGTTCTCATCAGCTAAACACTTTTTGAGATTGGACACACGGAAGGTTGGATGAACATTTCCAAGTTCAGGAGGTAGCTCTAGTCTGTAGGCTACTTTTCCGATTCTTTCAACGATCTTGAATGGTCCAACGTATCGTGGTGCAAGTTTTCCTTTCTTTCCAAATCTAATCACACCTTTCCAAGGGGATACCTTGAGTAGGACGTGATCATCGACTTGAAACTCAAAGGGCTTGCGTCGTCGATCCGCGTAACTCTTTTGACGGCTTCTAGCTATCTGTAGGTTATCGCGAATCTTTTTGACCTTATCTGTAGTCTCTAGAATGAGTTCGGGTCCAGTAAGCTGAGCTTCACCTATCTCATTCCAGCAGACCGGTAAACGACATTTTCGACCGTATAAAGCTTCGAAATGAGCCATGTTGATGCTAGAGTGATAACTATTGTTGTAGGAGAATTCGATCAACGGTAGATGCGAATCCCAACTACCACCAAAATAGATCACACAAGCGCTAAGCATATCCTCCAGTGTCTGGATTGTTCTCTCAGATTGACCATCCGTTTGAGGATGATAAGCTGTGCTCAAATTAAGTTGGGTTCCCATGGCAGATTGCATGGTTCTCCAAAAGTGAGACGAGAATCGAGCATCTCTGTTAGATATAATGTTTAAATGAATACCATGTCGGGATACAATCTCATCCACATAGATTTTAGCAAGTTTGTCAGCAGATAGATCCTCACGGATTGGCAAGAAATGTGCTAACTTTGTAAGGCGATCAACAACTACCCAAATGGCGTCATGACCTCTTTTAGTGCGTGGCAGCTTGGTAATGAGATCCATAGCAATGTTTTCCCTTTTCCTAACCGGTATCTCTGGTTGCTCCAATAATCCAGAGGGATGTTGGTGTTCAGCCTTAACCTTGAGACAATAAGGCATTTAGAAACATATAAGTCCAATGTCTTTCTTCATACCAGGCCACCAATACTGGGTTCGAAGATCCTTATACATTTTATCTGCACCAGGATGAATCGAATAACGAGACTTATAAGCTTCATCCATTAACAAGGTGCGAAGATTGTCTTGACTTGGGACCCACAAATGGTCCATGAAATAATATGACCCATTGTCTTTCAGTTCAAGCTCATGTTTAATGTGGCATGGTAATTCCTTACCCATTAAGTCTTGTGTAACACAAGTATGTTGAGCCTAAGAAATGCGGGTTTGAAAATCAAATCGAACCTGAACATAGTGAAGCTTGACATGTTCCTTACGACTCAATGTGTCAGCCACAACATTCGCCTTACTAGGATGGTAGCGAATTTCGCAATCGTAGTCGTTTAGAAGTTCGACCCAACGTCGTTGCCTCATGTTTAGTTCTTTCTGATTGAAGATATGCTGAAGACTTTTGTGGTCAGTAAACACTACACACTTTGTACCATACAGGTAGTGTCTCCAGATTTTGAGAGCAAAAACTACTGCACCTAACTCAAGATCATGAGTCGTGTAGTTTTTCTCGTGTACCTTTAGCTGTCTTGATGCATAGGCTATGACTTTGTTTCTTTGCATGAGAACACAACCAAGACCCAAATTAGATGCATCACAGTATACGACAAAATCGTCATTGCCCTCAGGTAGAGATAAGATAGGTGCATCGCAAAGCTTCTGTTTCAAGGTCTGAAAAGCTTCTTCCTGTTTGGGTCCCCACTCAAAAGGTTTATTCTTTTGAGTTAGAGCAGTGAGAGGAACCGCAATCTTAGAGAAGTTTGTAATAAAGCGGCGATAATAACCCGTGAGACCAAGAAATGAACGAACCTCGGTAGCAGTAGTAGGTGTATCCCAATCCTTAATCGCATTGATTTTGGCGTGATCTACATGTATACCTTGTTCGTTAACGATGTGCCCCAAAAATTGAACTTCCTTAAGCCAAAATTCACACTTGGAGAATTTGGTGAAAAGTTATTCTTTCTTTAGGAGATCCATTGTAAGACGGAGATGTTGCTCATGATCAGCTCGCGTCTTAGAATAGATCAGAATGTCATCAATGAAAACAATGATGAACTTGTCCAAATAAGGCTTACAAACCCTATTCATCAAGTCCATGAAAACAGCAGGAGCATTAGTTAAACCGAAAGGCATAACAGTAAACTCATAATGACCATATCTTGTGCGAAAAGCTGTCTTGGGAATATCTTCTTCGATCACTCGAAGTTGATGATACCCAGAACGTAGGTCAATCTTTGAGAAGCAAGTAGCACCCTGTAGCTGATCAAAGAGATCATCAATGCGAGGTAGGGGATATCGATTCTTGATGGTAAGCTTGTTGAGCTCACGATAATCGATACACATCCTGAAAGATCCATCTTTCTTTTTCACAAATAGGACAGGAGCGCCCTAAGGTGAAAAGCTCGGACGAATGAATCCTTTGTCAGAAAGCTCCAGGAGCTGTTTAGATAGCTCTTGCATCTCAAACGGTGCAAGACGGTAAGGTGACTTAGCAACAGGATTTGCACTAGGTACAAGATCAATACGAAACTCAACTTGGCGTACAGGGGGTAAACCAGGTAATTCTTCAGGAAATACCTCAGGATAATCCCGAACAACAGGGATATCTTGAATAGTCTTACCCTTGCCTTTCTCCTCTACGACATGTGCCAAGAAGGCGACATAGTTCTTTCGTAGGTATTTTTGGGCTTGGGTACAAGACATAAGCTTAAGACTACTAACGGGATTCTCCCCACGAGCTTCTAAGATTTCACCAGTCGAAAGCGGTATTCGGACAATCTTCTCAAAATAAAACACCTCAGCGTGGTACTTGGCTAACCAATCCATTCCTACTATTACATTGAAGCTCCCGAGTTGCATCGGTGTGAGGTCAATAGGAAAAAGATGGTTGTTAAGGTTCAACTGGCAATTTCGAAGGACAGAATCAAGTACAACGGGTTCACCACTAGCTACTTCTACTGTCAAGGGCTTTCCTAGTTTTGTTCTAGTCATCGAAAGCAAAGGATCAAAAGCTAAGGACACAAAACTCTTATCGGCACCTAAATCAAAAAGAACAGAAGCAGGTTGGTTGTTAACAAAGAACGTACCGTTCACCACTTCGTTATCTGCGCGTGCCTCATTTGCATTCATGTTAAAGACTCTCCCATGAGCCTGTGCCTGATTTGCCAACTTCAGGCAATTGTTTCTGTAATGGGTCAGATCCCCACAATTATAACATGAACCAGGCGGGTAGTGAGGTCGTCCAGGCTGTTGAGCAGGGTTTTGTGCAGCCTGATAGTGGTTAGGAGCGAAGTGGCAGGTGTTAGCAAGATGACCAGACTTACCACAGTTTGTGCGTATGCGGCATTACACTTGTGGTTGATGGTGGCTGCTACACTTGTTGCACAGAGGTGCATTGCCAGTGTACTGCCTCTTGGCAGCAAGTTGTGCAGGCTGATTCTGTGCTGCCTGGTTAGTCTGAGCAGTAACGGGGAAATTCTTGGAAGCCTTATGCTTCCTTGATTTCTTTGAGGACTCAGTTTTCTTACCCTTTTGCTCCTTAGTGTTATCAGATTGTTTCTTATCCCCTTTCCTGTGGAGTTTACCCTTTTTGACTTGAGAGTCAGTTAGGGTTGCAGCTAGCTCATTGGCCTATCGAACGGTAGTAGGGTTGCGGCCAGTGACGATATCCTGAACAGGATCTGGCAAACCGTCGATGTATTTCTCAATAGCCTTATCCAAAGGCGTGACCATTGTCGGACAGAGCAGGCTTAACTCCTCGTATCTATTAGTGTAAGCTCGATGTTCACCACTGTCTTGCTTTAGATCATGGAACTCATTCTCTAGTGCCCTCTTCTCATGACGAGGGAAGAACTCTCTCATTATAAGAGCCCTGAGTTCCTCCCATATTTGACCAAAAGCAACCTCAGCACCTCGATCTCTCATTAACCCATTCCACCATGTTAGAGCCCTCTTTTGGAATACGCTAGAAGCAAACTCGACTTTACGATTGTCATGACACTGAACATGGCAAAAGGTGCTCTCAAGACTCTCAAACCACTGGAGGAGCCCAGTTGCTCCCTCAGAACCACTAAATGTGAGCAGTTTAGCCGAGTTAAAACTTTTAAAGTTGCACAGAGCAGGTGCATTATTGTTATTGTTGGCTTGGTTTATTTGAGTGATGAGATTTGGTAGCATAGCAGCCATCTGCTGTGCTATAATAGTTGCCAGTTCGGCATCAGGTTGTTGAACATTTCGTCGAGGAGGCATTCTAAAAGAGGAAACATGAGAGAAAACGAGAGATGATGTGATAAAAAATGAGATGTCATAAATATCGACAAAATGTAAGGATGGTGGTCATTTATTCGTTACCTCATAACAAACAGATGGCACACAGTGACAAATCAAATTAAATGAGTCATAATAATGTATCGCGAAGACATGCTTGCCTATAAGTGGACACTCACCCTAAGAGTTCCCAGGTAAGAGTGACTGGTTCGATACTGTGGATTTGTACGAACACTCTAGCCTTAGACAGAAAACTCAGGGTACAGGCATCCACCCTTCCAGTTTGCACGTGTTCACATTATTTAGACACAAACTTTGATGAGATTTTGAAAATTTGGAAGGCACATGGCCAGAAAGAAATCATCTAAGGATAGATAACTGATTTCAAAATCATTTTGGGAATTTGTGTTCATGTTTTGGTAACACCTAAGGATAGGTGACGTGTATTGTTTTAAAATCTAAACACAAGAAAACTTGTGTTAGGGTCCTAGAAAGGTTATAGTCTAGGTCAAAGCATTACTAATAACCTAATTCCCTATAACCATTGGCTCTGATACCAACTCTTCTGTCACATCCCGACCGCATAAAACAACAAACCGCGGCGGAAACGTCGGGGAGTGGAGCGACAGAATTATTTTTCCACAACCATGGTAATTAAAGTTTTGTATTATTAAGTAAAGTGTTTACATTGTCTTGGAATTATCAAAAACATGACATAATTAAATTGTCTTTTAAGTCACTAAGGCTCGAGTCCGCCTAAGTGCAGCACAATCAACATCAAGCATTA
This sequence comes from Helianthus tuberosus, assembly GCA_030545235.1. Classification (NCBI taxonomy): domain Eukaryota; kingdom Viridiplantae; phylum Streptophyta; class Magnoliopsida; order Asterales; family Asteraceae; genus Helianthus; species Helianthus tuberosus. Next base: position 109,119,302 of record CM060377.1, read on the forward strand.
GCTCCTGAAACACATGTAAAAATAGGTACGTCAGCATAAAAATGCCTGTGAGATACATAGGTTTTGTTTATGCAGGATTCACGACTTGTAGTTAAAAGAAGTGTTTAACAAATGTAGTCATGAACCTTATAAAAATGTTTTCTTTTATAAAATCATATGAAAATCGAAGTGAAAATCAGATGATAATAAAAGAAAAATGCATGGTTAAATAAATAACCAAGTAGAAATGTATTTGTGTAAAACATGTCGTTTGTAAAACAATGTCGTGTCATAGTATAAAATGTATCATGTCTTTGTTGAAGTGGTTTAAATAACGCCACGATATATGATATCATAAAAGCACTTATATATAGGAAGTACCAGCGGCATATCCACCATGCTTTTATCATATAACACATCGCCTCGTTATGTAAATCACTTATCAATAACCACCCAAAATGTCTTGTTTAAACAAATGTCAAAATGTTTATTTATAAACAATGTTCATGTGTCAAATGTAAACCATGTTTTGTATAACCAAATGTTAAGTATGGCAAGTGAAATATCTACTCAAACCATATGTAAAATGTCAAAATGTGACCAAATGTCATGTACGGTGAATAAAAAGAATTTACTCAACCCCATATGTAAAATGTACAAAACAATATTTTTTGAATAAACCTAAGTTTAAATCAAAGGTTATGTTTTGCAGAAAACAATGCTTTATGATTACAAACATTTATGCAGTAATGTTTATCGCATACATTCAAGCCTTGCGACTGTTGGACAAACCCTTAAATGAATTAAAGGTTTATCAATTTATGTATATCGGATTCTGTCATTCCCTACTTCCAAACAAACCTAGGAGGTCGAGAACGGGATTTGTCAAGTCCTATGGTACCATTACATACTACCGAGCGGCGTGATCAATGTTAATGAATGTATTATTGTCCCGGTTAAACATACCAAATGTCATAACCAATGTAGCATGTGAAAACCATATACTAAGTATGCTAAGTAAACATACATAGTAGAAATGTTCATGAAATCAATTGTGCCCATATGCTGAGTAAATATATGCAGCAGAAATGTAATGTAAACCAATGTGTCCATATGTTGAGTAAACATATGCAACAAAGTGTTCTATGAAATCAATGTGCTAGCATGCTCAGTAAACATACATAGCAAAACATAATTGAAATCATGTACTATAGTTGTACTAAGTGAACATAGCATGTTTATGTCATACAAAAAAGCAATGAAAGCATGAAAGTAACAAGTATGCACATGTGTATCACCCCAAAATATTTGAAAGCGGTAAAAGAGGGGACTATGTTCTCATTTGGGATTGCTTATTAGTCTTGGAAATAAGACCAAATAAAGCTACAAGGATCACGGAAATCAAACGGCACCTAATATAGGTAACTACATTAATAATCGGATCCTAATTTGGGAGATAGGATAGAATGAGTTTCTATAAATCAAATGAGCATTGGAACTCATATGGCATGATTTAATAGGCCTAACATTCTGATTTGAAAGTTAACCTGAGTGCTTTTGACCCGTTTTGACCCGTTATGGTAGTTTAAGCTACTATAACGCGTCGTTTGAGTAAATCTAAGGTCGGATGGTTTTCTATGTCCTATGTCAAGTCTTACATGCCCAATTATGCCTAAATATGTTACTAAATCAGTTTATATGTCAAAAACTTGATTACATATGCAAAATACGAATTTATGCTTCAAAAGGGCATTTTAGTCATTTTCTATTGGCATATAAACTACTTAACAAATAACTAACCAATCTATGTGATCATAAGGTATAACCTCAGTAGGTTATTCCCTATGCAACTATGATCACTAAATAAGTTTGGTCGGATCGTAAATGATCGACCAAACGGGTCGTGTTCGAAAGTCTAAGCGGTTGTCTAGACCGCTTAACTTACGACCCTAAACAAGCACTAAACTAGTAGTGACGAGTTAAACATGTTTAACTAACTTAGAAAACTGATTTGGTATCAAAATAAAGGGTTTTGATACCCGAAAATAGTTCCGTCGCAAAATGCGCGTAATTACGCATTTTGACCGAAACTTTGACTCGTCACTACGCCTAGTCAACGTGGTAATCAGTAGGTATAATCGCTAAGGATTATAACCATCATGAATACAATCACATTGCAAAGTTCAATTGAACTTTGACTTGACCAATTGATGGTCAAAACCGAAAGTCAAACTGTTGGTCAAACTGTTTGACTTTCAGCTCTAATGGCTGAAAAATAAGAACTAAGCCATGAAAGAACACTTACAAGGTGTTCAAAGGCTGGAAAGGATGTACTAGAACTCAGGTAGGTGGCTCCCAAAGCAGGAAATCCTCCACTTAGAGTTCAAAGTATGAAATGAGCAATGAACAAGGAAGAGATGAGGGGTATTTATACTTGTTGAGATGATCTAAGATCATTCCAAGTGTTTATGTAACCTCCAAGGAATAAATCTAGACCATACATGTGTTTAGGACAACTAACATGCTTGGAGAGGTGTTAACTTGTTGCCCAAAACACGGAAAATTGCATAAAAGGCCCTCAAGAATCATGCAGCAGCTGAAAATGGAGTTTCTGTCAAAATAGGGTGTCGCGTGCCGTGACGGCACACCCCCCTTTGCTGTGGCGCGATGTCACAGCCTACCTGAGCCAGAAACTTTCAAAAATTGGCAAGAATGGTCCCTATAGCATGTTTAAGCCATTTTTGACACGTTTAAGCCCCGTTAACCCATTTTCAAGGCTCTAAAATGAAGTTAAAGTATAGGGGACTCAAAATATGCTTGGTAATATCACGGATGTCGGCTCGTTTGGTCGTAGGATAACGTTGTTAGGTTAATTACGACGAAACTCGAACAGACGCGAAAACGATCCAAATTAAGCGACGAATGGTATTTTTGCATTCCGATCACTAAAATAAAATATTTTAGTGACTAAAAAAATTATTTGGATGTCCAGATGTGGTCAAAACGTAAGATATGCGCGTAAATGCAAACTTACGCCGTTTTTGATGCTTTTAGTCCCTGTTTGATCTAATAAGCGTATTTTCGCACACCGAACCATTCAAAGCTTATTTCTAAGCTATGTTAAGGTTATTTATGGTATGTTTAGCTTATGATCATGTTCTGGAATGTACATTGCCATACAAAACGGCAGACTTTTGCAGTTTGACGCAAATAGTCCCTGTGAGCGAATAAACTTGTTTTTGCCATACCAAGTCCTTTAAAACTTATTTCAAAGTTATGTAAAAGTTATTTAAGGTATGTTAAGCTTGTGTTGTTGTTCCGGAGTGTTTGTCGCATTAAACTGATTACGTTTAAGCATCATTTTACGTATAACTTTCCAGAAAGCGATATAGAGTTTAAAATAGAACAAAAATCAAAACGTGCAAAATGTCAAACATAAATAACAAATATTGGGATCAAAACATATTGTTTTATTGATATTGAATTGTTTAGAGTTTGTACAATGATTACACAAGCACAGATGTCACATATTAGAATATGTGTATATTGTTAATATGTGTATAAATATTGGTAATATTTATAGGAGATCCTTTAGGAGTTATTTACGTAATTAATCATTGCCTTGTATTGTATATAGTTCTCCCTATTGTTACGAAAGACTGAGGGACACAGATTATTAAGAAAACCATAAGTGATTTTATGGTATCAGAGCCAACTCTGCAATACCTAGTCGCCTCATTTTTTTTCTTCCTTCTGTTTTGACTGAAATCATGTCCGACAAAAACGATAAAGCCACCATGTCACCTGAACCCAAAGCTCCATTCCTTCACCCAGCATATACAGCCACCAGCATCCAAAATAACGCTCGACGGCACCAAGGTGACATATTCCTCATTGGTAAAGTTATTCAAATTTCATGCAAAAGTGTACAAAGTTTAGGATCATCTTGACGAAACTCCGCCGCCAGAAGAGACCGATGAAAACTACAGTTCTTGGTATGAAATTGATGCCCTCATACTTCAATGGATTTATGCCACTTTGTCTGATAACCTTATGGTTCGGGTTCTTGAAAACGATGTCACGGCACGAACCACATGGGTCAAACTTGAAAGCATCTTTCTCAACAACAAAGGTTCGCGTGCTATGACTCTTGAATGCCCTCATACTTCAATGGATTTATGCCACTTTTTTCGATGACCTTATGGTTCGGGTTCTTGAAACCGATGCCGCAGCACGAACCATATGGGACAAACTTGAAAGCATCTTTCTCAACAACACTGGTTCGCGTGCTACGACTATTGAACATGACTTCACAAACTTAACACTTGGAGCATCTTCTCTGGACAACTATTGTCAGAAACTGAAAGAAATTGTTTATCAACTCAGTGATGTTGGTTTTCTGGTAAGCGAAGCGAGACTTGAAATGCAATTAGTTCGGGGGCACCCATCCAAATATGATGTTACAGCTACGATTGTCAACCAAAATTCACTTTCATGGGATGAAGCACAAAATTGTCTGCAACGGGAGCAGCAACGACATGCGGCTTGTCAAAACCAGAATCAATCTGTGCTTGTTACTCCTCAAAACGATAATCACTCCACTCAAGAAAACACTCAACCTCCGACTGCATCAAACGACACCCCCCTGATAAAACCGCTACCAAAACTACTCACAGAATTCTTATGATCTAAACCGTAACCGTGGCCATTGACGAGGTTACCGATGCAGACATGGTCGATCCCGTCAATAGCAAAACAATCAATGGTGGCAACATGCTCAGAAACCTTCACAACCTCAACCAACCCAATATGCATCTTGGCATGTGTCGCCCACTCCTTACCCATCCCAAGCATGGGCCCCTACACAACCACCTCCCTTTTATCCACAAGCCCAATTCAACCAGGCCTACATGGTGTATTAGTAAGACCAACTACCTTTCGTGTCTTCCCAGTCGCAAGCCTAGTTTCAGAAAGCCCAATTTCAGCAGACCCCGCCACAAGCTCAGTTTCTAGATCCAAATGCCCTCAATGCTCTAAGCCCAACAGATCTAAGCCCAACAGATTTGGGAACGACTTTGTCAATGATGCAGGTCAACCTTCCACACCCGACTTTGAATATGGACACAGGTGCTTCCTCGCACATCACAGATAATCCTGATAAAATTACTACTCCTTTGTCTTTTTCCTCTAGTACTATTCTTTTTGGCAATGACCAAAAATTTCCAATTTCGGGATCTGGAAATGCCCTACACACCGTGTCCAATAAAACTTACTAGTTAAACAATGTCCTTCACTCACCAACGGTTACCAAAGCCTTAATTTCCGTTTGAACGTTTACACGTGATAACCAAGTTAGTATTGAATTTGATCCTTTTGGTTTCTCTTTGAAGGACCTCAAGACGGGCACCCTCCTTTCACGCCATGACAGCACGGGGAAGCTTTACCCATTCACACCACCTTATTATGCTTTTGTTTCAGCTGCTCAACAAACTCCGTGGCACAACTATCTTGGTCATCCTGGCGCCACTATTTTAAATTTTCTTTCTAGCAATAAATTTATTCATTGTAATAAGACTACCGGTTCGTTTGTTTGTTCTTCATGTCAAATTGCTAATATTCAACGATTGCCTTTTAATGATTCAAACTCCACTAGTTTTGCATTGCACTCTTTGATATTATTCATTGTGATATATGGACATCCCAAGTTTTAAGTTACTCTGGTTACAAATACAACATAGTCCTCATAGATAATTTCACTCAACATGTTTCACTTAAATTTAAATCTGAAACGTTTTCCACTTTTGTCAAAATCTACAAATATATACACATTCAATTCCATTGTCTCATTAAAACATTTCAATGTGACTTGGCGAATTTAACAACCAAAACTTTACGAATTTTGCCTCACAGAATGGCATGGTTCTATGTTTCTCTTGTCCCCAAACATCGCCCTAAAATGGCAAAGCTAAAAGGATGATTCGTCGTCTAAATAATATAGTTCAGGATCTCCTCATACACGTCCAACTACCTCCCACCTTTTGGGTCGAAGCCCTACACACCACTGCCTATCTTCATAATATCGTTCCCACTACCAAACTAAAATACCTTACCCCCGCCTTTGCCCTTGACCAACGTCATCGAGCCTATTGATGTGTGTTGTGTTATATATATTTATGTATATTTTTAGCCCTTTTTACACTTTAGTCAAGTTTTAAATTTATAAAACATGATATTTTACTAACACTAAACACACATATGGGCAAGTGCACCCATCGTGAGCGTAGTATAGCGTTGGTAAGATACCGAGGTCGTCCAAGGACACAAGAGCTTTTAGTACCGGTTTATCCTCAACGTCTAATCAAATCAAAATTTTAGAAAAAGGTTTAAACATGAAAATAAAAACTAAAAATGCTGAAAAATAAAAATAAAAATAAAAATAGATAGACAAGATGAAACACTTGGATCCGACTCGCCTTTAGTGTAACCTTTGATTATTTCCACACTTTTGCACTTTTTAAGAGATTATCTTAGTTATAGTAGTAGGCCCCTCTTTTGAAGGTGACATTACCCTTAACCCAGTAGTTTGAGTCAGCAAGGATACAATCCTAAAGGGTTGGATTATTGAAAGATAATTAATTAAGTTATTAATGCGTAATGTGGTAGGCCCCTCTTTTGAAGGTGACGTTACCCTCGGCTAAGTAGTTTGAGTCAGCAGGGATACAATCCTAAGTAGCCGGGTTAATGTTTTAATAGTAGTTTACATATGAGGGGATCAAGAAATTCGAACCCCCGCCATCCAATACCAGTGGGTATTGAAGGAGGTCCTACTAAGCTTGACCTAGGTCCTTGCAGGATCTATACACTGAACAAGGCAAGATGCTTACCAAACCATTCCCTTAAACCCCGACCAGGTAGCCAACATATCTCCATATAGATCATGGAGATATGAATGGTGTAAATCTTTTATTTTATATAGACGGTAAAATAACGCCAAGACACCACAGACAAATGATAAGGAAGTTTCACCTTCAACATAAGAAACTAGTTATTAAAGTCATTAATACATAACCAAATAAAAAGAGCGAAAAGATTAAAAATAAAAAGTATTACACTAAATGCTTGTCTTCACCAAGTGATGTAAGAGACTTAGGCAAACATGGCCTTTGATTGTCAAGAACTCTTACGATCAATCTTGGATCCCGAGACTACTACACACACTCTATGATGGATGATGGTGGTGGATGTGGGTTGTGATGGTGGTGGTGGGAGGGTGAAGTGTGAGAGAGGTGGTTTGCCAAGGGATGGTTTGCAAGTGAGCCAAGCACTCCTATTTATAGCCTGCACAGAAGCCCGGACACGGCTCCGTGTCCATTGGGCACAGCCCCGTGTCCACGCATCTTCTCTTTCTTCATTAAATGCAGTTTGTCTGCATTAGTTGACCACACCCCCGTGTCTGCTGGGCACGACCCCGTGTGCAGAAGCGTATCTGTACTATCAAGATTTGCCTGGCTTCTGTGAATCTTAGCGTTGACCACGGCCCCGTGTCCGTTGGGCACGCCCCCGTGTTGGGAGATAGAAGCTTCTACAACTTTGACTTTTCTGCAGACTCTTGGGCACGCCCCCCCGTGTTCAATGAGCACGGGGCGTGTTCAGCCTTCTGTCTTCTTGTTTTTGCTTGGGAAGATGTTGTCGAGGGGTCGGGCATGCCACGTTTGTTCCTTTTCTTGTATTATTGTTAGATTTAGCTGCATTTTTGCTTCTTTTGTTCATTTAAGCTCTTTTAACCCTGAAAATACAAAAGGAAGACAAAATCACACTTTTTCCAACATTAGTACTAAAAAAGGGTTAGTTTTATGCCACATTTGATGTAATTTATATGTTGCATTTTACACACATCAAATACCCCCACACTTGAATCTTTGCTTGTCCTCAAGCAAAACTTCTTATAATGTGGCTTACACACCCAAATGGAATGGGTAGAAGAGAAGGTTTTTGGGCTTGTCTTGAGTGTCGGGAATCTAAGATTTTTATTAGGTTTTATTTTTATTTTACTTACAATCCTATTCGTAATGATTTATTTAGAACATTACATAAGAGAAATTACTTAATTGGGCATAACATGCCTCTTTAAAATTCTATTTATATACAAGTTCACATACCTCACGGGAGATCACTCAACACTCGGCCGAAGATGTATTTTTGTGAAACACTCGAGAGTGGCATGGAACTTACTTCTACCATATGCTTGCCAAGCAATCAATCCTCCTCCTTTTTAATTATACACCTTTGTAAATATCAAGAGGACTTTTTGGGGAAGGGTTAGGCTTGGGTTAAAGGTAGGTGGTTGGGTTAGTGGTTAGTAGAAAAGGGCGAAAAGCGTTGGTTTTTGTAAGACTTTTTTTATGACTTTTTATTCTAATGAAGTAATTCTTCAAACAAAGTTCTTTTTGACGAACTTGTTTGTTTATTTCTTGACTTCATCATCATATTTTTTTTAATAAGGAATGTCATATGAAAAACCGAGCTTTTTAGTAAAATAAAAGGGTTTAAAATAAAAAAGGGTTTTGGTGGGTAAAGGGTGTTTGTTTTGTGGGTTTAGAAATGAAAAGGTTTAGGCTCAAAGGGGTTAACTAGGGGGATTTTGGGTAGGTTGTAAAAAAAAAGGAAAATAATGGTGTTGAAAGAAAAAGGGTTAGTCCTAATGCCTCCATCATTTACTTACTTGGGTTTAAGTTGGTAAGGACCGGGAATGTATCGTCATGGCAAGTTCTAGAGTCGTAAGAAGCCAAGCGGCTATTCACACAAGAAACGAAAAATGAGCATTTAATTTAAAGATGTGTATTTGTATGCTCAATAAAGGCTCAAAACTCACTTTTTGTGGGAATGGGTTTTTATGTGATCAAGCATATATAATCAAATTTTAACTAGATTTGTCATGTCGTTTCATAATTTTCTTATGTTGGTTCTTTTTATCACGACGCTATCGGTTGTAAATTTGTAAAATATAACCTTTTTAGAACTTGTAACTCCCAAATTAAACCAAGACAAGTAAAAAAATGAAAAGTTTTTGAAAACATTTGGGGTGTTTAGCGGTTCCAGTAGAGTTTTGTGTAAGGCTTGTAATTAGGACTTTCAAAATTCAAGGTTTTAGCACCCCCCCCCCCACTTAAATTACACATTGTCCTCAATGTGTCCCAAAAACAAGTTTTTAGGTTAATTGAATGTGTAAAATGTGTGTTAAAAACAAAATTTTATGTTACTGGGCTGCTGGACACGGGCCCGTGGTGTCCGGGCACGGCCCCCGTGTTCAGGTTGCCAGTAACAAAAAATCATTAGAAAGTAACAGAAGGCTGGGCATGGGGGCGTGTTCAGCGAACACGCCTCGTGTCTAGTTACCTGAACTGGTCGATTTTCTGCAGATCTTTCAGCACAGGGCACGTGTTGGCTGAGCACGGCCCGTGCCGAACTTGCTGTAATGAAGAAAAATTGTCGGGGGGCTCTGTTTTTGTGCATGGGGTGTTGGTTCAAGTTTCCCTTAGTATCCTTCACCATCCCGAGTGTGTTTTACCCATTACAACATCATCCAAACACCAATTTAATTAAAACCATCATTCATTAAATAGAGAGAGTTACATAATGCTCCTAATAAACTAAAATTTTAAATAAATAGGTTAGAAAACACAAGAAGTCTAAACCCGGAAAGAAGTTCTAGCCTATAGTTTATTCTAATAGCAAAATTTCTGAAAAGATAATTTTCTCGGTTGGATGCGGCTCGAAGAACTTCTTCCTCCGGATATGGGTCCCTCACACGTCGGCGAGCCATTCTTCTATCTCCCTAGGGAGAAGAAAGGCAGGCTCATTGGCATCATCATTTTGTGGGGGTGTAACTTCCACCGGGACTTCTTGCAAGTTGTCAAGAGGAGGTTCCGCAGGGATGTCATCCCACCCGGTGGGATTATTGACTCCAAGTGCTAAGTTCCAATCCTCTTGGGGGAGAATTGGTTCCATGGGAGGTGTCACAAGAATGTTCAACCTCTGGTGCAAGAGGTTGATTTCTTGAAAACTGTTTTCCAACCCCCACCGTAAGATAATTTATACGGTCTATCAGGACCTCCTCCACTGATGTTATCTCATCGAGAGCTTCACGTAATGCCATTACATAGCGTACGAGAGTTGCTTCGATTGAAGATCTTCGTTCTCTTCGACTGTTTCGGGAATGTGCTGACGAAGTTCCACTGTTTTGGCTTGACATTCTACGAAAATAAACTGAAAAGAGTTCATTTTAATGAAACAGTAACCACGGACACGGCCCCGTGCTCAATGAGCACGGCCCCGTGTTCACCTTTCTGCAGATTTTTGGAACAAGGAATCTTGGAGTTTCAAATTATTTTTCTAACTTTTGAGGTATCTTTAAGCAGAAATAACTTAAAACAATGTTGTAAAACTTATTTTTAACAAGATTCCTTGAATAAAAATCTATCAAACATCTCAATAAGGCTTGAAACCATGGTGATTTCAAGCTTTAATGGAGGCGTTTTGAGGTAAAAATGAAGAAGAAGGCAAGAGACAAAAGTGGAAAAGACAAGATGGTTGTTGGGAACCTTCTTTAGAATATACCTAGGATGGTATGTGTGAAGATCCACCAAATCTCTGTCTTTTGGAGTGGTCCAAATGTGCAGGAATCTTGGCTGCATTTATAGAAAACGACAGCAAGCTGGACACGGCCCCGTGTCGGCTGGACACGACCCATTGTGTAGACAAAATCCTGACATATTTTGTCCGTATTATGACAAAAAGTCAGAAGAAAATCTTTTGGTGGACACGGGGGCGTGCTGACCTGGATACGGCCCCGTGCCTAGAGGTTGTTTATGAAGTTTCGTCTATTTTTAAGGAATTTATCCGGATCGAGTGGTTCCTTACTGGACGGAACAACACCGAAGTGCCTGAGATACCTTAGTTGCTCTAGATTTAGACGAGAACGCAAGAGGTTATCGGTAAGGGTGATTCCTATGCTAAATATAGGTGGACAAGTCCAACACTGTCCCGGGCTCTCGTTAAAGAAGGTGTATGTCGAATCGCTCAGGTCTATGTATGCATCGAAGGAAGTCGATGGGGAGTCCATCATGGCACAATCTACACAGGGACGTCTATCGTTCAAGTCTTCGCAAGAGTTAGAGGTGATATCGGGAACAACGAAGTTGTTTTTATCCGAATGCGATCTCAACAATTCTTCTTGGGTATCGTCTTGAGGTGAACTAATGCTCTCCTAGAAGGGTCGATTGAGAGCATTCGAGGGAGAGATAAGGATTATTTTTACTTTCGCCCCTCTTAAGGCTACAGGAAAACAATGGGTCTATATAGTGGGGCTTATAATTTAAAAAATAACATTTTAAATCTTCATGATTTCCGCCACATATTTGACACCACATACCATAAGAGGGTCGGAAGTAAAAATTAACAGTATCACTCATGGTTGTGTCAGAAATTACCAACCGTCGAGATCTTACGGTTCTATTTTCAGTATCTGATACTTGGGCACGGGGTGTGTTGATTGGGCACGGCCCCGTGTTCAGCTACTGTCTAACTTAAAACAGGATTGCCAGTACCAAAGATTGGGCACGGGGCATGTTCAGCGGGCACGGCCCGTGCTGAGTTCTGCAGAAGCTGAAAATTAAAAAAAATCCTATATATAAAAAAACAGAAAAATAAGAAAAAACGATTAGGCCGTTGATTCCTAACTTTCTTAGAATCCTTGTGTCCCCGGCAACGACGACAAAAACGTGATGTGTGTGTGGTGTTATATATATTTATGTATATTTTTAGCCCTTTTTACACTTTAGTCAAGTTTTAAATTTATAAAACACGATATTTTACTAACACGAAACACACATATGGGCAAGTGCACCCATCGTGAGCGTAGTATAGCGTTGGTAAGATACCGAGGTCGTCCAAGGACACAAGAGCTTTTAGTACCGATTTATCCTCAACGTCTAATCAAATCAAAATTTTAGAAAAAGGTTTAAACATGAAAATAAAAACTAAAAATGCTGAAAAATAAAAATAAAAATAGATAGACAAGATGAATCACTTTGATCCGACTCGCCTTTAGTGTAACCTTTGATTATTTCCACACTTTTGCACTTTTTAAGATATTATCTTAGTTATAGTAGTAGGCCCCTCTTTTGAAGGTGACGTTTCCCTCAACCCAGTAGTTTGAGTCAGCAAGGATACAATCCTAAAGGGTTGGATTATTGAAAGATAATTAATTAAGTTATTAATGCGTAATGTGGTAGGCCCCTCTTTTGAAGGTGACGTTACCCTCGGCTAAGCAGTTTGAGTCAGCAGGGATACAATCCTAAGTAGCCGGGTTAATGTTTTAATAGTAGTTTACATATGAGGGGATCAAGAAATTCGAACGCCCAGCATCCAATACCAGTGGTTATTGAAGGAGGTCCTACTAAGCTTAACCCAGGTCCATGCAGGATCTATACACTGAACAAGGCAAGACGCTTACCAAACCATTCCCTTAACCCCCGACCAGGTAGCCAACATATCTCCATATAGATCATGGAGATATGAATGGTGTAAATCTTTTATTTTATATAGACGGTAAAATAATGCCAAGACACCACGGAGAAATGATAAGGAAGTTTCACCTTCAACATAAGAAACTAGTTATTAAAGTCATTAATACATAACCAAATAAAAAGTGCAAAAAGATTAAAAATAAAAAGTATTACACTAAATGCTTGTCTTCACCAAGTGATGTAAGAGACTTAGGCAAACTTGGCCTTTGATTGTCAAGAACTCTTACGATCAATCTTGGATCCCGAGACTACTACACACACTCTATGATAGATGATGGATGATGGTGGTGGATGTGGGTTGTGATGGTGGTGGTGGGTGGGTGAAGTGTGAGAGAGGTGGTTTGCCAAGGGATGGTTTGCAAGTGAGCCAAGCACCCTTATTTATAGCCTGCACAGAAGCCCGGACACGGCCCCGTGTCCATTGGGCATGGCCCTGTGTCCACCCATCTTCTCTTTCTTCATTAAATGCAGTTTATCTACATTAGTTGACCACGCCCCCGTGTCTGCTGGGCCAGGCCCCATGTGCAGAAGCGTATCTGTACTATCAAGATTTGCCTGGATTCTGCGAATCTTAGCGTTGACCACGACCCCCTGTCCGTTGGGCACGCCCCCGTGTTGGGAGATAGAAGCTTCTACAACTTTGTCTTTTTTGCAGACTCATGGGCACGCCCCCGTGTTCAATGAGCACGGGGCGTGTTCAGCCTTCTGTCTTCTTGTTTTTGCTTGGGAAGATGATGTTGAGGGGTCGGGCATGCCACGTTTATTCCTTTTCTTGTATTATTGTTAGATTTAGCTGCAATTTTGCTTCTTTTGTTCATTTAAGCTCTTTTAACCCTGAAAATACAAAAGGAAGACAAAAGCACACTTTTTCCAACATTAGTACTAAAAAAGGGTTAGTTTTATGCCACATTTGATGTAATTTATATGTTGCATTTTACACACATCACCTATGCACACTTACGTGTTTTTGGATGTGCATGTTACCCAAATGCTTCCGCTACTCAACCAAAAAAACTCCTCCCTCACTCCACTTGATGCATTTTCCTCGGTTACCCCCTAACTTTCGAGGTTATCGGTGCCTAGACCCCACCACAGGCCGAGTACATGTCACACCCTGACTTTTGCGGAAGCGTGATTATGTGTGACTTGCTTAATATCATTGCATTCAATCATAACAACAACTATATGATGAAACCGATGATGTTCATCCATTAAGTAAGTTTTAAAAACATAACAACAACATTGTTTTAAAACATAGAATTCAAATTCGAGTACAAACCATGCAACTCGTTTTTAGAGTTCACAAGGACTCGACAAAAGACATTAAATAAAGCCAGGTTTTGGAAGATGTGTCTCGTCTAGGATAAGACACACTAACCAAACCCTAAGGCCATGGATGACATCTTTTATTCTCAAACAACACTTAAAACTTCCGAACGCCCGCCAGATCCACATTTAATTCCCTGAAATATATGTAGTTTAAAAACATCAACAAAAGTTGAGCGAGTTCATGGGTGTTTGAATAAACCTTTGAAATCGATGTAAAAATGTATGTATGTTTGTAAAACCCCGGTATGAAAGCAACAAGGAAAACAGATCATTAATGGTTTGCAAGGCCATTAATATGTGTGACGTGATGCAGGAAGACTTAAACCTAGCAAATTTGTCTCCGGCAATAAGACATAGTCACCTCATGGGCCACCCTAGTCCACACGGGTGTGGGCTCGCTACACCCAAATAGATCCATCACTCATGTCCCTCGGTCCTACAAAGAGGATTGATGGTCTTAAGCATCGTACCCACCACTCACATGATCTAGCAGTACCCTTCCTTAGCTAACCATACCACGTATAAACGTTTGTAAACAGATTGTAACATGTACTTCACCCCCGAAGTTATAAAACCGAAAACAGTTAAATAAAAGGGGGAACATGAACTCACAGTTTTGCGTTCTTCAATCGATAACTCAAAGCTCCTTCGGATACACACGACTACCTACAACGTGCTAAGGTCTATTAGACGAGCGGGTAGTGCCTTAATTTAGTATTAATTAGTGTCTTTGAGTTACGTTTCAAGGTGTCTTCATTATTATTCCAAGTTATAATTATTTGTTAAAATAATAAGTATTTTAACTTAAATTATATTTAGTAAATTTTGGAATAATTGTTAAAACAATATATTTAACTTAGTACTTTTCAAGTATTTATACTTGTATATCCTTCCCAAGGATGGGTGTATTTGTATTCGTATTCTTATACTTGTATATTTTTGTCATGTATTTGGGTCGTATTCCGGTGTGTATTCATACGTATGAGAATACGTATTTTTATTGTATTCATTAAGTATTCTTATACTTAATTCGTATTAACTTTTCCGGAATATTATCTTTAATAAAAGTTCACCAATATATATTGCCAATATATATATATACTTTAAGAAATACTACTTAGAAAAATTATTTATAATCTTTCCCTTGGGCAAAAATATTTGTATTTTCATATAAGTTCAAAAATATTATATTTTCAAGTCTAACTTGGAAAATATATATATATACTTATTTTTCTTCAAAAATAATATATTCCGTTTTTGTTTGAGAAAATATATATTTCTTTCAAAAATAATATATCTTCTAATATTTCCAAGAAAATACATATTTTTATTCACCAAAAAATAATATATTTTCTGTTTGTCAAAAATATGATATAATTTTGTAATGATTATAAAAATTCATATTTTGTTTCCTTGGTGTCCAAAATGTTATTTACCAAAATATTCTTGTGAATAGATTTCCGGAATATTCTTGTAAGTTATATTCTTTAGTTCGGTTTCACCAATATTTTGTGTATAACTTTTATATTTATTCCCTGGAATTTTGGTAATATTTTGGATCGTAATTCTTGGTATTTTGATGAGTTATATTATTTCAAGTCCTAAAATAATATAACTAATACACAAAATATACAAGTAATCACACACATGGTGTCATCTAAATATATATTTTTCCTAAATACATATTTAGTCACTTTTATTTATAAAAACCAACCTCCAATATTTATAATTTTTGTAACAAAATTTATGGCAAAGTTTATGTAAAGATTCATGGTTTAAAATACACTTGTAAATATTTGTTTAGAAATATTTTTCTAAGTGTTTAATTTTTAGAAAAAAATTGCCATAGTTTCCCCTAAAAATGGAGGCTTCCATACCTTGAAAGTATATCATTTTCTTTTGTAAAATCAACACAATCAATCCACAATCAACAATAAACAATCTTTACTTACCAATTTTGCCAAAAACAAGCATAATTTACTACTTCATGAACTTGAAAATTTATAAAAATTTGTATTAACTTACTAGTGTTCTTAGTAAGCCTTGTTACCCTTTACAGTGTGATTGAATCTTTAAAAACTTCATTTTTAAAGAAAATGGATCTTCACAACTTAATATCATGTTTTTCAAAAATGTTTCTTCTTTGATTTATCTTGTTACATACGTGTTTCTACACTTGTTTATCCTTTAAAAATAGGGTTTGTTTATGTAAGAACCAAGATTTAGTAAAACTTATATTTTTAACTTGGTTTCTTTGAAAAAAACCATCCATGAAATTTAGATCTACAAGTATTACAACTTACTTTGATCATTATTTTACAAGAAAACATTATGTTCTTTCAAGTTCATGCTTTATGTGTGGATGATCTATCATCCTACAACACTTTCATCGTCTCATCTTGCTAGATTATGTTTTTAATCATGATCTAGCAAGTTCATATGATGATCTACTTCAACTACATGAATAAACAACAATCAACAAGCAAATCAACACATAAACAACTTAGTTTCTTCATTATTCAAGCTTATGTTCATGTTTCAAGTTCAAGTTTCTTAGTGTTCTTCAAGATTATCATTATGTAACATCTTTTAACCACTTAGAATAGATGTAAAATAGCAAGATCAAGGTTCTTACCACTAGCTCAAGGCTAGGGATGATCAAGAGAAGATAAGAGATGGATAAAAGCAAATAAAAGAGGTCCTTCAACTTCTACAAGCTTCTAGCTCCTTTGTATGTCTTCTAACACACTTGTATAAGCTTGGAATGGATGTAGGATGGATGAATGATGGTGATGTTGGTGAGGTTGGGTTCGGCTGAGAACACAAGGAGAAGAAGAGAAAGAGTGTGTGTTCTAATGTGTGAAGGAAATGAAGTTATGATTCACAAGGTTATACTTATAACCAATTTTAAGACTTTAACTTATGTATAATGTGCTCAACACAAGGGAACACAATCTATTGTAATATTGAAAGAAATCTCTATGTGGGGGCCATGTTGGCCGATTTCATAGGTGGGGGGGGGGGTATGTAGACTAGGTTTGTAACTAAGTTAGT
Source organism: Helianthus tuberosus (assembly GCA_030545235.1). Classification (NCBI taxonomy): domain Eukaryota; kingdom Viridiplantae; phylum Streptophyta; class Magnoliopsida; order Asterales; family Asteraceae; genus Helianthus; species Helianthus tuberosus. The sequence goes on from CM060377.1 coordinate 109,136,251, forward strand.
TACTTAGGTTAAAAATCAAGTATGTAGTTAGGATTTAGTTACTAGATATTTTATGAGGTGTTATGATGTTCGGGAACCATAACTAGCTTGGTAATGTTAAAACAGTGCTTCTAGTGAAAATTTGGTGTTTCGGGTAGTGTCCGGTTGTTCGGTTGGTTACCGGTTTGTTAAGGTGCTAAACTATGCAGTTAGTGTGCTTTATGTACCCTTTTGTGATACTTTTGATTCCCGACACTTAGGAAAGCATTCAGGAGCATTTAATCATATTTATGCATGATATTAGATTGTTTAAATGCTGATTTATGATGATTTTTGCTGAATTCAGCACTTTAGGTGAGTTTTAGGCACTTTCCGGCACTTAAACTATCTCTAGGAAGGCAGTTTTATGATCCTTACTTTCCTACACACTATACTAGTGTAATACTTAGTTTCTGGCCCATTCTAGGTCTCAATACAACGTCTGTCTATTCACTGAATTCTGTCAGCATTTTCCTGATTTGTCTGATAACTGTACTAACTGTATTTAATGTATCAAATAAAATTCTCATGCATTAATGATATGACATTAAGCAATATGGGATGCACATGTATGTATAAAGCAATAATCAGAAGACAATTCAGATTATTAATTGTAATTCAGCACAGTTATTAAACACTAATCATGGTTTAGTAGTTGTACGGATACCTGGAATTTTGACTGTTGTCACAGTACATATCTCTCGTCATGTGATTTTTTACGAAAGTGATTTCCGGTCACACTTTTTGTCTACACCGCTCAATTTAATTTCCTAGAGGATGAACCTTATTATTTTTCATATAACACACCACCAACCCACCAATAAATCCCAACCAAAAGCCATACATCCCCAGCTGCCCACCTTGCCACTCCTCTAGCCCCGTCCTCACTTTTGTTCCCGACTCCTCAGCCCACCTCTTCTGGCCCATCTCAACTTTTGTCCCCACCTCGTCAGCCACCTACCTCTCCTATCCCTCCTACACAGTTGGCCCCCACCTCTCCTTCACATGTACACAACCAACACCACATGTTTACTTGTGCTAAAATTGGTATTATTAAACCCAATCCCAAATTCAACCTTAAAACCACTGTTCCTAACATCTCAACTCTTCCCACATCCTACCAAAAGCCCTTCTAGATCCTAATTCACAACAAGCTATGATCAATGAGTTTAGTGCTTTGTAGGACAACCAGACATGGGAGTTGGTTCCAAGTGTTAGATCTAGGTAAAAACCCCTTTAAAACTCAATTTTTACACTAAAACGGACCTAAAATGACATGTATTTCATTCACTGGATAGTGGGATGAAGTAGTGTCGAAACCGCCTTGAATAGGACTAAAAAACACATCCAATTCAGGCGAAAACACCGCTCCGAACACCAAGAACAGCCACAAATGCGAGTTGGACTGTTCTGTGCGAAGCCCGGCTTCGTACGAAGGCACTGACTTCGCGCATCACAGCCCGATTCTCATCCATGACTCAGACAAAGACCTCTCCGACTCTAAGTTTAATTAGTATCTTAAGGTTGGAGGGATGAACACTCGATTTTCCGAAGACAGACGCGAAGAACACTCGATTTTGGACAACGGAAGCATCACTTGTGCGAAGACCCACCTTCGTATGAAGGCACAGCTTCGTACAAAGCCTCTGTTTCCCACCGACACTTCGATTTTCGACTGTTTCAGCACTTTGGAGGACTTACGCTTCTGTTCCCGTACGCAGGCTGATCCGACGCTCCCTTCAATTCATTTTCAGATCGTGTTTACTTGCTAGACACGCACTGTGAGTATACTCGAACCCATTTTCGTTTAACGCACTTTGGGGTGTTACATACGTTCTCTATAAAAAACACAACACTTAAACGCTTTACAAACGCTAGCCACACTCGCATGTTATACGTGATTAGTTGAATACTTGTTGCTAGGTTATACAGTGATGACTTGCCTTTTGCCTTTAGCAACAATAGTACTATAGTGTGGACTCAGCACCTGTTTAGTCTGGGGTTGCTAAGGATCACACACTTTACTTCACTTGTTCGCTTTGGTGAACACGTGTTGCGCATACTCTACTCGCAGTCATGTGGATAGCTAGTATCATTGTGATAGTTACTTGATTCGCCCGTTATGTGTTACATGTTGGTTATGCGTAAACGTTTTTCATACTATATCTATGCTAAACTTGTGTACTTACCTTTACATTATTGTATTGACTTTATTTTAACGTATGTGACAGGTTGATGATTATTGTATGCTGCAAATGGATAGGAAGTCTAGAAACCCACAATAAAATCTAGGTTGTCGAACTTGTTTTGTTTGAGAGACATGATATCTGTATGACATTTGTTGGAATGTTTGTTTAATAGTATGGGATATTAAACTTGTTAAATATTGTTAATGAATAGTCATTATGGATTCTCTCGAGCAACCTATTCGCATCATGCCGCGCCCCGATGATTTCGCCATCGGTTGGGGTGTGACATAAATGATTTGATTAGTTTTCATCAAGAAGATCTGCTCGTGTTATGTGCCAGTCAGATTCGGTCTTCGGAGCAATACGAAGTATGTGCGAAGATGTGGACCAATGCTGCTATAAATGTGAAAGAGTATCGGCTGAGTGTTGGTACTAATACTAGAGCAGGTGCAGGTGTGTGTACTACTGGGGGAAATGCTTGAAGAATGATTGAAGGCTTATACAATAGGGCTAGGGTTATTGATATCTTTGTTAAAATCCGGACTAGGGACAAACATGTACAGTGTCTTTTCTTATTATTCTAAATTAATTTATGTTTTTGTAACTTGTCTATTTATACTAATAATCGAAGAACAAACGTACATATTATTATTACTATTACTATTACTATTATTATTATTTTTATAAGTTGACGCCATTTATTGCGTTGAATGTAGATAGTCATTATAATAATTTTTTAACTTTATTTATTTTTTTTATTTATTATTATAGCTAATTTGATTATGTTTTGTTTTTCTCTTATAACTTTTAAGGTACGGTTAGGTATGAGCTCGGTACCGTACTAATAACGAAAGTACCAATTCTGAAAATCGCAAAAAAATGGGTACCGATTCTGGTACTGAAAGTGCTCGGTACCTGGGTTTTAAAAAGCGCGCCTTAGGCGCAGGGTCTTGGGCTTTTTTGCTTCTCGCCTTGTGTTTTTACAGGAAGCGCCAAAAAAACGCATTTTTTGATTTTGGCCTGAGGCGCGCGCCTCATATACCCTAGGCATTTTATCACTCTTCTCAGCAAAAAACCAACAACTGCCGCACGCGGGCCTGGGTTTCCGGAGCTGCATTCGTGTCCGCAGGACGTGCGGGCGGGCACGAGTTCAAGCAAATCCCAGCTGAGAAAATCATTTTTTGCACCCCCCCTACGCGCGGGTAGGACTTGTGGTAAAACATGTCATAAAGCTACAATGGAATAGTAAAGACTTTACCTTATAAACAACCACTCACTTTGTCCCCACACCGATGTGGGACAAAGTATTTACCCCACCTTTTTAGACTTTCATTCCCATACCTAGATTAACTGCATAAATAAAATTGTATAAAAGCCTTACTTATAGCTATATTTTGATTAAAGGAAGCTAAAAACCTATGGGATATGTATGGGATATATAAAAAAAAATTATATAAACATCTTGCGCTTCGGGTGCGAAAAGCCCACCGCTTTTGCGCTTTGCGCTTCGCGCCTCAATTTTAGACCTCGTCGCTTTTGTGCGCCTCTCGCTTTTTAAAACCAAGCTCGGTACAATACCATATCGAAAATACCAATCCCGAAAAACGCAAAAAGTGGGTACTAGATTGGTACCAAAAATGGCCCGTAAGGTTTGGTTTCGGTACCGCGTACCATTTGCTGATCCCTAGGTACGATGCCTTATTAAATTTCCGAGTATGCCGTTTTGGTGTGCCGATTTTTATCTGTCTCGATATATATATTTTTTTTGAAAACCGTGTTGTGAGTCGTATTGCAAGTCAAAAAAATAAGAAAAAAAATGTCTATACTATGTTCAAAAAACTATGTTTGTCCACATTTTTGAACAAGGAAAAATTGGGTTTTTTTTAAGCAGGAATTGTGCTATTCTCCCAATTTCCAAGTTTGAAATTTGAGTAATTAGCAAACAACACACTATTGAAGTTCTCCAACTGCTAAGTATAAAAGATCTTTAAGTTATCTTCAGTCAACATCATGTAGGTTTGTTATGTTTTATATCCAAACTTGAACAGAGGATAATCACATACTAACTGTCTCGCATAAGGCATGAAGAATCCAAACTAACTGATGCGAGAAATGTCAACATCTTCCAGCATCTTAAATGTTTCTGCAGCACCAAACTTTCTCCACTCTTCACCTGAAGGAGTAGCATGTTCATTATCACTGTCATCGTCATAAACGCCTTCATGTTCACCTTCAGAATGAGTTGTTGATGGATCTTTAACACTTTTTGAAATGCAATTTTTTGTTGCAAGCATCTTCACCCGTCCATGGTGTGAGATTTCAACAGTCGTGTTGCTGTTCTCGTCTACTGGGAGAGGTTGTTTCCAAGGTTCCCCGTCCATCCGCATGTATGTGCAGTCTGCGGCGCCCTTATGGAACTCAAATCTTACTCGGTGTGTCTGAACACAGACAAAAAACAAAATCAAATCAAATTTTGTTTTCTAATACCTAAATACTATAAATTTTGGACGCGATCATAACCTGCGCAAGACGTGTCCCATGTCCCTTTCCCTTAGGTGCAAACAGAAAGAGCCCATGCCATGCGTCTCTGAATCCAACAATCTCTATAAGTCCGTCATCAACATATGGTGGTGTAAGAACCTGAAAGAAAACAATAAATAATATGCATTTAAATTTTTGAAGACCTCGTGGCCAACAAAAGGTGGGTTTACATAGGATTCGAATCAGGGGAAAACTCCTACGAGTTGTGAGAACTTAGAGATCTCGGACTTCCCGTGCGAGTTTTGTCCCCACTAATGTTACAAAGAGGGCCGTAAAAAAAATTTCAAAGTGGTGTTTTTCGGCCCCTTACACCTAGCATTTTCCTATTTGTGATAAATCTAACTTGATTTTTTTTTTCATTTTTTTAATTTGGAAAAGGTGATTTTTTTCAGGATTTTTGGTAAAAAAAACTGTGAAAAAACCTTTCGTAAGGCCAATTCTCTAAGTTCTCACAACTCATACAAGTTTTAATTTTACCCTAACCCTATATATATAAAGTCAAAAAGATAAGGGGAGAGGTACAAAGACAATCAAGTTAGATTTATCACAAATAGGAGTATCGAAGAATAGTAAAAATGATACTAACCTCACCGGTTTTGTTATGTTTTGGATTTGGTGTTCCCCAAGGATTTAGTCCCCCAGAGAAGCTAGGCAAGTTAAGGCATAAAATTGACCTGATACTGCAAGTCAACAAGGATAATGTTACGTTGGAACAAAAGTTAATTAAATAAACATATGCAAGAAATCAATTGACCAGTGCTGTAATCGTCGGAAAAAAAATTTGGAAAACCCCAAAGTAATACGGTGTTAGTTCTATTCACTCTTTGTTCGGCTGAAACCACACATATCAGTTCTAGAAATTGAATAAGCAAATATCACACCTACATGAGTATATGGTTGGTTGTAATTAATTCAATAAAAATCAAGACAATAGGGAGCTAAAAGTTGTTTACTGTAATATACATATATAAATATATTATCATATGTTAGATGGGGTTTATAAGTTAACTTCATTATATCTTTTACTTATTATATAATAATATATATATGTGACGAGAAGTAAGATATAGAAAAGTTAATTTATGAATGGGTGTTGGTCTTTAATGGCACATGTTTTTATAGGGCTATAAGCTTAACTTTTACACAGTTAACTAGTACAAGTTTAGTAGATTTTATTAATGATAGTATGAGTCTTTTGGTTTCCAAATTTTTTTTAAAAATAGTTTAGCAAGTTTGAAACATGTGTAAGTCGAATACTAATAAACAAAAGGGTCATGCTAATTGCACACGACCAAAATTATTTTCACACCTCAAAGCGCCGCGCTTTGGCCATAGCGCGGCGCTTAGATCGACAAAAGGTGAGTTGATTGACGTTTGGGACATGCGTTACTGTTTGAGAGACATAAAGCTGATTATGAGGTTTGTCGTTAACCCTAAGCGCCGCGCTTTGGCCATAGCGCGGCGCTTCGACCCCAAATTTCACCCACTTTACCTTTTAAAAGCAACCTCTGAGAGACAGTTGTGTTTCATTTCAAATCGTGGTTGCCTTCATTTCAGATCAAAGGTCTGTATTGCCTTTATTCCCCATCCGTTGTGTTTCTTCAAAATAACGCGCGGTTTTGCTGTATTAGTTACATCTCTTGAAAAAACGATGTCGTGGTTAAACAACTATATTTTCGGTCAATATTCTGACGAGACAGTTGTTCCTGATTCTTACGAGGGGACCGCTATTTCTGACTCGTATGAGAAACCGGTCTCGTCCAACTTGAGGGAGGCAGAGGTTGTATCTGGCATTCGTTATCGTGATAACACGGTGACGCTGGATTTGAATACCCCTGTGGAAGACCCTTACGCACAACAAGGTTATTCGAATTTCGGTTACGGTGGCGAGTACAGCTTTGTACAGCAGGAGTGTGGTCCAAACGACAGTTACGGTTGTCAACAGAGCTTACAAGGTTATTCGAATTTCGGTTACGGTGGCGAGCACAACTTTGAACATCAAGTATATTCGGACCTCGGTGACGATGGTGAGCCGGGGGATGTGTCTGTTGACGAGGAAGGCTGTTACCCGGTTACGTTTTCGTTTGATACAACGCAGACCTTTTCGTCACGTAAAGAGTTGGTGCGTTGGGTACAAGACACGGCAAAAGACAACGGTTACCTCATTGTGACTAAGAGGTCGAATAAAAGAGGAGAGAATTACAAGATTTGGTTTCAATGTACTTTTGGTGGGGAGCATAAGAGTATAGCTACACAGAGAAAAACGGGTAGCAAGAAAATAGGCTGCCCGTTCGAGATGATCGGGTTTTCGGAATCATCCGGAAGTGTTTGGAGGATCGAGGTGACGAAGGCGAAGCATAACCACACTCCTATTGAAAACTTAGAGGGTCACGCGTATGCGAGAAGGCTTTCTTCGGAGGATAAAAAACTGGTTAAGGAGCTGGCAGAGCAAGACATTCCCAACCAAAGTATCTGGCGAACGCTGACAAAAAACAATCCGGCTAGAAAGCTTATTCCGAAAGATATACACAACGCTGTTCAGAAGATCAACGCCGAAAAAAATGTCGGTAAGTCTCCGATGCAAAAACTTGAAAGCATTCTTCTCGAAAAAAATTACACTTATTACATGCGCACGAATGAGATATCGAACGAAGTTGAAGATGTCTTCTTTGTTCACGAAAGATCATTCACTATGTGGTGTGCCTTCCCGCATGTGCTTATGATTGACGCCACCTACAAAACGAACATGTACAACCTGCCATTTGTTCAGGTCGTAGGCATGACGTCGACAAACAAATCGTTTACGGCTGCTTGTGCGGTAATTTCCGCTGAGAAGTCAGAGAACTACCTATGGGTGTTGCAGAGGATCAAGTCTATGCTGGTAGGATGTATGGAACCGCGCGTGATTTTAACAGACAGGGATTTTGCGCTAATGAACGCGTGTGAACAAGTTTTTCCAAAAGCGCATAAGTATCTTTGTCGGTTCCATATTCAACAAAATATTAATAAGAACAGCAAGAAGAAATTCTCTGACAAGGAATGGAAAGAATTCGTACATAGATTTTGGTTATTGTGCGAGTCTACGACCGAGGAAATATACAGGTATAACTTGGAAAACCTTGAAGCACAGCTGAAAGAAGATGACCGTGAACGTAGGTATTTCTTACATAATTATGTTCAAATTTTATATAATAACAAAAACTGACTATTTACGTTTTTTTTAATTTTAGAGGTTTTTGATTATTTGAAGAAATCCTGGTTGGATCCGTACCGTGAAAAGTTTGTATCATGCTGGATTAACAAAACTATCAACTTTCACCAAACTACGACCAACAGGGTTGAGGGCATGCATGCAACACTAAAAAGTCACTTTCCAAGTCATCGCAACACACTGGATAAACTTGTACTGTATGTTGATCATGTTGTTGATAGACAATACACCGAGATTAGTAGTAGCTTTGAAACAAGCCTCCGAAAAGTGATGACGCACCACAAGAAGCAGCCCATGCTTGCATATATTCTCAGAAAGGTTTCAATATATGCGATTGAGCTTTTGAGTAGGGAACTAAAACGTAAGGAAGACGGGTTGAGAGCCTACGGTGCAAGCTGTGGTTGCCAACTTTTTACCAACTGTGGTTTGCCATGTGCCTGTCGTTTGGAAAAGTTGGAAAATAAAGGTAATTAATATCTTTGACCTTTCTCGTTATGATTTTGCCACCTAATTTGTTTTCATCCACAGGTCAGCAACTTCGGATCACACACATAGACGTGTTCTGGAAGAAGCTTAACTTCAAGCCTGCAAAGAAAAACATAGAGGATATCGATGTAGACGCGGAATTTGAAAAATTGAAACAAAAGATCGATCCAACACCCCCTCAAGTGAAAAGGAGCTTCTTTGAAAAGTTTCAGCAAATCCTCAATCCAGGGAACAATAACAAAAAACCTCCTGCTGTTCTGAAGAAAACTCGTGGTCGCCCAACATTGAAAACGCAGGAAGAAAGAAAGGTTGAAGCCGCTAGAAAAAGCTCGTACATTCCGTCGGAAGAAACTTGGGTCGAGGCCTCAGATGATCTTCCCCGTCACAGCTCGTACATATCACCTGAAGATTCTAGAAGACAAAAGAATACCAAACCGATCAACCTACACCCTGATTTCCCGATGATCAAGCTCGGTCCTAAGACGGATATAGCGATCCGCAACTACGCATCTCAGATTCCCGAAGTGATCCATCCATACATCGTTAGAATAAAGGACGTGAAACCAGATGGTCATTGTGGGTTTCGATCGATGGCTGTTGGGTTAGGAGTGAAACAAAATTCATATTTGATGATCCGGAAACAACTTATAAAGGAGTTACGTACGAACCAATCGCTTTGGAGGCAGGTTTTCGATCCGGAAAACATAGGACATTATGATGCGCTGGTTAGACAGATCGATTTCAAGGGGGTGGGACGAGCAGATATCGAAAATTACATGACGATGCCTGACACGGGGTTTCTTATTGCCCAACGATACGGTGTGATTGTTCACACCTTCGACATGCGTGGGAGCGATACAATTTTCCCTCTGCTGGGCGGGCCAAACGAAGCTGAGGAACCTCACCAGGTGGTTGCGGTTGTGTTCGTCGACCGTGGGCATTTCATACATGTAGAGCTTGGAGGTTGTTATCCAATGCCTCCCCCAAACCCACTCTGGACAGCGAACAGAACAGAGCGGGCAGCAGCCTGGCATACATTATACAGGGATCAAATCAACGCGTACGAAATGCTTACGTATCGTGCCCCTGACCTTAATGTAACCCCATATGTTCACAATGTAGGTTAAATGTGTTTAATAATAATCACGTTTGTGTTTGTTCAATATATGCGTTACATCACGTTAAAAACCGAATGTCACCGACACGACCCAATCAGATTCAATACGTACTTGTACGACCCAAAATGACCATATACATCATAATACTACAATTAATGAAAAAATACGTCATGTTCATGTGCGGTAGGCGGCTGATACACATAACACCTCTCACAGGAGTACTTGTGCTTTCAAACCAAAATGATACGATATAACGGAATAAGACATCACACGTAACCGATTTGATCCGGAACTTGCAGTATACTCCATATATAATAAAAAATGATGTATAATGGAAAAAACGTAAAATTTAGACTATTATCGACGCGTTTGTGAATTAAAAACAATTTTAAAAAATTTAAAAAAGGCCCAAAGCGCCCCGCTATGGCCAAAGCGAAGCGCTTTGCCCTTAAATAAGAACAGAAGCGCCCCGCTATGGCCAAAGCGGGGCGCTTTGGTCCCTCGTTATACCTGAAGCGGGGCAGCTTCTCCCCCATTTCAACACAAAACACAAAACACACACAAAAGGTGCGATTACACACACTGAGCTCCGGATATCTTCGTTTTCAAGCTTTCAACCGCTAAAAGGTAAGATCGAACACCCTTAATCGTTTTGGTTAAATGTACATGTTTGATATTGTTTTGATTGGGCGGGATTTGATCGATTGCTGGTTCAGTTCTTCAAAATGAAGAACCAAAGCGCCGCGCCAAGACCAAAGCGAGGCGCTTTGGTTCATGTTTATTATTTTTTTTATATTATTTTTATTTGTTTAATATTATTTGTTTAATATTATTTGTTTATTAATATTTGTTTAATATAATTTGTTTAATATTATGTTTTAATATTATTTGTTTAATAATATTTGTTTAATATTATTTGTTTATTATTTTATATTTAATATTATTTGTTTATTCTTTTATATTTAATATTATTTGTTTATTATTTTATATTTAATATTATTTGTTTATTCTTTTATATTTAATATTATTTGTTTATTATTTATATTTAATATTATTTGTTTATTTCAACGTGCAGGGATGGATTCCTCCGATGACGAGATTGAGCATATGGAGGCTGAGGGAGAGGTGGGAGATGAGGGAGAGCAGGCAGAGCCGGCATGTCCGTACCTGCAGTTTCCGCCGGGGTCACGGGCGAGGGGGAGATGCGCGAGGTTGCGCACCATCCCCATTGGGGAGCATGTAGGGATAGACTGGGGCCTGCTGGATACCGTGGGAGAGGCCGCGCGGGCGCATGAGATAGTTGGACTAGATACTCCTTGGTCGCGCCTATTTGAGTTAGCGATGGAGGACTCGTACCCTGAGCTTACGTGGGAGTTTCTTTCCACGTTTACATACGCGCCGCATCCGGCGGATTACGTGGAGGACCCGGATTTTCCAGTCCACGAGGTTACATTCCGTCTCGCCGGTCAGGAGTTTCAGATGAGTGTGCGGCAGTTTGCTGTCCATACAGGTTTGTTTAAATAATATTATTTATTATTTTATATTTAATATCATTTGTTTATTTAATGTTATTTGTTTATTTAATATTATTTGTTTATTATTATTATTTGTTTATTTAATGTTATTTGTTTATTTAATATTATTTGTTTATTATTATTATTTGTTTATTTAATATTATTTGTTTATACAGGTTTGTACACAGAGCCCGAGCTTGATACTGATTTATATATGCAGGCGGTTACGGCGATGGACAGGCAGACGCTTATCAGTTTCTGGAGGGTCATTTCCAGGGTTCCCTTTGGGAAATCCTGGCAAAAGGCCACCACCATTAAAGACCCCTTGTACCGATACCTGCACCATATTATCGCGGCAACTATCGTGCCGCGGGGTGCCAGCAGGGAGAAGGTCAACCTCAGTGACCTTTTCTTTCTATACTGCCTACTGCGCCGCCAGCCCTGCGATCTAGCAGCCTGCCTGGCAGATTACTTTGCCACAGCATACCACCGGCAGCTCCGCGGGTTCGTGCACACTGGCTCATACATCACCGCCATTGCACGCTCGCTAGGGCTCGTGCCCGAGCATGATCCGGAGCTGTCCGATCCGGTCCCGTCAACCAGGTTGGGCCGCGCATCAGTATCTGCCATGCAGATTACCCGTACCTTTGATGTTGGTCTGAGGTTTCGGGGACGTGACAGGCTGATTTGGCAACCGGAGGTGATGCCGGAGATCATCCCGGTTGTTATTGAGTTGAGGCCTGGAGTGTTAGCCCCTCCTGATGTTCAGGCGGCCGCTCGGCAGGCTCAGCTACAGGCTATGGGCCTCGATCAGTACCCGGGCCAGCCTCAGGCTGAGGCTCAGGCTCAGGCTCAGGATCAGCCTCAGGCTCAGGCTCAGCCTCAGCCTCAGGATCAGCCTCAGGCTCAGCCTGTATTCGAGGATCCGGCTCAGGAGGAGCATGTCGAGGAGATCCCGGTACCAGCAGTTCAGCCAGCTCCTGAGCCGCCACAGTACCCGCAGCACGTTTACGCTGACCTGCCTCCGGTAGCGCGTGAGGTGGCTCGGGACTTCGACCGGCGCCTCAGACGCCAGAGCGCACGCCAGGACTGGATCATCGAGACGCTCGTTTCTCTACGAGAGCTCGCTGGGTTGCCTCCACTTCCCCTCCCACCGTCCCCACCGCACGAGGATTAGTACCTTAGTTTGTTTGTATAGTGTTTTGTTATGTATTATGTAGTCAGTTGTACCTTTTGTTTTGTATGTACAAACTGATATATATATATATTGCAGTTAATCTTCTATTTACATCACGTTGGTTTTGGATTGTTTACGTTTAATTCTTATGGCTTTCTGTACAATTTATTTAACGTGTTCGTTTAATTTAACAAAATAAATTAGGTTAACAGTTTATAAAGACGCACTTATATTATATACGTTCTATAAAAATAATGACGTAAAAAAACGTAATTATAAAACAACTATGAAATATATGTAACTAATATTTTATAATAATAATAAAACTCAAATACAATTTTTTCCTCCAAAAAACACTACAAAACTAACCCACATCCCATCTATTTCAAAAAAAAAAACAACACATTGCTGCACACGGTGTTTGTCTTTTTGCACACTCAAAGCGCCCCGCTTTGGCCATAGCGGGGCGCTTTGAGTGTGCAAAAAGACAAACACCGTGTGCGAATAGACCAGGCCTAAAAAAAATTATCTTTTTCTTAATGACACTAACAAGCAACATGATGCGTTAAAGAAAATCTTAGTCGTGGGAATTATTAATCCGTCAAGGGACATGGTAATATGAGTTAGGTGAATCAATTTAAGATGATTTAATGTAGGTTCTCGTATACGTTAAAGACTACTTGATTTATTCTTTTGCTTGGCTAATATAAGGTACGGATTCTGTTTCATTTTCATCGTAGTATAAATATAAATTTGTATCCATTGCTTTGTAGTATGGATTTTTGTCATCGTGGTCAGTCTTCAATAATTCTTTATTATGTTCTTTTGAAACTTTTTGGAAATTGTCCGTTATCTCTGGTATCGTCTAGTTTGATTGTTATTATGTTGTAGCATGCCATACCTCAGACTTGTAATCGTGGTCGCATGTTCCCGTTAGTTTTATTTTAGTTGCCTGTAGATTATTTACAAGGCCTTAGTATTTGTACTCTGTCACCCGAGCATGTATGGCTTGCCGTTTGGGCGTCAACGGCATGGCACTTATCGTGACAGTGCGTAATAAAAGTTCACGGCGTCTCTAGCTCGTGCTTGTGTAGCACCTTGGCCCCTAGAGGCGTATAGATCGATCTTAGCTCTGAGTTTGAGTCTGTTGTCTAGAGATGGAATAATGGGTATACGCCACACTCACTGTCTCATAGGTACATGGAGTAGCTACCTGTGTACCAGTCTGTTTGTTTGTAGCTCTGGGTGCTTCCGTGTTACACGATTTGTTCTGTTGATATACATCTGTCGTGTAAGTTAGTATATGTTTCTGTATGTGAATATGTTCAGTATTTGTTCTGATATGTCTGATAAGTTTTGTACGCGTCTAATTATACTTCCGATTATGTATCGGGTTATGCTTCCGATTATGTTTAGTACATGTTCTGATATGTCTGATATGTTTTGTACGCATCTGGTCATGTTCCCGATATCGAGTTAATCATGCTTCTAATTATGTTCAGTATCCGATTATGATTTATATTAGTTATGTCTGTTTTGACTCAGTTTCTGTTTTTGTTTTGCCCCAGTATGAGTCTCAATTTGGATTTCGATTCCGTGTCATACGTATAGTTTGTATCTGTGAGTACCTGCATTCAGTATTTGATTCAATCTTTGTTCTATACTTGTCGTTGAATCTGTCTTTGTTTCGTGTCAATTTTCTCGATCGGTTTAATACGTTTTGTTAGAATTAAATTATTCAACTTTTAAACCTAGGTTATCCGATTATTTTGGTTACTGAATATAAATCTCCAAATAATAGAAATAATTATTTTTTATTATATAATCACTTTTGAAGTATATTTAATTAATAGATATTAATCTTAATCCAAACATTTATTTAAAGATGATAATTTCGACAGTTCTTTTCTTTTAAAAGTTAGGAGATTTTTAAATGGTATTTTAAATGTTTCGGTTTATGTATTTGTTTTCGTTTATGTATTGCTTTCCCACACCGGTTTACAAATTGTCATAAGTACTTGGTTTGAGATTCAAGTTATTTGAATTATTTTATTTCTTAAACGTAAGTTTTCAAAGTTAGAAAATTAGTTATTTTTGTCTAATGATGATCTGCTATGAAATTTGAAAAATTATTTTATTGATTAAATTCATACATTTATCATAAGAAAATAGTTTTGTCAAGTATCTTGCTTTGACAATACTAGTATTATTTAATGTTGTTCAAATTATTAGTATTTAATTTGCTCAAACGTTTCATTTGATAGGTCAGAAAATCTCTTTATATGAATACTAGATTAGTTAAACGATGTTTTAAAATAAGTTTGTTTATACAAGCTAAGTTGTTCTAGTCATCATGGTCAGCGATGTATCAGTCTCTACAACTGTTTTGTATTTGGTTCGGTATCAGTTATGTGTATGGCTGACTTCTATTTCCGTATCAGTTTTCGTTAAAGTTTCAGATCGGTTGGTGTATCAGTTTTGTATCAGTCTTTTGTCTGCATCAGTTTTCAGTACTCGTGTCAGTAATCGTTTCAGTTCAGTCTAAGTTATGTTATGTTTTTCTTTCCGCTGATATGACTTTACTTGTACTGTTGATTTCTCCGTTACTGAGCAATTTTTGGCTCAGCCGTATTTTTCTTTTTGTTTTTTTTTTTTTCTATTTGTTTTACATGTAATATGGAATGATCTGGGATTTCAGTGAGGAGCGTTAGGAAGTTGCTGACCAAGATTCTTATTTCAAAAATGTAATTAGGATCTTTTATTTAATGCTATGGATTGGTCTTTAGTTTTGATATCTGTAAGAGTGACACGTCAGCCCTAGCGGGGTTGGGGTGTTACAAGTGCACCAAAAATAGTAGGTAAGTTATATATTATTTATTACCTATGATGTATCTTGAGTTCTTTCCATCCCCCATGCCTTTGCATAATCTTAACCTTCATAATATGGGCTATATTCCTGTGATAAAAATAAATTATCATAAGTTAATATTTCATAATACCCAAATCAACCTACTTAGAAAACAAAAACTAGCCAAATCAACTTATTTCTTGAAGGATGAGTCATGATTGCCACATATACAATATATTAACCAACCCAATTGCATCCCTAGTCTCCTTTTATATTTCATGAAACGAGCCATGTTAAGAACTCACTTTGATGATGGTTGGAAGAGAGGTGCAGCAAACCAACCTTGAGCGCAACCGATCTTTGCATATGTGCTCTACAGAGAAAACCACATGGTCACTATGGAGATATAGTTTCCCTGCACAAGCACATGGGGCCGAAGCATGTTACCTGTATTTAATGATGAAATGCTTATATCATACCTGATTCATCAACTGGTTTTTGAATTTTTCTGGATGCAACTTGCGCTCACAATGAAATGCATACGATACTTGAGCATCCATGCCTATGTATCACAGATTTTTACAAATTAAATAAGTGATTTTATAAGCTTTACCACAAAAAGACTCAAGAGTTGACTTACCCATGCTGAAATAGTTCCAGAATCCACCACGAAATGTGTTATAACCTGACTGAGAACATTTACCAAGTGCATGTGAATAAAAATGCAACAAGCAATTTTCAAATTTTACAGAACAAAAACAACTTTTTATTATTAGTGTATACATTACCACATTAAGTTCATCAGTATCAGACACGCGATTGAATGCATGCAAAGAATGTGGTAACTCGAGGGGTGCAATGGGATCACAAGAGCCGGCAGATTTCATCCTCATAAGAATGTGCCAGCTGCATTTGCGTTATATGGAAAGTTGATTGCAAATATAAAGTTTATTCGTTTCGAAATCTATCGATAGAAGAAAAAATAAGGATACCTGTCTATCTCCATTTCTTTTCCTTCAGAAACTTGCTCCAAGAATTTTAAAACAGATCCACGATCGGTTCCTGGATTCTTCTTTCCCTGAATCTCAAAACATCATAGTTATATTTTTTTAAAACAACAAAGGATTTATACTTTATAACAGAAAATGTGTTAAAAGTGTGCACATTACTGCTTTATAGAACAGGTAACTTAAGTTGAACTGATATTAATTATTAAATTAAGTTAACTATTGTTAGAGGTGACAATTCAAGCTATACTTTGACTCCAACAGGTCAACCAAGTATTCTGTTAAAGATTAAATAAAATGGAAACAGGTTGAATAGGTCAAATGGGTCGAAAGTCACTCAATGTGTATTTAAAATGCATAGAACACCCTAATTTTTTTTAAAAGAATGTAGGTCACCACTGTAACAGTATTGCTTTTAAATTCTCTAAATGTACATATACATACATATGTAAAACTTTTAGAAAATAAAACGAAAAAAAGTGTTTGTGGGTCAGTTGGACCCACTAAAAGTTAGCCCTCCGGACCTGAACTGGAACCCAAACCCGATTTGACCTGTTACACAACCTGTCTATTTTGCTACTTGTAGCTATCACAGAAAAAAAAAGGTTGTACATATACATATATATAAAGTGAGTTGCCGTTCAAAAAAAAAAAAAAGGGTTGTAAATAGAAGCACGCCTTCCAATTTATCATCGACCTTGATCATATTATGCACCTGCAAGTTCCATCCTTTATTCGCCCAAAAGAATTAAAAGATAACCAAGGAAACTCTTACCCAACCAAATGCAAATGGGAGATTGTTTCCGGTCCCTAAAGGCACGGTTGCTATTGGTGGCGGATAGGGTAATTTCAGATCACTAACAACTCCAAGCAGCCAACCAGCAGTTCCATCTCCTCCAGCAACCTGTCCATGTCACCATTATTCATTTTAAACATAGATACAATCTTGGTTTTAAAATTTGCGCTTGGGGAGCTGGAAAACGCCTCATGTATTTCTCGGTCAAAATTAGAGTTGTTCAAAAAGCATGGTTCGCTCGCTTAAACTAATGCTCAATTTATTGTTCTTGTTTCTTACAACTATCCAAAATTTTCATAGATCAAAAGAATATGTTTGATACAAGAACAATAAAGAATATCTCTTTGTTTCTGATATTATAATGGAAATGCACGCGCTGGCTATAGCTTTTTGGAAGCCGAACTTGAGCTCAACATTTCGGCTCGTTTAACATCGATTCCAACTTGGCCTGGCACGACTCATCTTGTTTACAACCCTTGTCAAAATCAGGGTTTGTATCATATGCAAAAACAATCAAAGGATTTTGATTAAAGGTTTGCTTGGTTAATATGTTAGCAAATGATAGAGACACAACCTGTTATTGCAAATAAAGTTTATTCACTTTTGGGACCTGAAAGACTCAGAGTAACTCGTGCTTTTTCAATCTCGAAAAAATATGCAACCTACACAATGCAAATTCAATTTGGAAAAACAAACTCACAATTACTCGCAACTGCTTCTCAATTTTAGCAGCCAATTTATCTCCATCAACTTTGAGCTTTTCCAAAGTTAGGTACATTCTACGCAACACTTGATCAGGAGCATCTTCACCCAAATCAAAAACCTGATTCTGATTCAACACAGAACGGTATGTAATAAGAAGTTCGCCACCCAACTGACCACCACTTTTCGAGTTGATAAACACGAGTGTCGGACATGCAGGTGGTTCAGAAAGATCCTCAACAGTTCCACCAGCAACAAGTATGTGATCCGGAATGTAGAATTTGTTTAAAAACTTTTTTTCAGAAGACGGATGCTGGTTCTTCATTTCTGGAAGCAAAAATCATACGAAAATGAGTTGTAAAGTAAACACAGGTTCAAACAATTTGAAATTCGGGATTTTAAGGAGTGAAGTATTTTAGGTCAAACTTTGGGGGATCATTGACGTACCTTAGTTAGTGGAACTTCCAGCTTCGGAGACGAGATGAAGAAGGTGAGTGTTGAACGTGAATCTTTGATATTTTTTTTTATTCTAGTCGCTGCCAATTCGTGAAGAGATTCTGAATAAAAGAAGATGCAGAAGTATAGTGTGGTCTGGTGTGGTGGGGTGGATGCCACTGATTAATGGCAGCGTCAAACATGTGATGAAAGAGAAATTGAGGGTGTTCGGAGTCGTTAAACACTTTAGAGTGGCAAACCAAAAAATCGACCAATCAGAGTGCGTCATGTCAATCAGTCAAAAGTGGCAAACTTTTTTTATTATTTTTTTTTGCACTAGTTTATTTAATATTTTAAGTTAATAAATGTAGAATAAATACATTAAATTAAAAAACAATAAACTTTCATAAATTAAATTAAAAACATCAAAATTACACTAAATTAAAAAACAATAAAATTACATTAACTTTAAATAAATTAAACTAGTCTTCGTCGGAATCGACCAAAAGGTGGGGTAAATCTTGACATGGGAGATGATCTATGAGATCGTGTTTTAGTCTTCAATGCGTGTCTTCATCCATCAACTCGCCCAACACCGTATCGTCTAGAGCGGGCTCGACCGGAGGATCCCGAATGTGCACCGGTGCTATCGCCTTTCCTTCATCTTTCAAAATCATGTTGTGTAAATAATACACGTGTACACGACACTCCTAATTTTTTTAACGGATCTTGCTCGCATCGGTCGACTCAATACACCCCATTTCGCCTTCAAAACACCAAAAGCCCGTTCGACGTCTTTTCTTGCCTCCTCATGTTGCCTCTTGAATTTCTTTTGGTCTACTTCGTGAGGGTAAGGGATCGACTTCACAAACACGGACCACGAAGGGTAGATTCCATCCACGAGCAAATAACCACGTTTGTATATCTGGTTGTTAACATAAAATGGACATTTTGGCGCGGTTCCATTTCGTTCCGTTAAAAATAAAGGAGATTGTTGAAGCACATTGATATCGTTTTGAGAACCCGGTGGACCGGCAAAAGCATGCCAAAACCATAAGTCTTGAGAAGCAACCGCTTCGAGCATAACAGTCGGGTATCGGTGATCTCCTCGCATAAATTGGCCTCGATACTCTGTCGGACAATATCGCCAAACGAAATGGGTGCAATCAAGGCTACCGAACATACCTGGAAGGTGATGTTTTTCCTCATGAGCTTGGTATAAAAGTGTCATGTCGTGGCTTGTCGGTCTACGTAAGAACTCGGGACCGTATATTTTGCAAACCGTGTCGCAAAAAAATTCTAGGCACTCGCGGGAAGTTCTATCGGCCATATGCAAGTACTCGTCGTTCTTGTCTAGAGTGTTACCAGTTGCGAGTTGTTTAATAGCCGATGTCACCTTTTGCGACGGCGTAAACCCCTTCCTACCTCGTGCATCGGGGGTCTCTTCAAACCACGGGTCGTTCTCTACCACGTCGTCCACAATTTTTAGAAACAAATGTTTCGACATACGGAACCTATGTCGAAAGATATCTTCGTTGTACTTCGGGTCTTCGACAAAATAATCCGCCATGAGTGTCTCATGCCCCTCCTCACGTTGACGTTCAATATATCTCCTTCGGTTAGACGTGCCCGTGTCTTGAAGTTCGGCTTCTTCGATGAGATTTTGAAAAAAAAAAAAAGAATGCTACTATCGGATGAATCGTCGCTACTCATGGGTGGGAACCATAACGGGAGTTCATCCGCCATTTTGTTTTGTAAATGTTTGGGAAGAATTGGTGGTATTTTTTGGTTTGGTTGGGTATAGATTTGAAGGTATTTGGTTATGGTTTGGTTTGGTATTTATAATTTAATTGTTTAAAAGAAAAATATTTTTTTTATTTTGAACGGTATTATTACCGTTGAAAAAGCCCCAACGGTCAAAAAAGTTCCCTTCCCCGCGTCGGCTTCCAACCCCCGATCCATGCTTTTGTCGGCAACGGCAAAGTGTTGGCAGCGGTGTTTGCCGCTCGGCAAAACCGTTTGCCGATCACTTTGCCGCTCCACTCCTAACACCCTAATACATTTAGATATTTGTAGTTTTTTTTAAACTTTGGCTCTATATACATAGGAACATGGGTGTCCATGTTTCGGTTTGGTTTGATTATTAGTATTAACCGAAACCGTAACCTAAGTCATCGGTTAATTTGTTGGTTTTCAGTTCGATGAGGTTAATAACCAAATCAAACAATAGCTAAATTTTTACTTAGAAATACATGTAATGGAGTGTAAGGCCGCCTACGTACCTTGAACATGCGAATAGGATCTATCGCTCCAACAACCGACTCACGTGGTGTGCGGAATCCACCACGCGAAGCGTACCGCTGTGTAGGTCAAGAGATAGAAGGTGTAGAAGAACAAAGATGAGATTCAGTCTATGAATACACCAAGAGTCTGTTTGGTATGGGGTAATGGAATGGACGAGGGAATGCAATGGATCATTACCATTCCATGTCTTGTTTGGTTACCATGTGTGAATGGATTGAATTATTATTGTGTATTTTTCAGTAGGCAAGAAAAATGGAGTAATAAAATCAGCGGTGAGTGGTGGGGGTGGTTGGTGATAGTGATTACGGGTGGTTATAGGTGGCGGTGGTGGGTGTCGGCAGCGGCATGGGTGGTGGTGGTGGCGGCGAGTGGCGGTGCGGCGGTGACGACTAGTGGTGGTTGCTGCAAGGTGGCCGTTTGTAACACCCCAATCGCGTAATATGCAACAACACACGGCGGAAACATTGGGGGGTCACGTTACAAATTGTTTCACAACACATGGTACTTAAAGTTTTGTATTAGTGAATTAATTGATTACATTGTCTTGGAAGATAACAAATAGTACACAACAATTGTCTTGCAGATTTTAAAGTCACTAAGGCCAAGTCCGCCCTATGTGAAGCCTGCTCAAGTCAAACATAAGCACCTGAAACATATGTGAAAATAGGTACGTCAGCACAAAAATGCCTATGAGTAACATAGGTTTTGTGATGAAGATTCATGGCTTTGATTGTTAAAAGAAATGTTTAAATAGTAACCATGAACCTTTGAAAAATGTTTTCTTTTGTAAAAATCATATGAAAATCAAATGATTTTAAAGAATGATGCATGGTTAACTTAATAACCAAAATACGTCTTTTGTAAAAGAGGTCATGTCTTTGTATAAAGTGTGTCATGTCTTTGTATAAAATGTATCTTGTCCTTGTATAAAATATGTCATATGTAAAACAATGTGTTGTGAAAATATGTCATGTCTTTGTATAAACCAAGTGTCATGTATAAACCAATGTCTTTGTGTAAACCAAATGTTATGTATAAATAATGTCTCGTATAAACCAAGTGTCATGTATAAACCAAAGTCTTGGACAAAATGTGTGACAACCCTCATTAAACCAGGTATCCGTACATTTAATTAATATTAATTAAGTGCTTAATGACTGTGTTGAATTACTTAATTGCTTCTGATTACTGCATCATACTTACATGTGCATCACATATTACATAATTTCACATCATTATCATAGACAGACTTTATTGACATACCTGATGCACAAAGCACAGTTAACACAGTTAACGGATAAAACAGGAAAATGCTGACGGGGTCCAGTAAATAGACAGACAGTGTTTTGAGACCCAGTATGGGCCAGGGACAAGGTACTACACTAGTATGGTGTGTAGGGAAGTGAGGACCACAAAACTGTGTCACTAGGTGATAGTTTGAGTGCCGGAAAGTGCCTAAAACTCACTTTAAGTGCAGAATTCTGCATTTTCAGCAAAAATTCAGCATTTTAACATACTAGTATATTGCAGAAAATTGACTAAATGGTCCTGAATGCTTTCCTAAGTGTTGGGAATTAAAAGTGTCACATAAAGTTACATAAAAGACACTATACGGTATAACTTAGCGCTTTAACGAACCGGTATCTAACCGAACAACCGGACATTATCCGGGACACCAAAATTTTGCCAGAAACATTGTTTTATTATTTTTGAGCTAGTTATGGTCTCCGAATACCCTAACACACTATAAAATATGTCATACACATATAACACTAGATTTTTACACTTAACCTCCTAAATATTTACCTACTATCATCAAATTTTTACAATTTACCCCCCCCCCCCCCTCTCCATTTACGGTCACCATGGACCCCACACCCCACTGAAGATTTTATTTCATATTTTATTAGATTGTTGCTTGATTGAGTAGCCATGATATTGTAAGAGAAGATTATAAGTATGGAGGCCAAGATCACAAAATCATTCCATATCATTTCATATCTTACAAGTTCACTCCACTCCCTCAGCCTCTCTCTCTCCCTCTCGGCTCTCCCTAGTGCCGCCACCACCACCACCTTGTCACCACCATATTCATCCAATTCCAAGTTCATTCAAGTGCAAGAAGGTGATACATGGAGCTTGGTGTTTGAAGAACTTTCATCCATAGCTTTCATCCACCATTTTTTATCATCTTTTTCTAGTGATCTTCCCTAGCCTTTGAGCTAGTTGTAAGCTTCTTACTACTAATTTTTACTTCTCTTTTTGTTGGTTAAAAAGATGAACATTGTTATAAATCACAAGAACACTAAAAGACTTAAACAAGAATCATGAACATGAAACTTAAAGATGATGAAATCTTGCTAAAATAATGTTGTTAAATACATGCATGGCACTTGATTGTTATTTACTTGAGATTATGATGTTGATCATCATAAGGAGCTTGCTAGATTGTGATTAAACACATGATTTAGCAAGTTAGAGGATGATTGTATGTTAACCCAAGAAGATCATCCTCACTTATGAACATGAACTTGAAAATAAAATTATTTCTTGAAAAATAGTAAATAAAGTGAGCTAGTAATTTTGAGAATCTAAGATTTATGAATAATTTTCCGAGAAAACCAAGTTCAAAATATGATTTTAGTGGAACTTGATTCTTACATAAATATACATTGTTTTTGGTGACAAAACAAGTGTAAGAACACTTTGTTTACAAGAAGAGTTCAAAAGAATAATTTTTGTAGAATATGTTTACAAGTTGTAAACATCCA
Organism: Helianthus tuberosus; assembly: GCA_030545235.1. Lineage (NCBI taxonomy): Eukaryota > Viridiplantae > Streptophyta > Magnoliopsida > Asterales > Asteraceae > Helianthus > Helianthus tuberosus. Next base: position 109,159,368 of record CM060377.1, read on the forward strand.
AAATTTTCAAGAAAGGAGTTTATTAAGAAATAAACACACTTTAAGGGGTAGCTAAGTCTACTAAACATGTTACCAAGTTACTACGAGTTTTTGTGAAAGTTCATGTTCATGTTGTTATATACATTGTATAATTTTTGCACTTGGGAAGTGTAGTTTGATTATTGATTATTGGGTTGATTTTTGAAAAGAAAATGATATGCTTATATAGCATGGACACCTCCGTTTTTAGGGGAAACTATGGCGAAATTTTCTAAAAATATAAACACTTAGAAAATATTTTCTAGACAAGTGTTTACTAGTGTATTTTAAACTATGTTTTTCAAATATAAACCTCGCCATAATTTTTGTAACAAAAATACAAAGTATCGGAGGTTGGTTTTATAAATAAAAATGGATAAATATATATTTAGAATATATGTTTCATAATACGACACTTGTATGACTGTTTGTATACTTGGTGAAATGGTTATATTATATAACTTAACGAAGTTCCGCAAAAGTCAGGGTGTGACAGCTTGGTATCAGAGCCTCGATCATAGCGAATTAGGATTCTTTCTCAAGTCTAGACTATGATCATCAGGGCTCTCACGAAAATGTTTTCACAAACATATTTTCATTTGCATACCCAAAATGTCCAGATCCAGGGAACAAACTTTTTTTTTTACAAACAAAAAGGCACAAGTACACATTTCAAAAAGGCTATCTATATAATTCAGTCTTAGAGACTAAGGGAGTTCAGTCTTAGAGACTGAGGGAGGTTCAGTCTTTGAGACTGAGGGAGGTTCAGTCTTAGACACTGAGGGAGGTTCAGCCTTAGAGGCTGGGGAAATTGAGTCTTAGAGACCGGGGGATTCAGTCTTAGAGACTGGGAAAATTTAGTCTTAGAGACTGGGAAAGTTTGGTCTTAGAGACCAGGGAGTTAGTCTTAGAGACTGGGAGGTTTGATCTTAGAGACCAGGGAGTTAGTCTGAGAGACTAGGGAGTTCAGTCTAAGAGACTGGGTGGGATAGTCTGGGGAAGACTAGGATGATTATTTGCTTACATTGTCATTGCTTACATGCTTATCTGATAATCATTGATATATGTGCATATGTGTGATTGTTTTGTCACAGACATCATGTCATCTTCCTCCGAGAGTGGAGTGTCAGACACTATAGACCCGATAGCCATAGTATCAGACGACGAGATCCTTCCAGAGGGCGAGGTTTACACTTCAGATACTACGAGCAGTGACGACGATGACTTTCAGCCCTTCGCCTTACCGTATTTCGGAGATGATTTACCTTTAGCTGATGGTTTTCTTGACGGGGATCTACCTCCTGCTCAGATCCCTGCACCTATTCCTCTTGCTGCTCTTCCTGTTGAGGATTTACCTCTCGACGATATGTTAGACGATGACGTCGATCTCTTCATCGAGGGTCCCCCTGAGGATGACCAGGATGGCAGGGCTCCGATTGATGACGATGTCGCTATTCCACTTGCTAATATTCCGGTTGATGACCTTGTTGTCCCTGTTGATGATATTCCTGTTGCCGATGCCATTGTTTTGCTACCTGTCGAGGTTCCTGTTTTATTTGACCCGTCTGGTCCCGAATCATTTGAGTCTGTGTCGTCTTCTACTCTTCATGCACTGGGATTACAGTGGTATCCTACAGACACTGAGTCCGACACTGCTATGTCTGAAGCGCCCGTTCTGCAGCTGGGATTCAGGTTCATCCCTGACTTTCCACACGGCGATGATCAGGATGTCGAGTTTGAGGGTGAGTTTGACCCTATTTTTCCACACGATCATGATCCAGACCATGAGATAGAGTTTATCCCTGAGGAGCAGCCTGTTGAGGCCCCTGTTATTCCTGATGATCATCTTCTTGAGATACCCGCTGATCATCAGCTTGCTCCCGCCGACCCAGAGCCTGAGGTAGCACCAGAGCCCGTTCTTGCTCATGACCTTCCACCTGTGCATGACCCTATCCCTGCTGATGTTCCAGTTATTGCACCACCCCTGCCCGACCCGGTCCCTGTGTTTGTTGACCGTGCACCATTTGCTACCCATGTGGATCCTAGATATGCTCACACCCTCAATGGGTGGATTGAGGAGGACGACTATCCTCCTTTTGTCAGACCAGTTACTCCCCCTGTTGCACCTGTTTAGGCACCCGTTGATGTCACACAGTTTCACCCGCAATTGTCTGATGCGCACCGCACAGACCTACCAGTTACCTTTCTTCAGGACATTCCTCCTCCCCGTCCAGGGGAAGGACCTTCAGGTCAGCAGCACACTCACATACCTTTTGTGACAGGAGCCGATCAGTTCATGCCACAGTTCCCACACACGGCTTCTTCTTCTGCACCCACGGGCGAGCCATTTATGTGGTCTTCGCCCAACATCATGCCTTTATCTGATCCGTACCATCCCTTTCATGTTGGGTATTCGACGGATGATCTGCTTTTATCCCTGCAGCTCCAGCAGGATATGTTGAGTCGTAGAGTCGCTGAGCTCGAGAGGATCCCGCATCCTCCACCTTTTGCTGATCCGTCACAGTCTGTTTTTCCACCTACTCCACTATTCCCTTATCCAGATTTCCACATCCGATTTCTGACGATGGAGCAGCAGATTGCTTGTTTGTTGCAGCTTGTTCATACTTTAGACGAGGAGTTAGCGCGTATGCGCCGTTTGCTTTTCATTCCTCCACCTCCTCCTCCCCCACCATCAGCTTAGGGGTTTTTTTGGTTTGATGCAGATGTCATGCTTTTGATGAGAGTACAATGATTGAGCCTGATTGTGCAGCATTTTGAAGACCACATGATGACTTATGACTTTTGATATTTGACTTTTGGTTGTTGTAGATTGTTAGACGATTCAGACAAGGGTGATGTGACCCTTAGTCTCTTTTGATGTATGACACTATTGTAAAACTGTACTGGTGGTCTTGTTATATGCAAAGCTCAATCGCAGCCTTCTCATTACATGCATTGTTGATTTATTTGTTTGTGATTATGACATGGGATGTTATGTGTTATTGTGTTGATGAATGTTAGTACATGCGCCCATTACATACTTATATACGTAAAAACCTGACCTATACAATCTTCTTATAGAAGATGCCCCCTCGAAGGGAAAATCGTCTGCCCGCTACTGAGGCCGAATTGCAAGCAAGAATCTCGCAAGCAATAGCAGATTATGAGGCCTCCCGCGCCGAAACTAGCGGAGGTTCCTCAAGGAACAACCCACCACATGGTAATGTTTAAGTCGCTTGAGACACATTACATTACAATTGGATATTTCCATGTGCGGTTGCTAATACTTTCTGTGAATGACGTTACTTGTACAGGCTGTACCTTTAAGCAAATTTTAGACTGTAAACCGCTAAATTTTGACGGCACCGGGGGTGCTGTGGGTTTTGTTCGATGGGCAGAAAAGACCGATTCGGTGTTAAGGATGAGCAAATGCGCCCCAGATCAGCAAGTTACCTACATCTCCGGTCTATTCATAGATGGGGCACTTTCGTGGTGGAATCTCCAGGTCCAAACCCTGGGAGAGGCAGTGGCATACGCATTGACGTGGAACGAGCTGAAGGAGCTCATGAGAAAGAAATACTGCTCCAGGGCTGAGATCCAGAAATTAGAAACCGAATTCTGGAACCTCAAGATGGACGGCCCAAAGATCGCTGAATATGTGCAAAGATTCCACGATCTATCTCACGTGGTACCCTATATGGTTACACCGGAATTTAAGCGCGTGGACAATTACCGAAGCCATTGATCTCAGCGTGTCGCTGACTAAAGAAGCTATCCGGTTGAACAAGTTTTCAATCTCTGACCCGAAAAAGAAGGAGACACATGTTGAATCATCAAGTGAGAACAAGAGGAAGTTCTCAAACTTCAAAAAGGATACCAACAGTGTCAGCAAGAGAGAAGAGGGAAGCGCACCAGCCAGGGCCAAAACTGGTGCCGAAAAAAAAGGAAGAGGGTACATGGGCACTCTGCCCAAGTGTGATGCATGCCAATATCATCACCCCGGCCCATGCAGATTCAGGAAATGTGAGTCTTGTGGGAAGACTGGCCACTCAAAAGAAACATGCTGGGCTGGTACTGGTGTTGGTCGTGGTAATCAAAGAGGTTATGGAGGAGGGAATGGAAACCGCCAACAGGGAGGAAATGGCGGAAATGGAAATCGTGGAAATGCAGGGAATCAAGCTGGTAACCGGGGTGCGAACATCAATCGAGGCGGTAATGGTAATGGGAATGGTCGAGGACCAGGGTGTTTAAATTGTGGAGACATGGGGCACTTTAAGAGGGAGTGCCCAAAACTGAATCAAGCGCATGGAAGAGTCTTTAACATCGGTGCGAGGGAAGCACGCCAGGATCCCAATGTAGTTACTGGTACGTTCCCTATTAATCAACGCTTTGCATCTGTTCTATTTGACACTGGTGCCGACTATAGTTTTGTATCGTTAGAATTTAAAAGTATGCTTGGGTTAACTGCTAGTAAGTTAGACATTCCGTACTCAATTGAACTGGCTAATGGAAAGCTAGTTGAAACGAATGAAGTCATCAGAGGATACGTGATAGAGCTGGGAGAACACGAGTTTACACTGGATCTACTGCCAGTCGAGTTGGGAAGCTTCGATGTGGTAGTGGGGATGGATTGGTTGTCCAGCAACCGGGCCGAAATTGTATGTCACGAGAAGACCATTCGCATCCCAATGACGGATGGAGAAACGATTGTGGTACATGGAGAGAAGCGCGATACGCCCCTAAGGATCATTAGCTGTTTGAAAGCTAGAAAATGTCTGAAGAAGGGATGTGTTGTGTAACATATCAATTTTTTTTATCATATAAGAATTATAGATTGTTTAAATTAATTAACCACTAGTAATTAGTTTTATTTTTATTTTTAATATAATTATTCGACCCAAATAGTTTTAAAAACTATTTTATATAGTTGGTTGTAATGTTATACTAATTAATTGGCATGTATATGGGTGACATTTCTATTAAAATAAAAGTATATAAAAACTCATATTATTAGACAGGTAGATTACGGGTAAGTTGTATGTTAGAAATATGAAGTATCTAGACGGGCCTAGAAACCATTTAATAATTAAATTATAAAAAAATACGATATAGTTGAACCTACTCCGTTTCTAATGAAACTTGGTTCAAAATGTAGATAAGATTATTCTCATTCTAAAGACATATTCATTGTTTTATAAAACGTTATATTTTAGAAGTTATAAGCGCCAAATAAGTGAAGCAGTTAAATTAATTATAATATATATATATATATATAATAATAAAATATAATTAAATAAAGTTACATGTAAGTGTACGTGTACATTAAAATATAAAAACTTAAAACTAAGATGTGATAATGGAAGTGCACGTGTGTGCTTGTATTTGTGGCATCAAAGAAAATATACAGGTGTATTGAATTTTCGTGCCATCTAAGTAACAATGCAACTATAAATAAGTCCCATCCATTTTTTTACATAGTCTCTCGAGATCTCATATATATATTCTTATTTTATTATTATTTACACTATAATAATAATAAAGCCCTGCCTCGTTTAAGTGTTTTAACTCCCGATCACCGCTACTATTTCCGATTGATCTGGAGCCCCATAACGCATGTCAAGGCTCTGCCCGACTAAGTTCGTTGGGGTTCTGTCTCGTGACATAGGGACAAGGTTGAATTAGGGTTATTATACTTAACACGAGTGCAAATATATATATATATATCTATATTTTTAAAATAGCTCAGAAGTTATACCCAAGATTCTATCAGGAGGCTTTCTAGTTGAACCCTAAAGTTACAAAGTGAGTTCATTCTCTTTTCTCACAGTTTTATCACCTTTTGTGATACAATTATATTTAAAAACATGCGTTCCAAAATTCTAAATGTTTATCAGTTATACTTACAGTGATTAAGTTTTTATATTTTTCAATAGCTGCCAATGTATGAGGTTTGTATACATTACTTGACCCTCGTTACCATTGGCCAAAAAGTTAGCCAATAGTAGCATGACCACAAGCATGGGGGAATTATGCCCAGTAGCCATAGCCTATAACTAATATTATTTTTTTTCACTACTATATTAAGTTATTGAATATAGCTTATAAATTTAGTATACTATATTAATTTTTTTTTGTAGGAGCTTATTTGGGTGTATCCACTATAACCCCTATACAAATATATATATATATATATATATACATATGACAAGAGATTTAACATTTAAATCCTCATATATTTACATTAAATGTTCTAATGGATACAAATATATATATATCCTTATTTTATTTAATTAGTTTATATTAAATTTAGTTATATACATCAATATTTTAAAACATTGTATTTATACATTAAAGTATAAATTGAATATAGCTACATTTAATTTATATATAAATAGCTACATTCAATTTATATACAGTTGGTTCTTAAAAATTGTTATATAATATGATAGAGCTTTATAATATACTGAAACGTTATTAACCATTATTAAAATATATATTAAAGAAAATATATTTAATAACCCTAAATTACTATTTACATTATAAAATAATGTATACCATAATAGTCAAATATAATATATTCTACTATACTAAGATTATATTTTTAGTCTTAGTCACGTTAATATATTAGGGTTATTATACTTAACACGAGTGCAAATATATATATATATATATATATTTGAATTAGGCTTTCTAGTTGAACCCTAAAGTTACAAAGTGAGTTCATTCTCTTTTCTCACAGTTTTATCACCTTTTGTGATACAATTATATTTAAAAACATGTGTTCCAAAATTCTAAATGTTTATCAGTTATACTTACAGTGATTAAGCTTTTATATTTTTCAATAGTTGCCAATGTATGAGGTTTGTATACATTACTTGACCCTCGTTATCATTGGCCAAAAAGTTAGCCAATAGTAGCATGACCACAAGCATGGGGGAATTATGCCCAGTAGCCATAGCCTATAACTAATATTATTTTTTTCACTACTATATTAAGTTATTGAATATAGCTTATAAATTTAGTATACTATATTAATTTTTTTTGTAGGAGTATATTTGGGTGTATCCACCATAACCCCTATACAAATATATATATATATATATATATATATACATATGACTAGAGATTTAACATTTAAATCCTTATATATTTACATTAAATGTTCCAATGGATACAAATATATATATATATATATATATATATCCTTATTTTATTTAATTAGTTTATATTAAATTTAGTTATATACATCAATATTTTAAAACATTGTATTTATACATTAAAGTATAAATTGAATACAGCTACATTTAATTTATATACATAGCTACATTCAATTTATATACAGTTGGTTCTTATAAATTGTTATATGATATTATAGAGCTTTATAATATACTGAAACGTTATTAACCATTATTAAAATATATATTAAAGAAAATATATTTAATAACCCTAAATTACTATTTACATTATAAAATAATGTATACCATAATAGTCAAATATAATATATTCTACTATACTAAGATTATATTTTTAGTCTTAGTCACGTTAATATATTAAATAACAATATTACAATTATTTAATTAATATATTATATTTGATAAAGTTATAGCCATTAGTTTGACAGAAAATGATATATTTCATTTTCTGGGTTAAGGAGTTTTGTGCCATAGAAAATATATTTGACAAAGTAATATCACGGGACACTACGAAGTACAGAGTCACTAGTTGAGAGAATGATCAATAGTGATATGACCACAATTACTAGTTGAGAGAATGATCAACAGTAATATGACCCGAGTCACTAGTTGAAAGAACGATCAACAGTGATATGACCACAATTACTAGTTGAGAAAATGATCAACAGTAATATGACCCGAGTCACTAGTTGAGAGAATGATCAACAGTGATATGACACCAGTCCCTAGTTGAAAGAATGATCAACAGTGATTTGACCACCGTCACAGGAATCGCCTAGTGACCGTTATAATAGTAAGATATACTATATATCTATTACTTGATAAATTCACTATTGGACGAAAGTGAGCCAATGAGTGATATGACCACTGTCACATCGGAACTGCCACCATGTGACAAATACCGATTGAGTTTTTGGGTAAATATAAACAAATGTATAAATCCTTAATGCTGTAAAGTATAACAATATATTTTATAAAATGGAATGAACTCGCCAGTATTTATTACTGATAAAATGTTTTCAAAATACGTTTCAGGTAACTTGATGTAAGGATAGTAGAAGCCAGCTATGGAGCACTGAAGGCTTAAATAAAGTGGCTATAATGAAAGAAGAAAATTATGTTTTATTTATTTGGGTTTATCTCTATAAAAACAATTGAATTAAATATGGGTTTGAGCCCATTTATTTAATATTAAAAGTTGGTGTTTTCTAAACTCTGAAATTATTTCTTAACTACGATCCTGGTGAAAAATTTTCCGCTGCCAAATTAATAAACACCGGTACCACTTGACTGGTTCACGGCTCCCGCTCTCAGGGTGGGGTCGGGGGCCGTGACAGAAGGTGGTATCAGAGCCACTTGTTTAAGCTATTTAGGTGTTCTTTTAATACCTAAACTTAAACAATAAAGTTAAGAAATTAATACAAAGTAACATATGTGTTATTTTTATAAATTTAATACTAGGTTATCACCCGGGATTGCTTCCCGGGCTCGAGAAAGTTATTTATATTAATTATTAATGATTAATACATAATTAAAATCCTACAAACAAATTGACATATTAATATATTGGCTATAAGTAAACTTATTGTTTCGATTTGAAAGATTTGAATTTCAACGGGTTTTTTAACACCCCTAAGCTTAAGTAAGTTTATTTTTCATTTTTAAAGCATGAATTATGTGGCAGAAACCATATTTGTTATACCCTTCCAAGAAAAAGTTTAGTTGCATGTCTTTCCAATTTCCAACTTATACTATACAACCTTACTTTTTACTCAAATCAACAATTTTTAAAAGATAATAATAGTAAAAGTACCATGACAAAATAAACTAAAATAGGATTAAAAAAATCCAGGATACTGAAATAAGTAAGCTTCTCTTAAACATATTAATCTTTTGCAGATGCACATGTACGACCATCAAAGATGGTATAACAACCTTTCTTTCTGAACTGTGGCCAAAATACCACAACCACCTACCCGTAAATTCCATATTCAATTAAATGGACTTATCATAAAGGTCTAGCACATATATTGACATCATTTAAGAGTAAAAAAAAATTATATATGCTTCTTTTGACAATATATGGTTTAAACTAAATAATATGATTTAGAGTGCACATATGATTCCTAGAAGTATTGTTTTGTTTTAATTATTCTGTGATATTAATAATTGAAAATGTTTGCCATTCAGATGTCGAATGCAGTATCACATAATCCAGAAGTTCATGCTAATAATGAAAATCCTTTGAATAAAAATGCTATCGAAAATCTAATAGCCCAAGGAATAGCAAATGCTTTACCTTTAATAATTAAAGCTGTTAAAAACCCCGTAGAACCCACCAAAGTTGTGAGTAGCAAGCATACTCGTGACGACAGTTTTAGCCATAGTGTCAATGGAGGCAATGATGACATTATCAAAACCCCATTTACCAAGAAAATGAAGGCGATGACTCTTGGGTGTACCTACAAAGAATTTCTAGCTTGTAAACCAACTGAGTTCGCGGGCAGTGAAGGAGCCACGGCTGCTCTGCGATGGTTGGAAAAGACGGAAGCTGTTCTTAAAATCAGCAAATGTGCCGAAGAAGATAAGGTGATGTATGCTTCCAACCTCTTTAAAGAAGAAGCCTTAGAATGGTGGAATACAATTCTTCAGGCAAAAGGAAGTGACATGGCTTATGCTCTGAACCGGGAAAAATTCAAGGAGATAGCAGAAAGGAAATTTTGTCCCCCTTATGAAAAAGAACGAATGGCTAACGAGTTCCTAAATCATAAAATGATAGGCGTGAATTGTCGTGAATATACGACAACGTTCTTCAAATATGCAAGAATGGTACGAACTCTGGCTTCGCTAGAACCCGTACTAACTTCTCGTTATATTTGGGGATTAGTGAGCGAAATCCGAGACATGGTCAAGGCCGCCAGACCACAGACTATCGAAGAAACAGTCGAACTAGCTAACATCCTGACAGATGGACTAATCCGCACAAGATAAGAAAACAAGAAGAAAGAGTTAGCCCATAAAATTTTCCAAGAATTCAAGAAGAAGGGAACTGAACCATCATTGGAGCAATCTACCTGCAGAAGCTATAACAAAAAGCATTCAGGAAAATATCGTTTTAGGAGAACACCCTACTATAACTTCTGCAAGATGACTGGGCATATAGAGGAAGAGTGTAGAAGGAAAACTAACATTTGTTTCAATTGCGGAGAAACGGGACACATCAAACTATATTGCCCGAAACTGACCAAAGCACTCGACAACCAGGCAAAAACAACAAATGGAGCTAAGAAGAACGCGCGAGCATTCGTACTTACTACGCAAGAAGCAGAAATGATTCCAGACGTAATCGCTGATATGTAATATCTAAGTTAAGTTATTATTTAACCCTAGCATAAATAAAAGTTTTTAAATAAATGCATCCTGTCAAGTACTTCATCTATTCAGAACCATAATACACTTGTCTGGTCTTCATCTTCATTGAATCCTGTTTTTGGTTACGATACCTTGTGGTGGCGTTTTCTTTATTTTGAAGCTTGAGCTAATCTCATTTTCACACCTGATATACGGATTTATTTATTTAATTTCTGTTGGTTCATTATCTTAAAACAGTCTTAATACAATTATGTGTTAAGATAAAAGTACACAAATTCGTATTATATTCCGGTGTACCTCTAAAGATTCTTTCATTGAAAAAAATCTATGATAATCATTTGGTCTTTCATCATCAGTTGAAAATCCTATAATATTTATTTGAAATTTTCTTCATTAAAACTTTCAGTTGATTACAAAAACGGTGAATTTGTTCGGTCACCTTAATTATTGAGCTATTTCAATCATTTCGACACCTTGTGGCGTCGATATAAACTTGTAGCTTGGGCTAATCATAATCATACGAATCATTCAAAACCACGTATGTCTTTCGTTTGACTCATCATTGAAAGACAATGATACACTAAACTCTATTTTCGGTGTATCCTTGCAATTCAATAAATGTCTACACATTTTTCTCATGTCATGGTTCGATAGTTGACAAATCATTTCTGTGCTTCTATTTCATTTGAGCTTGTTGATTCTGAGTCTTCCTCAGTTGACAATCAAATTAATTTTTCCTTTGACAATGAATTCTGTTGATTCTAAAAGTCATTCACAACTTGTAAACATTCAGTTTAGATATCTATTGATCATATATCTCTTTTGGCTTGAACCTAATCACCTTGAAAACTATATCATTTCATCTCGTTCGTTTGACATCAAATTCTAGATCTAATTCAGTTAAACCATTGCTTTCTAAATTGTTATATGATACCCTCGTATTCTTTTGAACATATCTAGATTCTGTGTCATTTACCTTAATACTGTTCTTATTGACTAAGACGTGACATAACCCTAAAGGAGACATCGTAGCCCAAATCACGAGGACGAGATTTAAAACAAGGTGGGGAGGATGTAACATATCAATTTTTTTTATCATATAAGGATTATAGATTGTTTAAATTAATTAACCACTAGTAATTAGTTTTATTTTTAATATAATTATTCGACCCAAATAGTTTTAAAAACTATTTTATAAAGTTGGTTGTAATGTTATACTAATTAATTGGCCTGTATTTGGGTGACCTTTCTATTAAAATAAAAGTATATAAAAACTTATATTATTAGACAGGTAGATTACGGGTAAGTTGAATGTTAGAAATATGAAGTATCTAGACGGGCCTAGAAACCGTTTAATAATTAAATTATAAAAAAATACAATATAGTTGAACCTACTCCGTTTTTAATGAAACTTGGTTCAAAATGTAGATAAGATTATTCTCATTCTAAAGACATATTCATTGTTTTATAAAACGTTATATTTTAGAAGTTATAAGCGGCAAATAAGTGAAGCAGTTAAATTAATTATAATACATATATATATAAAAAAATATAATTAAATAAAGTTACATGTAAGTGTACGTGTACATTAAAAAAATATAATAATAATAAAAACTTAAAACTAAGATGTGATAGTGGAAGTGCACGTGTGTGCTTGTATTTGAGGCATCAAAGAAAATATACAGGTGTATTGAATTTTCATGCCATCTAAGTAACAATGCAACTATAAATAAGTCTCATCCATTTTCTTACATAGTCTCTCGAGATCTCATATATATATTCTTATTTTATTATTATTTACACTATAATAATAATAAAGCCCTGCCTCGTTTTAAGTGCTTTAACTCCCGATCACCGCTACCCTTTCCGATTGATCTGGAGCCCCATCACGCATGTCAAGGCTCTGCCCGACTAAGTTCGTTGGGGTTCTGTCTCGTGATATAGGGACAAGGTTGAATTAGGGTTATTATACTTAACACGAGTGCAAATATATATGTATATATATATATATATATATTTGAATTAGGCTTTCTAGTTGAACCCTAAAGTTACAAAGTGAGTTCATTCTCTTTTCTCACAGTTTTATCACCTTTTGTGATACAATTATATTTAAAAACATGTGTTCCAAAATTCTAAATGTTTATCAGTTATACTTACAGTGATTAAGCTTTTATATTTTTCAATAGCTGCCAATGTATGAGGTTTGTATACATTACTTGACCCTCGTTACCATTGGCCAAAAAGTTAGCCAATAGTAGCATGACCACAAGCATGGGGGAATTATGCCCAGTAGCCATAGCCTATAACTAATATTATTTTTTTTCACTACTATATTAAGTTATTGAATATAGCTTATAAATTTAGTATACTATATTAATTTTTTTTGTAGGAGTATATTTGGGTGTATCCACTATAACCCCTATACAAATATATATATATATATATATACATATGACTAGAGATTTAACATTTAAATCCTCATTTTTTACATTAAATGTTCCAATGGATACAAATATATATATATATATATATCCTTATTTTTATTTAATTAGTTTATATTAAATTTAGTTATATACATCAATATTTTAAAACATTGTATTTATACATTAAAGTATAAATTGAATACAGCTACATTTAATTTATATACATAGCTACATTCAATTTATATACAGTTGGTTCTTATAAATTGTTATATGATATTATAGAGCTTTATAATATACTGAAACGTTATTAACCATTATTAAAATATATATTAAAGAAAATATATTTAATAACCCTAAATTACTATTTACATTATAAAATAATGTATACCATAATAGTCAAATATAATATATTCTACTATACTAAGATTATATTTTTAGTCTTAGTCACGTTAATATATTAAATAACAATATTACAATTATTTAATTAATATATTATATTTGATAAAGTTATAGCCATTAGTTTGACAGAAAATGATATATTTCATTTTCTGGGTTAAGGAGTTTTGTGCCATAGAAAATATATTTGACAAAGTAATATCACGGGACACTACGAAGTACAGAGTCACTAGTTGAGAGAATGATCAATAGTGATATGACCACAATTACTAGTTGAGAGAATGATCAACAGTAATATGACCCGAGTCACTAGTTGAAAGAACGATCAACAGTGATATGACCACAATTACTAGTTGAGAAAATGATCAACAGTAATATGACCCGAGTCACTAGTTGAGAGAATGATCAACAGTGATATGACACCAGTCACTAGTTGAAAGAATGATCAACAGTGATTTGACCACCGTCACAGGAATCGCCTAGTGACCGTTATAATAGTAAGATATACTATATATCTATTACTTGATAAATTCACTATTGGACGAAAGTGAGCCAATGAGTGATATGACCACTGTCACATCGGAACTGCCACCATGTGACAAATACCGATTGAGTTTTTGGGTAAATATAAACAAATGTATAAATCCTTAATGCTGTAAAGTATATCAATATATTTTATAAAATGGAATGAACTCGCCAGTATTTATTACTGATAAAATGTTTTCAAAATACGTTTCAGGTAACTTGATGTAAGGATAGTAGAAGCCAGCTATGGAGCACTGAAGGCTTAAATAAAGTGGCTATAACAAAAGAAGAAAATTATGTTTTATTTATTTGGGTTTATCCCTATAAAAACAATTGAATTAAATATGGGTTTGAGCCCATTTATTTAATATTAAAAGTTGGTATTTTATAAACTCTGAAATTATTTCTTAACTATGATCCTGATGAAAAATTTTTCGCTGCCAAATTAATAAACACGGGTACCACTTAACTGGTTCACGGCTCCCGCTCCCAGGGTGGGGTCGGGGGCCGTGACATGTTGCCTTCTTGGCACACATCGTTGATAAAGAAGCCGCTGAGCCGAAGCTAGAAGACATTCCAGTCATGAAGGAGTATCCTGAAGTCTTTCCAGAAGACTTACCAGGATTGCCGCCGCAGCGACAAGTCGAGTTCCACATTGACTTAGTTCCAGGTGCTGCGCATGTCGCTAAGGCACCTTATCGACTTGCGCCCTCCGAGATGCAAGAACTGTCAATGCAACTTCAGGAGCTATTAGATAAAGGATTTATCAGTCCAAGCTTCTCGCCTTGGGGAGCTCCAGTATTATTTGTCAAGAAGAAGGACGGTAGCTTTCGCATGTGCATCGACTACCGCGAGCTTAACAAGTTGACTATCAATAATAGATATCCTTTGCCAAGGATTGATGACCTGTTCGATCAACTACAAGGTTCGAGTTGTTACTCCAAGATCGATCTTCGATCAGGTTATCACCAGTTGCGTATACAAGAGTAGAGTATTCCAAGACTGCCTTCAGAACTCGATATGGACATTACGAGTTCCTGGTTATGCCGTTTGGTCTGACGAACGCACCAGCAGTATTCATGGATTTGATGAACAGAGTGTGTAAGCCGTATCTTGACAAGTTTGTGATTGTGTTCATTGATGACATTTTGATCTACTCAAAGACGAAGGAAGAACACGAGCAACACCTAAGAGCTATCTTAGAATTGCTCAAGAAAGAGAAGTTGTACGCGAAGTTCTCGAAGTACGAATTCTGGTTACGCGAGGTTCAGTTCCTTGGTCATGTGGTAAATGGAAATAGAATCCATGTGGATCCTACAAAGATTGAAGCAATCAAGAACTGGGAGACTCCAAAGACGCCAACCGAGATTCGACAGTTTCTAGGTTTGGCAGGATATTATCGCAGGTTCATTGAGGATTTCTCGAAAATCGCTCAACCATTGACCTCCCTCACACAAAAAGACAAGAAGTACGAATGGGGAGACAAACAAGAAGAAGCATTTCAATTGTTGAAAAACAAACTTTGTGACGCGCCGATCTTATCTCTACCTGAAGGCACTGACGACTTCGTGGTATATTGCGACACTTCGCGTCAAGGTTTAGGCTGCGTGCTGATGCAACGACAGAAGGTTATAGCCTATGCTTCATGCCAGCTGAAGGTTCACGAGAAGAACTACACCACGCATGACTTGGAGTTAGGCGCAGTGGTGTTTGCATTAAAGATCTGGCGACATTACTTGTACGGCACGCGATGCACCATCTTTACTGATCACAAGAGCCTGCAGCATATTTTTTATCAGAAGGAGCTTAACATGAGATAGAGACGACGGGTAGAGTTGTTGAACGACTATGATTGCGAGATCAAGTATCACCCAGGGAAGGCGAATGTAGTCGCCGATGCCTTAAGTCGGAAAGAAAGGATTAAGCCCATAAGGGTCAGGGCTTTGGAAATGATTGTTCAGACAGACCTTACGTTGCGCATTCGTGCTGCGCAAAGGGAAGCTCTTAAAAGGGAGAATCTTGAGAATGAATATCTCCGGGGGATGGAGAAGCAATTGGTACCAAAGGAGGATGGAACATTGTGTTTCTTGGGAAGAATTTGGGTTCCTTTCTTTGGTGGTCTGGGAGACGTTATTTTTGATGAGGCTCACAAGTCACGGTACTCGATCCATCCAGGATCGGATAAAATGTACCAAGATCTAAAGGATTTCTATTGGTGGCCAAGGATGAAAGGCGACGTTGCGATATATGTTGGCTAATGTTTGACTTGCGCCAAGGTAAAGGCCGAGTACCAGAAGCCTTCAGGCCTTCTGCAACAACTAGAAATACCCCAATGGAAATGGGAACAGATTTCGATGGACTTTATAACGAAATTGCCAAGGACGCCCAAAGGTCACGATACGATTTGGGTAATTGTAGACCGGTTAATGAAATCTGCACACTTTTTGGCAATTAAGGAGAAAGACAACACGAGCAAGTTAGCTGAGCTATACCTGAGAGAGATTATTGCACGTCATGGAGTGCCTCTTTCAATTATCTCTGATAGAGATGGAAGATTCGTATCGAGGATTTGGCAATCCTTCCAAGAAGCTTTTGGTTCTCAGTTGAATCTGAGTACTGCCTTTCACCCGCAGACAGACGGACAGAGCGAACGAACGATTCAGACGTTGGAAGACATGTTGCGAGCTTGCGTAATGGATTTAGGTGGAAGTTGGGACACTCACCTACCATTGGTTGAATTTTCATACAACAACAGTTATCATGCAAGCATTCAAGTTGCACCGTTCGAAGCTCTCTATGGACGCAAGTGTCGATCACCGCTATGCTGGGCCGACGCGGGTGATAGACAGCTTATTGGCCTGGAATTGGTCCAAGAAACAACAGACAAGATTTTACAGATCCGAGAGCGCATCAAAGCGACTCGTGATCGTCAAAAGAATTATGCGGACCAAAGAAGGAAACCTCTGGAATTTGAGGTAGGGGACATGGTTTTGTTGAAGGTTTCACCCTGGAAGGGTGTGGCACGCTTTGGGAAGCGTGGGAAGTTGAATCCGCGGTACATTGGTCCATTTAAAATCCTGAAAAGGATTGGTCTTGTAGCATACAAGTTGGATTTACCTGCTGAACTGAATGGCGTTCATGATACATTTCATGTATCTAACCTGAAAAAGAGTCCAACTCAAGAGACTGTGGTCATTCCTGCCGACGAAGTTCATATTGACGACACACTCCACTTCATTGAAGAACCTGTTGAGGTTACTGATTGGAAGATTAACAAGACGCGACGGAGTAGTGTTAAACTCGTCAAGGTTCGTTGGAACGCGCGACACGGCCCAGAGTTCACTTGGGAGCGCGAAGATCGCATGAAGGAAAAATACCCACATTTGTTCCCCAAGACCCCTGCAACTAGAAGCAGAACTTAAATTTCAGGACGAAATTTTCTTAACGGGGGGAGAATGTGACAACCCTCATTAAACCAGGTATCTGTACAATTAATTAATATTAATTAAGTGCTTAATGACTGTGCTGAATTACTTAATTGCTTCTGATTACTGCATCATACTTACATGTGCATCACATATTACATAATGTCACATCATTATCACAGACAGACTTTATTGACATACCTGATGCACAAAGCACAGTTAGCACAGTTAACGGATAAAGCAGGAAAATGCTGACGGGGTCCAGTAAACAGACAGACAGTGTTTTGAGACCCATTATGGGCCAAGGACAAGGTACTACACTAGTATGGTGTGTAGGGAAGTGAGGACCACAAAACTGTGTCACTAGGTGATAGTTTGAGTGCCGGAAAGTGCCTAAAACTCACTTTAAGTGCAGAATTCTGCATTTTCAGCAAAAATTCAGCATTTTAACATACTAGTATATTGCAGAAAATTGACTAAATGGTCCTGAATGCTTTCCTAAGTGTTGGGAATTAAAAGTGTCACATAAAGTTACATAAAAGACACTATACGGTATAACTTAGCGCTTTAACGAACCGGTATCTAACCGAACAACCGGACATTACCCGGGACACCAAAATTTTGCCAGAAACATTGTTTTATTATTTTTGAGCTAGTTATGGTCTCTGAATACCCCAACACACTATAAAATATGTCATACACATATAACACTAGATTGTTACACTTAACCTCCTAAATATTTACCTACTATCATCAAATTTTTACAATTTAACCTCCCCCTCTCCATTTACGGTCACCATGGACCCCACACCCCACTGAAGATTTTATTTCATATTTTATTAGATTGTTGCTTGATTGAGTAGCCATGATATTGTAAGAGAAGATTATAAGTATGGAGGCCAAGATCACAAAATCATTCCATATCATTTCATATCTTACAAGTTCACTCCACTCCCTCAACCTCTCTCTCTCCCTCTCGGCTCTCCCTAGTGCAGCCACCACCACCACCTTGTCACCACCATATTCATCCAATTCCAAGTTCATTCAAGTGCAAGAAGGTGATACATGGAGCTTGGTGTTTGAAGAACTTGAAGAACTTTCATCCATAGCTTTCATCCACCATTTTTTATAATCTTTTTCTAGTGATCTTCCCTAGCCTTTGAGCTAGTTGTAAGCTTCTTACTACTAATTTTTACTTCTCTTTTTGTTGGTTAAAAAGATGAACATTGTTATAAATCACAAGAACACTAAAAGACTTAAACAAGAATCATGAACATGAAACTTAAAGATGATGAAATCTTGCTAAAATAATGTTGTTAAATACATGCATGGCACTTGATTGTTATTTACTTGAGATTATGATGTTGATCATCATAAGGAGCTTGCTAGATTGTGATTAAACACATGATTTAGCAAGTTAGAGGATGATTATATGTTAACCCAAGAAGATCATCCTCACTTATGAACATGAACTTGAAAATAAAATTATTTCTTGAAAAATAGTAAATAAAGTGAGCTAGTAATTTTGAGAATCTAAGATTTATGAATACTTCTCTGAGAAAATCAAGTTCAAAATATGATTTTAGTGGAACTTGATTCTTACATAAATATACATTGTTTTTGGTGACAAAACAAGTGTAAGAACACTTTGTTTACAAGAAGAGTTCAAAAGAATAAATTTTGTAGAATATGTTTACAAGTTGTAAACATCTAAAATTTTCAAGAAGGGAGTTTATTAAGAAATAAACACACTTTAAGGGGTAGCTAAGTCTACTAAACATGTTACCAAGTTACTACGAGTTTTTGTGAAGGTTCATGTTCATGTTGTTATATACATTGTATAATTTTTGCACTTGGGAAGTGTAGTTTGATTATTGATTGTTGGGTTGATTTTTGAAAAGAAAATGATACGCTTATATAGCATGGACACCTCCGTTTTTAGGGGAAACTATGGCGAAATTTTCTAAAAATATAAACACTTAGAAAATATTTTCTAGACAAGTGTTTACTAGTTTATTTTAAACTACGTTTTTCAAATATAAACCTCGCCATAATTTTTGTAACAAAAATACAAAGTATCGGAGGTTGGTTTTATAAATAAAAATGGATAAATATATATTTAGAATATATGTTTCATAATACGACACTTGTATGACTGTTTGTATACTCGGTGAAATGGTTATATTATATAACTTAACGAAGTTCCGCAAAAGTCAGGGTGTGACAAAATGTGTCATGTGCAAACCAATGTCATGTGTAACAATGCCATGTATAATCAATGTCTTGTATAATAAATGTCGAGTAATAACCAATGTCTTATATGGGAAGTGAAAAGTCGTTACTTAAACCTGCATGTAATAGTGTCTTGTATAACCAAAAGTCTTGTGTAACCAAATGTCGTGTACAAAACAATGTATTTGAATAAACAAAGGTTTTGTTTAATTCAAATGTTATGTTTTGAAAACCATTGCTTTTATTGTTATAAACATTTATCAGTTTTGTTGGCAAATACATTCAAGCCTTGTCGTCTGTCGGATAAACCCTTATAAAGACAAAGGTTTATCATATGTCCATCTGATCCTGTCATTCCCCAATGGATACTTCCAAACAAACTAGGAAGCGGGAACGAAGTTATGAAACCTATGGTACCGTAACATACTACCGGTCTGCGGGATAACGTTAATGATTGTATCTTGTCTCGTTCAGCATACCAAAATGTCATAATCAATGTAAGCATGTCATGTCATGTAAAATGTCTTTGTAAACCATGTACTAAGTATGCTAAGTCAGCAGACGAAGTAAAGTGTTCATGAAATCAAGGTGCTAGACATGCTAAGTCAACATATGAAGCAAAATGGATCCTTGAAATCAATGTGCTAGGCATGCTAAGTCAACATACGAAGCAAAAAGGCAATTGCAATCATTGTGCTAGGCATGCTAAGTCAACATAAGAAGCAAAATGCAATTGAAATCATGTACTATATGTGTACTAGAGGAACATAGCATGTATATGTCATCAAAACATGAAAGTAACAATAATCACATATGTTTCACCCCAAAATATTTGAAATCATTAAAAGAGGGGATCTATGTACTCACTTGAGATTGCGTAATAGTCTTGTAGTAAAGATCAAACAATGCTTGAAGGAACAAGGAATCAAGTGGCACCTAGTATCGGAATACTATGTTTATAAGTCGGGACTAAACCGATGGATCAGATAGAATGAGGTTTCATAAACCAAATGAGTGTTAGAACTAATATGAATGATTTAATAAACCTAACATTCTGATTTGAAAGTAATCCTAAGTGCTTTTGACCCGTTACGACTCGTTAAGGTAGTTTACGCTATTTTAACGTGTCGTTTGCTTAAATATAAGGTCGGATGGTTAGATATGTGCTATGATAAGTCTTAAATGCCCAAACATGTTTGAAAATGTTATTACATCAGTTTATATGTCAAAAATTTGATTACATATGCTTAAAACGGATTAATGCGTAAAAGGGCATTTTGTTCATTTTCTAAGGGCATATAAACGACTTATCATATAACTAACCAAACAAAGTGACCATAAGGTATAACCTCAGTAGGTTATTCCCTATACAACTATGGTCACAAATATGTGTTTGGTCGGATCCTAAGATCGACCAAACGGGTTGGATTCGAAAGTCGAAGCGATGGTCAAGACCGCTCGACTTACGACCCTAAATAAGCACTAAACTAGAAGTAACGAGTTGAAAAACTGATTTGGTATCTGTAACGCCCTGCGTTTTCATACTTTCCATATTTAGAAACTGTCACACCCTGACTTTTGCGGAAGCGTGGGTTTATTTGGTGTGACTTCTTAATCCATAGCAACAATCATAACAATGCTATATGATAAAAACAAGAGATATTCATCCATTAATAAAGTTTAGTAAAATGCCATATTATACTTGTCTTAAAAACAACAATCACAAAATGAGTTACAAACCTTGTCTTGATTTAAATGAGTTCATAAAAACTTAACAAAAGACTTTAAACAATACTAGGTTTAGAGATATGTAACCCGTCTAGGAAGAGGTTACACCTTCTAAACCCTGGATGACTTCTTTATTCAAACGCAGCTTAAAAATATGTGCATACCGTGCCAGATCCATTAGTTTCCTGAAATACATGTAGTTTGAAAAGTCAACATAAAGTTGAGCGAGTTCATGTGTAAGTGAGTATGTATAAACCTTTGTAATATGTCTGTATGTATGAAAAATCCCTGGTATGTAGCAATTAAGGAAAAAGAGACCACCATTGGGTTGCAAAGCCAATGATATGTGTGAAGTGATGCAGGAAGACTCAAACCTAGCGAATTTATGCGTCGGACACTTAGTCACTGCCTGGTCCACTAAGCGGGCTCAGGAGTGGGGCTCGCTACACCCAAATAGATCTATCACTAATGTCCCTCGGTCCTAACAACGAGGATTAATGGCCTTAAGTGTCATGCCCACCACTCACACGAGCGCGTAATAAAAACCCTCCTTAAGCTATCCATACCATATAAATAAATGTCTGTAAATGTCTGTAAACGTCTGTAATAATTGTAACATGTATTTCACCCCCGAAGTATAAAACTAAAAACAGTTAAGAGAAAAGGGGGACATGAACTCACAGTATTGCATCTTCGGTACTCGTAACCCAAATCTCCTCAGCAAACACGACTACCTACAATGGTCTAACGTCTATTAGATGAACGGGTCGTGCCTTGTCTTAGTGTTGATTAGTTCCTTTGAGTTACGTTTTAAAGTGTCTTCAATATTTTAGTAATAATACTTCTTATACTTGTGTATTCGTATTTCCTTCCCAAGGATGGGATATTTTACATGTGTCTGTTCGTATTGGGATTATATTTTTAAGTCCCATTTTAGAGAATACATATTTAACCATATTCCTGTATAAAACCAACCTTCGATACTCCGTATTTCGTTATTATGGCGAGTTTTATGTTTGAAAAACATAGTCTAAAACATGCTAGTAACCAATTGTTTAGAAAAATGTTTACTAAGTGTTAGGATGTTCGGAAAATTTCGCCATAGTCTCCTTTGTAAATAGAGGTGTCCATGCTTAATAGCATATCATTTTCTTTTACAAATATCCCGTAGAATGTTCTCACATAGCCAACCCGACAATCATACATGCAATATACCACTTATGTCATTTCAGCTTTATTAATCAAAACTGGACTGTTTTCGAGCATTTTAATAAAATAGTTAACCTCCTCCAAAAATTCCCAAATTTTTACAGAATGTAAAAAACGTTCCAAATTTTTATTGTGTAAAAATATCGGGGTCCGGTTCATTACCAATATTTTATAGAAATTCATTTACCGGGCTGCAATCAGATTTGTCATTTTCTGACTGCAGTCTACGGAATAATTCACTAAAAATTAATCGTAAGTCCGATTGACGAAATTCCAGTGGGAGAATTACGGAGACAACAGTGACCATCTATAGTAAAAATTTCATCAGTTTTTAAGTTATGACTCCGTATACAACATACTTTTTCAGCAGAAAAATCGCAGCTTGAGCTGCTGTCTAAAAACGGTTCCTTAAAAATAGTAAACGACCTCGAAAAATTACGATTCTAGCGCCATTTGATCGGTTGTTCAAAAATACACAATTTAGGCTTCAGAAAATCCGTTTTTCGATTTATAAAGACCCAGTTACAGCCTGTTTAAGTTGGCTGAAAATACCAATCAGCATGCTGATTTATAGTTTAATCCCTTCAATGTTCTTGTGAATGGCATCATGCTACAACTTTTAACTACAAAACAAGATGATCAAGGGTTTAGCAATGACTTACTACTAGCTTAAAGCTAGGGATGAATCTAGTGAGAAAAATGTTGAGAAAAAATGATGAAAAGACTAGAACAAGCTCCTTTGAATGCTCTTCAAGATGCAACCTTCATGGATCCTTCAAAGCTTTGAATGGAACTTGAATAAGAGGAAGATGGTGATGTCAAAATGGTGGTGATGGTGACTGCTATAGGGGAGCCGAAAATGAGAGAGAGAGTGAGGTTGGAGTGTGGTTTTGGAAGTAATGATGAGAAATCTTGGAACTCCACACTTATAAGGATCTCTTGCATATTTTGGTTAGATTGTTAAGCAACATATCACCTTGGAAACCTTCAACAAATCATAAGTCATGATTGTGAAGATATGGTGGGTCCCTATGGCTGAAAATTCGGTTTGGGGGGGGGGGGGGTAAATTGTAAAATTTTAATGATAAGTAGGTTGTTTGTAATCCAAAGAGAATCTAGGCAAATCTAGGAAATCCAAGAAAATCTTATAAAATCAAGAAAGTAATCATGGTGTATCAAGAAAGATCATGGGTGGGGGCCACCTCTTTATAACCGTGAATATGAGGGAGGGGGGGGGGGGGGTTATGTGTAACTTTGATAATTAGTGGGTAAATAATTAGGAGGTTAAGGGTATTTTCTAGAATAGTGAGTGTATGTCATGTTTCTATAGTGTGTGGGGATTTTTGTGACCGTGAATAATAAAATAATGTTTCTGACAAAATTTTGGTGCCCCGGGTAATGTCCAGTTGTTCGGTTAAGTACCGTTCCGTTAAAGTGTTAAATTGTACCGAATAATGTCTATTATATATATTTTTGTAACACAAATTATTCCCGGCACTTAGGAAAGTATACAGGACCATTCTGCCATATTTCTGTATTCTACTGGTATAATAAAATGCTGAATTTTATAAAAGAATGCAGAATTCTGCTTTTAGAGTAGGTTTTTGGCACTTCCCGGCACTTATAACTATCACCTATTGACGCAGTTTTATGGTCCTCACTTCTCTACACTCCGTACTAGGGTAGTACCTTGTCCCTGGCTCATATTGGCCATAATAATATTGTCTATCTATATGCTGGCATTGTCAGCATGTTTCTGAATTATCCGTTCAATGTGCTAACTGTGCTGTGTGCATCAAGTATGTCACTAATGTTTGGGTGTAATAATGGAGTGACTGTATGAAATATGATGCACATGTATGTATGATACAAAAATCATAAAGCAGTTTAAATTGTCAGTAGTAATCAAGCACAGTCATTAAGCACATAATTAAAATTAATTAATTGTACAGTACCTGAAATTGTGAGGGTTGTCACAGAAACCATTGTTTGAAATTCTATTTTTGGAAATCTCGCGTTCTTGTAATCGTTCTTTCATCATAATCGTTTGTAAAATACGGGACTTGATTCATAAATAAAACTCGTATTTCTTTAAATTTGTGTTGTACATACTTTATACATGCTCATACATTCAATTTCGTGAAACAATTGATGCATATACGTAATTCTTGGAAACTATGAGCCAAACATGCAAATGCGTGAAACTTATGTATAATACGCCTTTTTCACGAATACGACACCTAAATACGACCTTCATATGCTTAATTATACTTGGATTATGTTCCCCATACGTATTTGTGACAACTCGTGTTTTAGAACCTCTCTTTGTACTTTGATGTAACGTATGTGGAACGTTATGTGATTATGTGAACTTTGTGATTAATTGAATGTTATGTTATGTGTTTATGTGTAACGAATGTATGTATATAAATAACTAGGGTCGCACAACGACAACCCAATCGCATGTATATAAATAACTAGGGTTGCACAACGACAACCCAATCGCACAAGCCTTTGGGCTTTGGTCCCTTACCACTCTCGGCCCATATTCTTTTGTAATTGAACCGAATGGGCAGACCATTAGGAGGGTTCGGTCACTCCCCTATATAAGCCGATACAAAACCTTTGTGAGGTTTTGCTTCCCCATTATTTGCTAACACACAACACCACACAAAACCCTAATCCTCTACTCTCTCTTCCTCTCCTCTCAAAGCCAACGGCAAACACACCCCTCTCCATCGAAGCTTTTGATTCGGATCACTCTCATCCATCTTTAATCGGTTAGTGTTTCATGATATGTATTTGTAAATGATGTTATGATTCCGTGAATTGATATAATGGCTAGGGTTATATGTATGATGAACGATGATGCTTATGTGATGATGTTTATATGAATCGGATTTCATGATATCGAGCCAAGAACCGATTGAATGCATGATAACCGGCTGTGATGTGTTATTATTCGGATGATTAATGTATTTTTATGTCATGAATACTAATCATGTAATAAGTTTAAGGGATATGATTAGCGTTCATATGTTATTCATTAGGGTTCGTAGAGATTTGATGATAAAACCTTTGTTTGATCGATTATGATTGGGTTGGAAACTGTTGATTGTGTTGATTGATTTTATGCAAATATGGAAACTGTTAAATGGGTCAAATGAATTGATTGAAATCAGTAACTGACTTGCATGATTTATGGAAATAGTTGACTGGTCGCACAAACTCTCTCGGTCGCACAAGATCAGGTCACACAAGACCTGATCTGATCGCACAAGAGCCAAACGCACAAGCTAGGTACAATCATCTATGCTTAGAGTACTGCTAGGTTATGCATGAATGCACAAGATTTGTGGATCGCACAAGACAGTGTCAATCGCATAAGTCTTGGGCCTTACACAGTGTTGGACTTATCATTGGACCAAATGGCCCAAATCCCAGTCGCACAAGTCGTCCGGATCGCACAAGATATCCGGACCGCACAAGATCAATGTATATTATTGTTGGGCCGTGTATATATATGTTGGGCCGGGCTTATGTTGAATCGCACAACCCATTGTAGATCGCACAAGTTATGCTGATCGCACAATAGGTTGGGCCGATTGTTTATTGGGCTTAGTTAATGCTCTATTTAACATGTTCTAAATATATGCCATGCATGCCATGATTGTTACATGTCTTGATTTGATAAATCGATGCAAACCTACGTGCCTTACCTGAACCTAGACCTGACTTGTATGGTAACCATGTTAGGACGTGGTTGACCACATAAAGCTCATGTAACCTTTCTGTGTATCTGCCGAGCAAACCAAGGTGAGTTCACACTCTATCCAAGGCATGGGATTCCCAAGGGTTGGGAATGGGTTAATGAATTGAACGGTAACTACAAACTTGCGTATTCCCCATACAACAGGATACGTACGACCATAAGACCATCACTCAATCACTTAAAGTCCCTCATTTATCGACTTAATCACCGAGGCCTATGGCGAGCGGGTCATTAGTTAATAGCGCTATTAGGTTTAACAAACCTCACACCGTGCCAGTCGGACGGGCGTGCACTAATGGACTATGGGCAAAGGGTCAATGTTGATAGACATTGACTTAGGGCACCTCTTACATTTTCGTAGCAGTCGATACGCGTGGTCTAGTAACACATGGGAAGCCCCCACTAATCTTCGCAAACATGTCTGGGAGACCACGATACTAATTAACACGATACATAGGTTACAAACGAACATACGATTTACGAAACGAATGCTATAACTAAACAACCAACTGTGAACTCGCTCAACTTTGTTGTTGACTCGTTGCTACATGCCTTGCAGGTCGTTAGGTACTCATGGAGCTTGCACAGGGAGGCGCAGTCGTTGTGGGACATGGCAGCAAGTGCCATGCTAAAAACATTACTTTATTTCGTACTTAATACTTGCATTTGGGTTTTTACAATTATGCTTCCGCTAAACACTTAACTACGTTTTTTATTTGAAACACCTTTCATATTGTGCGGTTGAATTTTACTTATTACTTGTTATGTTCAATATGATTGGTGGCTTGATCTTGGTCATGTCACGCCTCCAAGCGGTGATACTCCGCGTGTGGATTTTGGGGGTGTGACATATTTTACCCATAAACTATGCCTATATGTTGAAAACAATCCCTAAAACACTTAAAAACCTTAAATATAAACTCAAGGGACCAAAATGTCATTTTTGAAAATTGATTTGCAAGCCAGACAGTCTCTGGCGCTCCGTGAGCGCCCCCTTGTCCTCTTTCGCGCCCTGCCAGAGACTATAATCCACAGCCAGCTCCAACCAGAATACGGGATTGGCTATTTATGTGGTTTTGTTGCAACCAAGGTGTGTTTCTTGCATTTATTAAGTCACCTAACTCAACCACAACCTTCCCCTATAAATACCAAGTAATACCCAAGCATTTTCCACTTTACTTAACACTCTCAACTCACTCTAATAACTCCCAAATCATCCAAAACCGCAGCTGATTGCAGAAGTTCGGGCAGAAACATACCTCTTCACTAAAGTGAGCATAACTCACTCAATTCTTGTCCGATTCACTCCATTATTTTTCCTACTTCTTTGGATTGATCTTAGCTACATTTCCAGAGGTTTTCCCTGGAAAACCAGAGCCTGGAATGTCACCAAAAAGGCTCCAAAGTGGACTGATTGTTCCTGTTTTCTTTTAATCTTTGTTAAACTTAACTAAACTTGAGTTTTCTCATCTCAAACCTATATCTTTATGCTTATAACCACTTTTATGGTTAGTTAGACTTAAAAACAAGGTTGAGACATTCAAAATCAGAGATATAAACCTCACAAACTTTCTGTTTTGTTCTAGGGTTTAACCCATAAGTGATGTTCAAGCTTAAGACTTGATGAATGTGTGATTTAGGATTAGCTTGGGCTATCCTACTGAAAATCCACACATTGCTTGATGTTTTCTCATAGATTAGTTGTTCATATTCTATTGTTTCTTGTAAGTTCATGACCCTCCTTGAATGTTCATAGCATCAAGTGTAGTGGTGAACATCTAGAGGTACCTAAATGGAAGACTTGTTCTTCCTACTTCCTACATGAATTCTATGACACCAAAGAGGTTCCTAAATGGGGGATTCTGTGACAACCCTCACCAAACCAGGTATCCGTACGAATTAATTAATATTGATTAATGCTTAATTACTGTGCTTGCTTACAATTGTGGTTAAACTGCTTCTTGATTTCTGATACATACATACTCATGCATCACATTTTTATACTGTCACTCTATTATTTACACACAAACATCAGTGACAACCTTGATGCACAAAAGCACAGTGAGCACACTATACGGATAACTCAGTAAACATGCTGACATTGCTAGCACCTAAACAGACATTGTTCTGAGGCCAGTATGAGCCGGGAATAGATTACTACACTAGTAGTGAGTGTAGGGAGATGAGGTTTGTAGAATTGCGTCACTAGGTGAAGTTTATAGTGACCGGATGTGCCTAAAACATACTTTATGTACAAAATTCTGCATTTTATTACAAAATTCAGCATTTTACTTAACTAGTAAGGTGCAAAAACTTGGTAAAATAATACTAGACACTTTCCAAGTGTCGGGAATTTATTATGTCACTAAAAACACTATAAAAGACACTTTAAATGCTTATTTAGCACTTTAACGGATTAATATCCAACCGAACAACCGGACTTTACCCGGAACATAAAATATTGTCAATGACATTGTTTTTGCTTTTCTGTGCTAGTTAGGGTCCCCGAACACCCTAACACCCGTTATATTACATAACACACTAGTAACTAACTTGAATTCCTAACTAACATAACTAATCACTTAACTATTTGGTTGAAATCAAACCATAACCCCCCCCCCCCCCATGATCCGATCGGTTTCCCCATGTGGGGACACACCACACAATCTTTGATTATTTTATTTAGATTGCCTAATATCTTGGGAACACTTTGTATAATGGTTAATAGAAAAGGATGGTCTATAAGAGTGTTTAGGAGATAAGAACATTTCATTCACTAACCACAACACAAATTGCTCTCTCTCTCTTCTCTCCATAGTGTTCGGCCGAGAACACTATCACCACCACCACCATCATCAAGTCGTGATCTAGCTAAACCACTTACATACAAAGGTGAAAGGTCACACACAAGGAGGCTCGGTGCTTTCGGAATCTCAAGAACCTCACTACGTTGCTTTTATCCACCTTGTTTTCGCTTTGATTCTTCCCTAGCCACGAGCTAGTAGTAAGTGCTTCCAAACACTTCCTTGTTCATGTTTAAAGTGGTTAATAAGAGATTTAACGGATAAAAATCAAGAACACTAAAGATCAAAACAAAAAGTCTTGAATGAAAGATAAACTTGATGGATAAAGGGTGACTATTGGTGTAAATCTTGTGAATCTTGTTTAGAAAGGATTATTTTATGTTGTTAGTGGCTAGTAGTGTAACGGATCATCATCTAACCATGCTAGATCATGTTCAAGGAACATGAACTAGCAATATGTTAAGTGTAAAAGTAGCAAGATGATGAACCCTTCTACACATGAACATAAACCAGTGTAAAAGTGATTTTTCTGGTAAAATATAGTTTTAAACTAGTAGATCTAAAGATCTACAAGTGGTATTTTCGAAGAACCAAGTGTAAGATGCAAATCTTGTTTAAAAGCCGGAATAATTTGTGTGACACTTGTGTGACAAAAGGTTTAACAAAGGAATAATTTCGTAGTTTTTGGACTAGAAGTTGTAAGGTTACATCTTCTTTAAAAATAAAGTTCCAAGAAACTGATTTTATTTTTAAAGATGGAAGGATCTACTAAATATGTTGGGAAGTTACTACATACTTTTACACAACTTACAAGTTCATGTGTTTGCGATTTATGCTTATTTTTTACTAGTTTCATGAATGAATATTGTATATTGATGATTGGAAAATTGTTGATTGAATTTTGAAAAGAAAATGATATGCTAGTAAGCGTGGCCACCTCCAGCTACAGAGGAAACTCTGGCGAAATTTTTCCAGAAATATAACACTTGGAAATATTTTTGTGACAAGTGTTTATAAATATATTTTTAACTTGTTTTTCCAAATAAACTTCGCCATGATTTTTATTATAAAATAACCAAGTATTCGGAGGTGGATTTTCGTAAATAAAACTTGTTAAATATATATTTGGAATATATATTTCATAGTAAACCTCTTGTGTGATGTTATGATTATTTTGTGAACTAGAGATATATTACCCCAAAATAATACCAACGCCTTCACAAATAAATATCTAAGTTACACCGGTATTATTATTACCACACGAACTTTAAAAATGTAACTTACGTATTTTCGGAAAATACTCTTAAAATGTGTATTTTGATAAAGTATTATTTTGGAAATTATATGAAGTAAAGTATAATATTTTTGGGAAAAATATGTATATTTCTGGAGTCAAAATATTTTAGACAAGCTGATTTAAAATTTACTTTTTAAGTGAGACTTAAAAATATATTTTCAGAATTATAAAAACGCACATGTATTAAAACCCCCATCCTTGGGAAGGAATATACTTGTTAAATAATTAAGAAGTGTAAATACGAAATAGTTGCCTAACTATTTCTCCAACAAAACGTTAAACCTTAAGCCAAGGCACGGCCGTTCGTCTAATAGAAGTTAGTACGTGTAGGTCGTCACGCAGCAGGTTGATTTGGGATTTACTATTTCGAGACGCACTTCTGTGAGTTCATGCTCCCCCTTTTCTTTAACTGTTTTCAGTTTTATAACTTCGGGGGTGAAATACATGTTACTATGATTACGAATACTTTTACATGGTATGGTTAGCGTAAGGAGGGTTACTACTTAGATCATGTGAGTGAGTAGGCTGAAACTGGAGGCCATTAATCCTCATTGTAGGACCGAGGGTCAGTAGCGGTAGATCTATCTGGGTGTAGCGAGCCCAACTCCAGACCCAATAGAACGGACCTCGGGGTGACTTTGTACCCGACGCAAAAATCTACTAGGTTTGAGTCTTCCTACTGCACTTCACACATATCAATGGCCTTGCAAACCATTGGTGATCTCTTTATTTCCTTATTTGCTACATACCAGGGATTTTATACTTACAAAGGTTTTACATACTCACTTTCACATGAACTCGCTCAACTTTATGTTGATTTTTCAACTTACATGTATTTCAAGGAATTAGGGATCTGGCAAGGTATGCACTGTCGACACGCTGCGTAGAAGAATGGTGTCATCCAAGTTTAGGGATTGCGACTTTTACCTGGACGAGTCACAAGTCTTAAACTGTGTTTATTTCATGTTTTGTGGTTGTGTCTTATGAACAAGGTTTTTATTATGTTGTGTTGTAAACTCGTTGCATGTGTCAACTCTAAAACAATGTTGTCGTATTTTACTTTTAAAACTTGAAGTAATGGATGATCATCATGGTTTTACTTTCATATAGCTTTGTTGTGATTGAGCTATGGTATTAAGAAGTCACACCAAATAAACCCACGCTTCCGCAAAGCCAGGGTGTGACAGCTTGGTATCAGAGCTTTGATCATAGCGAACTAGGATTCCTTCTCGAGTCTAGACTATGATCACTAGGGCTCTCACGAAAACATTTTTACATTGCATACACTAAACCTCCAGATCCAGGGCACAAACATTTTTAACAAAAAGAGGCACAAGTACACTTTTCAAAATTTATAGTCTAGTCGGGGAGACTGGGGAAAGATTTTAGTCTGAGAGACCAGGAAGTCAGTCTGAGAGACTGAGAATTCAATCTGAGAGATTGGGAGATTTTAGTCGAGAGACCAGGAAGTTAGTCTGAGAGACTGAGAATTCAATCTGAGAGATTGGGAGATTTTAGTCTGAGAGACTTGGAAGTTTAGTCGGGGAGACTGAGAGGATAGTCTAGGGAAGACTAGGATGATTACTTGTTTGCTTATTGGTAACTAACATGTTTATTTGATCATATGATTGATTGCTTGTGCGTATGTGTGTTTATGTTACAGATATCATGCCTTCTTCATCAGACACTGGAGTTTCCGACACTCTGGACCCTATGGCGATAGTATCAGATGACATAGTTTCATCGGAGCACGAAGTCTACACTTCCGATACTACCAGCACAGACGATGACGACTTCCAGCCCTTTGCGCTGCTTGACGTCGTAGCCGAGCCTGCTGATGGCCATCTCGCTGGGGATTTACCACTCGTGGTGATCCCTGCTCCTGTACCCCTTGCTGCTTATCCGGTTGTTGATATGCCACTTGCTGATGTTTCTGACGACGACGTTGATTTGTTTGAGGAGGACCCACTTGAGGATGACCTTGAGGGTGAGGCCCTTATTGCTGCTGATGATATCCTACTCATTGCTTACGCTCCTGCTGAGGAGGCTCCTGTTCATTCACCTATCCCAGACTCATTTGAGTCTGTGGTGTCCACATCTTTGCACACGCAGGGAGTGCAGCACCACTCACACGACACCGACCCTGACATGGCATCATCAGCTGCACCTGCACCCGCACACAGCTTTGAGTTTAATCACGATGTTGATGATGATCCTGTTTTTCCACCTGGTTTTGATCCTGACCAGGA
This sequence comes from Helianthus tuberosus, assembly GCA_030545235.1. Lineage (NCBI taxonomy): Eukaryota > Viridiplantae > Streptophyta > Magnoliopsida > Asterales > Asteraceae > Helianthus > Helianthus tuberosus. The sequence continues at coordinate 109,192,011 of CM060377.1, forward strand.
TATTGAGTTCGTTCACTTAGACCAGCCCCTGGAGGATCCTGTAGCCCCTGTCGATCCTTTGTTTGCTGATCCAGCAGATTTTGATATGGATTTGTTTGACCCGGAGCCTGTCTTGGCCCCTGAGCCAGGCGTCGCTCCTGATCCCGCATTAGGGCATGGCCCTGTTCATGCCGATGCACCTGCTGTTGCTCCTTTTATTGATGACATACCTGTGACGATCATCCCGTTGTTGCTCCACCGTTGGTGGATGATCATGCTGCTGACGCTCCTGTTGATGCTCCACTTTTGTTAGAGGATCTTTTTATTGCACCACTTCCTGATCCAGTGCCGGTGCTGTTCGACCGTGCACCTTTTGCGACCCATATTGATCCACGATACGCTCACACCCGCAACGGGTGGATAGATGATGACAATGATTACCCACCTTTCGTGTTCCCTGTTACACCACCTGTAGCCCCCGTTTCAGCCCCTGTGTCAGCTCCCATTGATGTTCCCTTGATTCCCCCACACACCACAGATGCTCACCGCACAGATCTTCAGATCACCTATCTCCAGGACATACCTCCACCCCGTCCTGGGGAGGGTTCGTCACGATAGCCGTATGGTCATACACCTTACATGGCAGGAGGCAGCCAGTTCATGCCCCAGAGTTCTCATCCTACTCCTATTCCCACTGTTGCACCATTTACTGTACCATCCTTCGCTCCAGCTAGTGAGCCATTCCTCTAGACTACGCCCCCCATTATGCCCCTATCCGACCCATACCACCCATACCACGTTGGTTCTTCTACCGAGGACATCCTCGTCTCTTTAATGGTACAGCAGGATGCCTTAACGCGTCGTATACAGGCTTTGGAGTCGGCTCCATACCCACCTTGTCATTGTCAATCACCATTTGCAGCACCGCATCCTCCACGTCCACTTTCACCTGATTCTGCCGCTCGCTTTTGGACTCCTGAGCAGCAGATAGCATACTTATTGCGCGCTCATCGCGCTATGGAGGAGGACTGGCTTCATATGCGACGTTTACTCTTTTCTCGTTTTCCCCCTCCTCCACCGCCATCAGCATAGGCCTTTTTGATTCGACGCAGGTAGACTTTTGGTGAGACGACCGCAATTGTGCAGACTACACAGCTTTTGGAGGCCGCATTTTGATGATTGTGACTTTTGATGATTTGTATATTTGTTGTTGTTGTCACTGACTAGATAGTTTGGACTAGGACGATGTGGTACATAGTCACTGATGATGTATGATACAGTTATGAACTTGTAAACCTTACATTGTGGTCTTGATTTATGATAGCACAATCGCAGTATTCTCATTATATGTGATGTTGGGTTGATTATTGATACTTTATAACATGAGATGTTATGTGCTTGATTAGTTTATAACATGTGATATTATGTGATTGATGAACGATATTACGTACGTATGATTCATTTACTTACTATGACCTGACCAACGCGATCATCTTTTAGAAGATGCCTCCAAGACGCGAGATACGTATGCCTACCAGCGAGGCAGAACTCCAAGGAATTATTGCTGCCACCATAGCGCAGTATGCAGCCTCACAAGGAGGAACCAGGGGAAGCAATTCGAACAATAACGGCAATAACAATCCACCACATGGTAATGTTAAGCCGTTTGAGACATATTACAATACATTTGGATATTTATAGCACATCCGCTAATACCATATGTATATTCTAACGTATGTGCAGGGTGCACTTACAAGCAGTTTCTCGACTGCAAGCCCGTGAACTTCGACGGCACCGGAGGTGCTGTTGCTTTTGTAAGATGGGCCGAAAAGACGGAGTCTGTTCTTCGAATGAGCAAGTGTGCTCCAGACCAACAAGTGACTTACATTTCTGGGCTATTTTTGGACGGAGCCCTGTCCTGGTGGAACTTACAAGTGCAAACTCTTGGCGAAGCCGCAGCTTACGCAATGACATGGAATGAGCTAAATGAGCTCATGCGAAGAAAGTACTGCTCACGTGCAGAGATTCAGAAGTTGGAAACTGAATTCTGGCACTTGAAAATGGAAGGACCCAAGATTGCTGAGTACGTTCAAAGATTCCACAACCTGTCTCATGTGGTACCTTATATGGTTACACCGGAATTCAAGCGAATTGAGCGCTTTATCTGGGGTTTAGCTCCACAGATCATGAGTATGGTCACTACTTCCAAGCCTGCAACAATCACAGAGGACATCGATCTTAGCGTGGCTCTTACTGAGGAAGCCATCCACCTGAACAAGTTTTCGAATGTTGAGCCAAAGAAGAAAGAGACTCACATAGAGTCGTCTGGTGAGAATAAGAGGAAATTCTCGAACTTCAAGAAGGGAACTAGCGGTGTCGGCAAGAAAGGAGAATCAAGCACACCGGTCCAAGCTGCAACCGGTGCTGGGAAGAAAGGAAAAGGCTATATGGGTTCACTGCCCAAGTGTAACTCCTGCCAACGTCATCATTCTGGCTGGTGTGGGCCAAAAGTATGTGAAGCTTGTTGAAAAGTTGGCCACTTGAAGGATTCTTGCTGGGCTAGTGCTGGCCGGGGAAGCCAAGGAGGTTTTGGTAGTAGGAACAATAATCGTGGTGGTAATGGAAATCGTCCACAAGGGAATAATGGAGGCAATGGAAATCGAGGGAACAATGCAAATCAAGCTGGGGATGCGAATCGAAATCAAAACAACAATCAAGCGGGGAACGGAGGAGGTAATGGTCAAAAATTGGGTTGTTTTAACTGCGGTGACATTGGGCACTTTAAGAGGGACTGCCCAGGATTGAATCAAGCCCGCGAAAGAGTGTTTAACATTGAGGCGAGGGAAGTGCGCCAGGATCCCAATGTTGTTACCGGTACGTTCCCTATAAACCAACGTTTTGCATCTGTTCTTTTTGATACTGGTGCCGATTATAGTTTCGTGTCGTTAGAATTTAAGAATATACTTGGTTTGGCCACTAGTAAGTTAGACGTTCCATACTCGATCGAATTGGCGAATGGGAAACTAGTTGAAACGGGTGAAGTTATAAGAGGATGCATGATCGAATTGGGAGGACACGAGTTTACGCTAGACCTGCTACCTGTCGAGTTGGGAAGCTTTGATGTGGTAGTGGGAATGGATTGGTTGTCGAGTAACAAAGCCGAGATCGTTTGCCATGAGAAGACCATCCGTATCCCTGTGACGGATGAAGAAACAATCATAGTGCACGGAGAGAAGCATAATACTCCGCTGAGGATTATTAGCTGTCTAAAAGCTAGAAAGTGTTTGCATAAGGGATGTGTTGCATTCTTGGCACACATCGTGGATAAGAAAGCTGCTAAGCTAAAGATCGAAGACATTCCAGTCGTCAAGGAATATCCGGAAGTCTTTCCAGAAGACTTGCCAGGATTACCGCCTTAAAGGCAAGTCGAGTTCCACATTGACTTGGTTCTAGGTGCCGCGCCTGTAGCCAAGGCACCCTATAGACTTGCGCTTTCAGAGATGCAGGAGTTGTCGACACAACTCCAGGAGCTGTTGGATAAAGGATTCATCAGACCAAGCTTCTCACCTTGGGGAGCTCCGGTTCTGTTTATTAAAAAGAAGGATGGTAGTTTCCGTATGTGTATAGACTATCGTGAGCTTAATAAGTTGACTATCAAGAACAGATATCCCTTGCCGAGAATCGATGACCTATTTGACCAGTTGCAAGGCTCGAGCTTTTATTCAAAGATCGATCTTCGATCCGGATACCATCAACTTAGGATACAAGAGGAAAGTATCCCGAAGACAGCCTTTAGGACTCGATATGGACATTACGAGTTCCTAGTTATGCCATTTGGGTTGACGAACGCACCTGCAGTTTTCATGGACCTAATGAACCGAGTCTGCAAGCCGTACTTGGATAAGTTTGTAATCGTGTTTATTGACGACATTCTGATTTACTCGAGGATGAAGGACGAGCACGAACAACACTTAAGAGCTATTCTAGAGCTACTTAAGAAGGAGAAATTATACGCCAAGTTCTCGAAGTGTGAGTTCTGGCTACGCGAAGTCCAATTTCTTGGACATGTGGTTAATGGAAATGGAATCCATGTTGATCCCACAAAGATCGAGGCGATCAAGAGTTGGGAGACTCCAAAGAGGCCAACCGAGATTCGACAATTCTTGGGTTTGGCTGGTTATTATCGAAGGTTCATTGAGGATTTTTCTAAAATCGCTCAACCTCTGACCGCGCTCACACAGAAAGACAAGAAGTTTGATTGGAGTGACAAATAAGAAGAAGCGTTTCAGTTGTTGAAGAACAAGCTTTGTGACGCACCGATTTTATCGCTACCTGAAGGAACGGATGACTTCGTGGTGTATTGTGACGCCTCGCGTCAAGGTTTGGGTTGCGTGCTGATGCAACGCCAGAAGGTTATAGCTTACGCGTCATGCCAGTTGAAGGTTCATGAAAGGAACTATACCACGCATGATTTGGAGCTAGGCGCAGTGGTATTTGCGTTGAAGATTTGGCGACATTACTTGTATGGCACGCGCTGCACAATCTTCACTGATCACAAGAGCCTGCAGCACATATTCAACCAGAAAGAGCTTAATATGAGGCAGAGACGCTGGGTAGAGCTGTTGAATGATTATGATTGCGAGATCAAGTATCACCCAAGGAAGGTGAATGTGGTCGCCGATGCCCTGAGTCGAAAAGAAAGGATCAAGCCCATAAGGGTTAGGGCTTTGGAGATGATTGTCCAGACAGATCTCTCTTTGCGCATTCGTGCTGCGCAGAGAGAAGCTTTGAAAGAAAGGAACATTGAAGATGAGTATCTCCGTGGGATGGAGAAGCAGTTGGTGCCAAACGAGGAAGGAACTTTATGCTTCATGAAACGGATTTGGGTTCCTCTGTTTGGTGGTTTGAGGAAGGTTATTTTTGCTGAAGCCCATAAATCACGGTACTCTATTCTTCCCGGTGCGGATAAGATGTACCAAGATCTTAAGGATTATTATTGGTGGCCTAGGATGAAAGGCGATGTTGTTGTTTATGTTAGCAAGTGTTTAACGTGCGCCAAGGTGAAAGCTGAATACCAGAAGCCTTCAGGACTGCTGCAGCAACCTGAGATTCCCAAGTGGAAATGGGAACAGATTTCCATGGACTTCATAACTAAGTTGCCAAAGACGCCCAGAGGTCATGACACTATTTGGGTAATAGTTGACCGTCTGACCAAGTCCGCACACTTCTTGCCGATCAAAGAGAAAGACAACACGGGTAAACTTGCGGAAATATACATAAGAGAGATTGTCGCACGTCATGGAGTGCCTCTCTCAATTATCTCTGATAGAGATGGGAGATTTGTATCAAGGATTTGGCAATCCTTCCAAGAAGCTTTTGGCTCACAGTTGAATCTGAGCACTGCGTTTCACCCGCAAACTGATGGCCAAAGTGAAAGAACTATACAGACATTGGAGGATATGCTGAGAGCATGTGTAATGGATCTAGGTGGTAGCTGGGATAATCATTTACCATTGGTCGAGTTTTCATACAACAACAGCTACCACACAAGCATTGGAGCCGCGCCATTTGAAGCGCTTTATGGGCGCAAATGTCGATCACCCTTATGCTGGGCTGATGCCGGTGATAGACAACTCGTTGGTCCTGAAATAGTCCAAGAGACAACTGACAAGATCGCACAAATTCGAAAGCGCATCGAGGCGGCTCACGACAGACAGAAAGCCTATGCAAATCCAAAGAGGAAACCTTTGGAGTTTCAAGTTGGGGATATGGTTTTATTGAAGGTTTCACCCTGGAAGGGTGTGGCATGCTTTGGAAAGCGTGGGAAATTGAATCCGCGTTACATTGGCCCGTTCAGAATCCTGCAAAGGATTGGGCTTGTAGCCTACAAGTTGGACCTACCTGCCGAACTTAATGGCGTTCACGATACATTTCATGTATCAAATTTGAGAAAAAGTCCAACACAAGAGACAGTGATCATTCCTGCTGACGAAGTTCATATCGACGACACGCTCCACTTTACCGAAGAACCCCTCGAGGTTACGGATTGGAAAGTTAACAAAACACGCAGGAGTAGTGTCAAGCTCGTCAAAGTACGATGGAATGCAAGACATGGACCTGAATTCACGTGGGAACGTGAGGATCGTATGAAAGAGAAATACCCCCATTTATTTCCTAAGACCCCTGCAACTAGAAGCAGAGCCTAAAATTTTGGGACGAAATTTATTTAACGGGGGGAGAATGTGACAACCCTCACCAAACCAGGTATGCGTACGAATTAATTAATATTGATTAATGCTTAATTACTGTGCTTGCTTACAATTGTGGTTAAACTGCTTCTTGATTTCTGATACATACATACTCATGCATCACATTTTTATACTGTCACTCTATTATTTACACACAAACATCAGTAACAACCTTGATGCACAAAAGCACAGTGAGCACACTATACGGATAACCCAGTAAACATGCTGACATTGCCAGCACCTAAACAGACATTGTTCTGAGGCCAGTATGAGTCGGGAATAGATTACTACACTAGTAGTGAGTGTAGGGAGATGAGGTTTGTAGAACTACGTCACTAGGTGAAGTTTATAGTGACCGGATGTGCCTAAAACATACTTTAAGTACAAAATTCTGCACTTTATTACAAAATTCAGCATTTTACTTAACTAGTAAGGTGCAAAAACTTGGTAAAATAATACTAGACACTTTCCAAGTGTCGGGAATTTATTATGTCACTAAAAACACTATAAAAGACACTTTAAATGCTTATTTAGCACTTTAACGGATTAATATCCAACCGAACAACCGGACTTTACCCGGAACATAAAAATATTGTCAATGACATTGTTTTTGCTTTTCTGAGCTAGTTAGGGTCCCCGAACACCCTAACACCCGTTATATTACATAACACACTAGTAACTAACTTGAATTCCTAACTAACATAACTAATCACTTAACTATTTGGTTGAAATCAAACCATAACCCCCCCCCCCCCCATGATCCGATCGGTTTCCCCATGTGGGGACACACCACACAATCTTTGATTATTTTATTTAGATTGCGTAATATCTTGGGAACACTTTGTATAATGGTTAATAGAAAAGGATGGTCTATAAGAGTGTTTAGGAGATAAGAACATTTCATTCACTAACCACAACACAAATTGCTCTCTCTCTCTCTTCTCTCCATAGTGTTCGGCCAAGAACACTATCACCACCACCACCGTCATCAAGTCATGATCTAGCTAAACCACTTACATACAAAGGTGAAAGGTCACACACAAGGAGGCTCGGTGCTTTCGGAATCTCAAGAACCTCACTACGTTGCTTTTATCCACCTTGTTTTCGCTTTGATTCTTCCCTAGCCACGAGCTAGTAGTAAGTACTTCCAAACACTTCCTTGTTCACGTTTAAAGTGGTTAATAAGAGATTTAACGGATAAAAATCAAGAACACTAAAGATCAAAACATAAAGTCTTGAATGAAAGATAAACTTGATGGATAAAGGGTGACTATTGGTGTAAATCTTGTGAATCTTGTTTAGAAAGGATTATTTTATGTTGTTAGTGGCTAGTAGTGGAACGGATCGTCATCTAACCATGCTAGATCATGTTCACGGAACATGAACTAGCAATATGTTAAGTGTAAAAGTAGCAAGATGATGAACCCTTCCACACATGAACATGAACCTGTGTAAAAGTGATTTTTCTGGTAAAATAGAGTTTTAAACTAGTAGATCTAAAGATCTACAAGTGGTATTTTCGAAGAACCAAGTGTAAGATGCAAATCTTGTTTAAAAGCCGGATCTTACACAACTAAAAGCATTTTTGCAAACAAACAAGTGTGTAAACACTTGTGTGACAAAAGGTTTAACAAAGGAATAATTTCGTAGTTTTTGGACTAGAAGTTGTAAGGTTACATCTTCTTTAAAAATAAAGTTCCAAGAAACTGATTTTATTTTTAAAGATGGAAGGATCTACTAAATATGTTGGGAAGTTACTACATACTTTTACACAACTTACAAGTTCATGTGTTTGCGATTTATGTTTATTTTTGACTAGTTTCATGAATGAATATTGTATATTGATGATTGGAAAATTGTTGATTGAATTTTGAAAAGAAAATGATACGCTAGTAAGCGTGGCCACCTCCAGCTACAGAGGAAACTCTGGCGAAATTTTTCCAGAAATATAGCACTTGGAAATATTTTTGTGACAAGTGTTTATAAATATATTTTTAACTTGTTTTCCAAATAAACTTCGCCATGATTTTTATTATAAAATAACCAAGTATTCGGAGGTGGATTTTCGTAAATAAAACTTGTTAAATATATATTTGGAATATATATTTCATAGTAAACCGCTCGTGTGATGTTATGATTATTTTGTGAACTAGAGATATATTATTTTTAGAGTAAAAATAATATTACTTGAAATATCATAAAGTAGCGACCCCAAAATAATACCAACGCCTTCACAAATAAATATCTAAGTTACACCGGTATTATTATTACCACACGAACTTTAAAAATGTAACTTACGAATTTTCGGAAAATACTCTTAAAATGTGTATTTTGATAAAGTATTATTTTGGAAATTATATGAAGTAAAGTATAATATTTTTGGGAAAAATATGTATATTTCTGGAGTCAAAATATTTTAGACAAGCTGATTTAAAATATACTTTTTAAGTGAGACTTAAAAATATATTTTCAGAATTATAAAAACGCACATGTATTAAAACCCCCATCCTTGGGAAGGAATATACTTGTTAAATAATTAAGAAGTGTAAATACGAAATAGTTGCCTAACTATTTCTCCAACAAAACGTTAAACCTTAAGCCAAGGCACGGCCGTCCGTCTAATAGAAGTTAGTACGTGTAGGTCGTCACGCAGCAGGTTGATTTGGGATTTACTATTTCGAGACGCACTTCTGTGAGTTCATGCTCCCCCTTTTCTTTAACTGTTTTCAGTTTTATAACTTCGGGGGTGAAATACATGTTACTATGATTACGAATACTTTTACATGGTATGGTTAGCGTAAGGAGGGTTACTACTTAGATCATGTGAGTGAGTAGGCTGAAACTGGAGGCCATTAATCCTCATTGTAGGACCGAGGGTCAGTAGCGGTAGATCTATCTGGGTGTAGCGAGCCCAACTCCAGGCCCAACAGAACGGACCTCGGGGTGACTTTGTACCCGACGCAAAAATCTGCTAGGTTTGAGTCTTCCTACTGCACTTCACACATATCAATGGCCTTGCAAACCATTGGTGATCTCTTTATTTCCTTATTTGCTACATACCAGGGATTTTATACTTACAAAGGTTTTACATACTCACTTTCACATGAACTCGCTCAACTTTATGTTGATTTTTCAACTTACATGTATTTCAGTGAATTAGGGATCTGGCAAGGTATGCACTGTCGACCCGCTGCGTAGAAGAATGGTGTCATCCAAGTTTAGGGATTGTGACTTTTACCTGGACGAGTCACAAGTCTTAAACTGTGTTTATTTCATGTTTTGTGGTTGTGTCTTATGAACAAGGTTTTTATTATGTTGTGTTGTAAACTCGTTGCATGTGTCAACTCTAAAACAATGTTATCGTATTTTACTTTTAAAACTTGAAGTAATGGATGATCATCATGGTTTTACTTTCATATAGCTTTGTTGTGATTGAGCTATGGTATTAAGAAGTCACACCAAATAAACCCACGCTTCCGCAAAGCCAGGGTGTGACAGATTCATCCTCCTACCTCATGCTTGAACTATTGAACTATTAGACATATTAATATATATTACATAATACTTATATCTACTATCTAAACATTCGAACCTTTGATGATGAATTTGTGTTCATTCGTCAAAGTACTAGATTACATCATCTAAGACCTAAAACTTGTTATGATTCTAATGGGTGTTCTACCCATGAAAACATTCTAACCCGTGGGGTTCCATAGTGTCAAACAAGTATATGTTTATTTTCATGCCCACAAACTCCAAATCCTTAGACAATAAGTAGACATCTCTTAAATTCCTAATCGAACACATGCAACTTGCTAGTCTCAACACATTCGTCACATTGGATAATCAGAAGACTTAGCAATATAGTGAGTATACTTGACCCATTTTACCGTTTTCACACTTTTCGGTGTAACATGTTTTTATATACAAACGCACTTAACATACATATTCCTATTCAAATACTTAAACAACAATCCAATACATGCTTACTATTTGTTATGCTTGATTCGTGTTTTTCTGTGTGATTCTTATGTGATGAACTTGTCATTAGCTTTGTACAAGCCTCCACTTAACATGTATAGCTCTATAGGAGTAACGCACCACCCATGAACGAGAGGTCATGTTAGGTTTATTCATTCATACTTGCGTAAACAGAGGGTTGACTTGTAAATCGCATGCCAGTTTAATACGTTAATCTTGATAGCAAGGTTTGCCATGTGGATTGTTCCTTATCATTTTTATACTTATATACTACGCACCAAACTTGTATGCTCGCCAATACTTTTTGTATTGAACTACACTTTTAAAACATGTTGTAGGTTTAGCGATGATGTTGGTGATGCATGGAATCTAGTAGGATGCTTAGATACACACTTTAAATTTGTATTCTTATTGTATTGTATTTCGTTACTCATGTTGTATTTATTTCAAATCCTTGTACTTGACTCTTTAGAAATGAAATTGAAATTTATTATTTAAATACTTGTCACAAATAGTGTTATGAAGTCTCTTGCAATCTATTTCGTCTCACTCTGATGTTTCCGCCATCGGTTGGGGTGTGATAGATTGGTATCAGAGCCATAACTATAGGGAATTAGGAAAAATTGCCATGCTTTTTACCTAGTCTATAGTTCTAGAGCTTTATTCTTATGTTTTGCTTGAACCACTTGCATGATACTTTATTTGCTCCTTATTTATTTTCTTTTGACCTTTTAAACATATATGTCACTTTTGTGTTAATACTTGCTTTATTATTTGTTAATACTTCTTGTATTGTTCCATTCTTTACGTGCCATTTTTGAAATGTCTTTTACGTGTTATTTTCTTGAGATTCTTTATGTGCTTATACTTATTATTATTTTGAGCATACGTCTTTTTTACTCGTTTATACTAAAATCGAAACCACTCGTAATACACAAACGATGCGACTTCACCAAAATAGGCGTGAAACCTACAATTTGGTGAACAACTCTCAGTCCATCTACTTTTCTTTTTTTTTTTTACATGAAATTCACCATCAAGTTAGAAGTGAAATCCTCACCTTGATGGAGGAATTCGAACTTTAAAATTCTAGTGGACCCTCGTCAAAGTATCAAAATTGAATTTTGACCCGACGAGTACCAACCACACTTAAGATACGAAATCTTCAAGTTAGGGGTGAAACCCGCACCTTGTCGACTAGTTCCACTCCTTGATTTTTTTATAAATCCCGCCAAGTCTCGAAATTTCGATTGATTTGGGACATGTAGTAACCGGAAGGGTAAATACCGTTAACCGACTTGTTGGCGAGAGTATTCCGCCTATTAGGCCAAAGCAAGCTCCTCAAATTCGAAAGACGTTTCGACCACTTTGGTTAGTCAAAGTTCCATTTTGGAACCATCCAAATTTTAATCAAACAAGTGTTTCTATTATTTATCTTATACGAAACAATCTTTCAATTTCAAACTTATCTTCGATATTCTCTTTTCACACGCACAACATATTAGATCATTTCATACATTTATACATATGCATAATTTCATAAAATTTTATTTATATTTCTTATAACAACAAATGGAGACATATCATCAAGATAGGAGTGAATTCCTTACCTTGACGATTAACTCCACTCCCTCTTTCTTAAAACAACCTCACCAACGAGTTAGGGGTGATTCCCTTACCTAGGTGATCGTTACCAAAAAAAAAATCCTTCAAAATATCTTATTATGCAAACCCGATCATGTTTTATACCTAAATCGTTTATCATTATTCAAAATACCTACTTATACTGATTTCAAAATGCATTGTTTTATCAAGCGTACTTCTTATCCTACAATATATTTTCACTCAACTCATATACACGAGATTCTTAATCATGTCTTAAAACATTTTATTACCCAAATTTCAAAACCTTACGAGATGCTACCTATCAATTTAATTGGTCCAATGAATCTCTTGCCCATGAATTTCATATTCGACTTAATCACTAAAACACACACTTACGTTATCTCACCATACTAAAGACTTTCATTCCCAAACGGAATTCAAACCAACTTTCTCATATACTTATAAGATCTTATAGATATTATACGATCATTTTACCAAAGATGATTTTCAACATCAACAAACCATTTGTTAATTTTTTTTAGAAACAATCACTTAGTCCTTTTGCTAAATTTCTTTTCTAAGGATCGACGTTTTCACAAGAACCTTCAAAATTCAAAATTTCTTGTTTTGATGCAAATGAAACAAGCCCGTTATTTTTGAAAACCTTTTTCTACACCGCTTAATTCGTCATTCAAATTTCAAAACACGTGGGCTAGAAGACTTCATGGGGACTGACAATCTTCAACATACGTAAACTCTTTTTAAAACAAAAGTAGCATTTCATTCATTACAAAATACGTGTGACATCTGTGCTTGTGTAATCATTGTATACTCTGAACAATTCAAATATCAATAAAACAATGTTTTTTGATCCCAATATTTGTTTATTTATGTTTGACATTTTGCACGTTTTGATTTTTGTTCGATTTTAAACTCTATATCGCTTTCTAGAAAGTTATACGCATACTGATGCGTAAACGTAATCAGTTTAACGCGACAAACACTCCAGAACAGCAACATAAGCTTAACATACCTTAAATAACCCTTACATAACTTAGAAATAAGTTTTAAAGGGTTTGGTATGGCAAAAACAAGTTTATTCGTTCACAGGGACTATTTGCGTCAAACTGCAAAAGTCTGCCATTTCGTATGGCAACGTACATTCCGAAACATGATCATAAGCTAAACATACCATAAATAACCTCAATATAGCTTAGAAATAAGCTTTGAGTGGTTCGGTGTGCGAAAATACGCTTATTTGATTAATCAGGGACTAAAAGCGTCAAAAACGACGTAAGTTTGCATTTGCGCGCATATCTTACGTTCTGACCACATCCGGACATCCAAAAATTTCTGTAGTGATGGAATGCAAAAATACCATTCGTCGCTTAATTTGGATCGTTTTCGCGTCCGTTCGAGTTTCGTCGTAATTAGTCGAATAACGCGACCGTACGACCAACCGAACTGACATTCGTGATATTTCCGAGCATATTTTGAGTCCCCTACACTTTAACTTCATTGTAGAGCCTTGAAAATGGGTTAACGGGGCTTAAACGTGTCAAAAATCAAGTTATATGCATGCAGGGACTGAAACTGAACAAAACTGAAATTGCTGGACATTAGGTCGCGGGCCGCGAAGGCCAGACCAATATTCTACGCGGGGCGTGAGAGAGTGCTAGTGACAGAATGTTCACAACAGCTTCCCAGCTTGTTCTTGAGGCCTTTTATGCAATTTTTCATGTTTTGGGCTCCAAGTTAACACCTCTTCAAGCATATTAGCTGTCCTTAACACTTGTATGGCCAAGATTCATTGCTTGGCGAATACATAAACACTTGTAATGATCTTGTAACATCTCCACAACTATAAATACCCCTCCATTTCACCTTGTTCATTGCTCATTTCCATCTTTGAACTCTAATTGGAGGATTTCCATCATTGGGAGCCACCTACCTGAGTTCTTATAGTCTAATCTTTCAGCCATAGAGCCTTGTAAGTATTCTTTCATGGCTTAGTTATTATTTTCAGCCATTTAGAGCTGAAAGTCAAATAGTTTGACTAACAATTTGACTTTCAGTTTTGACCATCAATTGGTCAAATCAAAGTTCAATTGAACTTTGCAACGTGATTGTAATCACGATGGTTATAATCCTTAGCGATTATACCTACTGATTACCACGTTGACTAGGCGTAGTGACGAGTCAAGGTTTCGGTCAAAATGTGTATTTACGCGAATTTTGCGATGGAACTATTCATAGGTATCAAAACACTTTGTTTTGGTACCAAATCAGTTTTCTAACTTAGTTAAACATGTTTAACTCGTCACTACTAGTTTAGTGCTTGTTTAGGGTCGTAAGTTAAGCGGTCTCGACAACCGCTTAGACTTTCGAACCCGACACGTTTGGTCGATCATTGGGATCCGACCAAACTTATTTAGTGATCATAGTTGCATAGGGAATAACCTACTGAGGTTATACCTTATGATCACATAGGTTGGTTAGTTATTCATTAAGTCGTTTATATGCCCATTGAAAATGACCAAAATGCCCTTTTTGAGCATAAATTCATATTTAGCATATGTGATCAAGTTTTTAACATCTAAACTGATTTAATAACATATTTAAACATAATTGGGCATGTAAGACTTAACATAGGACATAGATAACCATCCGACCTTAGTTTTACTCAAACGACGCGTTAAAGTAGCTTAAACTACCTTAACGAGTCGAATCGGGTCAAAAGCACTTAGGATAACTTTCTAATCAGAATGTTAGGTCTATTAAATCATGCCACATGAGTTCCAATACTCATTTGATTTATAGAACCTCATTCTATCCTATCTCCCGATTTAGGATCCGATTATTAACGTAGTTACCTATATTAGGTGTCGTTTGATTTCCATGATCCTTGAAGCTTTATTTGGTCTTAATTTCAAGACTAATAAGCAATCCCAAGTGAGTACATAGTCCCCTCTTTTACCGCTTTCAAATACTTTGGGGTGATACACATGTGCATACTTGTTACTTTCATGCTTTCATTGCTTTTTATGACATAAACATGCTATGTTCACTTAGTACACATATAGTACATGATTTCAATTATGTTTTGCTATGTATGTTGACTAAGCATGCTAGCACATTGATTTTATAAGACACTTTTGTCGCATATGTTTACTCAGCATATGGACACATTGATTTACATCACATTTCTGCTATGTATGTTTACTGAGCATGCTAGCACATTGATTTCATGAACATTTCTACTATGTATGTTTACTTAGCATACTTAGTACATGGTTTTCACATGGCATGCTTACACTGGTTATGACATTTGGTATGTTTAACGGGACAATAATACATTCATTAACATTGATCACGCCGCTCGGTAGTATGTAATGGTACCATAGGACTTGACAAATCCCGTTCCCGACTTCCTAGGTTTGTTTGGAAGTAGGGAATGACAGAATCCGATATACATAATTGATAAACCTTTACTTGTTAAGGGTTTATCCGACAGTCTCAAGGCTTGAATGTATGCGATAAACATTACTGCATAAATGTTTATAATCATAAAGCATTGTTTTCTGAAAAACATAACTTTTGATTTAAACTTAGGTTTATTCAAAAACATTGTTTTGTCCATTTTACCTATGGGATTGAGTAAATACTTTTTATTCACCATACATGACATTTGTTTACACATTGACATTGTACATATGGTTTGAGTAGATACTTTTTACTTGCCATACATTACATTTGATTATACATGACATGAATCACAGTTGACATTTGAACATTGTTTACACATAAACATTTTGACATTTGTTTAAACAAGACATTTTGGCTGGTTATTGATAAGTGATTTACATAATGAGGCGATATGTAATATGATAAAAGCATGGTGGATACGCCGCTGGTACTTCCTATATATAAGTGATTTTATGATATCACATATCGTAGCGTTATCTAAACCACTTCGACAGGAACAAAGACATGATACATTTTATACAAAAACACGACATTGTTTTACAAATTTCATATTTTATAGAAATTCATTTTTACTTGGTTATTTACTTAACCATGCATTACTCTTTTATATCATCTGGTTTTCATATTGATTTTCATATGATTTTATAAAAGAAAACATTTTACAAGGTTCATGACTACTTTTTGTTAAACACTTCTTTTAACTACAAGTCATGAATCCTTCATAAACAAAACCTATGTATCTCACAGGCATTTTTATGCTGACGTACCTATTTTCACATGTGTTTCAGGTGCTAATGTATGATGTCGATTGTGCTACACTTAGGCGGACTCGGGCCTTAGTGACTTAAAAGACAGTTTACTTATGTTATGTTTTCGTTAATGCATGGGCAATGTAAACACTTTAATTAATAAAACAAAACTTTAATTACCATGGTTGTGAAACAATAATTCTGTCGCTCCACTCCCCGACGTTTCCGCCACGGTTTGTTGTTTTACGCGGTCGGGGTGTGACAATATGTTATGCATAACCAATGAGTACTTTATGTTCCTTTACGTTTACAAACTATATTCTAACTTCCAAATCAACTCAATCTATTTTGATTCGATAAACTCAAACATTTCGCTTAAACAACTACACATGTAAATCATCATACACGTTTTAATCGTTACCTCGCAACGAGTTCGCTCATATCATTCGTTTTACATATTCAAATTTCTCTAGCGTTTTATATGCCCAAATTCGTCATGCTTCAATATATACTATATACGTAATTTTTATTATTCGTACCTACACTCATACTCATACGTTTTATGCTTATACTTATACTTATACGTTTTATGCTTATACTTATACTCATACTACTCGTACGTTTTATGTCTATACTCATACTTACGTACATATTCATACTCAAACTTATATTTATGCTCGAGTTAATTACATAGTTAGTCCCTGTGGTTTGCACAAAATAACATACTTAGGTATTAATAGTTTAAAATCACCTTCTAGGGTATTAACTTTTCATTTTGTAACGTTTGGAGGTATTAACTTCTATGGTATTAACATAGTTAGTCCCTGTGGTTTGCACAAAATAACATACTTAGGTACTAATAGAATGTGATTTTAAACCTATAAATAACGTTAATACCTCCAAACGTTACAAAATGAAAAGTTAACACCCTAAAATGTGATTTTAAACTATTAATACTTAAGTATGTTACTTTGTGCAAACCACAGGGACTAACTATGTAATTAACTCTTTATGCTCATACTTTCATTCATACTCATGATTCATACATTCGTACCTATACGCGAGCGTAATCCGAGGGATTCGCTTGCGTGGGTCCCATACATACTTAAGCATGGACTTGCTTACATACTATATTCTTATACGTACACATTCTTATATTTTTTATATACCTTAATTCATATGCAACTAGTACAAACTATGCGGATCATGCGACGATCGGTATAATCGCGGGTGCACACGGGATTATAGTGATAAGCGCATGAGAACCATAGAGTGGACTACTGTGTATGGTAAGACACGAAACGTAACATGACACCGGATACGAAACGGACGTAATATGGTCAAAACATGGTGGATACGCCGCTGGTACTTCCTATATATAAGTGTTTTCACCATGTTACCAAACTTTCGTAAAACATGCCATGAGAAATTCAGTGTTTTGCAAAGGTTTTGGACCTAATTCAAACTTTAAACAACTCACAAATGCACTGTATCCGATTATCCACGATGAGACCTCATTCTTAACACATCGCTTTCGTTTATCCAATACTTGCACCGTCCTCATACTCGTATACGTTTATTAGATCAATCGTCCACCCTTATACCTCCACTATCCTTCGTTAGCTTTCTTTCCTTCTATATGAACCTCGTTCACAATCGAGTCTGTTTGAACGTTCGAATCCTAACTTATCTCCTTACCTTAAAACTATCTTCCTATCCTTGTACTAACATACTTAGTAGACCGTTATCACTTTATTTTCAAGTACCAAACCTTTTGTTCCTCTCAATAAACAATTTTTACGAATGTGTGGTTTTAACTATCCTTAAAACTACCTATGTAAACTACACCACATTCCATCAAAATACAAACCGTTTTGTACAAAATCTTCCTTCTTAATACGACACATTTTTAATACATCTCCAATTTAAGTTATTCAAACTTGCTTGAACTCGCTTTACCTATATACGCACCTACATGTTTTCAATTATGTTTGGTACCTCAAATTATTTTGGACAAAACGAACTCCTTTGCAGACCCATCTTGTCATACCTCAAAAAAAAATATACTTTTCACGTTTCAAAATGTGCAAGTCTCAATTTTAAATAATCACCTTTTTGCTAAAACTTTTTCAAGCCTTCCTCTTGAATAAATTTCGGGACGAAATTTCCTAAAGGAGGGAAGACTGTAACACCCTGCATTTTCATACTTTCCATATTTAGAAACCATTGTTTGAAATTCTATTTTTGGAAATCTCGCGTTCTTGTAATCGTTCTTTCATCATAATCGTTGTAAAATACGAGACTTGATTCATAAATAAAACTCGTATTTCTTTAAATTCGTGTTGTACATACTTTATACATGCTCATACATTCAATTTCGTGAAACAATTGATGCATATAAGTATTCTTGGAAACTATGAGCCAAACTTGCAAATGCGTGAAACTTATGCATAATACGTCTTTTGCACAAATACGACACCTAAATACGACCTTAATATGCTTAATTATATGCTTAATTATACTTGGATTATGTTCCCCATACTTATTTTACCCTTAAACTATGCCTATATGTCGAAAACAATCCCTAAAACACTTAAAAACCTTAAATATAAACTCAAGGGACCAAAATGTCATTTTTGAAACTTGATTTGCAAGCCAGACAGTCTCTGGCGCCCCGCGAACGCCCCCTTGTCCTCTCTCGCGCCCCACCAGAGACCATAATCCGCAGCCAGCTCCAACCAGAATACGGGATTGGCTGTTTATGTGGTTGTGTTGCAACCAAGGTGTGTTTCTTGCATTTATTAAGTCACCTAATTCAACTACAACCTTCCCCTATAAATACCAAGAAATACCCAAGCATTTTCCACTTTACTTAACACTCTCAACTCACTCAAATCACTCCCAAATCATCCAAAAACGCAGCTGATTGTAGAAGTTCGGGCAAAAACATACCTCTTCACTAAAGTGAGCATAACTCACTCAATTCTTGTCCGATTCACTCCATTCTTTTTCCTACTTCTTTGGATTGATCTTAGCTACATTTCTAGAGGTTTTCCCTGGAAAACCAGAGCCTGGAATGTCGCCAAAAAGGCTCCAAGGTGGGCTGATTGTTCCTGTTTTCTTTTAATCTTTGTTAAACTTAACTAAACTTGAGTTTTCTCATCTCAAACCTATGTCCTTATGCTTATAACCACTTCTATGGTTAGTTGGACTTAAAAACAAGGTTGATACATCCAAAATCAGAGGTATAAACCTCACAAACTTTCTGTTTTGTTCAAGGGTTTAACCCACAAGTGATGTTCAAGCTTAAGACATGATGAAGGTGTGATTTAGGATTAGCTTGGGCTATCCTACTTGAAAATCCACACATTGCTTGATGTTTTCTCATAGATTAGTTGTTCATATTCTATTGTTTCTTGTAAGTTCTTGACCCTCCTTGAATGTTCATAACGTCAAGTGTAGTGGTGAACATCTAGAGGTACCTAAATGGAAGACTTGTTCTTCCTACCTCCTACATGAATTCTATGACACCAAAGAGGTTCCTAAATAGGGGATTCAACCTCCTACCTCATGCTTGAACTATTGAACTATTGGACATATTAATATATATTACATAATACTTATATCTACTATCTAAACATTCGAACCTTTGATGATGAATTTGTGTTCATTCGTCAAAGTACTAGATTACATCATCTAAGACCTAAAACTTGTTATGATTCTAATGGGTGTTCTACCCATGAAAACATTCTAACCCGTGGGGTTCCATAGTGTCAAACAAGTATTATGCGTTAAAGATGATTACTTTTCATATGTTTATTTTCATGTCCACAAACTCCAAATCCTTAGACAATAAGTAGACATCTCTTAAATTCCTAATCGAACACATGCAACTTGCTAGTCTCAACACATTCGTCACATTGGATAATCGGAAGACTTAGCAATATAGTGAGTATACTTGACCCATTTTACCGTTTTCACACTTTTGGGTGTAACATGTTTTTATATACAAACGCACTTAACATACATATTCCTATTCAAATACTTAAACAACAATCCAATACATGCTTACTATTTGTTATGCTTGATTCGTGTTTTTCTGTGTGATTCTTATGTGATGAACTTGTTATTAGCTTCGTACAAGCCTCCACTTAACATGTATAGCTCTATAGGAGTAACGCACCACCCATGAATGAGAGGTCATGTTAGGTTTATTCATTCATACTTGCGTAAACAGAGGGTTGACTTGTAAATCGCATGCCAGTTTAATACGTTAATCTTGATAACTAGGTTTGCCATATGGATTGTTCCTTATCATTTTTATACTTATATACTACGCACCAAACTTGTATGCTCGCCAATACTTTTTGTATTGAACTACACTTTTAAAACATGTTGCAGGTTTAGCGATGATGTTGGTGCTGCATGCAATCTAGTAGGATGCTTAGATACACACTTTAAATTTGTATTCTTATTGTATTGTATTTCGTTACTCATGTCGTATTTATTTTAAATCCTTATAATTGACTCTTTAGAAATGAAATGGAAATTTATTATTTAAATACTTGTCATAAATAGTGTTATGAAGTCTCTTGCAATCTATTTCGTCTCACTCCGATGTTTCCACCATCGGTTGGGGTGTGCAGATTGGTATCAGAGCCATAACTATAGGGAATTAGGAAAAATTCTCATGCTTTTTACCTAGTCTATAGTTCTAGAGCTTTATTCTTATGTTTTGCTTGAACCACTTGCATTTTGACCGAAACTTTGACTCGTCACTTCGACTAGTAAGCGTGGTAATCAGTAGGTATAATCGCAAGGGATTATAACCTTCGTGATTACGATCACGTTGCAAAGTTCAATTGAACTTTGACTTGACCAATTCATGGTCATAACTGAAAGTCAAACGGTAGTCAAACTTTTTGACTTTCAGCTTAAAATAGCTAAAAGAAATGAACAAGACTAGGATAGAACACTTACTTGTGTTCTAGGATCCAAGAATGCTTAGTAGGAAGCCTCCAAAAGATGGTAGCCTCTAATTTAGAGCAGAGATGAAGATAGAAAGCAAATGAGCAAGTGTAAGCCTTGGAAAAGCTTGTTATTTATAGCCAAAGAGAGTGCATAGGATCATGCCAAGTGTTTGGAGTGCTTAGCAAGGCTTAACATGATTAAAACAAGTGTATGGACTAGATTCAATGCTTAGAAAACACGAATACTTGGCCTTCACACATTTAAAACAAGGGGTTGTTGAAAAATTGGTGCTGGGCACCATTTACGGACTGCAAAGGTCTGCTGCATACGGTCCGTAAGCAGCCAGTAGGGGCAGATGTTTGAAAAAGTGACAGCTTTGGCCCCTGAACTTGATTTGTCACGTTTTGGCACCTCTAACACCCGTTAACCCCATTTTTAAGATCCATAATGAATTTAAAGTATATTTAACTTGAATTATGCCAAAAAATCTCATGGATGTCATTTCGTTGGGTTGTACGGTTACGTTTGTCGCTTAATTACGACGAAAGTTATAACGAACGCGA
The DNA here is from genome assembly GCA_030545235.1 of Helianthus tuberosus. Classification (NCBI taxonomy): domain Eukaryota; kingdom Viridiplantae; phylum Streptophyta; class Magnoliopsida; order Asterales; family Asteraceae; genus Helianthus; species Helianthus tuberosus. Next base: position 109,213,593 of record CM060377.1, read on the forward strand.
AAACGACCGAAATTGCGTAACGAATGATATTTTTGAATTCATATCACTAAAATAAAATATTTTAATGATTACACAAATTTTTTGGAAGTGAGTACGTGATCCGTATTAAGAAATACGCGAATTGGCAGACTTTCGCAGTTTGTCGCAAATAGTCCCTGTGATCAAATGTCACAGCCCCCGACCCCACCCTGGGAGCGGGAGCCGTCAACCAGTCAGATGGTATCGGTGTTTATTAATTACACAGCGGAAAAATTTTCATTAGGAATGTAGTTAGGAAATAATTTCAGAGTTTATAAAACACAAAACTTTTAATATTAAACAAATGGGCTAAAACCCATATTCCATTCAATTGTTTTTATTGGGATAAACCCAAATAAACAAAACATAAATTTCTTCTTTTATTCAGGTATTTATAGCTACTTTATTAAAGCCTCCAGTGCTCCACAGCTGGCTTATATTATCTTTATAACAAATTACCTGAAACGCGTTTTGAAAACATTTTATCAGTAATAAATACTGATGAGTTCATTCCATTTTTATAAAAATATATTGTTAAACTTTACAACATTAAGGGTTTTTATATTTGTTTATATTTACCCAACTCAATCAGTATTTATCACATGGTGGCAGTTCCGATGTGACAGTGGTCATATCACTCATTGGCTCACTTTCGTCCAATAGTGAATTTATCAAGTAATTATATCTTACTATTATTCAAAGTATCTGTCACTAGGCGATTCCCGTGACGGTGGTCATATCACTGTTGATCATTCTTTCAACTAGTGACTTTGGTCATAACACTGTTGATCATTCTCTCAACTAGTGCCTGTGGTCGTATCACTATTGATCGTTCTCTCAACTAGTGACTGTAGTTATAACACTGTTGATCATTCTTTCAACTAGTGCCTTTGGTTATGTCACTGTTGATCATTCTCTTAACTAGTGACTCTGGTCATTTCACTGTTGATCATTCTCTCAACTAGTGACTCTGAACTTAGTAGCGTCCCATGACAATACTTTATCAAATATATTTTATGGCACAAAACCAATTAGTCCAGAAAATGAAATATATCATTTTCTGTTAAATTAATAGCTATAACTTTATCAAATATAATATATTAATTAAATAATTATGATATTATTATTTAATATATTGACGTTACTATGAAATACTATATTAAAAGTAGAATATATTATATTCGACATATTTTATTATGATATATATTTATTGACTAAACATTATTTTATAATGTTAATATAATAATTTAGGTTTATTAAATATATTTTCTTTAATATAACTAATATATTTTAATAATGACTACAATGTTTATATTGTTATCTATTTAACAATACCTTACAATGTTAATAGTAATTTTAATAATGATTAAGAATCGGTATAACTTGTTTTAGATCTTGTCCTCATGATTAATAATCACCTTGTTTTATCAATATAATTTATGTGTCATAAAACCTTTTGCTACATATAGAATTTATTCACTAGGTTCTTACTCTGCTAGAGCTCTGACACATAAAGGAAGCAAATGGATAAAAGTGTAAACCAAACAATCACATATCTATATATAAAGAATTCAGTATACCACAAAGTACTATTTTTATTTACTCATCATTTAAAGATATATTTAATAATTTAATATATTAATGTAAAAATAATATTAGTTATAGCTATGGCTACTGTGGCACCCCCGTGCTTGTGGTCATGCTACTATTGGCTAACTTTTTTGGCCAATAGCAACGAGGGTCAAGTAATGTATAAAAACCCCATATACTGGCAACTATTGCAGAATATAAAAATTTAATCACTGTAAGTATAATTGATTAACATTTATGATTTTGGAAAGCATTTTTAAATATAAAGGTATCACAAAAAGGTGATAAAAAGAAGAATGACTCACAAACTGTGAGAAAAAAGAATGGACTCACTTTGTAACTTTAGGGTTCAACTAAAAGCCTCCTGGTATAATCTTGGGTATAACTCCTGAGCTATTTAATAAATATATAATGCACTCGCGTTAAATATAATAACTCAATTCAACTTTATCCCTACGTCACGAGACAAAACCCCAATGTACTTAGTCGGGGAGAGCCTTGACATGATCGGACAGGGTATCAGTGATCAGGGGTTAAAACACTTAAAACGGGGCAAGGCTTTATTATTATTAAAAAAACAATATAGAATATTTTAGAGAGAGAGCGAGATGGTAGAAAGAATATGAGCATATTGTTTTTGAATGTTATGTATGCCTATTTATAGTTGTGAAACAAACTTAGAGTGCAAGCTATTTTGGCCACATACACAATCATGCATTAATTGTGACAACCGGTAATTTACAGCTCTTAATTACGCGATAAACAAACATTTAAGGCGATAATAAATAGTGTTTAAGGCACGAAATAACTTAATTAGGCTTGTCGAATGCCTAGGAACGCTTATCTAACCCTACAGTGCGTGTATGGCGGTTTTCGGGAAATCTGCTGAGCGTTAAGCGATAACGAACTAACACCATACAAAATACTGACAACTCCAACAAATACGAATGTTGTACATGCATTTTATATATATGAGCTTGGTTTTACGGAGCTATTGTTCTCTCGAACGTCACTAAACGCAAGCGTGAATGAAAAACGTGACTGCAGGAACGCACCGGCAACGAAACGGAAGCACCGAAATCGTGCTTAGCCTTCGAAACTGAAATATTATGACGTATTTAGCTCCGTAATCGAATTTTCTTATCCATAGACGAAATCGGATCGAGAAACATAATTAAAAACGAAAAATTACGCAGTTTACACGAATTAACGCGACCGACGCGCATACGCGTCTAATAACAATAAACGACATAAATTTTTAGCGTTTGACTCTAAAATTTTATTTTACGACATACTACAACGTTCGGGATTTGAAAACGGGCTTCAGAAAACGCAACGGGTCGTGTGGAACGGGCTTGTGGGCCTAGGGCCCAGGCCCACTTAAAACCCTTAGTATAAATACTCCTTTTATGTTCCTAACCCTAAGAGTTTCCCCATTTACTTCAAACCCTGCGCACACAACTACATGAAACCCCTCTGCTCGTCTCTCTGCTCCGGTCACCGGAGTAATTCCAGCGACCTCCTACTCCGGCCGTCGCACACTCATAACCACCCTTCTCCTTCCTTCAAGCGCACACCCGTTTCCCCCTCTCTCTCTCTCTGGTCCGAGTTGCAGCGCCACACCGGCACCGATGATGATGATGTTGATGGTTATAACGGTAGCCGGCCGGTGCTAGGAACACCGGCAGTGGCGGCGTACGGCGGTAGACGCGACAGAGAGAGGAGATGGCAAGAGGGAACCGACGTTGCCGATGGGGTTCCGACGGCGTGGTTTCTTGACAGCGGCGGTGGTATGTCCGGTAAGCCCCCCCCTTTTCAAATCCCTCTTCTCCTTTTAAATCCTTCAAAAATATTACAAGTTCATCAACAGAGGATATTTTATTTTTCTGTTTCCAGTTATAATCGAGTGTAAATGAAGAAGATGATGAGGTTCTGGTGGCGGTTGATGGCGGCCTGCCGTTCTAACGGCGCCGGCGACACCACGAACGCAGTGGTGTCGTTCGGGTACGAGTTTTAACTTTGGTTCAAGTCTAATTCTGTTACGGGTTATGGGGTCAAGACGCGGGTTCGAGCCAGCGGGCAAACCAGGTCAACGGTTCTGTTTGGAAATCTCGGTTAATGTTCAGGAATTCCGGTGAGCATTTTTTTTTCTTTCGGGTAAACTCGAAACGATTACGCAGATTATACTCAACATATTTTTGTTTTGTTGTTTTGTTTTGGTTCGGATTGGTACAAGTCAAGCTCGGCTCGATGTTGTTTCGGGTTCACTCCGGTCAGATTCGGGATCAGTCAACCGGTCAAAGCGAGTCTGTAACCACCCTGGTTTTCACACTCGCATTTGTTTTGACTTGCATAGTAACAAATACCGTATTGGGAATGAAACTTATTAGAACATACTTGTTTTGTGCTTATACATGCTTATACTAATACAAACACGTGAAACAATTTCAAATTTGTTGAGTTTTATGCTATTAAACAAGGCTACACAAACTATAAGGGCTTATTATGACATTTTGTGAAACTACAATTTAAAGGACCTATTTGACATTCTTTGAAACTTGCTTGAAATTATTACTTTTAATTTCGAGGACTAAAACCGTCATTTATTGAAAGTACAAAGCTTAGGGACTAAATTGTCATTTTTGAAACTATATAAATTCAAGGGTTAAAACGCAATTATTTCAAAATACAAGTTTAGGGTTCTTTTGGTAATTGTTGAAACTTATCTTTAAGAATATAAATATATATATTTTGAAATAAAAGTCCAAGGTTCACTTGGTCATTTTCTCAAACTTAAACTCTAGGGCCTAAAGTTGAACTTCTTAAACCCATTTTAACTAAATATCCTAACCGGGTTAACTTTTATATAAGGATTCCTTCTTTAAAGCTTAACTCAGTTAACTCATTTAACTGAAATATGTTAACTAAGGTAGTCCCTATATAATAAATCCTTCTTTAAAACTTAACTCAGTTAGTGTAACTAACTGAGTATTACAGGGACCATTTATGACATTTTCCAAAACTTCAGGGACCAATTATGTACTTCTGATGAAAGTTGAGGGGCTGTTATTGTAATTTTTCGAAAGTTTAGGGACCGATTTTGTAAAAAATGAAACTTGAGGGGGGCAAAGTGTAAATTCTCAAAATTCGGTCAAAAAGGGTCAAACCCTTTGAACCGGACGTGTGTGAGGATCGAACTCGTGACCATGCGTTTGAAACCGAAGTGTCTTAGCCAGTTTTTCCTCCAGGTAGGAGCTGAAAGATTATGGAATTAAATTGTTTTATACACACATTAGAATTTTATATTATATTTTGAATATCAACAACTATCATCGCCGGCATGGGTTCCCATCCCATTTAAATCGTTGTTTGATTGATCTGAAAACATCACCAATAATTCCCAACTCATCGCCAACCCGATTACTCACTTTAATTCGACATAATATCGTGTCAATCGACTATCGATCGGACTTTTATAAAAAAATAATAACCGGATCAATCCCACTAAAATTGTCGAATTTGAGATCGAATTAGACCCCTATTTAAGTTCCCTAGATCACCATTAAGCTTGTACACCTTTCACATTGCTCAAACATATCGAAAAATGCCGGAAATTCAACCTGCAATTGTCGCCGGAATCAAGGTTCGCCGGATTTTGTCGAAACCGCACATCCGATCGATACCGGTCACTTTTTATTCGTCTAATCGGTATGATTTCACTCGTATTATGTTTCTGTAAAATTAATTTCATTATAATCCAGTATTGACATAGTAATCGGGCTGTTGACTTTCGTTGACCGAATTGGGGAAGAAGATGAACAGTGTTCATCTTCTATTTTTTTTTATTTATTCACTCTATTTAACAGATTTTTAATTAATTCATATTAATTAGAGACTAATCAGTTTAAGTCCGAAAATTTTATCAGATATACTTTATCCACTGATACTTATATTAAAAATATAATATAAGTCAAAATATTTATTAAACTAATTTTTATATATTAAAAACAGTATTAACCTTTCAAAAATTATAATAAATCGAAATTAAAGAATTAATTATCAAAATTTTTATAGTAATTATTTTATATGTTGGACTTTACAGAAATAATGTTGTTGGTAATATTTCACATAATTTTGATATTTCTGAAATTAAAACAGTGTTTACACTTTAAAAGTTTAGTTTCATTTTATATAAATAAATTATATAACTATATAAATTTTATCCAAGACTATTTTTATGACAAAAGATACATTATTCTGAGTTTATATAAATTTAGAATCTGAAATTTTATTACATCTAATTATTTAGATAATTAAACTTATGTAAACTTATTTATTGTTATTTTAATTCATTCTATTTATTTAAAATGATTTCAAAACTGTAATAATTATCTTAAATCAGTAATATTAAAGTTCAATAATTAAAAATGTTATTTTTAATTATTCTGCTTTAAATTAATTATTTTGATAATTAATCATATAATTATCATATTTATTCTTTAAACTATATAAATATCATTTACCAAATAATTATATATTTTTGTACTTCTAAATTCAATTATAAGTTATAAATTAATTATATCACTTATGAAATATTTTGGTATAATTATTTATGTTAAACAAATTATACAAATCGAATATTATTGATTCATTATTTTAAAATGTTTGTAGTAACTCAATTATGTACGTATATAATTTAATTATTTATGTCAAAGAAATATTGTTCATATATAATTCCTTATTCATTTTCCGAGTCCTCTTGGTAGGTTATCCAAACCACATAATTACAAAACACTACCAAATCCTATAGATTTAGGATTTCCAATTATCCAATTAAACATTATTGTTGATACATATTCCATATTGTTGCATGTTCAATCAATTAGAGTGACGTGGAATCTTAATTCCAAGAACTCTCACACTTTGCATACTTGTTTGGATTTACCCGAGATCAAGGTGAGTTCATAGATTCCCCTTTTTACTTTAAACTTTTGGGGTGAAACATATGCTTATAAACTATATATCTACTTTGTCGTATTGATTCACTTGTGTAATTGGTTGATGCTTGAGTTATTACTGTTATTCTTTGTGCATTCATTAACTCCGTACAAGCCCATCGGTTATATTATAGCGCTATAGGTGTGACGCCCCATCATACTTCCAGTGAAACTTTGGTGAAACTTTTGGTTGGTATTCATGTCTATTTGAAACTTTTGGAAGTGTGGTGATAAACCCGAGTGATACGTCTGAATGGTTTGAATGTACTCCCCATGTATATACTCGTATTATTCATCTTGCTTTGTGATATATCATACGGAAGGCTTAAACTTATTTTTGAACTATTGTGAAACAAAACCTATGAATTCACTCAACTGTTTGTTGACCCAAATATTTTCCCTAACATATGTTTCAGGTGACAATGTTTGATGACAGGAATTGCAAGAACATTTTATATAGGATTGATCAAGACATATGCCTTAGATTAAATCCAAATTTGTCATTTGTGAAACAATTTATGTTGTATTTGTCTATGTACTCTTATATTATTCATATGTGAATGCAATCTATTAAACTAAACTTAGATTATATTTCAACTTAACATAATCTCCATGTGCTCAAATGCATTCTATCAAGTTTCGTGACACCTTTGGCTTTTCCGCCTCCGGCCGGGGTGTTACAGATTGGTATCAGAGCCATGGTTATAGGGATTTAGGATATTAGAAATTACTCTTGACCTAGACTATAACTTACCTAGGACACTTTCCATTAGTAACTCTTCCGTTATCTTTGCCTTGTCTTCATCTCTATTCTTATCTTTTGTAACCAATGCTCGTCACCACAGATCTTATCTTTAGATTTTACAAATGCTCATCACCTATCCTTAGGTGATTATTTTCAAAACCTCTTCTGATTTTTAAATTCTCATCAAAGTCTTGGGCTCTAATAACGAACTCGTGCAATCTGGAAGGGTGGATGCCTGTATTCTGAGTTTTCTGTCTAGGCAAGCACTTCGTATAAATCTCATCAGACGCGAGACCAGTTGTGCTTACCTGGGAATTCTTGGGATGAGTATCCACTTATAGGCTAAAGCATGACTTCACCAAGTTATAAGAACCCAACTACTTTGACTTGTCATTGATGTAATTTATTCGTGGAATAAATGATATCCATCTTGTTACATGTCTTCTTTGATCCTCATTAATTTTATGAAACTACATTATGAAATCACTATAATCTTTCTTTCAGAAAATGCCTCCATGACGAGACACACGTTTGCCTACCTGGGAACTACCGATGAGAGTACAGAATACCTATAGGATTAAGGCATGTTACCCTAATTCGAAAGGACTTCTTTTCTTTTCTCCTTTCCGGAACAATCCAAGTTTTAATCAACCTACGCTGTACTATTATCAATTTTATACGATATGATTCCCTCTTTCTCAAGTTTCAAAAATTTTCTCGAGACCATACCTGTCAGATCCAAATTTTCAAACTAGCTGCAGAACGTAGCATGGAAGCTCTAACCGATCACATGGTGTAATCCGGAAATTTCTTATCTATATAAGAAACTCACTACACGAGCTGATCTACACAAGAACTACAACTTCTGATATAACTCAACACACACCCAAACTTTTCTTAGTTCAACAAAACCCCATATCCCAATGGCAAATCTCCCAGCAGTATATGCTGAATCTTCAAATGCAGCAAAAATTCATCCCTTCCTTCAGTTTGATAAATTATACAACCAAGAGAGGTATCAAAAACTCAAGCATAAGGAAGTTCTTACTATTAGCGGTATTGATTGGCAACAAATAGGAACGTTTGATTTCAGTGGTTTGCTGGCAAGATCACTACAACCTAATACGCCCTGGCGCCGTTTCTTCGACATCCTAGAACCATCATACGATGAACTAGTGTATGAGTTCTTCTCCACTTTCTATTACAAAAATAATGAAAATCTTACCAATGAATCCATTCATTTTCAACTTTGTGGGCAACTTCATACTAGTCATTAACAGAATTCGCAGTTTATCTGGGTATATATACAGAAGAAGAAGTCCAACAACCCATTTTTACGGAGGCACCAACCTCTTGTTCCTTCGCGGATATGGTAAATTATTGGCAATACCATTCATTAAAAGAATGGTGTGTCAACAATAATTCTACAAGCTTCATAGACCCTTGTTATCAATATATGCACCGTGTTTTAGCCCACACTATCACGGGGCGCAAACATAATCTACACAGGGTTAAAACAATCGAACTTTTCTATTTGTATAGTATTTTTGAGCAAGTTCCTTGTAATATTGCCCACGGACTTGCTGAATATTTTTCTAGTCAACAATCACATCCTCAGAGAAGTCTCATGGGAGGGTCTTATATTACAAAAATAGCACAATTATTAGGTGTCTTAAGTGATCAGATTATCCAGGGATTATCTCCACCAAAGGCACCTGGGATTGTAAATCATTACACCATGAGGCTAACCCCTGTTCATATTGGTACACTAACACAACCATCACAGTCGGAGGAAGCTCCGGCTATCTTAGAGAATACCTTCCCACAAAATTTACAACAATCATTTTTTCAGTTGCCTCAATCGTCTTTTTATCGGTTTGATATGCAACCACCGCTGCCATACATACAAGAACCTATTACAACTAACTTATTCCAACCTTTAATACCGAACGTCTTACCAAGCTTTCCACCGTTATTTTTCGAGGAGAATTCAACGATGCAAGGAACTTGGTTTGATGAAAACATGATGACTCAAGAGCAGTTAGCATCAGAACCCTTTTTACAAGCACCATTATTGCCACATTCTTTCCAGTCACTGTTGAACGAAGTAGAACAACTGCCACCAACTGATATAGCAGGCCCAAGTACGATGCCTCAAATGAATCTACCTACAGATTCATTGGGAGATGAAGTGACTAGGTTAAACAATCAAGTTCAAAATTTGTCTCAACAAATAAGATGGTTGACAGAAAGAAATCAATGGTTGGAAAGCATGCTGATACAAATAACTGATCATATGCAACTGCCTCTACCACCTCCACCACCTTATAATCCTGAATTTGATCCATTACATAACTTATTTCAAATGTAAATTTGTTCAATAGATTGTCAAACAAACAATGCTATCATTGCTAATGTGAAATACGTTTTGATTCAGTTGATGTTATATTATATTGATGCTTGTTTGATTTAAACAATACCTCAATTTTATTTGTTTCCTCAATTAACTAGAAGTGCTATGTGGACCATGCAACGAAACGCGTAATTTTGGGTGCACACTTAATTACGAGGTTCGACGCATGAGAATCATAGTAAGCCTTGTTAAGTGAGGTGACATATAAAAACATTATGTGGTTGTGTGATTATCCATTTGCTTATTTGTACACACATTTGTTTGCCAAAGATTTACATTACAAATACAGCATAGCACAGTGCCATGCAAAACAATTTCTATACAATGATCCTCGTAAATTCCTCAAAATTTACAGCACCAAACAATGATTTGATTATTTTCTAATCATTACAATGACATTCTACGGTCTCTTTCGAATAAATTTCTGGACGAAATTTTCTAAAGTAGGGGATACTGTAACCACCCTGGTTTTCACACTCGCATTTGTTTTGACTTGCATAGTAACAAATACCGTATTGGGAATGAAACTTATTAGAACATACTTGTTTTGTGCTTATACATGCTTATACCAATACAAACACGTGAAACAATTTCAAATTTGTTGAGTTTTATGCTATTAAACAAGGCTACACAAACTATAAGGGCTTATTATGACATTTTGTGAAACTACAATTTAAAGGACCTATTTGACATTCTTTGAAACTTGCTTGAAATTATTACTTTTAATTTCGAGGACTAAAACCGTCATTTATTGAAAGTACAAAGTTTAGGGACTAAATTGTCATATTTGAAACTATATAAATACAAGGGTTAAAACGCAATTATTTCAAAATACAAGTTTAGGGTTCTTTTGGTAATTGTTGAAACTTATCTTTAAGAATATAAATATATATATTTTGAAATAAAAGTCCAAGGTTCACTTGGTCATTTTCTCAAACTTAAACTCTAGGGACTAAAGTTGAACTTCTTAAACCCATTTTAACTAAATATCCTAACCGGGTTAACTTTTATATAAGGATTCCTTCTTTAAAGCTTAACTCAGTTAACTCATTTAACTGAAATATGTTAACTAAGTTAGTCCCTATATAATAAATCCTTCTTTAAAACTTAACTCAGTTAGTGTAACTAACTGACTATTACAGGGACCATTTATGACATTTTCCAAAACTTCAGGGACCAATTATGTACTTCTGATGAAAGTTGAGGGGCTGTTATTGTAATTTTTCGAAAGTTTAGGGACCGATTTTGTAAAAAATGAAACTTGAGGGGGGCAAAGTGTAAATTCTCAAAATTCGGTCAAAAAGGGTCAAACCCTTTGAACCAGACATGTGTGAGGATCGAACTCGTGACCATGCGTTTGAAACCGAAGTGTCTTAGCCAGTTTTTCCTCCAGGCAGGAGCTGAAAGATTATGGAATTAAATTGTTTTATACATACATTAGAATTTTATATTATATTTTGAATATCAACAACTATCATCGCCGGCATGGGTTCCCATCCCATTTAAATCGTTGTTTAATTGATCTGAAAACATCACCAATAATTCCCAACTCATCGCCAACCCGATTACTCACTTTAATTCGACATAATATCGTGTCAACCGACTATCGATCGGACTTTTATAAAAAAATAATAACCGGATCAATCCCACTAAAATTGTCGAATTTGAGATCGAATTAGACCCCTATTTAAGTTCCCTAGATCACCATTAAGCTTGTACACCTTTCACATTGCTCAAACATATCGAAAAATGCCGGAAATTCAACCTGCAACTGTCGCCGGAATCAAGGTTCGCCGGATTTTGTCGAAACCGCACATCCGATCGATACCGGTCACTTTTTATTCGTCTAATCGGTATGATTTCACTCGTATTATGTTTCTGTAAAATTAATTTCATTATAATCCAGTATTGACATAGTAATCGGGCTGTTGACTTTCGTTGACCGAATTGGAGAAGAAGATGAACAGTGTTCATCTTCTATTTTTTTTTTATTTATTCACTCTATTTAACAGATTTTTAATTAATTCATATTAATTAGAGACTAATCTGTTTAAGTCCGAAAATTTTATCAGATATACTTTATCCACTGATACTTATATTAAAAATATAATATAAGTCAAAATATTTATTAAACTAATTTTTATATATTAAAAACAGTATTAACCTTTCAAAAATTATAATAAATCGAAATTAAAGAATTAATTATCAAATTTTTTATAGTAATTATTTTATATGTTGGACTTTACAGAAATAATATTGTTGGTAATATTTCACATAATTTTGATATTTCTGAAATTAAAACAGTGTTTACACTTTAAAAGTTTAGTTTCATTTTATATAAATAAATTATATAACTATATAAATTTTATCCAAGACTATTTTTATGACAAAAGATACATTATTAAGAGTTTATATAAATTTAGAATCTGAAATTTTATTACATCTAATTATTTAGATAATTAAACTTATGTAAACTTATTTATTGTTATTTTAATCATTTTAATTCATTCTATTTATTTAAAATGATTTCAAAACTGTAATAATTATCTTAAATCAGTAATATTAAAGTTCAATAATTAAAAATGTTATTGTTAATTATTCTGATTTAAATTAATTATTTTGATAATTAATCATATAATTATCATATTTATTCTTTAAACTATATAAATATCATTTACCAAATAATTATATATTTTTGTACTTCTAAATTCAATTATAAGTTATAAATTAATTATATCACTTATGAAATATTTTGGTATAATTATTTATGTTAAACAAATTATACAAATCGAATATAATTGATTCATTATTTTAAAATGTTTGTAGTAACTCAATTATGTACGTATATAATTTAATTATTTATGTCAAAGAAATATTGTTCATATATAATTCCTTATTCATTTTCCGAGTCCTCTTGTTAGGTTATCCAAACCACCTAATTACAAAACACTACCAAATCCTATAGATTTAGGATTTCCAATTATCCAATTAAACATTATTGTTGATACATATTCCATATTGTTGCATGTTCAATCAATTAGAGTGACGTGGAATCTTAATTCCAAGAACTCTCACACTTTGCATACTTGTTTGGATTTACCCGAGATCAAGGTGAGTTCATAGATTCCCCCTTTTACTTTAAACTTTTGGGGTGAAACATATGCTTATAAACTATATATCTATTTTGTCGTATTGATTCACTTGTTCAATTGGTTGATGCTTGAGTTATTACTGTTATTCTTTGTGCATTCATTAACTCCGTACAAGCCCATCGGTTATATTATAGCGCTATAGGTGTGACGCCCCATCATACTTCCAGTGAAACTTTGGTGAAACTTTTGGTTGGTATTCATGTCTATTTGAAACTTTTGGAAGTGTGGTGATAACCCGAGTGATACGTCTGAATGGTTTGAATGTACTCCCCATGTATATACTCGTATTATTTATTTTGCTTTGTGATATATCATACGGAAGGCTTAAACTTATTTTTGAACTATTGTGAAACAAAACCTATGAATTCACTCAACCGTTTGTTGACCCAAATATTTTCCCTAACATATGTTTCAGGTGACAATGTTTGATGACAGGAATTGCAAGAACATTTTATATAGGATTGATCAAGACATACGCCTTAGATTAAATCCAAATTTATCATTTGTGAAACAATTTATGTTGTATTTGTCTATGTACTCTTATATTATTCAGATGTGAATGCAATCTATTGAACTAAACTTAAATTATATTTCAACTTAACATAATCTCCATGTGCTCAAATGCATTCTATCAAGTTTCGTGACACCTTTGGCTTTTCCGCCTCCGGCCGGGGTGTTACAGAGTCAATACTGGTCAACCAGTCAACGTCAGGTCAACTGCCGGGTCAACACAGTCGACATCACGACCCGGTAACAACATTTAAACGACACTAAAGTTTTAGTCATATAGTTTTAGATTATGGATAGTTTACGCGACCGAGCTCAACCTGAATCGATTAGATATTAGCTATTTTTGATACATTGACAAAAAATTATACGTATAGTGTTTATATTATTGAAATATTGTTGAATTTTGATGAAAATATCGACAACTTTGATTGTCGGGTCGTCCAAAAACAGAGGAAACTCTGTCCGTTTTCGGTAAAAATACGATATACGAAACGTATTTTGTTATAAAAATGACACACATTGGAATCCAAGGTATTTTATACAAATGACTATAAGTGTATACTCAATTTTAGGGACATTGTATAACATATCAAACGAGATTATAATATTTGCCAAACACGAGTTATAAGTTACGAAACTTGTTGTTTATATAAAACATCAAAACACCAATAAATCGAAGACTTTGTAGACTTTTACAAAGTAAATATAATTGTTATATTCATTTCAATTGTCGCCAATATCGTATACTTACATGACATTATATTTATTCCAAACGCCGACTTTAAACTCTCTTACGAACTAAATATAGTTTTTGTTATATTATTTCAAACGTTTAATATTCGGAAATCTTATAAAGTAAATATAACTATTTATATTTATCAAGCGTCTAGAATCCGAATTCTTATAAAATAGATACATTTGTTTATATTCGTTTCAATGTCAAGTTTTCGAATATATATATATATATATATATATATATATATATTTATTTATTTCCATCTTACAACAACTACGACGACACGAACCGCTATCCACCTACGCCTTCTAGTCGAGACGACTAACACGACCTCGTACAAGTACATTTATATTTATATTTATAGATATAAGTATGTGTATATATATATATATATATATATATATATATTCTAAACCATTCGAAAACTAAGTCGTTTTCGAGACTTTGTTTTTATCCCGATTATAAGCGGGACCAAATAACCATAGATTGGTTATTCTAAATCAAAACAATAACACCTTCATAGAATCGTTGAGTTAACGATTCGGTAGAGCTCGGACACATAGTTTAGCTACGTTTAAATTAGAAACTGATAAGTTATTCCCTGTTAGGGATACTATAGATGCACGCTAGCTAATTCACGTTCTTGGAATGACACTTCAGAATCACGCTAAGCTAGCTTTGCACAAGGACATCAAGGTGAGTTCATAACCCCCACTTTTTACTGTTTTACATTTTTATAAATGTTTTTGGGGGTGGAAAGACATGTAAGTTTTGCAAAAACACAATGTTTCGATAAACAAAAATCACATGTTTCTAAACCATTTCGCAACATGATTTCAACGAACTCAAATGGTTTACGAAAAGGTTTAAGCTAAACTTACTGGTTCTTACAACAATACAAGGTTTTTGAAACATGCATGAGTTTCAATGACGTGGGCAAAGGCCCAAGGACATGGGCAAAGGCCCAAGGACATGGGCAAAGGCCCAATAACACTAGGTATGTAGCTATGGAATTAGATGATAACAGATCACTGTGCGTAAGTAGGAGGATGACAATAGTAACCATTATTCACGTAGTTACCAAGGTACAAAAGGTATAGATATATCGAGTTTGAGGCGCGCTCCACTCCGGGTTTGGTAACCTTTTATGAGTGCTTTTGTGATCCTAATTGATAACAAAGTTGTCTCGGTTTGGTTACTTACTTATGGCATAGGTCAGTGTATTAGCTACACACTGTTTGATCCTTAGATTCCATAGGTATCCTACATACTATGGTTTCAATACCGGTTTACAAAGATAACAGAAAACATTTCAATACCGGTACACAAAGATAACAGAAATCATTTCAATACCAGTTTACAGATGTGACAGAAAACATTTCATTACTGGTTTACAAACTCAACAGTTACATATATCGGTTTATAAACATAACAGAAAACATTTCGTTACCGATATACAAAGACGACATTTCAAATGCTTTGAGATATTAAGATCTCACAAACCGGTTTTTCAAATGCAAGATTACAAGTGTTTTAAAACGCATTTGATACAAAACAAACAAACTATGAACTCGCTCAACTTTATGTTAATTTTTCGCATGTTCTTTCTCAGGTTGCATTTTCAAAACTATGGAATGGTTGGAATAGGAGAACCCATGGGAATTCGAGTACTTAGCGGCGTTCATTTTCTAGAAGTCTTAGCTTATTTGCTTCCGCTGTGCAATGAAGATACCGGTCCAGTCACGCCATGCTCTGATATTTCGGGGTGTGACATTAATTTCACAATCTTCCAAAATCTTGTACACGTACTCATGCTAAATAATAATTCATATGTTTAGTTAAATATTATATTTAATATTATTTTATAATGTATACGTAACATGCATAAATTAAATATTAAGTTTGTAACACCCCAATCGCGTAATACAACAACACGCGACGGAAATATTGGGGAGTCACGTTACAAATTGTTCACAACTACTGGTACTAAATTGTTTCAATATTATTAACATTGTTTTACAAACAAAGAATACATGTAATTGTCTTTTGATTTAGAAGTCTAAGGCCCGAATGCAGTCCTAAGCGTTGCATGCTTGACTAGTTGAAACCTGAAACATATGTGAAAAATAGTCAGCATAAAAATGCCGGCGAATACATAGGTTTTGTTAGCCAAATAAATGGCAAAAGTTTGATATTGCAATACTTTGACAACTACAAGAGTTGTCGATTAAAAATGAATCTTGAAGCCAAAGAATGGCAAAAGTTTAGTATTGCAATACATAATCTTGATTGTGAAAACTCGTGGCAAAAGTATTGTATATGGCAATACGATTATTACTAAGTAATTTTTATGCCATTTGAAATTGTACATTGTAACCTCGTTGAAATCGTTGTAAAACTCGTTAATGTATTATTAGAAAACCAGTTATGGATTAATAATAACAGTTTTGAAATTAATCAAAACCTGTGTGAGTATTATATAAATTAAATCAATGAGTCATGATAATTCTTTTAGATATCCTTCTAAGAATCTAACATATAAAGATATGGGAGATTCTACGAAGATTTCGATAATCGAACATTGAAACAATAGTACACAAAACCCTAAAGTGATTCGTATGACGCTACAAGAATAATAAAATAAGAACACTTATATATAGGAAGTACCAGCGACGTATCCACCATATTCTTATTTTATTACACCTGTTTCGTTATCTAAATCACAACTACTACATAAACACATAATCGTCAACATGTACCAAGTCGTAAACACACATTAAAGTACACAATGAATCCAAACAAGGACTTCAGTATCAGTACTCTAAACATCCCATATATGTCTAGCTATGAAGATAGATATATACTACAGGGATCAAGTTCTCGTCACATCGTCTAGTCAAACACGCATTAAAGTACACAATGAATCCAAACAAGTACTCCAGTTTTAGTACTCTAAACATCCCATATATGTCTAGCTATGAAGATAGATAGATACTACAGGGATCAGGTTCTCGTCACATCGTATCACTGTACCACAACATCCTAAATCCTAATAGTGATTCGGGATAATGCCACGAAGGTTATTCCCTATACAACAATGGTCACCTAATGTGTTTGGTTGGATCCTAATGATCGACCAAACGGGTCGGGTTCGAAAGTCTAAGCGTTTGTTAAGACCGCTTATCTTACAACCCTATACAAGCACTAGACTAAAAGTGACGAGTTAAACATGTTAAAACATGCTTAACTAAGTTAGAAAACAAGTTTGATATCAAAACAAAGTGTTTTGATACCCAAGGATAGTTTCGTTGCAAAATACGCATAAACACGTACTTTGACCGAAACTATGACTCGTCACTTTGCCTAATCAACGTGGTAATCAGTAGGTATAGTCACAAGGAACTATAACCATCGTGATTACGCTCACGTTGCAAAGTTCAAACGAACTTTGTGTTGACCAAAGACTGGTCAAAGCAAAAAGTCAAACACTGTTTGACTTTCATGCTTAAAATGCATAAAAGTATGAAAGAAACTTACAAAAGGTCCAAGCCTTGAAGATTTGAACTCAAATTGCTCAGGTATGAAGCTTGAGAGCTCCAACTTAGAGTAGAAATGAGAACAAATGTGAGTTGGATGAATGAAATCAAGTGGGTATTTATAGATTTCGGACAACCGTTAGGATCGTTTCTCGTAATTCGTGCTTTAATCTAGACCATACAAGTGTTGCCCATTGTTTACAATACAAGGGGAACTTGAAAACCATCAAATGGTATTCCAAATCAGTGATCAAAACCATCAAAATCAGCTCAAATGACCAGATTCAAAGTTTCTGTCTGACATGTTGTCGCGGTCCGCGTAGACATATACAAGTTCTTATGCGCCCCTCCTGGAGAACTTCGACAGATTGTCAAGTTTAGTCCCTGCAGGCCTGAAACTTGGTTTTTGATGCATTTTTGACACGTTTAAGCCCCGTTAACTCCATTTCAAGGCTCTACAATGAAGTTAAAGTATAGGGAACTTAAAATATGCTCAAAAAATCTTGGATGTCGGTTCGTTTGGTCGTACGGTTGCGTTATTCGGTTAATTACGACGAAAACTCGAACGGATTAAAAAACGATCCAAATTACACGACGAATGGTATTTTTGCATTCCAAACACTAAAATAAAATATTTTAATGATTACAAAATTTTTTGGATGTCCGGATATGTTCAGAACGTGAGATATGCGCGAAAATGCAAACTTATGCACTTTTTGACGCTTTTAGTCCTTGTTTGATCAAAAAGTTTATTTTCACATACCGAACCCCTCAAAGCCTATTTCTAAGATACGTAAAGGATATTTAAGGTATGTTTAACTTATGATCAAGTTCCAGAATGTTCGTTGCTATACGAAACAGTAGACTTTCACAGTTTGACGCAAATAGTCCCTGTGATCAAATAAACTTGTTTTTGACACACCAAAGCCTTCAAAAATTATTTCTAAGTTATATAAAAGTTATTTAAGGTATGTTAAGCCTATGTCACTATTCCGGAGTGTTTGTCGCATTAAACTGATTACGTTTACGTATCAGTTTGCGTTTAACTTTCCAGAAAGTGATTTAAAGCTTGAATTTGAACTAAAAATCAAAACGTGAAATTGTCAAACACAACTAAACAAATTTTGAGACCAAAACACATTGTTTCTTTGATAAAAGATATTGTCCTACATCGTGCGATGTTTACGGAGCATAAGTATCACAAAGTTTTATTTATTTTATTATTTATATATTATAATTAATTCAGCTGCTTCACTTATTTGGCGCCTATAACTTCTAAAATATGACGTTTTATAAATAATGAATATGTCATTAGAACGAGAATATTTGTATCTACATTTTGAACCAAGTTTCATTAAAATCGGATTAAGTTCAAATATAATGTATTTTTATAATTTAATTATTAAACGGTTTCTAGGTCCGTCTAGGTACTTTATATTTCTAACAGTCAACTTACCCGTAGTCTACCCGTTTAATAATATAAGTTTTATATACTTTATTTTAATATAATAGAAATGTCACACATATACAAGCCAATTAATTAGTATAACATTCCAACCAATTATATATAAAATAGTTTTTAAAACTATATGGATCGAATAATTAAAATAAAACTAGTTACTAGTGGTTAATAAATTTAAACAAACCTATAATTCTTATATGATAAAAATTGAAAGGTTACATCCTCCCCAACTTGTTTTAAATATCGTCATCGAGATTTGGGCTACGATGTTTTCTTAAAGTTATGTCACGTCTTAGTCGATAAGAACAGTATTAAGGTAAATGACACAGAATCAAGACATGTTCAAATTTTGTGGATACGAGTTTTACAATAAATAGGACTCAAAGGTTCAACTGAATTATTTCAAAAATCGATGTCAAAGGAACAAGATGAAATGATATATTTTCCAAGGTGACTAGGTTTACGTGGGTCAAATCAAAAGAGAGATTTATAATCAATAGACATCTAAATTGAATATTTACAAGTTGTGAATGATTTTTAGAAACAATAGAATTCATTGTCAAAAGAAAACTTACTTTGATTGTCAACTGAAGAAGATTCAGAATCAACAAGCTCAAAATGAAATAGAAGCACGAAAATGATTTATCAACTATCAAACCATGATATAAGAAAATTCAGTGTGTTGACATTATTGAATTGCAATGATACACCGAAATACAATAGAGTTAGTGTATCATTGTCTTAATACATAATTGTATCAAGACTACTTTTAAATGATGAATCAAAGGAAAGACATACGTGGTTTTGAATGATTCGTATAATTATGATTAGCCAAGTTACAAGTTTATATCGACGCCGCAAGGTGTCGTAATGATTGAAATAGTTCAATAATTATGGTGACCGAACAATTTCATAGTGTTCGTAATCAACTAGAAGCTTTGATGAAGTAAATTTGGATATTCATTTTAAATAGGATTTTCAATTGATGATGAAAAGACCAAATGAATATCATAGAATTTTCGATCAATGATGAAAGAATCTTTAGAGGTACACTGGAATATAATACGAATTTGTGTACTCTTATCTTAACACATAATTGTATTAAGCTTGTTTTAAGATAATGAACCAACATAAATTATCCTTACATCAGGTGTGAAAATGAGATTAGCTCAAGTTTCAAATTAAAGAAAACGTCACCACAAGGTGTCGTAACCAAGTAAATGATTCAGTGAAAGTGAAGACCAAACAAGTCTATTATGGTTCTGAATAGATGAAGTACTTGACAGGATGCATTTATTTATAAACTTTTATTTGTACTAGGGTCAAATAATAACTTAACTTAGATATTACATATCAGCGATTACGTCTGGGATCATTTCTGCTTCATGCATAGTAAGTACGAATGCTCGCGCGTTCTTCTTAGCTCCGTCTGCTGTTTTTGTCTCGTTGTCTAGTGCTTTATTCAGTTTTGGGCAATATGGTTTGATGTGTCCTGTTTCTCCGCAATTGTTACAGATATTAGTTTTCCTTCTACATTCTTCCTCTATATGCCCAGTCATCTTGCGGAAGTTATAGTAGGGTGTTCTCCTATAACGGCATTTTCCTGAATGCTTTTTGTTACAGTTTCTGCAGGTAGGTTGCTCCAATGACGGTTCAGTTCCTTTCTTCTTGAATTCTTAGGAAATTTTCTGGGCTAACTCTTTCTTCTTGTTTTCTTTTCTTGTGGGGATTAGTCCATCTGTCAGGATGTTAGCTAGTTCAACTGTTTCTTCATTAGTCTGTGGTCTAGCGGCCTTGACCATGTCTCGGATTTCACTAACTAATCCCCAAATATAACGAGAAATTAGTACGGGTTCTGGTGAAGCCAGAGTTTGTACCATTCTTGCATATTCGAATAACATCGTCGTATACTCCTGACAATTCACATTTATCATTTTATGATTTAGGAATTCGTTAGCCATTCGTTCCTTTTCATAAGGGGGACAAAATTTCCTTTCTGTCATTTCCTTGATTTTTTCCCAGTTCATGGCATAAGCCATGTCACTTCCTTTTGCCTGAAGAATTGTATTCCACCATTCTAAGGCTTCTTCTTTAAAGAGGTTGGAAGCATACATCACCTTATCTTCTTCGTCACATTTGCTGATTTTAAAAACAACTTTCGTCTTATCCAACCATCGCAGAGCAGCTGTGGCGCCTTCACTGCCTGCGAACTCAGTTGGTTTACAAGCTAGAAATTCTTTGTAGGTACACCCGAGAGTCATTGCCTTCGTTTTCTTGGGAAATGGGCTTTTGATAATATCATCATTGCCTCCATTGACACTATGGCTAAAACTGTCGTCACGAGTATGCTTGCTACTCACAGCTTTATTGGGTTCTACAGAGTTTTTAACAGCTTTAATTATTAAAGGTATAGCATTAGCTATTTCTTGGGCTATTATATTTTCTATAGCATTTTTATCCAAAGGATTTTCATTATTAACATGAACTTCTGGATTATGTGATACTTCATTCGACATCTGAATTGCAAAGATTTAAAATTATTAATATCACAGAATAATTAAAACAAAACAATACTTTCAAGAATCATATATGCATATATATATATATATATATATATATATACATATAATTAAATCTACAAAAATAACACATAGGTTACTTTGTATTAATTTCCTAACTTTATTGTTTAAGTTTAGGTATTAAAAGAACACCTAAATAGCTTAAACAAGTGGCTCTGATACCACCTTCTCTCACAGCCCCCGACCCCACCCTGGGAGCGGGAGCCGTGAACCAGTCAGATGGTATCGGTGTTTATTAATTACGCAGTGAAAATTTTTTCATCAGGATCGTAGTTAGAAAATAATTTCAGAGTTTATAAAACACCAAACTTTTAATATTAAACAAATGGGCTAAACCCCATATTCAATTCAATTGTTTTTATATGAATAAACACAAATAAATAAAACATAAATTTCTTCTTTTATTCAGGTATTTATAGCCACTTTATTAAAGCTTTCAGTGCTCCATAGCTGGCTTCTATTATCTTTACAGCAAATTACCTGAAACGCGTTTCGAAAACAATTTATCAGTAATAAATACTAGCGAGTTCATTCCATTTTTATAAAAATATATTGTTATACTTTACAACATTAAGGGTTTTTATATTTTTTTATATTTACCCAAGTCAATCAGTATTTGTCACATGGTGGCAGTTCCGATATGACAGTGGTCATATCACTCATTGGCTCAATTTCGTCCAATAGTGAATTTATCAAATAATTATATCTTACTATTATTCAAAGTATCTATCACTAGACGATTCCCGTGACGGTGGTCATATAACTGTTGATCATTCTTTCAACTAGTGACTTTGGTCATAATACTGTTGATCATTCTCTCAACTAGTGCCTGTGGTCATATCACTATTGATCGTTCTCTCAACTAGTGACTATAGTTATAACACTGTTGATCATTCTTTCAACTAGTGCCTTTGGTTATGTCACCGTTGATCATTCTCTCAACTAGTGACTCTGTTCAATTCACTGTTGATCATTCTCTCAACTAGTGACTCTGAACTTAGTAGCGTCCCATGACAATACTGTCACACCCCTTTCTGCGGAGGAAGCACGAGGTGTGATCATGAAAGGTTTTCATTGCATACGATTGGTAAACATACTACATGCTCGTAAAATAACTTCAAATGCCAAACATTACATAACTAAAAACGTAGTTTAAATGTTTACATCACAAGACAGCATATTGTCTGAAAAGATTACAACTTTATTCAAAGACAAATATAACAACATCCAAGAGCATGAGTAAGACTGCGCGCACATCCACTTTAGTTACCTGAAATACATGTGAGTTTTTGGAAAAACGTCAACATAATGTTGTTGTGAATTCATGCAGTGATTTTATTGAATGTTTAAACACTTCAATGAAAACATGGTATGTAACTTGTAGAATGTATGAATGTTTGAATGTAACTTGTAAAACGTATATGTAACTGAGTACTATGAATGTTTGAATGTAACTTGTAAAACGTATATGTAACTGAGTACTATGAATGTTTGAATGTAACTTGTAAAACGTATATGTAACCGAGTACTATGAATGTTTGTATGTATCATGTAGAATGTATCTGTAACTGAGTACTTATGAATGTTTGAGATCGCTAGTGGTTTCCAAGGCCACTAACATGTGTCACGACATAGGAAGCCACCAAACCTAGGCATTTTTGTCGACTTTGACTGAGACACAAAAGCACTCATTGGTAGAAGTAGGCCAAGAGTGGGGTTGCCTGAAACCCATTAGACCTAACCTTTTGTTCCGCGGTCTGAATGTATATGTTGATTAATGGTGCTTATGGTACCCTATTCGGGACATGATCTAGAATGTTTCACTTGAATGTTTTTGTACTCCATCATACCATTTGTAACATGTATTTCACCCCCGAAGTAATAAAACCAAAAACAATTAAAGAAAATGGGGAGCATGAACTCACAACTTTGCGTTCCTGCGTCGTAAACTTCACCGGATTTGCTTATCTAGCGTCGTGACCTAAACGTGTTTTATTATCGTTAGTCACTAGACTTGTATCGCACAAGTACAAGTCACTATCTTTTGTATATGTGTTCTTGTGTTAAAAATAATTTATATTTTTAACTATGTGTCTTACTTATATTATTTCCTCAAAAATAAATATAAGTATCTTGTATTTTTCACCCGAATTGTGTATTCTGTCCAAATCTTCATTCATGTTCATAACTTGTCTAAGTTATTTATGCTATCAAGTAACATATTTTTATAAATATATTTTCTTGTATTTGTCTAAGCATGTTGTATGTGCTTTTTGTATCTTCACTTCTTATGAGTATTTAGCGTATTTTCAAGTCTTAATACACTATTACATGTAATACATACTACATACACTTAGCACAAAATTTGGTGATCAATAAATATATATATTTTTCTCAAAAATATACATACTTAATATCAATTTTAATCTTGAAGAAATCATCATTTCTTAGCACAAAAATTAGGGAAACCTTGGTAAATGTTTTTGGATACATTTTTAGGGAATAAGTTTCTCAAAACTTATATTTTTCTAAGTGTCAAAATTTAGAAAAATTTTGACAGAGTTTCCCCTAAAAATGGAGGTTTCCCATGTTTTCAAAACATGTGTTTATTTTCTTTTAATTCATCATCGAACATCAACAACTTATTCCACACCTATCAAGTGCCAAAATCAAGTAAATCACACTACATAATGAACTTGAAGTTTTGTAAAAACTTGTAGTAACTTACCATGTTATTTAGTAGGTTTAGTTGCCCTTAAAAACATGATTGTTTGTTTGTAAGTATCATTCTTGAAGGATTTAGTCATTTACAACTTGTAATCATATTTCACGAAAATATTTATTTATAACATCTTCTTGTTTCTCTAGTGTTTTTACACTTATTTCATCACCAAGAATAATGTAAGTTTAGTAAAACCATGACCTTTCAAAAATCATATTTTTGAACTTGGTTTTCTTGGAAAATCATTCATAAATCTTGGATTTATAAGTTTACTAGCTTACTTCATTTATTATTTTTCAAGAAATCATTTATTCATCAAGTTCATGTTTTTACATGAGGATGATATTCTTGTGTAAACACATAATCATCCTCTAACTTGTTAGTTCATGTGTTTAATCACAATCTAACAAGCTTTATGTATTGATCAACATCAATATTTCTAGTAATCAACAAGCAAACATTATACATCTACTAAACAACATCATTTCATCAAGATATCATCATATGCAAGCTTTATGTTTCAAGATTCAAGTTCAAGTCTTTTAGTGTTCTAGTTATTTCAACATAATATATCTTTTATCCACTAAAAATATGAAGTAACAAGGGTGTTCAAGAATCTTACAACTAGCTTAAAGCTAGGGAAGAATGATGATGGAGATTGAGTGGATAAAAGCACACGGAAGAGGTTCTTCAAGTTCCGTGAGCATCGAGCTTCGTTAGTGACCTTCTAGCACCTTGTATCACACTTGGAAATGATGAAGGAGATCGAAAATAATGGTGGTGTGGAGGGGCTTGTTTGGCCGTAGCTTATGTGAGGGAGAGAGGAGAGTTGTGTAGGGTGTTAATGTGAAGAAGATGAGATGATGTTCTTATATATATGCCATATCTTCATAAGATCTTCACAATCTAAATAAATCTTACACAATCCAAGTAATATAATATGGAGATTTAGGAAGATTATCAAAGATCTTGGTGGGGTCACTATATGGGCCGATTACTTGCATATGGGGGGGGGGGGGTAAATTGTAATTTAGAATGATAAGGTAGGTTACTAGTGGAAGTTAAATGTAAAAGTCTTGTATTTATGTGTATCATGCTTTATGTAATATGTTAGTGTGCTCGGGAATCATAACTAGCTCAGAAATATTAAAATAATGCTTCTAGTAATATTTTTATGTTCCGGATAATGTCCGGTTGTTCGGTTAAATACCAGTTCATTAAAGTGCTAAATTGCACCGTTTAGTGTCCTTTTGTAACCCTTTTGTGATGCTTTTAATTCCCGACACTTAGGGAAGTATTCTGGATAATAAAACATAAATTCTGCATGATATATCAAGGTTAAAATGCTGAATTATGGCTGAATTTAATAAAATCCTGCACTTAAAGTGCGTTTCGGGTGCTTTTTAGTGCGTATTTTAGCCTCCGGAATGTCTATATGTTAACCCTTGTATGCACTCTTGGGTTTTAATGTATTCTTGACGTTGAACCTACATCTAGGCTCCAATTTTATTGTTTGACTGTTTTCTGCAGACTTGTCGACATAATGTGTCTTACCGGTGAGTTTACTAGTATTTCTGACGCAACGCTGTTCATTAATGCATAAAGTAATTCTTGTTGTATAAAACGTGCATGAATTCACAAGTATAACATGTAACCAAACAATGTTGACATTTAAGCACATAATTGCAGTTATTAAATATTAATTAGATTGTACGAAAATTACCGGTTTTATGCCAGTTGTCACAGTCTCCCCCCGTTAAAAGAATTTCATCCCGAAATTCAGGCTGATCTGTCTCTCGCAGGAGTTTTCTTGAACAGGTGGGGGTACTTTTCTTTAAACTGGTCTTCACGTTCCCACGTGTACTCGGGACCGTGCTTAGAGTTCCAGCGTACTTTGACAAGTTTCACACTGCTCCTCCTGGTCTTGTTGACTTTCCAGTCGGTAACCTCAACGGGTTGTTCTGTAAATCGGAGGGCGTCATCAATATGCACTTCATCCGCCTGGATGATCACATATTCTTGTGTTGGACTCTTCTTGAGATTGGTTACATGGAACGTATCATGTACTCCATTAAGTTCTTCCGGTAATTCCAACTTGTATGCCACGGTACCAATTCTTTCTAAGATCTTGAATGGTCCGATGTATCGTGGATTCAGCTTTCCACGTTTTCCAAATCTTACTACGCCTTTCCAAGGTGAGACCTTTAACAACACTTTGTCTCCCACCTCGAATTCTAATGGTTTTCGTCTTCGATTAGCGTAGCTCTTTTGTCGATCTCGAGCCGCCTTAATGCGCTCTCGGATCTGCATAATCTTGTCGGTTGTCTCTTGTACAAGTTCAGGACCAACCATTCATTTGTCTCCAGCGTCTGCCCAACATAAGGGCGATTGGCACTTGCGACCATATAGAGCTTCGAACGGTGCGGCTTTTATGCTTGTATGATAACTGTTATTGTAGGAAAACTCAACTAAAGGTAGATGAGTATCCCAGCTGCCGCCTAGATCCATGACACATGCGCGAAGCATATCTTCTAATGTTTGTATAGTCCGTTCGCTCTGGCCGTCTGTTTGTGGATGGAAGGCCGTGCTTAGATCTAGCTGAGATCCAAAGGCTTCCTGAAAGGATTTCCAGATTCTTGAGACAAAGTGTCCATCTCTGTCTGAAATAATTGAGATAGGCACTCCATGACGTGCCACAATTTCCTTCAAGTATAACTCAACGAGCTTTCCAGTGCTATCTTTTTCTCGGATCGGTAGGAAGTGCGCAGACTTCGTTAACCGATCGACTATTACCCATATCATATCGTGCCCTCTAGGGGTCTTGGGTAATTTCGTTATGAAGTCCATCGAGATTTTCTCCCATTTCCACATGGGTATCTCTGGTTGTTGCAGTAGGCCAGACGGTTTCTGATATTCAGCCTTAACCTTAGCACATGTTAGGCATTTTCCAACATAAACAGCAACATCGCTCTTGAGTCTCGGCCACTGTCACACCCCGATATTTCCACATATTACCGGTGGGCCCGGTGGGGAGTATCGTGACGTAGTTGATATCATCATGGTCAAACATACATAGAATAGCACAGCGGAAGTCTTGGAATATAAAATATTATTACAAACTCAAATGTCTGAAAATATCAAAGTATTTATTGTAGACGATCCTGTAATATCAAATCCACAGGTGGATCTTTACAGAAAGTATAAAATGAAGTTTAGCAGACTTTAAGGCATCTTTAAGGATTTGCAAGATCCTCTATTTCGACACCGAGCAATCCCCCAACCTATTACGAGTAGTACCTGCCACTTAGTCTTTGGAAAATACGCCAGTTTTCACTGGTAAATACAATTAACCGACTCATTTAAAAAGAGTTTATGAAAATTGATTTAAGTGCACAAGGCACAAACCATTTATAACTTGGGACAATCTTTAATAAAATCTTGTATACAGTTTTACATGTTTGTCATACATATGGGGCCGGTTTGGAAGCCGGTCATGATTAACCGACTCACCACTTATAAAACCCACAGAGGAGTTATCCCCATCTTGTGAGTAATTTAATATTTAGCATTTGCATCTATCAGGTGTATGCCTACACCCCGTGCATAGGTCGTGGCCATTAATAACTTAAATGAGCCGAGGATATCCAGGACACGGTCGTTAACCCCCAATGTTTATGTTATCAAACAAAACAGATTAAAACGGGTTATGCAGATTTATTAAATCACAATCCGATTAAATGATCTCATACCCGACCAAGCGGTATTAATATACCGTATCCCAAGCCCGTATAAGGGAAAATAAGTTAAAAGTATTTACCTGAGCTAATACTTGATTCACAGCAAAATAACTCAGTCGTATCCAATCTATCTAAATGCAGGTAGCTTTTACCGGGTGGCTCTAGCCTGGAGTGATGGTAATATATAACCAATTCAAAATGCTAACGGTCTTATTTAAGTCGCAGAGTTAGACCGACTAGCTTAAAGAATCTAAAACGGTACGACATGCTAGATTAAGCGATGACCGAAATAGAATGTTATTCAGACCCAACAGGTACAAAGACTTGTATATTATTGGTAAACTAAACACATTCCAGATTTTGAGATAAAAATGATAAGGTTAAACCCGTTTCGGCAAACTTACGTAAACTAGTTACATAAACCGATCCAAACACGTAAATGCGTAACGGGCAACCAAATGAACCATATACAAGTTCCATATGTTATTATGCTTAGAATATGTTAATACATCAGTAGGATGTTAACATATATGCCCAAAAAGTAATTAAAACCAAATTAAGTCCCGTAGGGGCATTTTGGTCATTTTACCCTTTATAAAAGAGGTTTTTAAAGCAAACCAAGGTTCTGTTCTTTGGTAATCAGTAAAAACATTTATTTTATCACATTACATCAGTAAGATATCATACATATGTGAGGTTTACCATTCATGGCCAAACTATGCCCCGAAAGGGTATTTTGGTCATTTCACATACGCTTTTACGGACATTTTTTGAAGTCTGAGTTCATGACTTATACCTACTGTAATAATATTAAAATTTGTTAAAAAATTCAGTAGGTAAACAAGTCTTAGGTGTTAATTATGGTTTAAAACCATACTATGCACCTAAATAGCGTAAAAATCGCTAATTGACGATAATTAAGTGGTTTTATGGAAATCTGAGATTTTGATCAGTTTTGAATGCTCAAAATAATTTATTTAATATATGAAATCAGTAGGAAAAGGTTTGGCATTCAAATCATTCGTAAATCTCATTTTATGCATGAAAAGGGTATTATCGTCATTTACCGAATAATACAAGAACTCTATGATATGATCAGTTTATAATCTGATCAATAGTTCCAACAATCCCTTAAAATAATATCTTAACAGTAGGTAATGAGTTTTGGGTCAAAATCCAAGTTTAAACATGCCTTATGCAAGATATCGCAATTTAATTAATTAAAAGCTTCTAATTACGATATCGAGCATAACTCCTATTTGGGACCAAGAACTAATGTCAAATTTTCGGGACAAGCTTATATATCAGTAACAAAGGTTTTTGTCCTCTCACATTTCTAAAAATCTCGTTCATATGTCAAAAGGGCAAAATGGGCGTTTATAAGCATAATAACGAAAACTAGCGTATGATTCACACTACTAAGGACCAGGTAATATAACCTTAGGGGGTTATACTACAGCAATATATGGTCCTAATGGAAGCTTAAAACATAAAGGATTTGAGCTAGATTGGGTCAGAACTGAAAGTCAAAGCAAAAGTCAAGCTTTTGCGACTTTCGGTTGCGAACCGACCCTAAACTCAAAATTGTCGGGTTGGACATGCTTAGACATGTTTTAATAATTATTACAAAGTTATTAGAATGTTAAAATATAATTTATAACCTCTGCATCTATGGTTTTTAATTAATATTCACAAACTGTCAAGTTTGACTTTTTACCTAAACGGTTTGACCCGACAATTAACTAAGTAAACGAAGGAATTAGGAGGTGCCCTTTTAGGGGTTAATCACCTACCTAAATATGGTCACATACCCACATTTAATTCGATCAGTGGCTGGACCATGAGAGTTTAAATCAAAAGTCAAAGCTAATTTACGATACTTGACTTTTCGGTTTATAAAACTATGAAACTGAACTATAAGGTGGGCTAAGGTACTTACAAAGGGTCCATGCTAACTTTTCTACAAGAATACAAGTTCCATTCAGTTCATGAAGCTCCAGATTGAGAGAAAGAACGATAAAATGAGAGGTGTGCCCAAAAATGAATGAAAGACACTCCTATATATAGTTTTTGGATTTGATTTGGATCTAGACAAGTGTTTAGAGGTTTAATCAGATCATTACACCTGTTATAGCAGCTGTCATAATTGGTTTGGAGCCCAAGGAATCGACTAAGATAGGTTTAGAAGTGAATGGAGTAGTGAACAAGCAAAAACAGAAAAAATATATAAACTGCTGCAGACCTAGCCTCGCGGCCCGCGTAACATGTGGCCCAAGTCTTCACGGCCCGCCTGCTTGTCTGGCCCAGCGAAGAAGTTTGACTGAATGCAGAACTGGTCCCTGTTTCTTTCATTTGTTTCTTAAACAACACTATATGTTGCTGATTTCTTAAATGGCCACGAAAATAGCAGCCCATTGAGCTTATGGTCCGAGTTCAAGCCCAACCGGCCCAAGCATGTTTCAGGTTTTTACAATATTAGTCCTTGTCTCTTTCTGAATCACTTTTAACTTCCAAACGTGACATAAATGGCCCAAAACTTCACGTTTATGTATTATGATAAAAATAAGGTACCATATCATCAATGATCAGTCTTAGGCACACCAGGAAGCATAATCAATCATTGCGGAGTTCCCGGTTCTTTTAAAAGGTCACACGAAGCGTGATTTCACATGTTTAACGCTTTTAGTCCTTTTTAACGCGTAAAGTTGCGCTTAATAGCATTTATCGGCATTAAAGCCTTCCATGGCTCATATGAGGTATCCCGAGCGTATGTTCAAATATTACGATGCTCCAGTTCGCTCAAAAGGTCATTCAAAGGTGGATTATCCAATGTTGACGCTTTTGGTCCCTCTAACCCGTAAACTTGCGCGTATTGATGTTTAATAGCATCAAAGCCCTATGTAGCACATATTAGGCATTCTCGAGAGTACGATTTCACATCGTAATGCTTTGGGTTCGTCAAAAGGTCATTCAGAGGTGTAATTAAACATGTTGACGCTTTTGACCCCTCAAAGTTACAAACTTGCGAGCAAATTTCACTTATTGGCATAAAAGCCTTGCATAGCCAATATTAGGCATTCCCGAGAATATGATGAAACATAATGAAGCTCTCAGTATGTTAAAAGGCCACTCAGAGGCCTATTTTAGGCATGTTGACACTTTCAGTACTTCTATATTCATAGTTTTCGATTTTTGACAAAATTAGTCCCTCATAGTCAACGTTTGACTTTATTAGGGTTCATTACACGTGTCACCACATCATTGGACACGATTTTACGAGGTGTTACATCCTCACCCCCTTAAAAGAAATCTCGACCCCGAGATTTGCTCAAATAGATGGAAGTACTTTCTGTCGTAAACTGAACTTAACTTCCACAGTCATTTAGGGACCTTTACGGTTATTCCACTTGACCTTTTCAATAGGTGCATGCTCCTTTTTGGAGTTTCTTAACCTGTCAATCCTTGATCGATATAGGTCTTTCAATAAACCTCAGGCTTTCATCAATCTATACGTCTTCATGAGACATTGCTAGCGATTTATCAGCTAGGCATTTCTTTCAGTTAAAGATGTGGAACACATTGCGAATTCCACTAAGCTCCTTAGGCAAGTTTAGCTTAAGCTATACTGCCGACACATTCGATGATCTCGAATGATTTTATATATCCAGGGTTTAACTTGCCCTTTATTCCGAAACGTATCCTACTCTATCATATTGATATTTCCAATAGAGTCTTGTTCTATCTTTGGAACTTTAAGATACTTGCGCCTTTCTTTCGCATTGCTCTATTGCCGATTACTGGCAGTTTCCAGATGATTACGGATTCATAATATCCTATCCGTCGTCCTTAAGACAAATCTTAGATCCTGATAAATAAGCTTTCCCAATTTCCTACCCAACAAATGGGCGTTGGCTATTTCTCCCAAAAAAGGTCTCCAAAGGAGCAGCCTTGATGCTTATATAATGCTATCAGTTATAGTAGAACTTAATTATGGTGAGATAGTTATTCCAACTATTACTCGAATCAATCTTAAGGAATCATCTATCCTCATAGTTAGTCGAACGAATCGACGATCCTGTGCAGCTAATAACGATTATTAATCGTTTCTTAGTTAGGTTGCAGCAACCAATGCACAAACGTATTACATCACACTTTCTTTCTTTTATCAACCATATTCAGAGCTCTTAAGATGATGAGCTAAGCTGTACAAGCCTTTCTCCAAAAACTCATCTGGTTAATTCTCAGTTCTTCCATTTACGTTGACGCTGACCGATATAGAGCTTCTGTAATAGATATAGCTCTTAATAGGATGTAAATCCTAATTCCATCTTGCCTCTCTAGAGGTCAAACAGGGTAGTTCAACTGAGAAGAAATCAAGTTATCCAAATATGATAGAGGTAGCTTCAATCTTCGACCTTGGTCCACTTACCGTCGATTGTGTCATGCAAATGACATATCTGTCTTACGAGTGCACGGATGCCTTAAGTAGAGACGCTTACTTAGGCATTTTTATTATGGATATCTTCTTTGAACACCACTAGCTGACTTTAGTACAATATGACCATTGGAATGTCTTAGTGGTTCCATGCATTAAACCTCCATACTGATCAGGCATGGAAGCAATCTATGGGACACACTAGGTTACGCCAATCCTCATATGGCGCTTTTATCAAACATAGTTGGCACTCGTAGTTGATAAAATCAATGAGGAAAATAAAAATAACATATATTGTCGTACTCTATTCGAAGAAAGAGTACTCTTAGATTTTCCAGAGAGATCATTGCCGAGAAAGAGTAGAAACAGTCTCCGAGGTTTCAATGGTAGGTTCTACCTTGTGGATAATATAAAGGTTTGCTAAGCTTATGGTTTATGAAGACTTATTATTTCCTGTATTAAAAACATGACACTTAGCGGAAATTATCATTTGGTAAATGATAAGGAATGTATTTAATGACATCATGTTTTGCCTCTTGGCATTCATCAGGTGAGTTCAGGCGTTTCCTTTCTTAGCCTTTCCAGGCTTAGCTGCACCTTCTTTGGCAGCTTTATGGCATCTAGCTCTGATGTGGCCTTGCTCACCACAGCCGTAACAGACTGCATTCTTTATGTCCCTACATTCATGGGACTGATGACCAGTTCCTTTGCAGATGCCACACTGCTTTGGTCTTTGTTCTATTTGACACTGTCCCCAGTGTCTTTTATAGCAATTCTTACATACAGGCTTCTTACTGAACTTATGTTGGTTCTTATTAAGCCCGTATTTGCTCTTTTTCTTAGATTTCTGGGAGTTACCCTCCTCCTTTGGTTCATCCTTCACATTCAAAGTGTGAACAAAACTCTTTTCATGAGCAATTGGATGTGGTTTTGAATGAAATTTAGAACGAGAAGCATTCGGCTCTTGAAACTGTTTCATGACCTTTTCCATGGCCTTTCCAACTGCTGTGTCAGCCACAGCTTGGAGATTAACTCCATTAATATTGAGGTTTACGTTGGTAGCATTATTAGCTTTTGTCGTATTAATAGTATCGCGACTGTTATCTACCTCATCCGAGTTTACCATACTCGAAACTTGGTATTAATCACCAAATTAGACAATTGTTAGTCATCATCCTGATGACCTGACATAGATTATCCATGGCATCCATAAACCGTATAGGCTATTATGTTCCGAACATTCCTAATGAATGTTATTTGAATGTATATCCTTTACATTTAGCCTAGGTCACAAAAGGACCATCAATGGCATTTAAGGTTTGGAGCAAGTCCATTACCCGTTTGACAGGGGATCATAACATCACAACTGTCTTTGTCACAAGGACGATTATGAATAGCTCGAAGGCTAGCCTCGCAAGACTTTTATTAATATTTATATATACATATGGCACAGAGGCCTGTCGCGAGGAACGTAGAAAGGTATGGCATAATGCCCAGTTATGAAGGACATAAATGATTATACGGCTCGAAGGCCTCGTCGCAAAAGACATTTAGATATGGCACTAAGGTCTGTCATGGAGGACATTTATCAATTCTGGCACAAAAGGCCTGTCACTAGGAAGGTTAACATTTAATATGTTCACTTGAATGACAAATTATAGCACATTGGCTTGTCATGGATGACTTTAAAACATAACTCATTGATTTGTCACCAAGGACATTGGTTAATTAGCCGTAATCTTATTGGATTAGGGGCTTCCAGGCTTGAACATAGTTCTTTACCTTTGGACAGGGAGTCATAGACTACAACTGTCATTGTCTCTAAAGACGACTTATTTGGCACAAAGATAAACCAATTGACATCACTAATGGATGTTCATATATCATCATTGCATTTGATGATATTAGTCATGATCACATTGATCATATTGATTGTTAGGGTTGGGTATAACCCACCACTTTGGACAGGGAATCATAAAGACCACCACTAACTTTGTCTTATCGAAAATGGAATAAAGTGTAGCCCATAGGCATTTCATCACAAGGGATGTTTATGATATGATCATCACATTGATGATACTTGCCATGATCTACTCTGATCATATAGGCTTTAAGGCTTGGACGTAATCCAATACCTTGACGACTGGTGTGGTTTCTCACGCCACACTGCCAGGAGTGTTAACATGTTCTCAGATGTTAACAAAGATTAATTATCTTTAAGAGGGTTTTACCATCATAGCCATGTTTATAAACATATAGGCTAGGTTATACCATTAAGAGGATCTTTTGAAAATTTTCGGCTGATCGATAAAGCTCGAGTAAAATCAAAACTATTGTTGGATAAAGGACAAAATGAATACCTACATAAAACTTTCAAAACTTTCCTAAATTATTAGGAATTTACAATAGTGCCTTAATCAGGACTTTTAGTAATATATTTGTCCACAGAGGACTAAGAGAAAAATATAAGTCCGTATAAGGACTATAAATATTATAAGTCCATATAGGGATTATAATGAAATATCATGTCCTCAAAGGGACTATTTTGAAATAACGTATCCCTAAAGGGATTTTAATGAAATAACATGTCCATAAAAGGACTATATTGGTACAGCGTGCACACAAAAGGGCTTTGCGGTACAAATGTCCTCACAGGGACTTTATGTCGAGAGACACGTCCTTAATGGGACTTATTAATGAAACAATATGTCCTTGAAAGGACTATAATAAAATATCATATCCACAAGGGATCTTAATGTAATAATTTGTCCATAAAAGGGACTTTAGTGAAATATCATATCCACAAGGGATTTTATTGGAATAATATGTCCACGAAGGGACTATGATGAAATAATACGTCCTTGAAAGGACTATAATGAATTATTATGTCCGCTAGGGGATTTTGATAAAATAATATATCTATGAAAGACTTTTAATGAAATACTATACCCATGAAAGGACTATGATAAAATATAATGTCCATGAGAGGACTATATTGAAATATCAAGTCCATGAGAGGACTATGATAAAATATAATGTCCATGAGAGGACTAAATAAAAAATGCCCATATAGGGTCTTAAGTCGAAAGGTATGTCCACACAGGGACTAAATAAAAGAGATAGGTCCTTATAAGGACTTAAAAGACAAAAATATTATGAAGGAAGGATTCTCTAACGTCTTCCTTGCTCTATTTCGATTGTTTCTCTTCTTTGTTCGCCATATACGGTAAGGGCACTGAAGGCCTCAGCAAATAAGGTAAATATTCCAATCAGGATCCGTTATAGAGGTAGAATTCAAGGATTCAATGGTTAAGGAATGATATGGATCACGGATTGGGTTTTGACTGATATAATCCAAGTCTGGGATTCCAAAAACTTGGAGGTAAGAAATACGGATCATCAACATTCACTAGCATTATCTTCAAAACAGGAGCCTCAGGGACCACCTGGTATGGACTCTACTGACACAGACCTTAAAATTTGAGCCTCAGGGACATCCGGTATGTACTCTGAAGTCTGATTGCAATTCAATAGATTTGGTTTTAGGAATGAGTCCTTAAAGGTATTTTCTCCAAATCGGTCGCACGCTTATTCTAGCCGTATTGTGAAGTTCGGCATTCCTCGGCTTTGGAGGAGGAGAATCTCTATCAACGGCTTCCTTGCTTGGCGATTTATTCAAATTTCATAAAATCGAAAACAATGTTTACTTAATAGGGATGAGAGTATTCCTATGTTAAGTCTAGACTCAAAAGCTCTAAGGAATATGCTACTGTGTCATTGAGATTAAACACAAAAGGTTAGTGTTTAATACACTCAATGTTGGCTCTGATACCAACCTGTCACACCCTGATATTTCCACATATTACCGGTGGGCCCGGTGGGGAGTATCGTGACGTAGTTGATATCATCATGGTCAAACATACACAGAATAGCACAGCGGAAGTCTTGGAATATAAAATATTATTACAAACTCAAATGTCTGAAAATATCAAAGTATTTATTGTAGACGAGCCTGTAATATCAAATCCACAGGTGGATCTTTACAGAAAGTATAAAATGAAGTTTAGCAGACTTTAAGGCATCTTTAAGGATTTGCAAGATCCTCTATTTCGACACCGAGCAATCCCCCAACCTATTACGAGTAGTACCTGCCACTTAGTCTTTGGAAAATACGCCAGTTTTCACTGGTAAATACAATTAACCGACTAATTTAAAAAGAGTTTATGAAAATTGATTTAAGTGCACAAGGCACAAACCATTTATAACTTGGGACAATCTTTAATAAAATCTTGTATACAGTTTTACATGTTTGTCATACATATGGGGCCGGTTTGGAAGCCGGTCATGATTAACCGACTCACCACTTATAAAACCCACAGAGGAGTTATCCCCATCTTGTGAGTAATTTAATATTTAGCATTTGTATCTGTCAGGTGTATGCCTACACCCCGTGCATAGGTCGTGGCCATTAATAACTTAAATGAGCCGAGGATATCCAGGACACGGTCGTTAACCCCCAATGTTTATGTTATCAAACAAAACAGATTAAAACGGGTTATGCAGATTTATTAAATCACAATCCGATTAAATGATCTCATACCCGACCAAGCGGTATTAATATACCGTATCCCAAGCCCGTATAAGGGAAAATAAGTTAAAAGTATTTACCTGAGCTAATACTTGATTCACAGCAAAATAACTCAGTCGTATCCAATCTATCTAAATGCAGGTAGCTTTTACTGGGTGGCTCTAGCCTGGAGTGATGGTAATATATAACCAATTCAGAATGCTAACTGTCTTATTTAAGTCGCAGACATAGACCGACTAGCTTAAAGAATCTAAAACGGTACGACACGCTAGATTAAGCGATGACCGGAATAGAATGTTATTCAGACCCAACAGGTACGAAGACTTGTATATTATGGGTAAACTAAACACATTCCAGATTTTGAGATAAAAATGATAAGGTTAAACCCGTTTCGGCAAACTTACGTAAACTAGTTACATAAACCGATCCGAACGCGTAAATGCGTAACGGGCAACCAAATGAACCATATACAAGTTCCATATGTTATTATGCTTAGAATATGTTAATACATCAGTAGGATGTTAACATATATGCCCAAAAAGTAATTAAAACCAAATTAAGTCCCGTAGGGGCATTTTGGTCATTTTACCCTTTATAAAAGAGGTTTTTAAAGCAAACCGAGGTTCTGGTCTTTGGTAATCAGTAAAAACATTTATTTTATCACATTACATCAGTAATATATCATACATATGTGAGGTTTACCATTCATGGCCAAACTATGCCCCGAAAGGGTATTTTGGTCATTTCACATACGCTTTTACGGACATTTTTTGAAGTCTGAGTTCATGACTTATACCTACTGTAATAATATTAAAATTTGTTTAAAAATATAGTAGGTAACAAGTCTTAGGTGTTAATTATGGTTTAAAACCATACTATGCACCTAAATAGCGCAAAAATCGCTAATTGACGATAATTAAGTGGTTTTATGGAAATCTGAGATTTTGATCAGTTTTGAATGCTCAAAATAATTTATTTAATATATGAAATCAGTAGGAAAAGGTTTGGCATTCAAATCATTCGTAAATCTCATTTTATGCATGAAAAGGGTATTATCGTCATTTACCGAATAATACAAGAACTCTATGATATGATCAGTTTATAATCTGATCAATAGTTCCAACAATCCCTTAAAATAATATCTTAACAGTAGGTAATGAGTTTTGGGTCAAAATCCAAGTTTAAACATGCCTTATGCAAGATATCGCAATTTAATTAATTAAAAGCTTCTAATTACGATATCGAGCATAACTCCTATTTGGGACCAAGAACTAATGTCAAATTTTCGGGACAAGCTTATATATCAGTAACAAAGGTTTTTGTCCTCTCACATTTCTAAAAATCTCATTCATATGTCAAAAGGGCAAAATGGGCGTTTATAAGCATAATAACGGAAACTAGCGTATGATTCACACTACTAAGGGTCCATGCTAACTTTTCTACAAGAATACAAGTTCCATTCAGTTCATGAAGCTCCAGATTGAGAGAAAGAATGATAAAATGAGAGGTGTGCCCAAAAATGAATGAAAGACTCTCCTATATATAGTTTTTGGATTTGATTTGGATCTAGACAAGTGTTTAGAGGTTTAATCATATCATTACACCTGTTATAGCAGCTGTCATAATTGGTTTGGAGCCCAAGGAATTGACTAAGATAGGTTTAGAAGTGAATGGAGTAGTGAACAAGCAAAAACAGAAAAAAATATATAAACTACCGTAGACCTGGCCTCGCGGCCCGCGTAACATGTGGCCCAAGTCTTCACGGCCCGCCTGCTTGTCTGGCCCAGCGAAGAAGTTTGACAGAATGCAGAACTGGTCCCTGTTTCTTTCATTTGTTTCTTAAACAACACTATATGTTGCTGATTTCTTAAATGGCCATGAAAATAGCAGCCCCTTGAGCTTATGGTCCGAGTTCAAGCCCAACCGGCCCAAGCATGTTTCAGGTTTTTACAATATTAGTCCTTGTCTCTTTCTGAATCACTTTTAACTTCCAAACGTGACATAAATGGCCCAAAACTTCACGTTTATGTATTATGATAAAAATAAGGTACCATATCATCAATGATCAGTCTTAGGCACACCAGGAAGCATAATCAATCATTGCGGAGTTCCCGGTTCTTTTAAAAGGTCACACGAAGCGTGATTTCACATGTTTAACGCTTTTAGTCCTTTTTAACGCGTAAAGTTGCGCTTAATAGCATTTATCGGCATTAAAGCCTTCCATGGCTCATATGAGGTATCCCGAGCGTATGTTCAAATATTATGATGCTCCAGTTCGCTTAAAAGGTCATTCAAATGTGGATTGTCCAATGTTGACGCTTTTGGTCCCTCTAACGCGTAAACTTGCGCATATTGATGTTTAATAGCATCAAAGCCCTATGTAGCACATATTAGGCATTCTCGAGAGTACGATTTCACATTGAAATGCTTCGGGTTCGTCAAAAGGTCATTTAGAGGTGTAATTAAACATGTTGACGCTTTTGACCCCTCAAAGTTACAAACTTGCGCGCAAATTTCACTTATTGGCAGAAAAGCCTTGCATAGCCAATATTAGGCATTCCCGAGAATATGATGAAACATAATGAAGCTCTCAGTATGTTAAAAGGTCACTCAAAGGCCTAGTTTAGGCATGTTGACACTTTCAGTCCTTCTATATTCATAGTTTTCGATTTTTGACAAAATTAGTCCCTCATAGTCAACGTTTGACTTTATTAGGGTTCATTACACGTGTCACCACATCATTAGACATGATTTTATGGGGTGTTGCAGCCACCAATAATATTCCTTTAAGTCTTGATACATTTTATCCGATCCTGGATGGATCGAGTATCTCGACTTGTGTGCTTCATCAAGGATGATTTCTCGTATACCGCCATAGGGCGGAACCCAAATACGCTTCTTAAAGTATAAGGTTCCCTCTTCATTTAGCACCATGTGTTTCAACATACCCCAGAGGTATTCAGCTTTACGGTTTTCCATTTTAAGGGCTTCTTGTTGTGCATCACGAATGCGTGCAGTGAGGTTCGTTTGAATAGTCATTTTCAATGCTCGAACCCTTAGGGTCTTAACCCTTTCTTTTCGACTTAATGTGTCTGCTACAACGTTTGCCTTTCCAGGATGGTACTTAATCTCACAGTCGTAATCATATAGCAGCTCGACCCATCGCCGCTGGCGCATGTTCAATTCCTTCTGATCAAATATGTGTTGTAAGCTTTTGTGATCTGTGAAGATTGTACATCGAGTACCATATAAATAATGTCGCCAGATCTTCAAGGCGAATACCACCGCACCCAGTTCCAAGTCGTGCGTGGTGTAGTTCCTTTCATGTACCTTCAATTGTCTTGAAGCATAAGCGATGACTTTCTGGCGTTGCATGAGCACACAACCCAAACCTTGTCGTGAAGCGTCATTGTATACCACGAAGTCTTCAGTGCCTTCGGGTAATGATAGTATTGGCGCATCGCGTAGCTTGTTTTTAAGTAGTTGGAAGGCTTCTTCCTGCTTGTTACCCCAGTCATACTTCTTGTCTTTCTGCGTAAGGGTAGTTAGCAGTTGAGCTATCTTTGAGAAATTCTCAATAAACCGTCGATAATAGCCCGCTAAGCCCAAAAATTGTCGAACTTCAGTTGGGGTGTTGGGGGCTTCCCAATTCTTTATTGCTTCAATCTTGGCTGGGTCTACATGAATGCCCTTCTCGTTCACAACTTGACCAAGAAATTGTACTTCGCGAATCCAAAATTCGCATTTCGAGAATTTTGCATAAAGTTTCTCTTTCTATAGTAGTTCCAGAATGGTTCTGAGGTGTTGCTCATGCTCTTCTTTCATTCCGAGTAAATCAAGATATCATCAATAAATACAATCACGAATTTATCGAGATATGGCTTGCATACGCGGTTCATCAGATCCATAAATACCGCTGCGCATTCGTTAGTCCGAACGGCATTACAAGGAATTCGTAATGCCCATAACGTGTTCGGAATGCAGTCTTTGGTACGCTTTCCTCTTGTATTCTTAACTGATGGTATCCAGATCGAAGATCGATCTTGGAATAGTAGCTTGACCCTTGCAATTGATCAAATAAGTCATCAATCCTCGGTAGTGGGTACCGATTCTTGATTGTGAGCTTGTTCAGTTCTCTGTAATCGATACACATCCGCAGAGTTCCATCCTTCTTCTTCACGAACAATTCTGGAGCTCCCCAAGGCGAGAAGCTTGGCCTTATGAATCCCTTATCCAACAACTCCTGGAGTTGTGTAGATAATTCTTGCATTTCGGATGGTGCAAGCCGATAGGGAGCCTTGGCTACAGGAGCGGCTCCTGGAACCAAGTCTATATGGAATTCGACTTGTCGTTGCGGAGGTAGTCCTGGCAGATCTTCGGGAAAAACATCAGGGAATTCCTTCACCACAGGAATGTCTTCGAGTTTCGGCTCCTCAGCCTTCTTATCTACAACGTGCGCTAGGAAAGCAACACATCCTTTCCTTAAGCACTTCTGTGCCTTCATGCAACTGATGATTCGAAGAGGCGCATCTCGTTTTTCTCCATGCACAATGAGAGTTTCATCATTCGCCAAAGGGATGCAGATGATTTTCTCATGATAAATAACTTCAGATTTGTTCTTGGACAACCAGTCCATTCCGACCACTACGTCGAAGCTACCCAATTGAATAGGTAAGAGGTCGATACTAAATCTTCGTTCACCAAGTTCTAGCGTGCAGCCCCTAACAACTTCGCCCGATTCAACAAGTTTACCATTGGCTAGTTCTATAGAATAAGGAATATCTAATCTACTAGATTCTATTCCAAGCATGCGTTTAAATTCCACAGACATGAAGCTATAGTCGGCACCAGTGTCAAATAATATGGATGCAAAGTGATTGTTAATGAGAAACGTACCGGTGACCACATTAGGGTCCTCGCATGCGTTCCTTGCTCCAATCACAAATGCTCGAGCCTGAGCATTGTTCCCCTTTGGGCAGTCTTTCATGAAATGATCGTTGCTTCCACAACTGAAGCATCCTTGGTTCTGCCCAGCTCTATTACCAATCCGGTTACCATTTCCATTTCCACCATTGTTTCTATTACCATTGCCATTGCGGCTTCCAATACCTTTTCCCC
This sequence comes from Helianthus tuberosus, assembly GCA_030545235.1. Taxonomy (NCBI): domain Eukaryota; kingdom Viridiplantae; phylum Streptophyta; class Magnoliopsida; order Asterales; family Asteraceae; genus Helianthus; species Helianthus tuberosus. The sequence goes on from CM060377.1 coordinate 109,255,931, forward strand.
AACAATCCTCTGTACGGTGGCCTGACCTTCCACAGTTCTCGCATTTCCCAACGCGACAATTTCCCACGTGGTGAAAGTCACAGCGGTTACACTTGGGCAGAGTGCCCTGATATTTCTTAGCTCCAGTATCATTTGCAGCTGCGAAGGTTCTCGTCTCCTTAGGTGGGTTAGTATCACGCTTCTTGTAGTTCGAACCCTTATTGTTGCTGCAGGTTGCTTGGTTCAGATTTGAATGTTTCCTCTTCTTGTCACCAGACAACTCAGCATGCGTCTCGGTCTTTTCAGTTGGGTTCAGTGATAACTTCTTCATACGAACACAATCTTCAGTAAGGCTGACAGCCAGAGTTACAGCCTCGGTGATTGTTTGAGGTTTGGCCGAAGTTACCATGCCGCGAAATTCTGAGGCCAATCCCCAAATGTAACGTTCAACGCGCTTAAATTCAGGTGTCACCATGTAAGGGATCACCCTAGACAAATCGTGGAACCTTCGAGTGTAACCAGTGATATCAGCACCTTCCATTGTCAGATGCCAGAACTCAGTCTCCAACCTTTGGAGTTCAGCACGAGAGCAATACTTCTCTCTCATTTTCTCCTTCAGCTCATCCCACGTCATGCCGTACGCGGCATCATCACCCAGAGTTTGGACTTGCAAATTCCACCAAGTCAAAGCTTCATCAACAAACAAGCCAGTAGCAAAAGTGACTTGTTGGTCTGCAGTACACTTGCTCATGCGGATAGTGGCTTCAGTCTTTTCCGTCCAGCGTACGAACGCCACTGCACCTCCAGTGCCGTCGTATTTCAGCGGTTTGCAGTCAAGGAACTGCTTGAAAGTGCAGCCCTGAGCTGCGTTTCCTCCAGACGAATCTCCATTCCCATTACGTCTTGCATTGCTTGGTCCTCCACTGTCTTCGGTGTGGTTCGCCTCGTATTGGGCGATAGCTGCGGAGATCCTTTCCTCCAGTAGGGCGTTCAGTTCTTCAGCAGTTCTTGGTAGTGGGGGAGGAGGAGGTTGATCAGAATCTCGATTGTTCACAATTCTCCTAGGTGCCATGTTCTGGTAGAACATCACACAATAGGGTTAGACATTCGTTTGATATCGTCATACGAGACAGTAGTAGTATATATATATATATACACAGGCATATACCACATAAGAGACATCAAACAATTACTCCAGCAGAGTACTTAGTAGGCTGGAGGAGGGGTGTTCACGTTTGACCTTTTCTTACACTGAGGGAATCTATACATGACAAGACTTGTTGTGGTTTCTGTGCACTGAATTCCATAATTATGTATGCATCCATAATTACGTAACTCCTTGCACAGTCCGCACAGTTCGTTTCATCCCCGTATCTCTTCCTTCAGATATGCCATTTTTCAGGTAAAGTCACGTGTACTTGTGACATTCTACTTCTAGTATATGTATATATCGATTATCAGACATAATTGCAAGTAATTCTTAATCACAGACAAGTGCTATTCCAGTGCACCCTAAGTCTCGTAGTGTCTTTTCTTGACTCTTGTAAACAGTTTCAGGTAGTGGATGTCGCGGAAAGTTTTATGCAATGAAAACTCTTTGAAAAATTGTTTTCGTGAAAGGATCCTAGAGATTGTAGTCTCGACTCGAGAAGGAATCCTGGTTCACTACAATCGCATGTCACACCCCTTTCTGCGGTGGAAGCACGAGGTGTGATCATGAAAGGTTTTCATTGCATACGATTGGTAAACATACTACATGCTCGTAAAATAACTTCAAATGCCAAACATTACATAACTAAAAACGTAGTTTAAAAGTTTACATCACAAGACAACATATTATCTGAAAAGATTACAACTTTATTCAAAGACAGACATAACAACATCCAAGAGCATGAGTAAGACTGCGCGCACATCCACTTTAGTTACCTGAAATACATGTGAGTTTTTGGAAAAACGTCAACATAATGTTGGTGTGAATTCATGCAGTGATTTTATTGAATGTTTAAACACTTGAATGAAAACATGGTATGTAACTTGTAGAATGTATGAATGTTTGAATGTAACTTGTAAAACGTATATGTAACTGAGTACTATGAATGTTTGAATGTAACTTGTAAAACGTATATGTAACTGAGTACTATGAATGTTTGTATGTATCATGTAGAATGTATCTGTAACTGAGTACTTATGAATGTTTGAGATCGCTAGTGGTTTGCAAGGCCACTAACATGTGTCACGACATAGGAAGCCACCAAACCTAGGCATTTTTGTCGACTTTGACTGAGACACAGAAGCAATCATTGGTAGAAGTAGGCCAAGAGTGGGGTTGCCTGAAACCCATTAGATCTAACCTTTTGTTCCGCGGTCTGAATGTATACGTTGATTAATGGTGCTTATGGTACCCTATTCGGGACATGATCTAGAATGTTTCACTTGAATGTTTTTGTACTCCATCATACCATTTGTAAACATTGTAACATTTGTAACATGTATTTCACCCCCGAAGTAATAAAACCAAAAACAGTTAAAGAAAAGGGGGAGCATGAACTCACAACTTTGCGTTCCTGCGTCGTAAACTTCACCGGATTTGCTTATCTAGTGTCGTGACCTAAACGTGTTTTATTATCGTTAGTCACTAGACTTGTATCGCACAAGTACAAGTCACTATCTTTTGTATATGTGTTCTTGTGTTAAAAATAATTTATATTTTTAACTATGTGTCTTACGTATATTATTTCCTCAAAAATAAATATAAGTATCTTGTATTTTTCACCCGAATTATGTATTCTGTCCAAATCTTCATTCATGTTCATAACTTGTCCAAGTTATTTATGCTATCAAGTAACATATTTTTATAAATATATTTTCTTGTATTTGTCTAAGCATGTTGTATGTGCTTTTTGTATCTTCACTTCTTATGAGTATTTAGCGTATTTTCAAGTCTTAATACACTATTACATGTAATACATACTACATACACTAAGCACAAAATTTGGTGATCAATAAATATATATATTTTTCTCAAAAATATACATACTTAATATCAATTTTAATCTTGAAGAAATCATCATTTCTTAACACAAAAATTAGGGAAACCTTGGTAAATGTTTTTGGATACATTTTTAGGGAATAAGTTTCTCAAAACTTATATTTTTCTAAGTGTCAAAATTTATAGAAATTTTGATAGAGTTTCCCCTAAAAATGGAGGTTTCCCATGTTTTCAAAACATGTGTTTATTTTCTTTTAATTCATCATCGAACATCAACAACTTATTCCACACTTATCAAGTGCCAAAATCAAGTAAATCACACTACATAATGAACTTGAAGTTTTGTAAAAACTTGTAGTAACTTACCAAGTTATTTAGTAGGTTTAGTTACCCTTAAAAACATGATTGTTTGTTTGTAAGTATCATTCTTGAAGGATTTAGTCATTTACAACTTGTAATCATATTTCACGAAAATATTTATTTATAACATCTTCTTGTTTCTCTAGTGTTTTTACACTTATTTCATCACCAAGAATAATGTAAGTTTAGTAAAACCATGACCTTTCAAAAATCATATTTTTGAACTTGGTTTTCTTGGAAAATCATTCATAAATCTTGGATTTATAAGTTTACTAGCTTACTTCGTTTATTATTTTTCAAGAAATCATTTATTCATCAAGTTCATGTTTATACATGAGGATGATATTCTTGTGTAAACACATAATCATCCTCTAACTTGTTAGTTCATGTGTTTAATCACAATCTAACAAGCTTCATGTATTGATCAACATCAATATTTCTAGTAATCAACAAGCAAACATTATACATCTACTAAACAACATCATTTCATCAAGATATCATCATATGCAAGCTTTATGTTTCAAGATTCAAGTTCAAGTCTTTTAGTGTTCTAGTTATTTCAACATAATATATCTTTTATCCACTAAAAATATGAAGTAACAAGGGTGTTCAAGAATCTTACAACTAGCTTAAAGCTAGGGAAGAATGATGATGAAGATTGAGTGGATAAAAGCACACGGAAGAGGTTCTTCAAGTTCCGTGAGCACCGAGCTTCGTTAGTGACCTTCTAGCACCTTGTATCACACTTGGAAATGATGAAGGAGATCGAAAATAATGGTGGTGTGGAGGGGCTTGTTTGGCCGTAGCTTATGTGAGGGAGAGAGGAGAGTTGTGTAGGGTGTTAATGTGAAGAAGATGAGATGATGTTCTTATATATATGCCATATCTTCATAAGATCTTCACAATCTAAATAAATCTTACACAATCCAAGTAATATATTATGGAGATTTAGGAAGATTATCAAAGATCTTGGTGGGGCCACTATATGGGCCGATTACTTGCATATGGGGGGGGGGGGATAAATTGTAATTTAGAATGATAAGGTAGGTTACTAGTGGAAGTTAAATGTAAAAGTCTTGTATTTATGTGTATCATGCTTTATGTAATATGTTAGTGTGCTCGGGAATCATAACTAGCTCAGGAATATTAAAATAATGCTTCTAGTAATATTTTTATGTTCCGGGTAATGTCCGGTTGTTCGGTTAAATACCGGTTTGTTAAAGTGCTAAATTGCACCGTTTAGTGTCCTTTTGTAACCCTTTTGTGACGCTTTTAATTCCTGACACTTAGGGAAGTATTCTGGATAATAAAACATAAATTTTGCATGATATATCAAGGTTAAAATGCTGAATTATGGCTGAATTTAATAAAATCCTGCACTTAAAGTGCGTTTCGGGTCCTTTTTAGTGCGTATTTTAGCTTCTGGAATGTCTATATGTTAACCCTTGTATGCACTTTTGGGTTTTAATGTATTCTTGACGTTGAACCTACATCTAGGTTCCAATTTTATTGTTTGACTGTTTTCTGTAGACTTGTCGACATAATGTGTCTTACCGGTGAGTTTACTAGTATTTCTAACGCAACGCTGTTCATTAATGCATAAAGTAATTCTTGTTGTATAAAACGTGCATGAATTCACAAGTATAGCATGTAACCAAACAATGTTGACATTTAAGCACATAATTGCAGTCATTAAATATTAATTAGATTGTACGGAAATTACCGGTTTTGTGTCAGTTGTCACAAATACTTTATCAAATATATTTTTATGGCACAAAACCAATTAGTCCAGAAAATGATTTTCATTTTCTGTTAAATTAATAGCTATAACTTTATTAAATATAATATATTAATTAAATAATTATAATATTATTATTTAATAAATTGACGTGACTAAGAAATAATTTTAGTATATTAAAAGTAGAATATATTATATTTGACATATTTTATTATGATATATATTTATTGACTAAACATTATTTTATAATGTTAATATAGTAATTTTGGTTTAAAAAATAATTTTGTTAATATAACTAATATATTTTAATAATGACTAGAATGTTTATATTGTTATCTATTTAACAAATACCTTACAATGTTAATAGTAATTTTAACAATGATTAAGAATCAGTATAAATTGTTTTAGATCTCGTCCTCATGATTAATAATCACCTTGTTTTATCAATGTAATTTATGTGTCATAAAACCTTTTGCTACATATAGAATTTATTCACTAGGTTCTTTCTCTGCTAGAGCTCTGACACATAAAGGAAGCAAATGGATAACAGTGTAAAACAAATGATCACATATCTATTTATAAAGAATTCAGTATACCACAAAGTTCTGTTTTTATATACTCATCATTTAAAGATATATTTAATAATTTAATATATTAATGTACAAATAATATTAGTTATAGGCTATGGCTACTGGGGCACCCCCGTGCTTGTGGTCATGCTACTATTGGCTAACTTTTTTGGCCAATAGTAACGCGGGTCAAGTAATGTATAAAAACCCCACATACCGGCAACTGTTGCAAAACAAAAAAAAAAAATCACTGTAAGTATAACTGATAAACATTTATGAATTTGGAAAGCATTTTTAAATATAAAGGTATCACAAAAATGTGATAAAAAGAAGAATGACTCACAAACAGTGAGAAAAAAATAATGGACTCACTTTGTAACTTTAGGGTTCAACTAAAAGCCTCATGATATAATCTTGGGTATAACTCTTGAGCTATTTAATAAATATATAATGCACTCGCGTTAAATATAATAACCCAATTCAACTTTATCCCTACGTCACGAGACAGAACCCCAACGGACTTAGTCGGGCAGAGCCTTGACATGCGTTACGAGGCCCTAGATCAATCGGACAGGGTATCAGTGATCAGGGGTTAAAACACTTAAAACAGGGCAAGACTTTATTATTATTAAAAAAATAAACAATATAGAATATTTTAGAGAGAGAGAGAGAGCGAGATGGTAGAAAGAATATGAGCAGATTGTTTTTGAATGTTATGTATGCCTATTTATAGTTGTGAAACAAACTTAGAGTGCAAGCTATTTTGGTCACATACACAATCATACATTAATTTCACAATATTCCAAAATCTTGTACACGTACTCATGCACAATAATAATTCATATGTTTAGTTAAATATTATATTTAATATTATTTTATAATGTATACGTAACATGCATAAATTAAATATTAAGTTTTTATTTATTTTATTATTTATATATTATAATTAATTCAGTTGCCTTCACTTATTTGGTGCCTATAACTTCTAAAATATAACATTTTATAAAACAATAAATATGACATTAGAACGAGAATATTTGTATCTACATTTTGAACCAAGTTTCATTAAAAATGGATTAAGTTCAAATATAATGTATTTTTATAATTTAATTATTAAACGGTTCCTAGGTCCGTCTAGGTACTTTATATTTCTAACAGTCAACTTACATGTAGTCTACCCGTTTAATAATATAAGTTTTATATACTTTATTTTAATATAATAGAAATGTCACACATATACAAGCCAATTAATTAGTATAACATTCCAACAAATTATATATAAAATAGTTTTTAAAACTATATGGATCGAATAATTAAAATAAACTAGTTACTAGTGGTTAATAAATTTAAACAAACCTATAATTCTTATATGATAAAAATTGAAAGGTTACATCAAATAAACTTGTTTTTGAATGGGACAAGATTGCACTTCAATGCGGTTTCGATTCTGATGATGATTATGAAGTGAACGTTGCATATGTTCGATACATCGAGTTAGTGGAATGGTTGATAGCGGAAGTCGTTGATTATTATCTTCATTATGATGAGGTTTTGGTGTTTTGGCACGAAACAGGGGGTTACTCTCATGATTAGAAGACATGATTGTAACAGTGGAATTGAGAGACAAATGGACAAACAATAATAGGAATTATGAATGTCTTGGTAACCGGTAATTATTGCCGGCAAACCCTATATATATGTCTTCACTAGAACGGTTATACGAGTAGTTATGTTTGGCGGGAATAACCGCTTATTTGAAACGGTATTATCCGACCAACATACCCATTCAATTCTATCCGTCCATTTACATACATATCTAATAAGTATAAGTTTAATACATACAATAAATATAATTATGTTTATATAACTAATACTCTCCCCTAAACATAATTAGGTTTAAGGGAGGTCTTGATGACACTGTAATTAGCTTCAGTGATTGCTTTCTTTGCCCTTGTGAAATCGAACCTTTTTCTTTGTTTCAGTTTCTTGATTCCATGCCAGTCACCCCCACCATAAAATGCATAATGATCTTCAGCTATGTCTTGAGTGGCTTCCGATTGTTCTTGTAATCCTGCATCTGTCTGATCTGTAAACAAGGCATATTGTTTTACTTCCTTCTCCACTGCTCCAGAACTACTCGAACATTCAGCCATTTCTGATTGACCTGCACCAGTTATATCTTTCTTATTGCCTTCACTCATGCACTGCCTGGGATCCACCACCTTTTCTTCCTCTATTCCGATTGCTTTTTCCTGTGTTAACTTGAACTTGTAGTAGTATACAAGTACGTCCAAATACATAGCGTATATCAGACGCATGTATTCACCATCCTCATACTCGAATCCTGTGTCTTTTGCTATCATCGACCACATACCATTCTCTGTGATTCGCCGGTGGCCCCCTTCTCTCTTTACTGCCATATACAGGTCTAATAATCCCACTTTCCGATTGTTTGTTGCATATGCCGGTAACGGTCTTGATTGAATCTCCAGTTTTTCTTTAATAAACCACTCTATCATGTTTTCAAAAACAGTTTCAAGATAGCATTTATACTTGATGACATAGTCTTCATCTTCAAGCATGTGTAATAAGGCCTTGCAATCTTGAAAATCTTTGAAGACCATTGCTTGTAAAATCAGAATATTCCAGTCCGGTTCGTTGGTTGAAATATTCAAATTTTCGAAGTATTCATTTAGAAATTCTGTTTTGAATTTCTCATGATCGGAATTCTTACTAACCACATATTGTTTTTCTAATTCTCCGATCTCTTCCTCTTTCGTTAAACCGGTATGATTATTCCTTTTATTGTATATAGGAACACTAAATGTTGGAAATATTTTACATACATCACCCATAAACTTTACTGTAAATCCTTGAATCATTAGTTGATCGAGACTTAAGACATTTCTTTCAATGTCGGGTGCGTAGAACACACTTTGTACTCGAATTTTTTCTGACCCAGTTATTATATCAACAACACCGATTCCTCTAATGAAGAGGAAATTGTTTTCCCCCGTCTCCGTTTCAACACACGACATATTCTTCATACGCTTAAACATGTCTAAATTACCAGAAAAGTGATGTTTGAAAGTTTTACTTACATACCATATTTCCGACCAGTATCCGCCGTCGGTTCCGATCACCACGAATTCTTGTCTCTGATCGGATTGTGTATCCTTTTCGGCTTCTTGATCTTTCTGCGTACCCGTATTAATCGCTAGGCGAAGTAACTGGCTTTCTTCATCCTTCTCCTTCTCTTGACATGTAGAAATTTTATGGCCTGGTCTGTTACAATAGTAACAACATCGCTGCATCCATTTCCGTTCACGTTTTTCTTCAGTGCAGTGCATGCATGGCATCATGGTTGAAGATGGCTTTAAATCATCATCACTTACATAACCGGCTCTGATACCACTTGATAGCGGAAGTCGTTGATTATTATCTTCATTATGATGAGGTTTTGGTGTTTTGGCACGAAACAGGGGGTTACTCTCATGATTAGAAGACATGATTGTAACAGTGGAATTGAGAGACAAATGGACAAACAATAATAGGAATTATGAATGTCTTGGTAACCGGTAATTATTGCCGGCAAACCCTATATATATGTCTTCACTAGAACGGTTATACGAGTAGTTATGTTTGGCGGGAATAACCGCTTATTTGAAACGGTATTATCCGACCAACATACCCATTCAATTCTATCCGTCCATTTACATACATATCTAATAAGTATAAGTTTAATACATACAATAAATATAATTATGTTTATATAACTAATAATGGTACTATGAAGTTATGAAGATCAAGCGAGAGAAGAGTGGAAGCAACAAGTTTGAAACGGGTTCAAGTGGCGCAAAAGATGATGAAGGAATCAATGTGATCGAAAGAGAAAATGAACCTGACTTGGTGATCATCGTCGAGGTCACCGACAAAAAAGACGAGTAGTAATAAAAGGCGAACTGCGGCTGCTCTGGTTAAGGGGGAGAATGATGTCCGATAATCAGCCAAGCCGCAAAAAAAAACACAGCAGCGTTTGTTTATTTTAGTTAGTAGTTTAATGGGTCAGACCTTTATGTTTTTATTTGTTTTCTGTATTGAGCCGCAGGCCAAAAAACTTTTATGTATGTTGGGTCAAACACTTATGTTTAGAAGTCCATTAGGGTTGTCAAGTTTGGGCCTATTTTGAAGAGACGTGAGTGTGTATTTGATAACTGCATATACGGTTACAAAGGGAACCGACACACCTCTTGCTGATCGATGTAGCCTTTCACTCGCACCCCTTCAACACGTATAAATAGGGTTCCAAACTTCCAGTTTCAAGTGTCTGTATTGCAAGTTTATGATATATACAAGTTCTGTTTGTTACAAGTCTATTACCGTTAGTTTCGATTATGCAAATTCAGTTTACAGTTTGTTTTATTCAATTGTTATCATGAAGACAACTGGTGTGACGTTTGTTACGATTACGTCTACGATTGCCATCATACTCGTTCCCGTGCTCAACGGTCCTGGGAACCCGTAAGTGATGATACCAGCAAGACCCCGAGCAATGTCTTCTCAAAATTTTGATATTTTTCCAAACATATAAAAATTCTCATTGAACACTTTTCTCAACCTATGATGTTTTCTCAACCTTTGATCGATTGATTGAGCGATCATTTACATACCATCTTCAGCTTCTTTGAGCCCGTACAAACCCCATAATCACTTGCAAATCATCCATTGTCTTTGTACCACAACATAACATAAAGCTTCATTAGATGACCGTAACTGGTGTTAGCATTTCCTGAACAAGAAGGAACGTAATTAATAATGAACACATATTAGAAAGATTTGTAATTCTAAACGAACAAGAACCATTACATCAGTTAGAATGTACAGAAACAATGACAAAAAGAAGAAGGTAACAATTTTCAAACGAACTACAACCATTACATCAGAATAATTTTTCACATCATTTTAAATCACTTCAGATTTCTAGCATTTCAAACTGTATTTTCTGGATGCAAATTTTCAAGAATCTGAAACAACTTTTACTCATATCCTGAGAAATTTAGCTAAAAAGTATTAATAACTCAAAAAGTGTTTTCTTATTTGAAGTGTTTTTTCAAGAAAATGGTTTCTAATAGACGATGAGTATTGATTCCAAGTTTAGTGATCTGTTAAACATGCTAATCAATATAATGTGTTACAATTATATGTTGAGGCATAATTCTAAGCATGTGCATGGGAGACTATTTGAAACTATACTATCTGCACAAACACTTGTAGTTATCTATTAACAGTAAAAAGAAAGACAAACCTAATAAAAGCCAATGAATTTAAAGCCAAAGCTTATATTAAGAAAATCAACTAATACACATATAAGATGCCAAATAGGATTCACACTAATCAACCAACAAATCATACTATCAACCGTACCTGTTTAAATACAAATGCATTAGATTAAAAGTGGAAGGGAGTTGAAGTCCTAGCCCTATCTCTGTTATGAATTCCATTACTGCCACCACCAAAATACATATAAACAAGAAGCTTGAGATATGAAGCACAAAAAAAGAGAGAACAATATAAGTGTAAAAATAGATGTTTTCCATAAACAACAGATAGCAGAGCTAAGCGATGACCAAGAACATGATATAAAGGTTGTTTTCTGTAACAAGCCATATTCCACTAAGAAAAAATCAAAAGTATAACAGAAGTGCTGAAGTTAGTTATGAATGATTCGGTTTGATTCAGTTAATTTTGGTTAAATGAGTGTAAAAAAATCAATAATCGGTTTTGGTTATTTAGGGTTTCGGTTAATCTTTTCAGTTAATTCAGCTTTTGATTGATTTCGGTTTAGTTTCGTCTATTTTCGGTTAATGATTCAATTATTCCTCACTCTTAGACACTGTTAATCATATAACGTATCAATTTTTTTAATTAAAAAACCATAGCAATAGTATACTCAAATTAAAGAGAATAAAATATTCGTTTTTAAGATGTAATTTAAAAAAAATATGTTAACGTACCAAAAAGGTATGACCGTTTATAAATCGTGAGGGTGGTTAGTTTTTTATAGGGGGATAAAATGTAACTAATAATTAGTTATCTATAATTTTGTTAAAAATTAGTGGGATTAAAGTGTAATTAAGATGAGTGGATTAAAGTGTAATTATTATTTCAAAGTCTAATTTACCTTTAGAGTTAATTACGTTTTTTGTCCCTGTGGTTTGTCAAAAATTACTATTTCAGTCCATTAGTTTAAAAATTGTCGTTTCAGTCCCTATGGTTTCACTTTTGTAACTATTTCAGTCCGCTCACTTAACACCGTCCATTTTACCGTTAAGTTTTTAATCAAATGCCTAAAATACCCCTTATGTTATAAAACTAGAAAAACAAACAATTTTTATAATAAAAACTTTTAACCTCTCCAAATTCACCACCAGTAAATACCTCCGTGAAAAACCATTTCCGACCACCTTCACACCTCCAAGTTCACCACCACCGGTAAACACCATCTTCGACCACCTTCACACCTCCTACCACCATGAACCACCACATACCCACCGCTGCAACAACCTTCATCCATCTGCACCACACCCAATACCATAGCCGGCCCCATCGCCACCGCCTAATCGCCGGAAACAACCTAACCATCACCATCACAACACCACCCGACAACACCTAACCGCCGCCGTATCTGTTTATCTTCTCCTATTTTCAAAACCCCAAAATTTTTCTCTCTCTAACAACCTAAGCTCTACCGGATCCACGACTTGAAGAGACAACAAGATCATTAAAGAGACAACAGTGTCTAAAACTTCCATAAAGAACAACCGCAAGACAGTTTTTGGCTTACAGGGACAACATCACCTTCTTGTCGGATTTAATCTGAAGTTCATCGGAGTTCCATAAGGCTAGGTCTTCAGTCCCAACCCACCGTTCAACACCAATATCAACAACAGCCTTCATCATCATCCTCAGAGGTAAGATGATGGCAGTGGTGTGACAGGGATGGTGGTGGTGTATGGCGGAGGTGGGTGGTGTGGTGGTGGTGTGCGGCAGAGTTGGGTGGTGTGTGGCAGAGGTGAGTGGTGTGGTGGTGGTGTGCGGCGGAAGTGGGTGGCGTGGTAGTGGTGTGTGGCAGATGTGGGTGGCATGGTGGATGTGGGTGGTTGTGGTGGGTGGTAACAGGTTGAGGTAGGTGGTGGCAGTAGTTTGTTGTGTTGTTCTGCAGAGAGAAAGGGAGATTAAGTATTGATGTTCAACAACAATTAACAATTTAGCCCCTCACTTTAATTGTTTGATAATTTGACCCCTTATTTATTTATGTTTTAACTTTATAAACAGGGGTATTATGGTCATTTCATATAGATCTAACAGAATAATTGGATGGGGTTAACAGAAGTGGATTGAAATAGTTACGAAAGTGAAACCATAGGGACTGAAATGGCAATTTTTAAACTAATGGATCGAAATAGTGATTTTTAACAAACCACAGGGACGAAAAACGTAATTAACTCTTACCTTTATTTTAGGTTGTACTTTGTGTATTAAATCTAAAAAAAATAGTAACTTTTAAGTATCTTTAAATACCCTTGTCTTATGCATTATATATAGTATAGATATATATAGGGCTGCAAACGAACCAAACGTTCAGAGAACAGTTCGTGAACCGTTTGGCGGGAAGTTCGTTTGTGTTCGTTAGTTTATTAAACAAACGAACACGAACAAGAAATTTTGTTCGTTTAGTTAAATGAACAAACATGAACAGAGGTCATGTTCGTTCGTTTATGTTTGTGAACGTTCGTTAACGTGTTCGATAGTTCATTAGTGTTTTTAGTTTTTATATTTATTTAAATACTTCAAAATTTCAACAAATTAGATATCTAATAAGTGTCAGTGTACTATATATTCTGTTCATGAACGATTATTTGTGTTCGTTTGTTTCCATTTGTGTTCATGAACATTAGTTTGTGCTCATTTGTGTTCGTCAACGTTCGTTTTTGTCCGTTGCCTAAAATTAACAAACAAACACGAACAAGTTCATTTCCTTAACAAAGGAACACGAACATAAAATCTCGTTCGATAAGTGTTCGTGAATGGTTCGCGAACACATATATTTCTTAACAAACGAACACGAACAAGGTCTTGTTCATGTTCGTTCGGTTCGTTTGCAGCCCTAGATATATATTATAGAGGCAGGCCCCCGTGATACGCCGAGGAACACATATACTTATAATCATATAACAAGTTATTTTTTAAATATAGAAAAAATACTATAGCAATAGCATACTCAAATTGAAGAAAAACAATTCTCATTTTATGGTGTATTTTTTCATAAATTATTAACATATGAAAAAAGTTATGGCCAAGGTAATTTGTTTAAAAGTCAACAATGTATTTTAAAATATGTGTTACAAGTTGTATAATGTTTTAAAATTACGTAGGATTGTTTTTTATTATATGTGTTTTTAAATTATGTAGTATATAGTCGTATTGACAATTACTTAAAAAAGGATCTTTCTTTTTTGAACCAACGCTTTTTATTGCAATAAACATAACTAGCTAAAAGTTAGGGTGAAAGTGGTCATATTTGACAAATTACAGTAGTTATTAAATAAGCCAACTATAAGAACCAATCCCAAATAAATGTTTAAATTAAGATCAGGAACAAACATATATGACGGAAAAAGAAGGAGAAAAACAAGTGGGTGAAATGCAATCCCCTATTCTCAGCCCATACAAAATGGGTAAATTTAAGCTCGCTCACAGGTAGTATGTTAAGGGCAAATCCCTCCTCATCCCAAACTTTTAAAATAATTATATTCAGAAATTCTCCTCTCATTTTCTACAAATTCTAAATGTTTGCCTTGCTGAAAATTTGGTAAAACATATTTTTACTTGAATTTCCATGAAAAATACTTTTAGTTCAGAGAAAGAGACCGATGTGTGTTTATATTGATTTTGTTGTGTACAGAAGAATGTATACCACGGTTAATGTTTTATTTTTGTTTTCTGATTTCATAAATTTTATACAGAGTTGTTTTGGCACCTCTATCACGGGGAGGATCCTTTGGAAACATCCCACAACCACATGGCGGCATCTTCCATTATTCCCAAAGAACAACCAAAGGAGGTCTTCTGATTTCTGAACACCATCTTCTTTATCTTCTTTTTCACTGGTACCATTGTTATCAAACCCAACAACTACATTGTTGTTTGCTGCTTCTGTTTCAACATGATTTTCTTCTTTATCATCAGAAGCAACAACGTTGATCTTGATTCCTGAGTCTTCTGTTTTACTGACCGGAATGTGCTCAGAGCCACAGACGATGTTCTTGGTTACGGAACAGGGGAGATAAGTTTATATATGGTATTTTTGTTTTTTGTTCTTTTAAAAAATAAGGTAAAAAGACAAATATACCCTCATGTGCCTTGCACATGATCTGACTTAATAGAAAAAATTAACCGGGTTAGGACTAAAGGACTTAACGTGCAAGATTTTAAAACATAAAGGATAAAACTCGTCAATTTGAAAGATAAAGGACACCGCCTGAAATTCACTATAAAGATAAAGGACAAAATTTGAAATTCACTCTTATTATTCTTATTATTATGTATTAGAAGATGCAAAGCATAATTTCCTAGGAGCGTAATTTGTAATCAAAGGATCCTATTTTTGTGTTTCATCATAGAACATACAAAAATAAGATCTTACTCATCCATTCAAATATAAGCTAAGGGTACACACACAATGCGCATACACGCGTATAAGGGCCTTTATTTAGGATTATTGGCAAACCTAGAGTTAAATTGATGTTGTTATTAAGGAATAGAGAGACACTAGGCATATGGAGCCAGAATCAAGTAGAGGCATGGAAACCTATTGTGGATGCTGTTCATGAAAAAGGAGGAATCTTTTTTTGTCAACTTTGGCATGTCGGAAGGAAGCTAAAAACAGAAGAAATTCCTCTTGTTGTTGATGAATTTAGAGTTGCTGCAAGAAATTCAATTGAAGCTGGTAACCATATATATATATTAAAAAACCCTTGATTATCTTTAAGAAAAATGTTGTAAATCATATACATGAACTACACAGGTTTTGATGGTGTTGAGATCCATGGTGCCTATGGTTATCTAATAGACCAATTTTTGAAAGCCGAAACAAACAACCGGATAGACCAATACGGTGGCTCTCTAGAAAACCGTTGCAGACTGGCTCTAGAAATAGTAGATGCTATTGTGAAAGAGATGGGAGCAGACAAAGGTGGGATAAGACTTTCACCATTTTCAAATAACTCAAATCCAAATGCTTTAGGCCTTTACATGGCCAGATCTTTGAATGCATATAATATTCTTTATTGCCATATGATCCAACCAAGGATGAAGTATTTAGGTAAGAAAGTTGACCGCCCTCAAAGTCTTGTGCCGATGAGAAAAGCATTCAATGGCACTTTTATATCGGCTGGAGAGTATGATATGGAAAGTGGTAACAATGCTGTGGCTACAAACCAAACCGATCTTGTTGCTTATGGTCGTTTGTTTTTGGCAAATCCTGATTTGCCTAAAAGATTTGAGCTTAATGCACCACTTAACAAGTACGAGTTTTAAGAAAATGAAGATCATGGAATTCTCGGCTACTCATGGGAAATATAATATAGTTGATGGGGAGTTGTATAAATATCGATCGTTTCCTAAACTGGTGTAAAACAAATTTAGATATTACATAAGTATCTTCTATGTTGATCGGTTCTGTATTGTAAAACAAATTTAAAACTCCCCCCCTCCCCCCCCCCCCCATTTATAGATACACCCCTAAAATGATGGTAATTTGATCTTTTAAACACTATTTATTTTTATCCCTCATCTTATTACATATAAATCCCCGATTTTTAACAAAATTATAGATAATTAGTTACACTTTTCCCCCTCCACCACAAACTTATTATTCTTTTACATATTCTTGATATATCTTATAAACTATAATGTTTTAAAAAAAATCCAAACGTATTTTGATGACCTACTTATTTTTGTCAACGTTTCGATAGTTGTCTTAGTCAATATTGAGTGCCGATTAAAATGTACAAGTAGATGACGCATTTACGTACAACTGATTAAAGCGATGTCATGAAAACACATCTATACTACCTATTATCTAATTGTCACCACCACCACCATTAGTATATATAATGTAAAATTTAAGAAAGGTAATGCTAAAAATTAAGAGGTACCATCTTTAATTAAAAGCCACCAGTACACGTCTATAAAAACCTGATGTAGGTTTAGATCTTGAAATTTTAAAAACTCAATACAACAACAAAAAGGGTAATTGTCACACCCTGATTTCCCGGTGGGCCCGGACTTGGGGTTTATGCGTAACGATTGATATAGATATTCACATTTAGCACAGCGGAGGTCTTGAGATTATAAAATAATATTACAAAGTACAAGTGTCTGAAAAGTTCAAATAATTGTACAGACGGAAAGTGTACTAAAGATCCACAGACGGATCGAAAATAACAAAAATGAATATATAAAGACTACTAGGCCTTGCTTGGAGTCGCAAATTCCAATATGCATATACCGAACAGCTCCAGCCTATTCCGTATTTGCTAACCTGCGCTTAGTCTTTTGAAAATACGTCAGCTTTCATTGGTAAATACAATTAACCGACACGTTTTGAAAATCTTTTGAAAACTATTTTATACCATTTGGTATATAATTTTCATGAATAACTTGAGACAAACTATATCTCTTGTTACCAGTATTACATGCTTGTCAATACGTATGGGGCCCGGAACTAATCTCCGATATGTGATTAACCGACATACCACTTTTTAATAAAAATATAAAAGCATTAGCATCTGTCAGGTGTATGCCTACACCCCGCGCTTATGTCGTGGCCACTTGCAATTAAGTGAGTCATGGAGATCTAGGACACGGTCGCATTAACCCCCAATGTATAAATATTCAAACATAACAGATTAAAACGGGTTATTTGGATTTTGGATATCATTCGTCATTGATCCCATACCCGACCAAGCGGCTAGTGACGTATCCCAAGCCCGTATAGGGAAAATAGGTTAAGAGTATTTACCTGAGCTTATCTTTACAAATCAAAGATATATTAAGTGTTAGGGCATGAATTTATGCTAAGGATCATCTATCCTGAGACAGGGCATCGATCACGGATCCTTAACGGATAATGCAGGGAGTTTGAGGATCCAGGATCCTTACTATTGTTTATGTTTTTAACAATTGTCACGTTTTTAACGTTTAATGCAGGTAATGGACGACATGGACTTAGTCTTTGCTGGAATCTCGTAGAATATGCTTCATATAGGCACGTGCTTGATGAAAAATAACCGTTTTGGAGAACATGGGTGACTTGCACATTTTTCGGAAAGTTAGTTACTTGATATTTTTCTATCTTTAAAGGGGAAAATGAGCTCATTTTAGGCAGAGGTCGAATACAACACAAAAAACACAGAACTCTCTGATATTCGTTGGCGAAATACACACACTCACACTAGCAATCCATTGTATTGAGCTTGTTTTCTTCCAAAGTTGTACAAGGATCATTGTTATTGTTTCAGCAATATACTTGGTGTTCGGTAATTTCCTTCACCCGAGGTTTTTTATGCCGGAGATCTTCTAAAGATCAAGGGCTTTTTCCTCGTATAAATCTCGGTGTTTATCGTTGATTTCATTTTCTATTCGTACATGCATTTGTTCATTTAACAAGCATCTAACCTCACAAAAATCAGATTTGGTTACATTATCCTTGTGTGATTTTTGACCAAAACAGTTTGGCGCCCACCGTGGGGCAATCGGTGCTTCATTCTTGAAAAATCTTGTTCATTTCATTCATTTCTGTTCATTACCTTTAACCACATGGCTTCTCAAGGAAAAACTAATTCAAGTTCCATGTTGGCGGTTACCTCATCACAGGGCATTCCACCATTGCATCATCTTCCCCATGCATTCCAGAAGAATGCTGAGAATGCTCCGAAGAAGACAACCCCCGTTTTCACAAAACCAACTGTTGTTTCTTCCTCTACACCTACTAACAGTGATCTTTATACTTTGATTTTGCAGATGAGAGGATACATGCAACAGCAGGATGAAACTAATGGCAGGATCCTTCGCGAAATTGATGAAATCAACAAATTGAAAAAAATCAGCAGAGGATCACTCCCCATTGATGCCCAGGTCGTCGGATTTTACTACTCCATCATCAACAATCCAGTTTTCAAAAGGATCCAGTGTCCAGATTCAAGGATCCTCTATCCTTCGACAAGGATCACTTGAGACAGCGCAACCTCAAGGATCCTACTTCCAGCCTCAAGGATCCTCATCTCAGCATCAAGGATCCTTATGTAGTTCGGGAGGATACATGGGGACGCTTTCAGATCGAGGATCCTACCCTCAGTATCAAGGATCCTAGTCGCAGGTTCAAGGATCCATGGAATATCCTCCAAGGCCTTCAGCACCGATGTATCCTGAATCCAACATCTTCCAGGATCAAGGATCCTTATGGAGTCAATGATGTGTGTAAAATGCAACATATAAATTACATCAAATGAGGCATAAAACTAACCCTTTTTAGTACTAATGTTGGAAAAAGTGTGCTTTTGTCTTCCTTTTGTATTTTCAGGGTTAAATGAGCTTAATTGAACAAAAGAAGCAAAAATGCAGCAAATCTAACAATAATACAAGAAAAGGAATAAACGTGGCATGCCCGACATCTCGACAGCATCTTCCCAAGCAAAAACAAGACATCAGAAGGCTGAACACGCCCCGTGCCCACCTGACACGGGGGCGTGCCCAAGTGTCTGCAGAAAAGACAAAGTTGTAGAAGCTTCTATTTCCCAACACGGGGGCGTGCCCAGCGGACACGGGGCCGTGGTCAACGCTAAGATTCACAGAATCCAAGCAAATCTTGATAGTACAGATACGCTTCTGCACACGGGGCCGTGCCCAGCGGACACGGGGGCGTGGTCAACTAATGCAGACAAACTGCAATTAATGAAGAAAGAGAAAGTGGATGGACACGGGGCCGTGTCCGGGCTTCTGTGCAGGCTATAAATAGAGGTGCTTGGTTCACTTCAAAGGCATCCCTTGGCAAACCACATCTCTCACACTTCACCCACCCTCCACCACCATCACAACCCACATCCACCACTATCATCCATCATCCATCATAGAGTGTGTGTAGTAGTCTCGGGATCCAAGATTGATAGTAAGAGTTCTTGACAATCAAAGGCCATGTTTGCCTACGTCTCTTACATCACTTGGTCAAGACAAGCATTTAGTGTAATACTTTTTATTTTTAATCTTTTCACACTTTTTATTTGGTTATGTATTAATGAATTTAATAACTAGTTTCTTATGTTGAATGTGAAACTTCCTTATCATTTGTCCGTGGTGTCTTGGCGTTATTTTACTGTCTATATAAAATAAAAGATTTACACCATTCATATCTCTATGGTCTATATAGAGATATGTTGGCTATCTGGTCAGGGGTTAAGGGAATGGTTTGGTAAGGTTCTTGCCTTGTTCAGTGTATAGATCCTGTAAGGACCTGGGTCAAGCTTAGTAGGACCTCCTTTGTCACACCCCAACCGATGGTGGAATCATCGGGGAGCGGCACTAGGCGAATCAGATTGCTCAAGAGAATCCATAACAACTAATTTGTGACAGTATTTAATACCTTCATTACCCCATACTAATAAACAATTACAATCACATAAGCTGTCATGAATTTCATGTTCTCCCAAACAATACAAATCCGACAACCTAGATTTTTGGTGTGTTTCTAGACTCCCCTAGCTTGATTTGATGTAGACTGCAACTAAACCTGCAACATACATTAAAACAACGTCAATACAAAAGTATTGGCAAGTATGCAAGTTTTGATAGTGTAGCGTAAATAGATAAAAAGTGCTACGAATTACCAAATACATAAACGAGATACCTCAACACACATGCATATAAGACAGATACTACCAGCTAAGTCACTCGAGCTGCGATTGCGATTGCTATTCATCCTAACTAGACCCCGTCGGGTTCTATAGTACTATACTAGTTAAGGCGGGACCTCGCGAGTATAAGTCCTAACACATATGTAACTAGCATCACGTGTAAATATGCATAACAGTTATTCGCAAGTGATAAATTGTTTTGATTGAATAATTCGTTTTGATAAATTCGATTTAATAGGAACGTATGTTACACCCAAACTGCGATAAAAAGGGTTCGAGTATACTCACAGTCGGTGTTCAGCAAGTAAACACAACTTGGTTGGATTGAAGGGAGCGCGTTTGAGATTAGACTGATTACAGATTGATAGCGTAAGCGTTGAACAGTGCGATAAACGATGAGATGCGACTGAGTGTCGAATGGCAACCCGATCGGATGGCAATCCGATCGGATGGCCAGTCGATCGGGTGGCAATCCGTTCGGATGGCCATTCGATTGGATTGTTACCTCGTCTGGGTATGGACGTGTTTGTGTATGATGGTTTTCCTTTTGAAGTTTTCGTTGTAGCATTTTGAAAACAGGGAAGTATCTCTACCCTTCAGGTCGATCGATCGAATGGCGGCTCGATCGGGTGACGATCCGATTAGTAGGACACTTAGTGAGAACAAGTTCACAGCAGTTTGTCACTCGATTGGATTGCAATCCGATCGGGTGGCAATCTGTTTGGAACTAACTATGCATTGAACATGTTAAAAATTGTTTAAGTGTTGAAGTTCAAAACATCACATGGTCGGATGGTCGTTCGATCGGACAGCAATCCGTTCGACGTTCAAAACTTTTGAAGAGTTGAAATATGGTTTAAGTGTGGAACCAAGTGCAAGCCGATCGGACGACAATTTCCGATTGGGTGGCAATCCGATCGGGTGGCAATCCGTTCCGGCGGCCTAAGTCGTCTTGACACTTGTTTGTTTTGAAAGTTTTGGGGTTTTCTCGAGACGGTGTGACAACGTGCCAAACAACAGAACCTTATCAACACCCAGGTGACCCGATCGGGCAGGAATCACCCTAGTCTGATCAGTCAACTGTTTGAGACGGTTGCTCATGTTTAACCCAAAATCGGTAGTCTCTTTGATAGAACTCAGATCTTTAACCAATGCTTTACTAAGAACGAGTAGAAGATCAAAACAAGCTCCGATTCTATCGGCTTAAGTGCATTGAGTGTAAAAGAGTTGAAAGAAAGTTGGAAAACCATCTTTCAATCCTTTTACCCATGATTATGTGTAGATCTATGCGAAAATGTTGTTTATTCTTATGGAAATCCTTCAGATCTTAGTGGTTCTTGGTGGAATGAGGCCAACACTTGAAGTTCATAAGAACTCCATGATGACATCACCCTAGAACACCTCAAATCCATCGATTTCATGGTTAAAAGTTAAGATTCCAAGGAGAAAATGATGAAGAAGTGCGTGTAGATCATAGAAGTACAAGATTTGAGGTAGAAACTTACAAGAATTGCGAGAAATCGAGAGAAAAAGGCCCCAAAGCGTGCTGGTCGAGTGGGAGCTGTCACGTCACTGTTCAAGTGATGTGGCAAGTCCTATTTATAGGTGAAGAGGAGAAAGGGGTGATGGAGTACCATGGATCAGATGGCTGTCAGATCGGGTGGCTGTCCGATCGGGTGGCAATCCGATCGGGTGGCAATCCGATCGGGTGGCAATCCGATCGGGTGGCCATCCGATCGACCAGTCACTCGATCGGTGGTCTCCGGCGAGTTGCGTTTCGATGTTTCGTTTCGATCGTAAAGCGTTGCGATAGTTTGGTCACACCTTTTTATACCCACATTCATATATTTAGTATAATTAGTCACATAGGGTCGTATAAATATCCACATTTCAAAGTTGCGATATAATAACCAAGTTTCATTTTGAATAGGCGTTATTTTGTGACGCATCATGGCTATCGAGGAGGGTAGAATAGGTCCTCACTCAACGTCATCGTGAGCGTTAGTGTGTGCTATGCGATGTGTTATAACGATAAAGTTTGCGTAATATGCGAAAATACTGCGAAATAGCGATTAATGGGATATAGCCACATTATGATCCGAATCTCTGGTGCTAGGCGTAACGAGTGTAACGAGTAGTAACAACGCACGAACGTGCGGGTTTTTACAGTCCCCCCTGCTTTAGGAAATTTCGTCCCGAAATTAATCCATAAGAAGGGTCACGAGGGTTGATGCGAATGAGAGTAGCGATAAAGCGTCAAGAATAAGCGAGCGATTGACGAGAGAGAGCATTGCGAAGGTTGGGAGATTGCGGCAAGTAAGACGATTCGTATACAAAAGATGGCAACACATAAAAAGAGATCAAAAAGTCTTTTGAATTCTCGAAAAGTTGATTAATTCGAAAAGGTTTGAAGAAACTTGTTTATGAAAAATCTTCTCACAGTGTGGCGTTAAACTGTTTCGATGTTCACACCAGCGCTATGAGTGGGATTTTATTAGGTTACTAAAAGATTTTAGGGGGGTTTAAAACTCGTTTTACGAAATTTTCTCGTCACGTGGCAGTAACTTGAGTTGATTGTCACACCATCGTTACAAGAAATTCTCATTTTGTACAAAGGTTTTGATCAAATTTTTAGAAAAAGTTTTGTAAGAAAAGCTTTGTTTACACAAAGGTTTTACTAATATCAAAATTTTAAATTTAAGTCGGCCCCTCATGGCACTTTCCCACGAAAGTTTGACAATATGGCTAAAACACTTATATATAGGAAGTACCAGCGGCGTATCCACCACGTTTTAGCCATATGGCTTCCGTCCCGTGAGGCGGTGTCATGTGTGTCGACATAGTACTGATAGATTTCGATTCCCTCGGTCTAAGTGAAAGATAGTCGGACCAAGTGTAAGGGAGTGATTGAGCAAACTGAGCGAGGAAGTCGTTTTCGAACTCAGTTAAGCGATACGACAAGTGCGATAAGCGATAAGCGGTATGCGATAATTGATAGCACAAAACAATCATAATAAGCGAAGGTAACGACGACAAGCGAAAAGCAATGAGCGAGCGATAGCGACAACCATCAAGCGATAGGCGACGATCGATGCGTTGCGAGCGATGGGAATATGCGATTTGATTTGATTAAACGATACCACAAATTTTAACTAACATTAAGCCCCACATGGCCTTTTTCCACGAAAGTCTGCTGATATGGCTAAAACACTTATATATAGGAAGTACCAGCGGCGTATCCACCATGTTTTATCCCTATCAGTTTCGTCTCGTGAAGCGAGGTCATGTGTGCTAACATAACACAGATAACATAAATAACGGTAAGCTATAGCGATGGCGATAAACGTTAAGCGATACACGATGAGCGATGGAGCAATACACAAGCGATAGAGCGGTACCCACGATATGCGATAGCGCGATGCACATAATAAGCGATTGAGCGAACACACTATAAGCGATTGAGATTGCGAGATAGATTCCAGCGATAATGCGATTGCGAGCGTGTTGACTTACGAAAAGTCTAGCGATTACACGCTTTGAGTTGTGATTGAGATTGTTACGCCTTGCGATGTAGGGTAGTGTGTCGAATATAGAATTAAATAGTATACTTGGTCTAATAACGTTCAAGTTGTATGGCACTTTCTTCACAAGACATTGGTTGGCATGGCGAAGCACTTATATATAGGAAGTACCAGTGGCGTATCCACCATGCTTCAATCACACGCCTCTGCCCCGTGAATAGGTGTCACACTGTGTCGACATGGTCAAGACGCTTATATATAGGAAGTACCAGCGGCGTATCCACCACGCTTAACCATGCTTTTAACGTTATGGCATCATTAAAACTTATTACGATTTCCGTGCACTGATCACAGTAATCTCGTGTGCACCCGTGATTAATTTGATCCTTGCACGTTTATCGTACCTTATCTCAAGAACGCATAATAGGGGTAGAACGCGTTATATAGTACATAGTGCTAGCATTTAGTCCGTGGGGAGTGCGAGGGAGAGTGAGAGATAAATAGAGTCCACATTGCGTCGAGAAATAGAACAAGTTCAACATGCAAAAGAAATTAATCGGCGAAGATCGTATCATTACAACAGCATTGGAAGCATAACTAATGTTGCTGTGGAGGACTTCTGCGGAGGCTGCGAATGTTGCTGAAATTCCTCAACTCTGCGGTCCCGTGTGACAGTGCTGGGTAAGATGACCATACCAGTTGCAACTTGCGCAAAAGCGACAACTAGCTTCTGGCGGGTGATGATACGTACACATGAGACACAGGGGATGAGTTCCGTTGTAGTCGCGCTTTGAGTAAACTGGAACTGCCTGCAGAGGTTCTGGTTGCGACAGTTCAGTTGTTGAAGATTTTGGGCTCATGGTCTTTCGTTTGCGGCTGGGCTGAGCTTCCTGAAACGGTACGTTGTCGTCAGAGGATACGTCCGAGGACTCACTTGAAGGATTGTTGGTAGAATCATCAAAGGAATCTTCAGAAGAATCGATGACGATTGCTTGCTGAACTTATTTGAAAGGATTCTTGGAGAAAGATCCGTTCAAGACTCGTTTGTCGTTGATTTCTGCGGCTAAGCGATAGGTTTCTTCGATGGTAGCATGTCTTGCAGCTTCAACAAAATCGCCCACACACTCAGGCAAGCCGCGAATATACTTTGTGATGGCTTTTTCTGAAGTGTTGACTTGACTTGGGCAGATTATGCTAAGCTATTTGAACCTTGCGATGTAGCCAGTATTGTCACCTTCGACTTGCTTGATTTCCCAAAATTCATTTTCTAGCTTCTGAACTTCGTGGGGAGGGCAGTACTCTTTCTTTATAAGCTCTTTCAGCTCATCCCAAGAGAGAGCGTAAGCTGCGGAGATCCCACGTTTGTTACGTTCGGCTGTCCACCAGTTGAGTGCTCGCGATTGAAATACCCCGGTTGCGCAAGTAGTACGGGAACTATCGGGACACCCACTCTGACGAAGGGTAACGTCGATAGAATCGAACCACTGGAGTAGCTGGGACACACCTCCTTCACCCGTGAAAACCATCGGATCACAGGATTTGAAGTGCTTGTAGAGGAAAGCAGATTGCGGGGATTCCATCTTGGAGTCTTCCGTAGTTCGAGAGTTGCTGAGAGAGTGCACTTGAGTGACAATTCGAGGAATGACCTTGGCCACTTCCTTGGCCACAAGCGAGGCAATCCTCCTTTCGGCATTTCGTTTGGCTCTTCTCCTAGCTGTTCGTCTCGAGGTGGAGTCGTTGGAAGACATCTAGACAGAGAGAGATTTGGAGTGAGATTCAATCATAATGATTTTTGAGTTTGCAATGCGATTGAGCGCGATCAAAACTTGTAGCGAGTAATATAATAGATATCACGTAGGAGCCACATAGGAGACACGATATTCCTAAGTTCTCACACAATTGATTCGTTTTGTACATATAGTTAGTTGTAGTTTATACTTACACACATACATGTAGGTGTAGAATGCGCGAGGATGCGATGAAGAGGGAGAGAGCGAGAGCGAAAGAGAAAGCGAGTAATTGGACATTAGTTTTGTTGCAAACATTCGGGTTTCATTTTAGATTGCGATGGCTGTGCGAGTTGTGCGTTTATAAAGCAGGGAGCGAAAATCGATAAATCGAGAAATCGATAAAGCGTAAAGTTTTAAATTGTAAACACATAAGCGTAAATAGATTCCATAAGGCGTAAAATCGGCAAGTCGTATGCTAGAGAAATAGATAGAGTGCCTCGGGTGTTTAGGCGTCGAGTGCCCAAGGTAACCCAACTATACCCAACCAGCTCGTGCACGCGCGTTGCCCTAGAAGGCTTATGCTTCCACTGGGATGCAGCTCATGGCATTCGCCTTCCTGGTCATCACGTGGCTCGAGTTATCGTTATAGCCGAGTCCTTGGTGAGAGCTTTTGAAAACCATTTTATAGAGAGCGGAACGGTTTATTAAGATACGGGTTTCACCCCTGACTTAATAACTTCGCTCCTAACTGTGGTTGTGCTCTTCGAATAAATTCGGGAGTTCCACTCGATTTTGAAATGGAGACCTTCGTTGAGTTATGGATGTCACTCCTAGCTCAACGGAAAGTTCTCGTGCTAGAAAAATGCGCCGAGTGAGCGATCTTATCGAGAGTTCTTGGTTTTCACGCCAGATCTCAACTGGACCACTCGGTTGTGTTACACGAGCATTTTCAAAAATGTGTGTATTGTGTTGGCCTTAGGAAAGGCTAAGTAACATTCCATCCTTACGAAAGGCTCCTTGCGTGAAGTTGTAGTATGTGGTGTTCATACAAAGTCGTAGTTTTTATCGGATTCGAACGAGAGTATCAAGTAGGCCCGTGAAAATCCTACTGGGTTCGCACGAGTCGGCCCGTTGGTACCTAGACTATAGACTAGGTCGTTTCTAAGACATTGACCCGGACTAGGTCAAGTCTGGCCTAATTCCCTATAGTTATCGCTCTGATACCAATCTGTCACACCCCAACCGATGGCGGAATCATCGGGGCGCGGCACTAGGCAAATCAGATTGCTCGAGAGAATCCATAACAACTAATTTGCGACAGTATTTAATGCATTCATTATCCCATACTAATAAACAATTACAATCATACAAGCTGTCACGAATTTCATGTTCTCCCAAACAATACAAATCCGATAACCTAGATTTTTGGTGTGTTTCTAGACTCCCTAGCTTGATTTGATGTAGACTGCGACTAAACCTGCAACATACGTTAAAACAACGTCAATACAAAAGTATTGGCGAGTATACAAGTTTTGATAGTGTAGCGTAAATAGATAAAAAGTGTTGCGAATTACCAAATACATAAACGAGATACCTCAACACACATGCATATAAGACAGATACTACCAGCTAAGTCACTCGAGCTGCGATTGTAATTGCTATTCATCCTAACTAGACCCCGTTGGGTTCTATAGTACTATACTAGTTAAGGCGGGACCTCGCGAGTATAAGTCCTAACACATATGTAACTAGCATCACGTGTAAATATGCATAACAGTTATTCACAAGTGATAAACAGTTTTGATTGAATAATTCGTTTTGATAAATTCGATTTAATAGGAATGTATGTTACACCCAAAATGCGATAAAAAGGGTTCGAGTATACTCACAGTCGGTGTTCAACAAGTAAACACAACGTGGTTGGATTGAAGGGAGCGCTCTGAGATTAGCCTGATTACAGATTGATAGCGTAAGCGTTGAACAGTGTGATAAATGATGAGATGCGACTGAGTATCGAATGGTAACCCTATCGAATGGCAATCCGATCGGATGGCCATTCGATTGGATTGTCACCTCGTCTGGGTATGGACGTGTTTGTGTATGATGGTTTGCCTTTTGAAGTTTTCGTTGTAGCATTTTGAAAACAGGGAAGTATCTCTACCCTTCAAGTGATCGAACGGCTGCTCGATCGGGTGATGATCCGATTAGTATGATACTTAGTAAGAACAAGTTCACAGCAGTTTGTCACTCGATCGGATTGCAATCCGATCAGGTGGCAATCCGTTTGGAACTAACTATGCATTGAACATGTTGAAAATTGTTTAAGTGTTGAAGTTCAAAACATCACATGGTCGGATGGTCGTTCGATCGGATGGCAATCCAATCGGACAGCAATCCGTTCGACGTTCAAAACTTTTGAAGAGTTGAAATATGGTTTAAGTGTGGAACCAAGTGCAAGCCGATCGGACGGCAATCCGATCGAGTGGCAATCCAATAGGACGGCAATCTGATTGGGTGGCAATCCATTCCGGCGGCCTAAGTCGTCTTGACACTTGTTTGATTTGAAAGTTTTGCGGTTTTCTCGAGACGGTGTGACAACGTGCCAAACAACAGAACCTTATCAACATCCAGGTGACCCGATCGAGCAGGAATCACCCTAGTCCGATCAGTCAACTGTTTGAGACGGTTGCTTATGTTTAACCCGAAATGGGTAGTCTCTTTGATAGAACTCAGATCTTGAACCAACGCTTTACTAAGAACGAGTAGAAGATAAGAACAAGCTCCGATTCTATCGGCTTGAGTGCATTGAGTGTAAAAGAGTTGAAAGAAAGTTGGAAAACCATCTTTCAATCCTTTTACCCATGATTATGTGTAGATCTACGCGAAAATGTTGTTTATTCTTATGGAAATCCTTCAGATCTGAGTGGTTCTTGGTGGAATGAGGCCAACACTTGAAGTTCATAAGAACTCCATGATGACATCACCCTAGAACACCTCAAATCCATCGATTTCACGGTTAAAAGTTAAGATTCCAAGGAGAAAATGATGAAGAAGTGCGTGTAGATCATAGAAGTACAAATTTGAGGTAGAAACTTACAAGAATTGCGAGAAATCGAGAGAAAAAGGCCCCAAAGCGTGCTGGTCGAGTGAGAGCTGTCACATCACTGTTCAAGTGATGTGACAATTGTTATTTATAGGTGAAGAGGAGAAAGGGGTGATGGAGTGCCATGGATCGGATGGATGTCCGATCGGGTGGCTGTCCGATCGGGTGGCCATCCGATCGACCAGTCACTCGATCGGTGGTCTCCGGCGAGTTGCGTTTCGATGTTTCGTTTCGATCGTAAAGCGTTGCGATAGTTTGGTCACACCTTTTTATACCCACATTCATATATATAGTATAATTAGTCACATAGAGTCATATAAATATCCACATTTCAAAGTTGCGATATAATAACCGAGTTTCGTTTTGAATAGGCGTTATTTTGCGACGCATCATGGCTATCGAGGAGGGTAGAATAGGTCCTCACTCAACGTCATCGTGAGCGCTAGTGTGTGTGATGTGATGTGTTATAGCGATAAAGTTTGCGTAATATGCGAAAATACTGCGAAATAGCGATTTATGCAATATAGCTACATTATGATCCGAATATCTGGTGCTAGGCATAACGAGTGTAACGAGTAGTAACAACGCACGAACGTGCGGGTAGTAACAACGCACGAACGAGTGTAATGAGTAGTAACAACGCACGAACGTGCGAGTTTAAACTTTTTTTCTAAAATTTTGATTTGATTAGACGTTGAGGATAAACCGATACTAAAAGTTCTGGTGTCCTTGGATGACCTCGGTATCTTACCAACGCTATACTACGCTCACGATGGGTGCACTTGCCCATATGTGTGTTTAGTGTTAAGTAAAATATCATGTTTTATAAATTTAAAACTTGACTAAAGTGTTAAAAAGGGCTTAAAATATACATAAAAACCTATCACACTCGACACGCATCAGTCAACAACCTAGAAGTTCAGATATTTATGTGGGAGACTTCATTCCCATGAAGACTATCGCTTCATATGATCCCACCGTTACACCAAAATTGCCTCATTTTGGATTCACATCTGGAATCCTAGTCTCGAATCAATTGGGAGGTAACACTTTCAATACATCTTATAATACTAACCATGGTCTCGTGCAGGAACCAGGGATTAACCAAGCTATGGCAAAGGAGTTGCAAAAACTCAAGGATTTGTTATCCAGTGTCCTGGGAGTGGTTAAACCCATTCCTGAGATCCCGGATGGGAGTCACAGAGTGTCACGCTTTGCACCACCTGTATGTGATGCAGAAATACCAAAGAGATTTCAAACACCAAACATGAAGCTCTATGATGGTACACCTAATCCAGAAGAGCATGTAGCTCAATACAGGGAAAGAATGTAGATTAACCCCATTCCTGAAAGGTTAAAAGAAGCATGTCTTTGTAAGGGTTTCGGATCCAAACTGACAGGATCAGCTCTTAAATGGCTGCTAAGTCTTCCCCCTTACTCTATTACTTCATTTTCTAATCTAGTTAATCTGTTCAATAGCTAATTTTCATGTAGTAGGAGATTCGAACGTTTAACTAGTGATTTATATAGGGTAACTCAAGGTCACAATGAATCACTAAGGGATTACATAAATAAATTCAGTAGAGAATCCTTAAAAATTCCTAATTTAGATATTGCTACAGCTGTAGAGGCTCTTAAAATGGGTTTACTTAAGGATTCACAATTCTATGATGATCTTGTTATGACACCTTGCAGGAACCTAGATGAAGTAAGGAACAGGGCTCTTAGATTCATCCGTTTAGAGGATGATAAAAAGATCCAGGAGAGGTTGTCAGGATCCTCAAAGCAAGACAAACAAGGATCCTATTTCAAGAATAACTGATCCAAGCAATACTCCAAGCATGACAACCAGAATGTGCATGCTGTGGAACAAGAGGAATATGATGAGGATTATCCACCTATTTCTGAATATTGTTTTTCTGCTGATCATAGTGAACTAATCCTTGCTATGCAGAATTTAGGTGACAAGGCTAGGTGGCCAAGGAAGAATGACAAACTGCCTGCTACCAAAATCAAATCGAAATGGTGTGTGACAACTGTACTCTTTAATCAAAGTACGATGTAAAACAATGTTGATTATTAATAAAACTATGTGCTTTGGTGTTATTATATGTGTTTTGATGTCTTTATGTGTGTGTTTATGTTTAGTGATTTTACAATTCGATTCGATTCCGATTTCAAGCTTTAAATCGCTTTCTGGAAGGTTATACGCGCACAGATGCGTAAATATAACCAGTTTAATGCAACAAACACTCCGGAATAGTGACATAGGCTTAACATACCTTAAATAACCTTTACATAACTTATAAATAAGTTTTGAATGGTTTGGTGTGTTGAAAACAAGTCTATTCGATCACAAGGACTATTTATGTCAAACTGTGAAACTGAGGATTTACACTGTAACGAACATTCCGGAACATGATCATAAGTTAAACACACTATAAATATCCTTTACATAGCTTAGAAATAGGCTTTAAGGGGTTCGGTGTGCTAAAATAAACTTTTGGGTCATTCAGGGACTAAAAGTGTCAAAAAGTGCACAAGTTTGCATTTTTACGCATAACTTACGTTCTGAATACATCCGGACATCCAAAAATTTATGTAAGCATGACTATATTATATTTTAGTGTTCGCCATAAGAAAAATCCATTCGTCGCGTCATTTGGATCGTTTTTCGCGCTTGTGCGCATTCCGTCGTAATTAAGCGAACACCGCGTTCGTACGACCAAACGAACCATCATCCGACATATTTTTGAGCATGTTTCATGTCCACAATGTTTAGGCATCATTTTAGGGCCTTAAAGTTGGCTTTACGGGCCTTAGAAGTGTCGGGAATGGCCTTAAACACGTGCAGGGACTGAAACTGTCAAAATGGAACATAATTCTGATCTGTGACTCCCAGGCGGCCCGCCTGAGTTTCTTCACATCCTGACGCGGGCCGTGTCCGACCTTCTGACCAGGTTAACTGCATTTAACAGCAGTTTGCAGCTGTTTAAACCTCCACCACACATTCTCTAATGCCTAGTCAGATGATAAGGATGATTTTAAGCCACCATAAGGTTCCGACACATGTACGGGCAAGATCATGGCACGTTTTCCATGAAACGATCTTAACGGTGGACCTTTTACTATAAATACCCCACCCCCCATGCTTTAAAATTACAAGAATTTTGATTGAGAAACTCTAAGTTGAAACCATTGTTTCATACCTGAGATTCTTGAATCAAAATTAGCATTCGGGGACCCTTCGTAAGTATTCTTTCGTTCTTTTATTGCTTTTCGAGTCCGAAAGTCAAACTTTGTTTGACTTTCAGCGTTGACCAGCTTATGGTCAATGCGAAGTTCGTTTGAACTTCGCAACGTGATTGTAATCACGATGGTTATAGTCCCTTGGGACTATGCCTACTGATTACCACGTTGTCTAGGGTCGTAGTGTAAGCGATCTGATAAATCGCTTATACCTTCGAACCCGACCCAGTTTGGTCGATCATTAGGATCCGACCAAATACATTAGGTGACCATAGTATGTAGGGAATAACCTTCCGAGGTTATACCTTATGGTCGCTTCGTTAAGTAGTTGTATGATAAGTAGTTTATATGCCTTAGGTAAATTACCAGAATACCCTTTTTGTGTATAATTAGTAATTAAGCATATGTAACCTAAACTTTTGTCACATAACTGATTATGTAACATGTTTAGGCATATAACACTTGTCATAGGACTAGTTAGACGTCTCGAACGCGCTTTGCGCGCACGACGCGTTAAAGTAACATAAGTTACCTTAATGGGTCACGATGGGTCGAAAGCAATTAGGTTAGGTTCCGATTTAGGATGTAGGCTTTGTTAAACCATAACACATGAGTTCTAACACTCATTTGGTTTACAAGACCTCATTCTGTCCGATCTTCCGATTTAGGCGTCTTTTGTTTGATTAGTGATTCGATTACTAGGTACTGTTTGATTTCTCTGGTTTGCTCGAGTTTGTTGAAGTTCTATTGACTGAGGATACTTTGCACTACATGTGAGTACATAGTTCCCCTATTTTACTGCTTTCAATTGTTTTGGGGTGATTCATATGTACTAAATGTTTTCAAGGTTTTAACGATGGCATCAAAACGATTTTCGATGTTATAACAATGGTTTCAAAAACGATTAAGACGATTTATACAAAACTAATAACGATTTCGATAATGTGAACGAACTTGTTGGTTGGGATACATAACAAATGACATTCATTAGCAATGATCAAGCCGACCAGTATTAGGTTATAGTACCATAGGATCTGACAAATCCCGTTATCACACTACACCCATGGTTATGTGTGGGTGTTGTGGGTAACGACTGAATCTGAAATATTTAACTTACCCTATGGAGGTTTGTTAATGCGAGAACGAGAAGCGACGAGGGATGAGTCACGAAGGTTTGAATGTTATTAGCGAGGCAACCATATATAAGTTATTCACAATTAAAACAAGGATGATTTGGACGATGTAAACGATTTGTAAACGATTTGGGTAAACAATAACGAAACGATGTCACACAACGATGTTTTCGAAGTAACATACGAGTTTTATTAACGAGTTAACACGAGATGTTTTACAATTTGCTTTGCTAAAACAAAGGTTTTTGGGTTAGGAATCATGGCTACGAGGTTTCATAAACTATAACCCGCTCGATTTGAGTTGGTTAATGAGGTTGCAATATAATACTCTTTTCAAAACAAGGTTTTTAAATAAAGTATTGCAACATTTAAACTAGCCATGAATCCAATACTCCTATAAAACCTATGTACTCGCCAGCATTTCTTTGCTGACTGTATTTTCACATATGTTTCAGGAATCGATGCTTGATGATGATACTAGGATGCATGCGTCACGTAGGATCTGGACAAGGCCTTAGTGACATAAAACAATATTAGTCGATATGTAACTTGCTATTTTATGTTAAGACAATGTAATGTTTAATATTATCAATAAAACGAAACACTTTTGTATCCATGGTTATGAAACGATAATTCTGTTACAACACGCCCCGACGTTTTCCGCCACGCTTTGTTGTTTTACGCGGTCGGGGTGTGACAGAAGAGTTGGTATCAGAGCCAATGGTTATAGGGAATTAGGTTATTAGTAATGCTTTGACCTAGACTATAACTTTAGGACTCCAACACAAGTTTACTTGTGTTTAGATTTTAAAAACAAAACTGTCACCTATCCTAAGGTGATAACCACAACGAGAACACAAATTCGAATCCGCTTCGAAAATTAATCATCCGTTCAAGGATGGTTGATTACAAGGTTTTGAACCCTCTATTATATGGTTTTGAACCCTCTAAGTTTTCAAAATCTCGTCAAAGTTTGGGTTTAAATAATGTGAACACGTGCAAACTGGAAGGGTGAATGCCTGTATTCTGGGTTTTCTGTCTAGGCAAGCACTTCGTATACATCTCATCAGACGCAAGACCAGTTGTGCTTACCTGGGAATTCTTGGGATGAGTGTTCACTTATAGGCGAGCATGTCTTCGCTATACATTATTTTGACCTATTTACTTTGATTAGTCACTGCGTGTCGTTTGTTTGTTCGAGGTAACAAACAAATGATCGCCTTCCTTGTGTTTTGTCAATACCTCTTTTGTTTTTCCTAAATTTCAACCTCACTCGATTCTCTTGTTTCCTTGTTAGACAATGCCTCCTCGACGCGATCCTCGAACTTTTACTATTGAAGAAATAGCAGCCCTGGTCTCTCAGCAAGTGGCTGCTGTACTTCCCGGTGTAGTAACCGAAGTCCATGAGATATTCAACAACATCAATAACAACAACAATAATAACAACAACAATAACGCACAATGTAATTTCAAGAACTTCAATTCTGCGAAGCCACAAAGGTTTTCTGGGTCGCAAGGAGCAACTGCGCTCTTGCAGTGATTTGAGAGCATCGAGAACACATTCCGACATGTGCAGTGTCAGAATGCGCGGAAGGTTGAATTTGCTTCAAGCGTATTTGAGAAGCGAGCGCTTACCTGGTGGAATGGTATTATGCGCGACAGGGGTGCCGAAGTGGCATTAGCACAAACATGGGCAGAGCTACGGGCTCTCATGATGAAGGAGTTTTGTCCCCGTCACGAGATTCGAGTTTTGGAACGTGAGTTTGAGGACTTAAAGCAAGATGGGGCTGAACACCGTGCATACACGGATCGTTTTGAGGAACTCAGCCTATTGTGCCCCACCATGGTTACCCCTCCTGAGAAAGCAATCGAGAGATATATCGATGGCCTACCCGATTCTATTCTGGAGATTTTGACCGGTGTTAATCCTCCTACCCTTCGCCAAGCAATAGAGTTGTCTGCTACCCTGACTGAGACTCAAGTCAGGAAGGGTAAACTCACCCGCAAGGGTGATAAAAAGAAGGCAACTGATTCTGAGAAAAACAAGAAAAAGGGTAAGGGCAAGGAAGGAGAAACGTCGAAGAAATCCAAGAAGCGAAAGGGTGCCCAAAATTTTGCTGTTACAGCCCAGACTGCTCAGAACCCGCAGAACCCACCGGCTCAGCCACCTGCAAAGAAAGCATACGCTGGCACCGCACCTCACTGTGCTCGTTGCAACGGTCATCACGTTGCACAACAAGCTTGCAGGCAATGCACGACGTGTGGTAGACTTGGGCATATGGCCAATGTTTATCGTTTTGGATAAAATCAGGTTGCTCAGGTTCCAGCTCAGGGCCAAGGGAATGTTGCGAGATTCCCACCGGGTTCATGTTTTAATTGTGGAGAGTATGGTCATTTCTGCAACAATTGTCCGAGGCAGGCGAATGCAAACGCGAATGCTAACGCAAACCCGAATGCAAACGTCAACGTGAATCCCGCTCGTGGGCGAGCGTACAACTTGAATGCAAACGAAGCGAGGGCCGACAACGAGGTTGTTAACGGTACGTTTCTTATTAACAATCGACCTGCATCTATTCTTTTTTATTCCGGTGCCGATAGGAGTTTTGTTTCATTGTCTTTTGAGCCTTTGCTTGCGATACCTAGAACAAAACTGAGGAAACCCTTATCTGTTGAAATTGCCACTGGTAAACCTCTTATTCTTGATTCTGTTATTCATGGTTGTCAATTGAACCTTGATAACCATCTTTTTCCTATTGACCTCACACCGATGCAACTTGGAAGTTTTGATATTATCGTTGGAATGGATTGGCTAACCAAACACCATGCTGAGGTGGTTTGTTTCGATAAGATTGTTCGTATTCCTTTGCCTTCTGGCGATGTTCTGGAGATTCGTGGCGAGAAGCCATCTGGAGGATTGAAGCTTATGTCGTGTACAAAGGCCCAAAGTTATTTGCGAAAAGGATATGTTGCTTTTCTGGCACATGTCACCGAGGAGAAAGACAAGAGCAAGAGTATTCGGGATATTCCGATTGTTCGGGATTATCCAGAGGTGTTTCCTGATGAACTGCCTGGTTTGCCTCCAGTTCGTCAAGTCGGGTTTCATATTGACCTTGTACCCAATGCCAACCCGATTGCAAAAGCGCCTTATCGACTTGCACCATCTGAGATGCAAGAATTATCGAAGCAGCTTCAAGAGTTATCTGATAAAGGATTCATTCGACCAAGCTTTTCACCTTGGGGAGCTCCTATCCTCTTCGTGAAAAAGAAAGATGGATCTTTCCGAATGTGTATCGATTATCGTGAGCTTAATAAGCTCACCATCAAGAATCGAGATCCCCTACCTCGAATTGATGATCTATTCGACCAGCTGCAGGGTGCTTCATGTTTTTCCAAGATCGATCTGCGTTCTGGGTATCATCAACTTCGTGTTCTCGAAGAAGATATTCCCAAAACTGCTTTCCGCACAAGATATGGGCATTTCGAGTTCACAGTCATGCCTTTCGGTTTGACTAATGCTCCTGCTGTTTTCATGGACTTAATGAATAGGGTCTGCAAGCCTTATTTGGATCAGTTCGTCATTGTTTTTATTGATGACATCTTGATCTATTCAAAGTCTCGAGCCGAGCACGAACAACACCTTCGCTTAACATTGGAACTCCTGAAGAAGGAACAACTTTTTGCTAAATTCTCCAAGTGTGAATTCTGGCTTAAAGAAGTTCAATTCTTGGGTCACATAGTCAATGAGCAGGGTATTCATGTGGATCCATCCAAGATTGCTGCTATTAAGGACTGGAATGCACCGACGACGCCCACAGAGATTCGATCTTTTCTTGGTCTTGCTGGTTATTATCGGCGTTTTATTTCAAATTTCTCGAAGATTGCGGTTCCACTCACTGCTTTGACTCAGAAGAAGAAGCCTTTTGAGTGGGGACCCAAGCAAGAAGAAGCGTTCCAAACGCTGAAGCAGAAGTTATGTAGTGCTCCTGTTCTATCACTGCCCGAGGGAAGCGATGATTTCGTTGTCTATTGCGATGCATCCAAACTAGGCCTTGGTTGCGTCCTCATGCAACGAGGTAAAGTTATTGCATATGCATCTAGACAGCTGAAAATTCACGAGAAGAACTATACGACTCACGATCTTGAGTTAGGAGCTGTGGTTTTTGCGCTTAAAATCTGGAGACACTACCTCTATGGAACGAAGTATGTGGTTTTCACAGACCACAAAAGTCTCCAGCATATTCTTAATCAGAAAGAGCTGAACATGAGGCAACGACGTTGGGTTGAACTCTTGAACGACTATGATTGCGAGATTCGCTACCATCCCGGTAAGGCGAATGTCGTAGCTGATGCGCTTAGTCAAAAAGAAAGAGTCAAGCTTCATTCTGTTCGAACTCTATCGGATATTCAAACTCGTGTTCTTCAGGCTCAGCAATTTTGTGTTTCACAAAATTTGATAGGTACGGAATTACCACATCAGCTTGAGCTTAAACTCGAAACGAAAGACGATGGTTTGCTCTATTTCATGGATCGTTTGTGGATTCCTAATCTGGACGATCTTCGCACCCTGGTAACGGACGAATCTCATAAGTCTCGATATTCTATCCATCCTGGTGCTGATAAAATGTACAAGGATCTTCGTACTTCGTGCTGGTGGCCTGGTATGAAGAAGGATGTTGCCTTGTATATATCAAAATGCCTAACTTGTCTCAAAGTCAAGGCCGAACATCAACGACCTTCTGGCTTGCTTGTACAGCCAGAGATACCAGTTTGGAAGTGGGAGAACATTACGATGGATCTCATCACTAAATTACCGTGTACATCTAAAGGTCACGATGCTATTTGGGTTGTGGTCGATCGATTAACGAAATCAGCTCATTTTATTGCGATTCGCGAGGATTATTCTGCTGATAAACTTGCAAAGATTTATGTTGATGAGATTGTGTCACGACATGGTGTTCCTTTGGATATCATTTCTGATCGTGATGCTCGATTTTCATCTCATTTCTGGAAGGCCATGCAATCTGCTTTGGGAACCCAATTGAATCTAAGCACTGCTTATCATCCCCAAACAGATGGCCAATCTGAGAGAACGATTCAAACTTTGGAGGATATGCTTAGAGCATGTGTAATAGATCTTGGTGGTAGTTGGGATTCTAATCTACCACTGATTGAGTTCTCTTACAACAATAGCTATCATACTAGTATTAAAATGGCACCATTCGAAGCTCTCTAAGGTCGAAAATGTCGTTCACCTGTCTGTTGGGACGAGACCGGTGAAGCTCAGCTTACTGGACCTGAACTCGTTCTGGAAGCAACAGACAAGATCAAGAAAATCCGCAATAATCTTGTGACAGCTAGATTACGTCAAAAGAGATATGCGAATTTACGACGCAAGCCCTTAGAATTTCAAGTCGGAGATCGAGTCCTACTCAAGGTTTCACCTTGGAAGGGAGTCGTGAGATTTGGAAGGAAAGGAAAACTTGCACCACGATATGTTGGACCATTTAAGATCGTCGAAAGAATTGGAAAGGTTGCCTACCGACTAGAGCTACCTCCAGAGCTTGGAAATGTTCACCCGACTTTTCACGTGTCCAATTTGCGAAAGTGTTTAATTGACGCTGATCTTCACATTCCTCTCGACGAGATCCAAATCGATGAAACGATGCACTTTGTTGAGAAACCTGTGGAGATAGTGGAACGTACATACAAACAGTTGAAGAACAAACAAATTCATTTGGTCAAAGTTCGCTGGGAATCCAAAGGTGGTCCTGAGTTTACTTGGGAACGTGAGGACCAGTTGAAGACGAAGTATCCGCATTTGTTTTCACAAGCATCCTCTAGTTAAAATTTCGGGACGAAATTTCCTGAAGTAGGGGAGACTGTGACAACTGTACTCTTTAATCGAAGTACGATGTAAAACAATGTTGATTATTAATAAAACTATGTGCTTTGGTGTTATTATATGTGTTTTGATGTCTTTATGTGTGTGTTTATGTTTGGTGATTTTACAATTCGATTCGATTCCGATTTCAAGCTTTAAATCGCTTTCTGGAAGGTTATACGCGCACAGATGCGTAAATATAACCAGTTTAATGCAACAAACACTCCGGAATAGTGACATAGGCTTAACATACCTTAAATAACCTTTACATAACTTAGAAATAAGTTTTGAATGGTTTGGTGTGTTGAAAACAAGTCTATTCGATCACAAGGACTATTTATGTCAAACTGTGAAACTGAGGATTTACACTGTAACGAACATTCCGGAACATGATCATAAGTTAAACACACTATAAATATCCTTTACATAGCTTAGAAATAGGCTTTAAGGGGTTCGGTGTGCTAAAATAAACTTTTGGGTCATTCAGGGACTAAAAGTGTCAAAAAGTGCACAAGTTTGCATTTTTACGCATAACTTACGTTCTGAATACATCCGGACATCCAAAAATTTATGTAAGCATGACTATATTATATTTTAGTGTTCTCCATAAGAAAAATCCATTCGTCGCGTCATTTGGATCGTTTTTCGCGCTTGTGCGCATTCCGTCGTAATTAAGCGAACACCGCGTTCGTACGACCAAACGAACCATCATCCGACATATTTTTGAGCATGTTTCATGTCCACAATGTTTAGGCATCATTTTAGGGCCTTAAAGTTGGCTTTACGGGCCTTAGAAGTGTCGGGAATGGCCTTAAACACGTGCAGGGACTGAAACTGTCAAAATGGAACATAATTCTGATCTGTGACTCCCAGGCGGCCCGCCTGAGTTTCTTCACATCCTGACGCGGGCCGTGTCCGACCTTCTGACCAGGTTAACTGCATTTAACAGCAGTTTGCAGCTGTTTAAACCTCCACCACACATTCTCTAATGCCTAGTCAGATGATAAGGATGATTTTAAGCCACCATAAGGTTCCGACACATGTACGGGCAAGATCATGGCACGTTTTCCATGAAACGATCTTAACGGTGGACCTTTTACTATAAATACCCCACCCCCCATGCTTTAAAATTACAAGAATTTTGATTGAGAAACTCTAAGTTGAAACCATTGTTTCATACCTGAGATTCTTGAATCAAAATTAGCATTCGGGGACCCTTCGTAAGTATTCTTTCGTTCTTTTATTGCTTTTCGAGTCCGAAAGTCAAACTTTGTTTGACTTTCAGCGTTGACCAGCTTATGGTCAATGCGAAGTTCGTTTGAACTTCGCAACGTGATTGTAATCACGATGGTTATAGTCCCTTGGGACTATGCCTACTGATTACCACGTTGTCTAGGGTCGTAGTGTAAGCGATCTGATAAATCGCTTATACCTTCGAACCCGACCCAGTTTGGTCGATCATTAGGATCCGACCAAATACATTAGGTGACCATAGTATGTAGGGAATAACCTTCCGAGGTTATACCTTATGGTCGCTTCGTTAAGTAGTTGTATGATAAGTAGTTTATATGCCTTAGGTAAATTACCAGAATACCCTTTTTGTGTATAATTAGTAATTAAGCATATGTAACCTAAACTTTTGTCACATAACTGATTATGTAACATGTTTAGGCATATAACACTTGTCATAGGACTAGTTAGACGTCTCGAACGCGCTTTGCGCGCACGACGCGTTAAAGTAACATAAGTTACCTTAATGGGTCACGATGGGTCGAAAGCAATTAGGTTAGGTTCCGATTTAGGATGTAGGCTTTGTTAAACCATAACACATGAGTTCTAACACTCATTTGGTTTACAAGACCTCATTCTGTCCAATCTTCCGATTTAGGCGTCTTTTGTTTGATTAGTGATTCGATTACTAGGTACTGTTTGATTTCTCTGGTTTGCTCGAGTTTGTTGAAGTTCTATTGACTGAGGATACTTTGCACTACATGTGAGTACATAGTTCCCCTATTTTACTGCTTTCAATTGTTTTGGGGTGATTCATATGTACTAAATGTTTTCAAGGTTTTAACGATGGTATCAAAACGATTTTCGATGTTATAACGATGGTTTCAAAAACGATTAAGATGATTTATACAAAACTAATAACGATTTCGATAATGTGAACGAACTTGTTGGTTGGGATACATAACAAATGACATTCATTAGCAATGATCAAGCCGACCAGTATTAGGTTATGGTACCATAGGATCTGACAAATCCCGTTATCACACTACACCCATGGTTATGTGTGGGTGTTGTGGGTA
The DNA here is from genome assembly GCA_030545235.1 of Helianthus tuberosus. NCBI lineage: Eukaryota > Viridiplantae > Streptophyta > Magnoliopsida > Asterales > Asteraceae > Helianthus > Helianthus tuberosus. Next base: position 109,297,464 of record CM060377.1, read on the forward strand.
ACGACTGAATCTGAAATATTTAACTTACCCTATGGAGGTTTGTTAATGCGAGAACGAGAAGCGATGAGGGACGAGTCACGAAGGTTTGAATGTTATTAGCGAGGCAACCATATATAAGTTATTCACAATTAAAACAAGGATGATTTGGACGATGTAAACGATTTGTAAACGATTTGGGTAAACAATAACGAAACGATGTCACACAACGATGTTTTCGAAGTAACATACGAGTTTTATTAACGAGTTAACACGAGATGTTTTACAATTTGCTTTGCTAAAACAAAGGTTTTTGGGTTAGGAATCATGGCTACGAGGTTTCATAAACTATAACCCGCTCGATTTGAGTTGGTTAATGAGGTTGCAATATAATACTCTTTTTTCAAAACAAGGTTTTTAAATAAAGTATTGCAACATTTAAACTAGCCATGAATCCAATACTCCTATAAAACCTATGTACTCGCCAGCATTTCTTTGCTGACTGTATTTTCACATATGTTTCAGGAATCGATGCTTGATGATGATACTAGGATGCATGCGTCACGTAGGATCTGGACAAGGCCTTAGTGACATAAAACAATATTAGTCGATATGTAACTTGCTATTTTATGTTAAGACAATGTAATGTTTAATATTATCAATAAAACGAAACACTTTTGTATCCATGGTTATGAAACGATAATTCTGTTACAACACGCCCCGACGTTTTCCGCCGCGCTTTGTTGTTTTACGCGGTTGGGGTGTGACATGGTGTGCTTACCATGAGGATTTTGGTCATCTCACAGATGAGTGCATAGCATTAAGGAAGGAGATAGGTTATCTTTTGAGCAAGCTTGGAAGGAAAAAGTCAAGGATCCAGGATTCTGATAAATTTCGTGAAAAAGCTCCTCCTCCACCAGCTGATGCTCAAATCATCCATTTCATCTCCGGAGGTTCTGATATCTGTGTGACTTTATTCTCAGCAGCTAGGAGACATGCAAAGGAAACAAAGATGGAGAATGGGGACAGACCTATTCGGACCTACATCCTTACCCAGCAGAAAGTGATATCCTTTGATGAGGATGAACGTGTGGACATTCAGGATCCTCATCACGACGGTTTAGTTATTACATTATTTATCACTAAACATTTTGTTCGCAGGATTCTCATTGATGGGGGAAGCTCGGTGAACATAATCCAGTTGGATGTTCTCAAAAGAATGAATATTCCTGAATCTGACACTGTCCCAAGATCATCTGTCCTTATGGGATTCAGTGGAGAGACAAAGAATACATTGGGGGACATCAAACTTCCTATCTATATAGAGGGAGTGAATTCTGTTAAAAAAATTCCATGTTATTGATTGTTAGGGGAGGTTTTTCCAATGATTAGTGATCCTCAATTACTGTTGGGCTTAGTGATCCTCACTTCTGATTGAATTGATGATCCACAGAAGTATTGCAGGATCAGGATCATAGATCATCTTAAGGATCCTTATACTAACGATTGTCTACTTTGAATATGATGTTGTTTTGCAGGAGTATGAGCTTGGACTTGGTCTTGGCGATATTCCTAGAGCATATTCCATGTTTATTCCGCACGTGCATGGCAAAAATGGACGTTATGGAGGTCGTGGGGGACTTGCATCAAATGCGGAATGTTTGTTAGCTTAGATATTTTCCATTTTTAAAAGGGGTAGCGAGCTAAATAGAAAACACTTGGCTATTTTTGGCTACACACACACTCTTGCAACTGTTCTCACCAGCTCTCGATAATTCACTTGGCGATTACACACTTTTTTACACAATACACTATAGTGATCCTTGGAATTAGATCGCTATCATCCGAAGTTGTAATGCATTTCTTGTTTAATTTGAGTTGGTGATCGGTAGTTTCCATCACCCGAGGTTTTTTATGCCAGAGATCATTCATTGATCAAGGGCTTTTTCCTCGTATAAATCTTTGTGTCACTTATTCATATCATTTCTAAGTGATCCTTAGTGTTGTTCATTGATTCAAGCATCATACCTCACAACAGAAAGTTTGGTTGCATTATCATTGCTTGATTTTTGACCAAAACAGTTTGGCGCCCACCGTGGGGCAATTGGTGCTTCATTCCTAAGAAGATTCATATTTTTGTGGTCAATTCGGTTCGTTACAACTAGACAGATGGCTTCTTCAGCGAAGAATACTTCAAGCTCTATGCCGGCAATCTGTTCTTCACAAGGCGTTCCACCTTTGCCTCCACCACCTTCTGGATCCCAGAAGAATGCTGAAAATGCTGCGAGAAGACCAACTCCCATTTTCTCAAAACCACCAACTTCTTCTGTTTCTACTAATCCCACTACTAGTGATCTTTTTAATTTGATTTTGCAGATGAGGGATCACGCACAAGAGCAGGACAGAACCAATGAAAGAATCCTCCAGGAGATCGCTGAGATCAAGAAACAGAAGAAATCAGTGGAGGATCATTCCCCATTGATGCCCAGATCGCTGAACTTCGACACTCCAGTCATAACTTCCCAGCACTCAGCAGGTCCGGACGTGCAATACTTGGGTGAATTACCAGGAAGGCGTTATGGAACAACAACTATGAGTCAGGCATTTGGCTCTCACTTCCAGCCTCAAGGATCCTCTTCTCAACCATCGGGATCCTCTTTTCAGCATCACGGATACTTCACGTCAGAAGGATATTTGGGAATGCATGCAGTTCAAGGATCCTCCCAGGTCCAGGGATCCTCCCAGATCCAAGGATCCTCCCAGGTCCAAGGATCCTTCCCTATCCAAGGATCCTCCCAGGTCCAAGGATCCTCTCAGGACCAAGGATCCTTCCCGGTCCAAGGATCCTCCCTTGTCCCAGGATCCTCTCTGGTTCCAGGATCCTTTCAGGTTCAAGGATCATCTCAACTTCAAGGATCCAACGTCTTTCAGAATCAAGGATTCTTGAGAAGTATGCAGCCTCAAAGCTCGGATGTTCATCAAGGAGACTTCATACCAATGCAGACCATTGCTTCCTCTGGTCCTTCAATCATACCAGAGTCTCGTCAATATGGATTCACATCTGGAATCCCAAACATGAATCCTCCGGGAGGTAACACTTTCAATAATTCTTATAACTCTAACCATGGTTCCATGCAGGATACAGGTATCAATCAACCCATGGCTAGGGAATTACAGAAGCTCAAGGATATGATATCCAGTGTTCCAGGAGTAGTCAAGCCCATTCCTGAGATTGCAGATGGTAGCCATAGGATATCTCGTTTTGCACCACCTTTATGTGATGCTGAGATACCCAAAAGGTTCCAGATACCATCCATGAAGCTGTATGATGGCTCGACGGATCCAGAGGAGCATGTGGCTCAATACCAGGAGAGGATGGAGATCAATCCAATTCCGGAGAGGTTAAAAGAAGCATGTCTATGCAAGGGATTTGGATCCACACTTACAGGATCTACTCTTAAATGGCTGCTAAGTCTTCCCCCTTACTTTATTACTTCATTTGCAAATCTAGTTAACCTGTTTAATAGTCAATTTTCTTGTAGTAGAAAGTTTGAACGATTAACTAGTGATCTTTATAGGGTAACACAAGGTCAAAATGAATCACTTAGAGATTACATCACTAAATTCAGTAAAGAATCCTTAGATATCCCTAACCTAGATATAGCTACGGCTGTTGAAGCCTTCAAAATGGGATTGCTTAGGGATTCATTGTTCTATGATGATCTTGTTATGACCCCATGCAGGAATCTTGATGAAGTAAGAACCAGGGCCCTTAGGTTCATCCGTCTAGAGGATGACAAAAGGATCCAGGAGAGAATGATAGGATCCTCAAAACAGGAGAAGCAAGGATCCTACTTCAGGAATAACAAATCCAAGGCTTACAATAAACCTGATAACCAGAATGTGCATGCAGTGGAACAAGAAGAGGATGATGAGGATTATCCTCCTATTTTTGAATACTGTTTTTCTGTTGATAACAATGAACTAATCCTTGCAATGCAGAATCTAGGTGAGAAAGCTAGGTGGCCAAGAAAAAGTGATAAACCAGCTGCTACAAAGGATAAGTCCAAGTGGTGTGCATGTCATGAGGATTTCGGGGCATCTCACTGAAGAGTGTATTGCACTAAGAAAGGAAATTGGTTACTTGTTGAGCAAGGGGCATTTGAAGGAACTCTTGGGACGGAAGAAGTCAAGGATCCAGGATCCTGAAAGGATCTCGGAAAAGGCTCCTGCTCCCCCAGCAGATGCACAAGTTATAAACTTCATATCCGGTGGATCAGACATTTGTGGTACTTCCTTTTCAGCACCAAAAAGACATGCTAAGGAAACCAAGATGGACAATGGAGACAGACCCGTCTGGACCTCCGTTGTTACCCAGGATAAAGTCATAACTTTTGATGAGGATGATCGTGTTGATGTCCAGGATCCTCATCATGATGGTCTTGTAATTACATTGTTTATTTCTAACCACTTTGTTCGCAGGATCCTTATAGATGGAGGAAGCTCTGTGAACATCATTCAGCTTGATGTCCTCAAGAAGATGAATATACCGGAGTCTGATATTGTCCCAAGATCCTCAATACTTGTGGGATTCAGTGGGGAAACCAAGAACACATTGGGGGACATCAAACTCCCAATCTATATTGAAGGATTGCATTCTTATCAAAAAATTTGTGTTATAGATTGCTTATCTTGTTGTAATGTTATCCTTGGCAGGCCATGGATACATGATATGAAGGCAGTCCCATCCACCTATCATCAGTGTGTAAAGCTTCCAAGTCCATGGGGAGTGGTGAAAATTGAGAGTGATCAACAAGAAGCTAAGAATTGCTATACCTCATCAATGAAGCCAGCCTCAAGACCAAGGGAGCAATAGCAATTAAAGTATCCTTCAAGAGATGTCTTGGAGACAAGAGAGCAGGATGTAAAAGAAATTCTCATGGATCCTGACGATCCTGAATCTAGGATCTTCATAGGGTCAGGGATCCTTAGCGAAATCGAACAAGAGCTAGTATCCTTTCTTAAAAGAAGGAAAACTACCTTTGCCTGGAAACATGAGGATATGACAGGTATATCTAAAGATATAATTACTCATAAACTTGGCATTGACAGGTCATTCAAACCAATTCATCAAAAGAGGAGGAAGTTTGCACCTGAGAGGAATGCTATTATCCAGGAAGAGGTAGATAAACTACTTCGGGCAGGTATGATAAGAGAGGTTAAGTATCCAAGATGGTTAGCCAATGTGGTTGTTGTTCAAAAGAAAAATGGAAAGTGGAGGGTATGTGTCGATTTTACTGATTTAAACAAGGCATGTCCCAAGGATCCTTTCCCATTACCCCACATTGGCTCCATGGTGGATGCTACCGCGGGTCATGAGTTGTTGACTTTTATGGATGCTTCATCTGGATTTCAACAAATTCAGATGGAACCATCTGATCAAGAGGATACAGCCTTTATGACCCCAACTGGTATATATTGTTATATTGCTATGCCATTTGGACTAAGGAATGCAGGTGCTACTTATCAAAGGCTAGTCAATATGATGTTCAAGGAACAGATTTGACACACTATGTAAGTCTATATTGATGACATGGTGGTTAAGTCCAAGAAAGCTGAGGATCACCTTAAAGACTTGGAGGAAGCATTCAATATCCTTGATAAGTTTAATATGAAACTAAATCCTTCCAAATGTCATTTTGGTGTTAAGGCAGGTAAATTCTTAGGCTATATGGTGACAAAGAGGGGCATTGAAGCAAGTCCAGAGCAAATCAAGGCTATTGTGAATATCAAATCTCCTGCTAACGCTAAGGATGTGCAAAGTGATGGGATTTTAACATGTTTATCAAAGCAATTTCATCCATATGAAATAAAAACACAGTAGAAATAATGTTTAAAACATGTTACTTTTATAAGATATAAAACCATTTATATGCAAAATCCCAATACCCGGATCCATATAAGAAGATGCATACTATCATACACAACCATAGGGTGTTTAGAAAACTACCTTCCTGGAGTAATGGGATGATGAAAAGGATGATGCTTCTTGAAGTGGTTGTCCTCAAGAGTAGAAGACCTCAAGCTTGTATACCCCAAGCTTCCGACAAACACTATGATTGTAGCTAGGATTTCAACACTTGAATCAAAACCGAAAAACTCCTTGAACAACCTCTTATGGCCGAAATTTTGAGAGAGTTTTTAACAAGTCTTGCACTTGTTGATTATCTCTTGTCTCTTTTATTTTTTGTCATACAAAAATATATAAAAGATGAGAGAAGAGCCACCTCCTTTTTGCCCAATCAAGAGGCTTCTTCCACATGCAAGATGCATGAAAAGATATTGGACCAATTTCTTTGGTTAGAGAGAAAGGGGGGGGCCGGCCCTATGTGGGTGTTTTTAAAAAAATAATTTTATTTTATTAAATAAAGTCTTGTTTATTTTTATAACTTTTATAAAATAAACAATATATGTTTTCAAGACTTTATGCACCTCTTTTAAAATGTTATTTAACTTATTAAATAACAAAAATAAAATATTCTCTCATAATAAATTATCCACATAATTTATTGGTTTATCAAGTGTAATTATTTAGAAAACCAATTTCTAAATATTGTAAGTGTTAATATTTATTTGTTTGATCATATCACAAATAAATAATATAAGTGTTTGTCTAGCTTGTTATTGGGTATGACTCGACTTGGATCATAGCGTACTAGCCACATCAATTTATTATGTGTCTTGGGCATACAGAGTCCAACAATCTCCCACTTGCACAAGATACATAGAAGATTGATGCAAGCAGTAAATGACGCCTAACTACGATTTACTACCCCCAATACGTATGACTATATTTGCCATTCAATAACATCATCCCTTTCAAGTCCCTTACTTGAACATGATTTAGGTGAATCTATCATTTATCCTTTCGTTACAGATGTCGTGTTAAATCCAGAGACATAGAGTGATCACTCTCTGTTGATTTAACTTTATCAGGCCTTATACATCTTACTCTCAACGAATAAGAGGAACAAATCCCTTCTTGACTACATACGTCTCTCACAATCACCTTGTACCACACCTGAGCTCAGCCTTATGTACTGTCATATTACTGACAGCGAAGAAATAAGTCAAGGCATAATATTTGGTGAATATCAAGACCCAATATGTATCTCAGGTCAAAGGATACTATGATATTCGCCTTAACTCAAAATTTACTTATGACCAATCACAAATGATTCCATGCAGTAATATTTGAGAGCGAGTCAGTCCAATATTTGTATCCTACAAATATCTATGAACTTTGGTAGCAACACTTTGCTCTATATTCATATCTAATGAATATCCACCAATCCAAATTCATAATAGTCTTACATTCATATTTGTTCCCACAAATATGATCGACTACGGACATTTAGAATAATTAACTTATTCACGGATTTAAACATGCTAATATGAAACTTAACTCGAAATACCATAAAAGAGTTAAAATAACAATTGTTTCAATATCCAAATACAGAATAGATCAAATCCAATCACTAGAATATCGAAGTCCTAAGGAACATGTATGACCCTCATGTTTTCCCCTGTCAAGGAGCTTCGTGAGTGGATCCGCAATGTTTTGATCTGTGTGAACTTGGCGGATACATATCTTTCCTTTTTCAACTTCATCCCTTATGTAGTTGAATCTCCGCTCGATATGTCTAGTCTTTTGGTGCGCACGAGGTTCCTTGATTTGAGCAATCGCACCCTCGTTATCACAAAAGATCTCTAGGGGGTCTTGAATGGTAGGGACTACCCCTAGGTCGGCTATAAATTTCTTCAGCCATGCAGCTTCCTGGGTTGCCAATGAAGCGGCGATGTATTCTGATTCTGTAGTGGACAATGCTACCACGTCTTGTTTTGAGCTCTTCCAAGAGACTGCTCCTCCATTTAAAATGAAGACATACCCCGATTGTGATCGAGAATCACTTCGATCGTTTTGGAAACTCGCGTCCGTGTAACCCTTTACAACGAGTTCCTCCTCACCAGATCCATATATTAAGAACATATCCTTAGTCCTCCTAAGATATTTCAATATGCTTTTAACAGCCATCCAATGACTGTTACCTGGATTCTGCTGGTATCTACTCGTCATGCTCAAGGCGCATGAAATGTCCGGTCTGGTACATATCATTGCATACATGATGGATCCTATAGCTGACGCATATGGGATTCTTTTCATTTTCTCTTGCTCATCCTTTGAGCTTGGACATTGAGATGTATTCAATATTGTCCCCTTTTGAATAGGTACAAAACCTCTCTTAGAGTTCTCCATTTGGAACCTATTCAAGACTTTGTCAATGTATGCACTTTGATTTAAACCTATCAAGCGCCTTGATCTATTCCTATAGACCTTTATTCCCAGAATGTAGGCTACTTCACCAAGATCCTTAATGGAAAAACAACTTCCAAGCCAAGCTTTTACACCTTCCATGGTTGGAATGTCATTCCCAAATAGTAGAATGTCATCGACATACAGTACTAAGAAAGTGATGATGCTCCCACTAGCTTTCTTGTACACACAAGCTTCATCGCCGTTCTTGATGAATCCAAAATTCTTAATTTCTTCATCAAAACGGTGATTCCAACTTCTAGATGCTTGTTTCAATCCATAGATTGATTTCTTTAACTTGCATACTTTGTCAGGATGTTTTGGATCGACAAAACCTTCAGGCTGAACCATATAGACATCTTCATCAAGATATCCATTAAGAAAATCCGTTTTGACATCCAATTGCCAGATCTCATAGTCATAATATGCAGCTATGGCAAATAATATCCTGATTGACTTTAGCATCGCCACAGGCGAGAAGGTCTCATCATAATCAATCCCTTGAGTTTGAGTGAAACCTTTTGCTACAAGTCTTGCTTTGTAAGTATCCAAGTTACCATGCATATCTGTTTTCTTCTTGAAAACCCACTTATTCCAACTACTTTAGAGTTAAGTGGTGGCACTACCAATTCCCAAACTTGGTTGTCATACATGGATTGCATCTCTATGTTCATGGCTTCAAGCCATTTGTCACAATCGGATTTTGACATTGCATCATGGTATGTGGTTGGTTCATCTGAATCCACCACATAGCATCCATCCATGAAAAATCCATATCTTTCAGGTGGACTACTAATTCTACCAGATCTGCGAACATTTTGTGTGTTCTGATCAACCTCTTGATTGTTTTCAACAACCTCTTGTTGAGTGATAGTATTAACCAAACGTGTATCATCTTGTGGTTCTTGATCCTCCTCAAGTTCCATTGTTCTACCACTAGTTCCTTCCATAAGAAACTTAGCTTCTAAGAACTTACCCTTTCGAGCAACAAATACCTTTTGCTCGGTTGGGTCGTAGAAATAATATCCTATATCATCTTTAGGATATCCTACAAAGATACACTTAGTAGATCGGACTTCCAATTTATTTGGGGTGTATTGCTTAACATAAGCTTCACAACCCCAAACCCTTAAGAATGATAATGATGGAGGGTTTCCATGCCATATTTCAAAAGGTGTCTTTTCCACTTTCTTGGTTGGGGCCATATTTAGTATACGGACTGCGGAGAGCAAAGCGTAACCCCAAAATGATAGAGGTAATGTGCTTCTAGCCATCATTGATCGAACCATATCTAATAGAGTTCGATTTCTCCTTTCGGACACACCATTGTGTTGTGGTGTTCCAGGTGGAGTAAGTTGTGAGATAATTCCACAACTCCTAAGATGATCTTGAAAAGCACCACTAAGGTATTCACCTCCTCTATCGGTGCGAAGGACTTTGATTGTTTTCTTGAGTTGATTTTCTACTTCACTTTTGAAGTCTTTGAACATTTCAAATGCTTCATCCTTGTGTCTTAGTAAATACACATAACTATAACGACTATAGTCGTCGATAAAGGTAATGAAGTATCTTTCACCATTCCTAGTCATCGGCTTAAAAGGACCACATACATCTGAATGTATGATACCTAGTAAGTCTTTTGCCCTTTCAAAAGTTCCACTAAAGGGTGTCTTGGTCATTTTGCCTTGTAAACAAGATTCGCATACATCAAATGAATTATCTTCATTTGTACTTAGAAGACCATTTCTTTGAAGTGTATGCATGTGATTCTTGCTTATATGTCCAAGGCGACAATGCCAAAGATAGGAATCACTCAAATCCATTTTGAGTTTCTTGTTGGTTACTTGGTACATTGAGCTATCGTATGATGCGTTATCATGATCTAATTCATAAATACCATTTAAAGACATAGCTTTAAAATAAAACACATCATTCATAGAAACATAAATATCTTGGTTAACAAATTCAAAATTAAAACCACATTGTTTTAAAAGGGAAACTGAAATTATGTTCCTAGTTAAACTAGGAGCATACAAAACGTTCTTCAAAATAACTTCCAAAACCACTTGGAAGCTCTAAAACGTAGTCTCCTTGAGCTTCGACATCAACCTTTGCTACGTTGCCCATGAAGAGACTAGCGTCTCCCTTCTTGTAATGTCTATTTCTTTTGAACCCCTGCAACGAATTGCAAATATGAGTTCCACATCCGGTATCTAGTACCCATGTGCTTGAAGAAATAACATTAAGCTCAACATGTATCATAAAGATAGTACCTGAAGTTTGCCCTGCATCCCTCTTGTTTTTCAACTCCTTGAGATAGGTTGGACAATTTCTCTTCCAATGTCCTATCTCACCACATTCAAAACATGGGTCATTTGTAGCAACCTTTTGCTTCTTCTCCTTCGGTTTGGTGGGTTCTGCTTTAGCTTTTCCCTTTCCCTTGACGTGTCCCTTTCTTTTAGCATAGTTTGCTTTAGAGTCGGGGTGGGGCCTCTTTTTGTTGCCTCCTTCATTGATCCCTAGGACGGGTAAAGCCTTTTTGCCCATTCCTGCTTCGGCCGTTTTGAGCATTGCATGAAGCTCACCAATGCTCTTGTCCCATCCATTCATGTTGTAATTCATTACAAAACTCTCAAATTTCTTTGTTAAAGAGTTGAGGATCAAATCCGTAGCCAACTCTTTAGAGACGGGACAATTTAGTCATTCGAGGCGATCAATGTGGCTTTTCATCTTGAGAACATAAGATGATACCGATTGGGTTTCCTCCATTCGACATGCATGAAGAGCTCGAACAGTTTCGAAGCGTTCTACCCTTGCTTGTTGTAGGAACATTTCCTTTAACTGGGTAATCATGTCGTATGCCCCGTGATGTTCAAAATCCTTTTGAATTTCAGGAATCATAGTTCCCAACATGAGGCATGAGGCTTGCATGGAGTCCTCGGTATACTTAACCCAATCGTTGTAGGCTTCCACATCTTCCACGTTAGGTTCATCGGGAATAGGATCGTCCAACACATAGGATATCTTCTCTTGCTTGAGAACGATTCTCAAGTTTCGAAACCAATCCATGAAGTTGTTATGGTTGAGACGATCCTTTTCAAGGATGGTTCTTAGTGATAGGTTTCGGACGATTTGGTTAGTCGGGTTTGCATTGTTAGCGGCCATCTACAAAATTTAACAAGTTCAATTTTAGTATTTTCGATATTTATTATATTTTAATCATTAATACCCTTTTGTGTCTTAAAGACAATTAATAATTAAAATCTAGAATCCAACGTTACATTTAAATATTGGTTAGGTGACCTTTATCCCTCTATTTAAATTAACAAGGTAGTCAACGTTTGACAATTGCAACTCTTTGCAACTTCTAGCCATATGGGATCGGTTAAACATCTTTATGTTTAGTTGGCATGTTTAATCCCATCAACACCTTTGTTCCCCATGCTTTGGTGACCCTAAGTTCATGGTTTCCAAATCAAGTCGTCCAACTTACACACACGTGTGAGTTTATTCACATAAGTGGTTAGGTGACCTTTATCCCACAAACATGGTAAACCCACCTCGAACATACAAGTTCTCTCAAATGTGGTTAGGTGACCTTTATCCCACAATAAGAGTTCCCAAGTGTTTCGAGTGTTGTATAAAAGGATGGTGTTTGACTTGTTTTATAAAAGGGTTTTTAATATTTCAAAATTCTAGTTTAGAAAATATTATGTACCATACATTTGCATGCATTCAAATCAATGGTACTTTGGTGAAAACAAATTTTCAAGGTTCTTTTTAATAAAACCCATTTTATTATAAAATCATTAATTTTTAATAAAACCTTTATTAAACATTTTAATGATTTTGTCAAGAACCAATTTTACGCTTGTTGTTGATTATTAGTTTGTTAAGTCATGCATATCTACATATCATCTAAACAACAAAATAAACAACCACACAAGCATAACAATAGGTGCATAATCATAGCCAACTATTTTGACAACACTTGTTAGCCGAAACAAGTGTGCCAAAAGGTCCTTCCTAAAGGGTGAAAAATGACACAAGTAATGTGTCGATGAACTCCCACTTGATCCCGCATCCAAATGCTTCAAGTTTCCTTCTTGTGTTGTGATTTCTCCACCTTATTTGAGCTTCCAAAAGTCTTTTATTTTCAGCTCCAAACTCCTTTGGACTTCAAAAATGAGTTTTGGTTATCGGGTTAAAATCCCGTTGAGAACGATGATGTTCTATGGACCGAATATTATGGTCCAAACCAAAACCGCATTTTTGTGTGCATCTTCTTTTACAAAATATATCCTAATACATTTTTTCTAGTAAAATAGAATGCACCTAATCTATTTATTTTACATACCAAATGAAAATAAATAAATTACATATCTTCTAATGGAAGAACAAAATAATAATTATTACAACCCATTGAAATAATAAATCATAACACAATCATTCAACACAAGGTCATGGCTAGGTCATATGCACCAAAATATATATCCAAATATATATATATATATTAATTTCAAGAAGCATAAAAAAATGGTTCCCTTTTATAAACATTTTCGGCTATGTTCAAAAAACCGAAAAGGTAAGTTTTGTCCAAACAAACAAATCATCCATATAAAATAAATTTTTCAAGATTCTCTTATGCATGTAAGAAAATAATCTTGAAAAACAAAGGGTTAACCATGTTAAAATTTTCGTCCATAGGGTTTTATTCAAACCCGAAACCCGAAATTTTTAATCTATTGAAGTATGCACTCATATAACCTGGCTCTGATACCATTGATGGGATTTTAACATGTTTATCAAAGCAATTTCATCCATATGAAATAAAAACGCAGCGGAAATAATGTTTAAAACATGTTACTTTTATAAGATATAAAACCATTTATATGCAAAATCCCAATACCCGGATCCATATATGAAGATGCATACTATCATACACAACCATAGGGTGTTTAGAAAACTACCTTCTTGGAGTAATGGGATGATGAAAAGGATGATGCTTCTTGAAGTGGTTGTCCTCAAGAGTAGAAGACCTCAAGCTTGTATACCCCAAGCTTCCGACAAACACTACGATTGTAGCTAGGATTTCAACACTTGAATTAAAACCGAAAAACTCCTTGAACAACCTCTTATGGTCGAAATTTTGAGAGAGTTTTTAACAAGTCTTGCACTTGTTGATTATCTCTTGTCTCTTTTATTTTTTGTCATACAAAAATATATAAAAGATGAGAGAAGAGCCACCTCCTTTTTGCCCAATCAAGAGGCTTCTTCCACATGCAAGATGCATGAAAAGATATTGGACCAATTTCTTTGGTTAGGTGTTTTAAAAAAAATAATTTTATTTTATTAAATAAAGTCTTGTTTATTTTTATAACTTTTATAAAATAAACACTATATGTTTTCAAGACTTTATGCACCTCTTTTAAAATGTTATTTAACTTATTAAATAACAAAAATAAAATATTCTCTCATAATAAATTATCCACATAATTTATTGGTTTATCAAGTGTAATTATTTAGAAAACCAATTTCTAAATATTGTAAGTGTTAATATTTATTTGTTTGATCATATCACAAATAAATAATATAAGTGTTTGTCTAGCTTGTTATTGGGTATGACTCGACTTGGATCATAACGTACTAGCCACATCAATTTATTATGTGTCTTGGGCATACAGAGTCCAACACAAAGATTGACAGGCAGGATCGCAGCCTTGAACAGATTCATATCCAAATCCTCAGAAAAGTGCAAGGAATTCTATGACATCCTGAGGAAGAACAAGAAATTTGAATGGACTGAGAAGCATGAAGGTGCCCTCAAAGCTCTTAAGGATTACCTATCCTCAGCCCCGACCTTGATGAAACCAGAAAAAAGGGGATATATTATCCTTATACTTAGCGGTATCCTCAAAAGCAGTAAGTGCGGTCCTTGTTAAGGATCACCAAGGTACACAACATCTTGTTTATTATGTAAGTAAGAGTTTACTTGATGCTGAATCCAGGTATCACACTTAGAGAAACTTATCCTTGCATTAATTATGGCATCTACTAAGTTAAGACATTATTTTGAAACTCATGCCATTGTTGTTAAGACTAATTTTCCAATTAAGAATGTTCTCAGGAAACCGGAAATGTCAGAAGGATGGCTAAGTGGGCAGTGAAGCTAAGTGCATATGATATAAGATATGAACCAAGGACTGCCATCAAATCCCAAGCTTTAGCTGACTTTGTGGCAGATTTTAGTAGTGACTTGCAAAAGGAAGCTGAGTTAGAGGTCCAACAGCTAGAAGAAACTAAGGATCCTTGGATACTCTTCACTGATGGTGCTTCTAATGTTAAAGGAACAGGGCTTGGAATACTACTAAAATCGCCACAGGGGGACATAATACCCCACTCCATAGCTTGTGAATTTCAAACTACCAACAATGAGGCTGAGTATGAAGCCTTGATAGCTGGTTTGCAAATTGCTAAGCATATGAGGATAAGGTATCTTGAGGTACACGTAGATTCATTATTAATCACTAATCACTTTAATGGATCCTATGCTGTTAAAGGTGAGAAGCTAATCAAATATTTAGAGATAGTCAAAGAATTGGCACTCTCTTTTGTATCCTTTAGTTTGACACAGGTACCAAGGGAAGAGAATGCAGAGGCTGATGCATTAGCCAATTTAGGATCATCCCTGAAGATCCCGGAGGATATCAAGATCCCTATTATCTATATCCTGACCCCTGCTATCGAGGATCATATAACTATGGAGATAGGAGAAGATTCTGCAATCGTCCCTAGTGAGGATACTCAATCTCATGCAGGATCATGGATCCTTCCAATTATGAGATACATCCAACATGGAGAGATTCCTACAGGAGAAAACCCTAGGGCTTTCAAAACTAAGGTATCTCAATTTACAATATTGAATAACATGTTGTATAAACGATCTCTTGCAGGTCCATATCTAAGATGCATTGAGGATCCTGAAATCCAAGAAGTCCTAAAGGATTTCCATGAAGGAGATTGTGGAAACCACACTGGGGGCAGGGCATTATTCTCAAGGATCCTGAGGACAGGATACTATTGGCCTACTATGAAGAAGGATGCTGTGGAGTATGCCAAGAAGTGTGATCCTTGTCAGAGGCATAGTAATATCCTTCACCAACCAGCAGAGCTCTTGCATCCTATATCCTCTTCCTGGCCATTCATGAGATGGGGAATGGATATATTTGGAAAGCTTCCTAAGGCACCTGGTGGAAAGTATTCATGCTTGCTATGACTGATTACTTCTCTAAGTGGATAGAGGCTGAAGCCTTTGCTCAAGTCAGAGAAAAGGAAGTTATATCCTTTATTAAAAGAAACATTATTACTAGATTTGGTATCCCTTCTGAAATTATTTGTGATAATGGATCCCAATTTATGGGAATAGAACCACTAACTTTTGTGATAGCTGGGGGATTAAGATGATAACATCAACACCAGTCCACCCACAAGCTAATGGTCAGGCAGAATCATCCAACAAGATCATCATCAACAATTTGAAGAAGAAGCTTGGATCCAAGAAAGGAAAATGGGCAGAAGAACTACCTTATGTGCTTTGGGCTGATAGGACAACTCCCAAGAATGCTACTGGCCAAACTCCATTTTCTTTGGTGTTTGGGGCAGAATCAGTGATCCCTACAGAGATGGTGGTTCCAACTGCAAGAACAAGCATTCGTGATCCTAGAGAAAATGCTGAAAACTTGGTCAAGACTTGGATACTATAGAAGAAATCAGGGATTTGGCAAGGATAAGGATGGCTAGTTATCAACAAAGGATGGCTGGAGCCTACAACAAAAATGTCAGGATCAGGAAATTCCAAGTTGGTGATATGGTATTAAGGAAAGCATTTCAGAATACTACCAATCATGCTGATGGAAAGTTGGCACCAAAATGGGAAGGCCCCTATTTGATTGAAGCTGTGGCAGGAAAGGGGGCATATCGATTGCTAACAATGGAAGGTGATTTGCTACCAAGAGCTTGGAATGCTGTCCATTTGAAGAAATATTTCATGTGACAAGGATCCAAGATCCTAACATGACAAGTATCCTTGAAGGATCCTTATAAGACAGATGATCCTCTTTCTGGTAATATCCTGATCTCTAACTGTTTCATGCTTTAATTATCTCATATAAGGGTAAGGATCCTGCATCCTTTATCCTCCTTTTACATGATTTTGAGTTCTGAAGGTTCAGGCATCCTTAAATAAGGATTGAGTATCCACAGAAGTATCCAGTTATTTGGGCTTGACCCCAGTTATTTGGGCTTGACCCCAGTTATTTGGGCTAGTCCCCAGTTTGGGCCTGTCCCCAGTTTCGCCAGTAGCGCACGATGATCCTGGTATAGTTCATGGCAATGGGACCAGTACTCGCTTTAGGGGCTGACAATTTCATTGTACTGGCTATATTCAGGATCCTACGTATAATGGTAGACGTACCATACATCCGTTCCTAAGGTTTCTAACGTTTTCACGTTAGCTAAGGTTTTGGCATTTTCATGTCACTAAGTTTGGATAGTCGCCAGTAAGGGCCATACTCCAGTTTACACATGATCCTTGGGCTTGTCCCCAGTTATCCTTGGGCTTGTCCCCAGTTATCCTTGGGCTTGTCCCCAGTTATCCTTGGGCTTGTCCCCAGTTATCCTTTGGGCTTGTCCCCAGTTATCCTTTGGGCTTGTCCCCAGTATATTGGGCTTGTCCCCAGAATTGTTTGGCTTGTCCCCAGTTACTAACTTTCATCTTATATTGGCTTAGTCCCAAGTTGTATCCTATTTCAGGTTTTTGGAGATAAACGACCAAGGATCCTTGATCCTTACCTTTTTCTAAGGTTTGTCTTTTGGTTATCCTGGTTATAAGCGTTAAAGGTTAGGATCCTAACTTGGGTTCTCAGGTATGATCCTTAACTATTTTGATTTTATTCATTATTCATTTAAGTGACCCTTATCCTTTGACAACTGAACTTATGATCCTTAAACTACACTATTTTTCAGAACTTGTCAACTGTAGGGTATGTGATCCTTGATCATATCCTAAACTTTTTGAGGATATTTATTAAATTTTTCTTTACTTGATAAGTTTAGACGAAATGAATGTCACAACAATTGAAAAGTAAAGTACCAACAAGGATAGCAACACAGGAGATAGCCAAAAAGTTAAAGTTATTTTATTCACAAAAGATTAAACCCTTTAAGGTTGTCAAAATTACCAACCCACGTTTCTACCAGCAAAACGTGGCCCGTCCACATGGGTTGGCAAAGGGTGTCCATTGTTTACGGGTCTTGGTAGTGCAGGAAATAAAAGACGGAAGGATAACGAGTGGCTTCATCCCCCAAACAGAGGATCCATCCACCACCCATTATCCTGCCTATTGTTCAAGGATCCATGATCCTTTACCCTAGAAACTATTGTCTAAAGTTATTACAACCCATCATTGTTCAACAAAAACACCATAACCAAAATAAACTACCAAATTCTAAAAAAATGGGCTCCGGCTACGTCTAGAAATGTCCTTCATCGCCCATTCATGCAGCCTACACCTTCGCTGCATCACCATCTCCTCCAGCTCCAGTATCCTTCACATGATCCTTGCCACTGCCACCAGCCTCGATTGCCAGAACCTCTTCAGCCTCTTCTTCATCCTCCAACTCAGCCAGCCTAGCCTTCCAGCCCTCCATGTCCCAGTTGCTCCTGTCAAAGGCAGGATCCTGAGCTTCTTGGGCCATCTGCAACTTGGTCTTGTACATGGCAATGGCAGCGGAGACTTTAGCATCCTCCGTGATATCGTGCTTCTCGTAGTCGGCATTGATTTGAGCTGCAACCATCTGAGTTTTGACATCACTGAGGTCTTTTTTGAGGGAGGCAATCTTGTGATCCTTGAGCACCGCCACTTTTTGGAGATCAGAGTATTTCTCCTCAAGCTCTTCGACGTTCCTAACATAGTCCTCGATTTCAGCAAATTTCTGCAAAGAAGACAATGTAAAGTTTAGGATCACATGATCCTCAAGTGGATAGGATAACTAAGCTAAGTCAGTGATCCTTACATCAGCAAAGTACTCGAGGAACTGATGGCGGATCAGAGGCAAGCCTTGTAGGTTGTCAGCTTCAGAGGTCTTCCTTTTCTTTCCACCTCTTCCCTTTGAGCTGGTTGCCTTGGGGATCGTCACAGCTGGGCTGGCGGCATGCTTCTTCTTTGAGGATCGGACGGTGTCAAGGTCAGTGACACTGAATTTGGAGGCAGACTTTGATGACTTTCCAGCGCCTACACACCCAAAACAGATAAGTATCCTTATCCTATTTCTATTTAACTATTTATCTAAACATTTAATTATGCAAAAAACAGGATACTTACTCGACATAGTGATAGAACCTGAGGATACTTCTTGAGAATCCGGGGTATTTGTTTTAAATGATCTTCTTGCAGGATCAAGTCTTCGGAAAGCGGCAAGCCTTTCCTCTGTTGCAGGTGATGAGATGAGGTGTGTGACAGTAATAGCTGCAAAATAGAAACAAAAGCACGTTAGTGATCCTTATACAGAAACAAGCTTATTCGGTGATCCTTCTAAGGATCCTCTATCCTACCGTGGGTGCTCCACTTCCTTGGCAGATCCTTTCCATCAGGGATAGAATCCCTTCTGACAAAGAAGAATTGTCGTTTCCAGTTGGTATCATTCTTAGTGACTTTGAAGATGGGGTGTTCTTCACCGGGTTTATGTTGAGTAGATATCGGTGGGATCCAAATGTTACGAGGTCATACATCTCTGCAAGCTCCAACATTCCCAGATCAATGCCTTCTTGCTCAATGATCCTTTCAAGGGTATATAAGACCCTCCAGATCATTGGCATCGCTTGAATGTAGGAGATGCCGGTGAGAGAGAAGAAAGACTGGGTGAATTCAGGGAAAGGATATGAGTATCCTATTGTGAAAGGAGTGACCGGGAAAGCCACCCAGGTTTCAGAAATATAGTCACTTAGAACGGTGGGATCAAATGGTTTGAAATCGGTGTTTGCCGGAAAGCAATGTCGGATCCTGTCTATCTGTGGATCGGTAAAGCAGCATCTTTCTTTCGCCGAGTCTTTGATGATCCCTTGGCTTTTCAAGGGGCTGTCCTTCTTGTGATCCTTAGCCGGTGAGGATCTTAGCATCATCTCGATTATGACGGTGGTGAAGAAGAAGAAACAGAGAAAAAAGATGAAGAGAGAGAGGAGAAGAGTATTACCTGATCAAGTCTTCGAATGAAGATTTAAAGGATGAAACGCATGGATTTAAATGCTCTCTAACCCTTATCTCTAAATTCAATTTATAATGATTATTTTGCAGGATGGTCACCTCAATGACGTCATGTTAGCAACGGCTAGTCATGATTCAACGGCTATATATCCGTTAGTTGGTTACGGATAAGAACAAGAAAATACAACTCGACTATTTACATAATTACTCCTTATATTTTGGGGGTAATTGTTAGGGGAGGATTTTCCAATGATCAGTGATCCTCAATTACTGTTGGGCTTAGTGATCCTCACTTCTGATTGAATTGATGATCCTCAACAGGATCATGGATCATCTTAAGGATCCTTATACTAACGATTTTCTACTTTGAATATGATGTTGTTTTGCAGGAGTATGAGCTTGGACTTGGTCTTGGTGATATTCCTGGAGCATATTCCATGTTTATTCCGCACGTGCATGGCAAAAATGGACGTTATGGAGGTCGGGGGGACTTGCATCAAATGCGGAATGTTTGTTAGCTTAGATATTTTCCATTTTTAAAAGGGATAGCGAGCTAAATAGAAAACACTTGGCTATTTTTGGCTACACACACACTCTTGCAACTGTTCTCACCAGCTCTCGATAATTCACTTGGCGATTACACACTTTTTTACACAATACACTATAGTGATCCTTGTAATTAGCTCGCTATCATCCGAAGTTGTAATACATTTCTTGTTTAATATGAGTTGGTGATCGGTAGTTTCCATCACCCGAGGTTTTTTATGTCGGAGATCATTCATTGATCAAGGGCTTTTTCCACGTATAAATCTTTGTGTCACTTATTCATTTCATTTCTGAGTGATCCTTAGTGTTGTTCATTGATTCAAGCATCATACCTCACAACAGAAAGTTTGGTTGCATTATCATTGCTTGATTTTTGACCAAAACATTGATTGCTTATCTTGCAGTAAAGTTATCCTTGGCAGGCCATGGATACACGATATGAAGGCAGTCCCCTTAACATATCATCAATGTGTCAAGCTCCCAACTCTATAGGGTGTGGTAAAGATAGAGATGATCATCAGGAGGCAAAGAACTGTTACACTTCTTCAATGAAACCAGCCTCCAAGGAGCAAGACGTCATGGAGGCAAGAGAGCAAGACGTCAAGGATATTCTGTTGAACCCAGAGGATCCTGAATCCAAAAATTTTTATAGGATCTGGGATCCTAGACAGTATTGAGCAGGATTTAATATCCTTCTTGAAAAAAAGACTTTCAAGCCAATACATCAAAAAAGGAGGAAATTTGCACCCGAAAGAAATGCCATTATCCAAGAAGAGATAGACAAATTGCTCAAGGCAGGTAAGACATATTGAGGAAGAATAAGAAATTTGAGTGGACTGATAAGCATGAAGCTGCACTCAAGGTTCTTAAGGATTATCTATCCTCAGCACCAACCCTGATGAAACCAGAAAATGGAGAATCATTATCCTTATACTTAGCTGTTTCGGCTAAAGCAGTAAGTGCGGTCCTAGTTAAGGATCATGAAGGCTCTCAAAATCCGGTATACTATGTAAGTAAAAGTCTACTTGATGCTGAGACAAGGTATTCTCATTTAGAGAAATTAATTCTTGATTTAATTATGGCTTCCGCTAAACATAGACATTATTTTGAAACTCACACTATTATTGTGAAAACTAACTTTCCTATCAAGAATGTTCTCAGGAAACTTCAAATGTCAGGAAGGATGGCAAAATGGGCGGTCAAGCTTAATGCATATGACATTAAATACGAACCTAGGACTGCCATCAAGTCCCAAGCCTTAGCTGACTTTGTGGCTGATTCCAATAGTGATCTACAAAGGGAAGCTGAATTAGAAGTTCAACAACTTGAGAATACCAAGGATCCTTGGACACTCTTCACGGATGGAGCTTCAAATGTTAAAGGAACTGGACAAAGCACACTACTAAAATCACCACAGGGGGACATTATACCCTAATCCATTGCATGTGAATTCCAAACCACTAATAATGAGGCAGAGTATGAGGCCTTGATAGCAGGTTTGCAAATAGCTAAGAATATGAGGATCAGGTATCTTCAAGTATTCGTAGATTCCCTATTAATTACTAATCATTATAACGGTTCTTATGCTGTCAAAGATGAAAAGCTAATCAAATACCTAGAGGTAGTCAGGAAACTGCCAGATTCTTTTGCTTTTTTCAGTTTAACACAGGTACCTAGAGAAGAGAATGCAGAAGCAGACGCTTTAACTAACCTTGGATCATCCCTAAAGATGCCAGAGGATGTGAAGATACCTATCATCCATGTTTTATCTCCAGCAATTGAGGAAACTGAAGTAATGGAGATAGTGGAGGACGCTGCAATTGTGCCTAGTGACGATGTGAGGTCAAATTCAGGATCCTGGATCCTTCCAATTCTGAACTATATCCAGAATGGGGAAATTCCCACAGGGGAAAATCCCAGAACCTTCAAGATTAAGGTATCTTAATTCACCATACTAAATGACATGTTATATAAGATATCTCTTGCAGGTCCCTATTTGCGGTGCATTGAAGATTCAGAAATTCAAGAAGTCTTAAAGGATTTTCACGAAGGAAACTGTGGAAATCACACTGGGGGCAGAGCACTGTTTTCAAGGATACTCAGAACAGGATACTATTGGCCCACAATGAAGAAGGATGGTGTGGAATATGCAAAGAAGTGTGATGTTTGTCAAAGACATAGTAATATCCTACATCAACCGGCAGAACCTCTGCATCCTATATCCTCTTCTTGGCCATTCATGAGATGGGGAATGGACATAGTTGGCAAGCTTTCTAAGGCACCAGGAGGAAAAGCATCCATGATTCTGAAGGAAATGCTGAAAGCCTGACTCAAGATCTGGATACCATAGAAGAACTCAGGGATTTGGCAAGGATAAGATTGGCTAGCTATCAACATAGAACAGCTGGAGCATACAACAAAAATGTCAGGGTCCGAAAGTTTTAAGTTAGTGACTTGGTATTAAGGAAAGCATTCCAAAATACCACAAATCCTGCTGATGGCAAGCTAGCACCAAAATGGGAAGACCCCTATCTAATTGAAGCTGAAGTAGGAAAGGGGGCATATCGTTTGTTAACAATGGATGGTGATCTCCTACCAAGAGCTTGGAATGTTGTTCATCTCAAAAAATACTTTAAGTAAGAAGGATCAGGGATCCTCAGCGATACCAGTATTCTGATTAAGGATCCGGGATCCTCAAAGGATATATGATTCTATCTTTGGTAACACATTACTTTCATTTTCATTCATTTTATACTTATTACTTATCATAAGTCAAAGATGTTAAACATTTAACATCTATTTTCATAAAGTCTAAGCTTTTGCAGAGTTGATATCATTTTACAGAAGATTAAAGTGGTTGGCAAACTCTCCAAAGTTTTTGGGCTTGTCCCCAGTTTAAGGTATCTATTACCTTCTACGAATCAGGTTCTTACACCTTCGCCAGTTGCGCACGATTATCCAAGTGCAGTTAAAGGCAATGGGACCAGTACTCGCTTTAGGGGCTGACAATTTCATTGTACTGGCTGTATTTAGGATCCTAAGTATAATGGTAGACGTACCATACATCCGTTCCTAAGGTTTCTAACGTTTGGGCCATACTCCAGTTTACACCCGTTTATTTGGGCTTGTCCCCAGTTATTTGGGCTTGTCCCCAGTTTGTTGGGCTTGTCCCCGGTTTATTTGGGCTTGTCCCCAGTTATTATGGGTTCATTCCCAATTATTTGGCTTCATCCCAAGTTTGTTTTTCTTACAGGATCTTGGAGCTTTAAAGTTATAAAGTTCTGACAATAAGGATCCTGGATCATTGAAACTTTACTTTTCATAGTTTTTTTATTCAGTAATAATTTACAAGGATATCGAATCCTAACTTGGATTCTCTAGTATGTTATATTCTAACTTTCTCTAAGCTGCAAGTTTTCTCTTATCCTTTTTGGTTAAGGATCATTGATCCACATTTGTCCGAACACTTCAAGTTTTCTGTAAAAAGTTTAACATTATCATCAGATTTCCAATAACTTTCTAGTTGTTTGGAGATGATACCTTTGAAAATAGAAAGCATAAATGAAACATAAAGAGGGAAGAAACAACAACAGATGTAGTTAAAAAAAAGTTTAATGTTATTACCCATTCATTATGTATCAAAATCATCTGGCCTGGATTTCACCAGCAAAACCGTGGACCATCCACCCAGGCCGGATAGGGCTATCTAACAGTTAAAGTGTCTATGCAGAAATTAAAGTGCAGGAAGGTTAATAGAAAACGGTGTAGAAGGATTCATTCTCCACGAATAGAAGGATCTTCTGATCTGTAAAGGCACTTGAGGAGTTAACTCCAACTCTATATTTTGCAATGATGATTATAGAAGGTCTTATCAGTGACGTCAGGCAGTGTAACGACTAGTTACCAGCAGCAACGGCTAGTCCGCTTCTAACGAAAATATGACATCTGTGAATCCTTATCACAACTGCCATATTGGGGGCAATTGTTAGGGCATGAATTTTATGCTAAGGATCATCTATCCTGAGACTGGGCATGGATAATGGATCACGGATCCTTAACGGATAATGCAGGGAGTCTGAGGATCCAGGATCCTTACTATTGTTTATATTTTTAACAATTGTCACGTTTTTAACGTTTAATGCAGGTAATGGACGACATGGACTTAGTCTTTGCTGGAATCTCGTAGAATATGCTTCATATAGGCACGTACTTGATGAAAAATAACCGTTTTGGAGAACATGGGTGACTTGCACATTTTTCAGAAAGTTAGTTACTTGATATTTTTCTATCTTTAAAGGGGAAAATGAGCTCATTTTAGGCAGAGGTCGAATACAACACAAAAAACACAGAACTCTCTGATATTCGTTGGCGAAATACACACACTCACACTAGCAATCCATTGTATTGAGCTTGTTTTCTTCCGAAGTTGTACAAGGATCATTGTTATTGTTTCAGCAATATACTTGGTGATCAGTAGTTTCCATCACCCAAGGTTTTTTATGCTGGAGATCTTCTAAAGATCAAGGGCTTTTTCCTCGTATAAATCACGGTGTTTATCGTTGATTTCATTTTCTATTCGTTCATGCATTTGTTCATTTAACCAAGCATCTAACCTCACAAAAATCATATTTGGTTACATTATCCTTGTGTGATTTTTGACCAAAACATTAAGCACGACCGTTAATCGAAACAACTAATACAGGCTCAATTTACTGGAAGCTCCTAGTCTGAAATGGACGGAACTATGATCCGTTAGAATGTTAACGGGTCTTATTTAAGTCATAAGACTTGGACCGGTTAATTTATAATAACGGGTCTTTTTTTGTAGTGCACATGTGCAGTACAAGTTTTTTTTTTTTGTAATTTTTATATACAAAAACTAGCAAAAATTTGTAAAAAAAAGCTATGTTTTTAGGTTTTTTTAGTTAGTTTTCGGGTTTCACTTTAACTATTAGTTTTTAAATGAACATTCCCCTATATATATATATATATATATATATATATATATATATATATAATTAATAAATAAGCAGACCATAAGTAAACAAGAATATATAGTAATGTTTTTTAACTTTTTCTAAAAAACATTTCAATATAAAAGTCTCTAGAAACAATTTTAAAAAAGAAAACATTTCTTATTTTCAAATTTTCAAACTTAATATAACTTTATTTTTTCATTTTGTAAAAGAAATATTTATTTAAATATCTTCAAAAAAACATTCTTTTAAATAATCTGTTTTTTTTTTACAAAATAGTTATTTTAAAAAGTCTTTTAAAATATTTTGCTATAATTATATATAGGGTTGTATTCATTTCAGAACTCTAAATAGTTACAGAACTTTCAGAACTCTTAATAAACAATATTTTTATTTATATATTTTTATATTTAGGGAATTTTTATCAGTTATGATTACATACATGTTAATATTAATTTTATCATGCTTTTATATGTAATTTTATAATTACACATATGTAAACTAGTTTTTTTACCATATATGTAATTAGTTGTTAGACATATATATAATTTGATTATTATATATGTAAACGACTCTTAGCATGTATGAAATTATAAAAGTACATCTAATAAATGATAAAAGTACCTTAAATATAAAAAAATATATATAAAATGATTGTTTGTTAGAAGTTCTGAAAGTTCTGCAATTATTTAGAGTTCTGAAATGATCCTTGCCCATTATATATATAGAAACTGGATTAGGAAAAAACGCTCAAAAGTGTGAGAACGGTGAGAACGCATCATGGCCCAACACGTGTCCCGCGGCATAGAGAAGGGCGGAGGGACTTTTTTGTCTTTTCATTCTTCTTTTTATTTCCCAATGCGGTATAATATTTTATGGCGTCTAAGTTTTTTTTTGCGTTAATTGTATTTTTTAAACTTTTTGGCGTTGAATTAATTTTTTTTTTTGTGTTACATATGTAATTTTTTGGCGTTATAGCGTTTTCTGGTTAATTTTTTTGGCGTTTATGGCGTTTTGTATAATAATTCACTACGAGTCACTATTATTTGCATAAGATTACAATAAGTCCAATTTTTTTTTGACGTTTAGTGAATTTTTTGGCGTTTAATACCCTTTACAAGGTGTTTTGCCAGCAGCTGTTCTCCCAGTTTTCATACTTCTAGCATTTTGTTGTTTGTAGTTTTTGGCGTTTTATATAATAATGTATTTTATTTATAGAGAAGTAGATAACAAATCAACATATAACTTGATATCAAAACAATATAAAATGAAAACAAAAATAATAAAAAATGGTAATCTAATTTCTCTTCCGAATCTTCACTGTCATCAGGCTCTATCTTTCTTGAATTTGTTTTGGCGTTTTGAACCTTTTTTGAATACTTTAGCTAGATGCCAACTTTCCTACATAAACCCCGTCCTTTTCAGAAGAAACTGCTTAGTGGCATCCTGTTTTTTGGTGTGATATTCTTGTTTGGTGGCATGTCATTGAAGATCAACTCTTGCTTGATGCTATTTGTAATAATGGAGTCCAAAATAGCATTTTACAGTTGTGTTGAACCCTTTCTTCCATGCCTATAATCATCAAGAACAAAGCTCACATGATGACATATCACTGTCATCAGTCTCTTTTTCTTGAATATTTGTCCATCTCATCCAGCAAAATATTATTGAGTTAACCTCCTTAGAAAAAGGATCCATTTCAGTGAAAGCTTTGACATCTGTGGCGTTTTAAAGGGAGTGGTTTCTAGAGGATATGGCTTTTTTGTGTTTTTCTGGGTGTGATTAATTTCATTGTGTATAGGCCCCTCTCTTATAAGAGTTTTTTGGCGCGTAGTTTAGGCGGGACTTTTTATTGTAATAAATGATAGTAATAAAGTAACTGTCTTTTTAGTTACTGTTTTTTTGTATTTACTGTGTTGATCAGCTTTTATCAGTTTTATAGGTTATAGACGTCCCATCTTCTAAGTTTGGCGTTTTTTAAATGGCCTTATGCAGACCAACATGACAAAATACAATAACGAAGTGAATAAAATATTAAGCAGGAAAAATATTTTTTGTTATTTTTGGCGTTTTGTTAGGGTTAACCATTTTTTAGTATTATTTTGGCGTTTTGCTAATAAAGATATAAATATATCATTTAATTATCTTTAAAAAAAAAATTACATAGAAGAAAAAAAAGAGGAAAAAAATTAAAATCCTTCGTCAGAATGTACTTTATCTGAATAGTATCCATCACTTGTGTCATCTTCTTCCTCCTCGGAGTCTTCATCTTGATCTTCATCCATGTCATCACATTCACCTTCATCAGCTTCTTGTTCCTGAATATTCTGAAGCCTCCACCTGAACATGTCTTGCATTAACTCCAAGTTTGAGTCTATTTCTGTGTTGGTACAAGTGGCGTTATGCAATTCTTCCATGAAACCCTGTCGCTGCTTTGTCATGATGTTCTCTAGCCAGTAGACTTCCTGCTCTCCGCTGTCGTATGTAACTGTCACCATGTCTGTTTCATCATCAAAACGCCATGATGTCATGACAGGGTTTGGCTTCACATCTCCTTTGATTGGTCCAAATTTGCTGGTTAATGCTTTCATAAGCATATGCGTTTCATGACATTCGTTGTCTAGAGCGATGCCAATGGATAAGATTTGCCTCTGTATCTCTTCTTCCATCTTTAGAATTGCCCTGACCGTCTTAACATACACCCTCCTTCTGTTGTCAAAATGGAGGACGTATCGCCTGATCCCCAGAGTGTATCTCCACGAAACAATTGTTGCCATTTTTGGTGTTTTGTTTAAGTTGGCGTTTTTGGTTAAGGATTTTTTTTTTTTTTTTTTTTTTTGCAGAAAATGGATAGATTGAAGTGATTATGGAAGCCATGTTTTACGTTTGTTTATATAATGATGTTTTTAGCGCGTAATTTAGGAGGGAATTTCTTCTAATAAATGTTAATAACTGAAATTCAGTTATTTGTGTTGTTTTATCTTCCTGTAATATTCAACGCATTTTATTTTAAATTTTTGGCGTTTTGTTTTTAATGGCGTTTTATTTTTTTGTTTGTTGTTTTATCATTTGATGGCGTTTTGAATATGAGGGGTAAAAGACTTTTTTTACCCTTAATGAAGTGCGTCCCACCTAATAATATTGATGTTATTTACGAAAACGCCATCGCGGAATCTAGTCCATTGATTGTTTTGATCGGACGATCCATAATCGTTCTCACCGTTCTCACACTTTTCACCGTTTTCTCTAAATCCTGACCCTATATATATACATATAGGGCAATGCTAGGTAGGAAACCCTTATGTTTTTAAAAAAACCCTAGAAAACCCAACCTCCCGATATATTTTTTTTTTTTTGAAAAAAATAACACATGTAATACACATGTTTTTAAGAGTTTTGGGCCAAAAAAAAAAAAGCGCCGAAGGATTATTTTTAAAAAAAATAAACAAATTTCAGCAACTTCGGTGACTAACATGTGTTAGGCAAAAAATGCTGAAACTTGTTTATTTTTTTTAAAAAGATCCCTTCAGCGCTTTTTTGTTTTTTTTTGGCCCAAAACTCTTAAAAACATGTATATTACATGTGTTATTTTTTTCAAAAAAAAAAAAAATGTCGGGAGGTTGGGTTTTCTAGGGTTTTTTAAAAACATAAGGGTTTCCTACCTAGCCATACCCTATATATATATATATAGGAGAAGGATCCGTTAGGAACCACCCTTTATTGCGAGAACCAGTGTGAACACAAAGAATAATTCCAAAAAAAAATCTAAAAAACACCCAAAAATTTTTTTTTTTTTTTTTTTACTATTTTTTTTTTTGGAAAAATCGCTATATTTTGTTAATAAAAAAATAAAAAAAAGTTTCAATTTGTTTTTTTCGAGTAACAGCTATCCATGCACATATGCATATGTATCATTTCTTTGTCAAATTCCGTAATTCATTACAAATATTAGTTAATTGCACTTTCATTTACACTAACACGTGTAATACACTACTTTTTACGTTTTCAATATTAGAAATGCACATGTGCATCTATATGTATCAACATGAAATAAGGTGTTTTGGTACACTACTTTGAATACACTTTCTCTTTCATCTATCATTCCATCCATAATACACAAACATGCACATGTGCATATGTATCTTTTCTTTGACAAATTTCGTAACTCATTACAAATATTAGACAATTGTACTTTCATTTACACTACCATATGTAATACACTACTTTCTACATTACCAATATTAGAAATGCACATGTGCATCTATATGTATCAACATGAAATAAGGTGTTTTGGTACACTACTTTAAATACACTTTCCATTTCATATATCATACCATCCATAACACACTACCATTACCTCCTACCATCCATAATACAATATCATTACCTCCTACCATCCATAATACAATACCATTACCAATATTTTGACTTTATTACATGTATATCAACACCATTTATACCATCCAATCATCATATTACATCATAAAGTAACAACTATAGCCAAACCATAAACCACTAGATATAACTAACCAAAAAAACATGTATATGGGCCTACTTCTCCATTCAAAATCACAAACTTTTTGTAACAAAACATGTTATATCATGGTTATACCTAATGATGCACATATGCATTTTGAATATTGGTAATGTAAAAAGTGGTGTATTACAGATGGTATTGTAAATTAAAATGCAATTGTCTATTACTGATAACGTATTACGGAATTTGTTGAAGTAATGATACATATGCACCTGTGCATGGATAACTGTTACTTGAAAAAAAAAGTTTTTTTTTTTGGTCACTAAATATAGCGATTTTTGTTAAAAAAATATTGAAAAAAAAATTTGAGTGCTTTTTTGATTTTTTTTTTTTTTAGATTTTATTTTATGTTCACATTGGTTCTCGCAGTTCTCGCAATATATATATATATATATATATATATTGTCTATCTATAAAGTTATTTTAAAAAGGTTATAAAAGAGGTTGATTTAACTAGAAAGATTGATCAAAAAGGTTGTTTTCTCTATATTGCGTGTATTTTTTGAAGTAGTGGACAACAAATTGGCGAAAAAAGTGATATGGTCTATATGTGTATATGTTATATCACTGTCACATATGTCCTTTCTTTGTCATGTGGTACTTTCATACGGATCATATGATATAAGTAAAACACCCTCTAATATAGGTTGTATGTGTTAGAAAAAACTGCAACCGATAAGAACTTCAAAATAATCTGAAACAGAAATAAAGAAACAGTGAACCGGGCTTGTGTTTGACACAATTCCCTTAAACAGATTAGCCGTCTGTTCCCAAGGTACGCCGGTTCGAAGCAGCAACAGCGCACTGCCGAACTTGAGCACTTGTCTGAAAAGAAACTGGAGAATGTCGTTGCAGAGATTGAGAGAGAAGAGAAGAAGCTGTTTGTTGGTATGTCTAAACTGATCAGCTTGATCGAGTTTTATAGTCCCCTAAATATAACTGAAGTCTCGAGTGCAAAAACTGTCTCACGCGAGCCCGGGTTTTCAGAGCTGCATTCGTGTCCGCAGGACGTGCGGGCACGCACGAGTTCAACCAAATTCCAGTTCTGAAACCCATTTTTTTGCACCCCTCTGCGCGCGCAAGGGTAGGACTTGTGGTAAAACATGTCATAAAGCTTCAAAGGCTTAGTCAATGTTTTTCCTTATAAGTAGCCTTTCTTTTTGTTCCTACACCAATGTGGAACAAGGTGAATTACCAATTGAGACTTTCATTCCTACACCAATGTGGAACAAGGTGAATTACCAATTGAGACTTTCATTCACACCAAACTTCCAACAGTATGCGCATTTTAACCCTTTTATTAGGGCTGGCAATTGGGTACCTGTTAAGACACGATTAGACCTGTTTGACTGAAAAATACACCCTTTGACTTTTTTAATTTTTAAAATAATTAAAATTACAATGTTATGATCTATCATTTATTCATCTTTGTATATAAAACATAAAACTGTTTTATAAACATGAGCTAGAAAGTAGTTAAACGAGTCGTAATCATGTTTGAAACTTATGTTGTGCGCGCCGTCAGAAACCTGTTAAGACACGATTTGCCAGCCTTACCTTTTATATTGCATGTGTAACCTATATTTGTCTAGTTTACGACATGTATGGGAGCTGATGTTTGGTTAACATGCAAGTGGTGCATCAATAACAATCCTCATTGAAAAACTATGGCATGTAGGTTGAAGAGTTGTAATTTGATTGATGTAATAAGTGGATGAGTGTAAGTTTAGTTAAATAAGGTTTTTGGTGTATGTATTTAGCATTAAGAGTTAAAATTCTGCTTTATGGAGGTTGTAATGTAATTTTCCTAAAAATCTAGGAGTACTTGTTCACAAAAATCTATACTATATAATAAAAGAAACCATTTTGGGGACACTTGTCATCATATTAGGACATCTTTTATAGATAATTATTATTTTAATTTAATCTTTTCTAATTAATTATAGATAACCCTCCTACTAAATATTATTTAGTTTAATATCTTATGGATCTAATTATTATTTAGTTTAATCTTCTCTTCATTTATAATATTATTTAGAGAAAATTATGATTTTGGTCCCTATAGTTATATCATTTTTACCCTTTTAGCTCAAAAAAGAATTTTTTAACATCTGAGCCCTCAACGTCTTCTTTTCTAACCCTTTTGGCCCCTAACACTAACCTCATCCATTAAATGTTAGGGGCCAAAAGGGTTAAAAAAATACGTTAGGGGCCAAAAAGGTTAGAAAAAAGACGTTGGCGGCTTAGATGTTAAAAAATTCTTTTTAGGCTAAAAGGGTAAAAGTGATATAACCACGGGGGCCAAAATCGTAATTTATTATTTGATGTATAAAATTAGATTTATTCAATTCGTACAATACACGAGGTTTTTTTTAAGGATAAATATATTTTTTTATTATTTAGTACAGAAAATTACATTTATTCAAACCGTGTAATACGCATATTTTCAAAGATGTAATTTTTTATTATTTAGTATATAAAATTACATTTATTCAATCCATGTAATAAATGAGGTTTTTTAAAGATGTATTATTTTATTATTTGTTAACGATATTACATTTATTAAACTCGTGTGGTTTTAAAGATATAACTTTTTTATTTGGTATATAAAATTACATTTATTCAACTTGTACAATATTGTTCTTATAGATATAACTTTTTATTATTTAATATATAAAATTATATTTATTCAACTCGTGCAATAAAGAAGGTTTTTAAAGATATATTGTTTTATTATTTAGTATATAAAATTTATTTATTCAACCCGTGTAATACACGGGGTTATAACCTAGTAAACTATATAAGAAATAGAGATAGTTTACTTCATTGATAATATTTACGTCAATTTTATTTTCTGTTCACATGGATTAACTATATCATGATATAAATTCCACCATGATATAACTATATCATCAACAACATTATGTGTATATATGTGTAGCCGAGGAAAAACTATTGGTCGCCATTGTTGAATTATCAAAATTCTATTAGGCTGGAGGGTGTGGTTGGAGCCCTCTAGGGGCTTTATCAGGTCACGTAAGCGTCACCTAGGATCCACCTCAGCTATGGGGCTTTATCGCGCCCCCATTTTAACTTGCATGGTGTGAATAGAGCCCCCTATTAAAAAAAATAAAAATAAAAAAAGATTTCATTGGGTGAAATGACATGGGCCCCACCTGATAAAGCCCTTCGAGCTCGTTACTATGATGGAGCCCCATCAATGGTGCCCCTTTTTAAAATGGTGGGTGTAGGTGTATAGTGCCTGGGGGACGCCATAGAGTGTGAGGTGGCGAGAGTGGTGCCCCACACCCTCCGGCCTTAAAAAGAAATCGGTGTTAAGAAAAACTACCGGTCGCCAACGCTACAAAATGCAGTATATATAATTTTATTTGGTGAATTATTTAGAATAGTAAGTCAAAATTTTGTTGCTCGTCACTTATTTCCCTAGACTAGGCTAGCCAACTTTCCTAGCCCCTTTTTTTCTTGAACTATAGCACCAACTCAAATTTCTTTAACTAAATCAACAATATATTCTCAAATGGTTTGTTGGTTTACACACAAAATATTACATACGCTTAACAAAATTAAAAGGAAAATGTAAGAATAGAATGATTTATTTTTGAAAACGATGAATATATCATTAAGGAGGGTTCACTGGTGAACACTAAAAAGTGGGGAACTATGAAATCATGTATTTAACATTTTACAAATTCAACCTAACATGTTAAAAATTATTCTATTTTTTTTAATTTTTTCGGAACTTTT
This sequence comes from Helianthus tuberosus, assembly GCA_030545235.1. NCBI lineage: Eukaryota > Viridiplantae > Streptophyta > Magnoliopsida > Asterales > Asteraceae > Helianthus > Helianthus tuberosus. The sequence continues at coordinate 109,330,899 of CM060377.1, forward strand.
ACATATAGATACATGTAGAAGTCTTTTTAATAAAAAAATTAAAAACAGTAAAAGAAGATAATTTTTAAACATATATATATATATATATATATATATATATATATATATATATATATATTATTGGAATAACTTCTACACATCTTTATATGCAAAAGATTCGAAAAAATTTTAAAAAATAATTTTTAGCTTTTCAAATTGAATTTTTAAGATATAATTAAATGTTAACATATTTTTCCCGAGTTCTATTTTTTTAGTGTTCTCCATAAGTCTCACACTGTATTATTATTATTATTATTATTATTATTATTATTATTATTATTATTATTATTATTATTATATCTAATTTGACAATGTCGGTGGATTTTCCACCCGCTCCCTATGACTTTTGCAAATTCTAAATTTATTCCCTAGACAATCTTCCATGCACTTTTACCACCTACCAAGTCTAACCCAATCCCTAAACTTTCACATAACTAGTTGATTTTCGCCCGCGCGTTGCGGCGGGGACTCAATGACTGTAAAACGTGTGTCAGTGACGGCAAGCAAATACCGAATATCAAAACATAAATAAAAATGTCATGAAAAGGATAGTCACTGCGTCCTAAAAAAATCGATGTTAGATAACCTAATATATAATAATAGGACCCACACGTCCTAGAACTTGGAAATTCGGTTGTTTTCAGTTCAGTTATTACGGTGCTAACATGTTAAAATATGGATGAGCTCGGTAACGGTACCGAAAGTACCGATCCGAAAAATCATCGAAATTAGGTACCGGCACCGAAAATGCTCGGTACAATACGGTATGGTATTTGAAGGTAAAAATCAATAAATACAGGTATGGTGCTAGACCTGTGTCGAACCGGAAGTAACGATTCTGAAAACGCCAAAAGGTGGGTACCAAATTGGTACCGAAAATGATTTGGTATAGTAAATTTGGTACCGATACGATACCGGTTTGATTAAAGGATTTGATACGATTTGCTCATCAATAATCTAAATATCCATGTTAATTTTACATGGTACAATTCATTCATTACAGAAAAAGACAAAAAATAAAGCAAAATAAGTTGTTGTGTATATAAAACCCCATTCAAACGAAATCCAGTTTACTTACTGTGTGTATGAAAAGTAATATAAATGGTGCAATTACTTACATTGCTACAGGATTTGATAAGCTCGGTACCAACCGGTACGGAAAATACCGTTACCGAAATCCCCAAAAGTGGGTACCGGTACCGAATATACCTGATACGGTACAGCTCGGTACCGGTACTGGTACGACACCGGCATTTGAGGGTAAAAACCGATGAATACCGGTGTCGAACCGGTACCGAAAATACACCCGATTTGATAAATTCGATACCGATACCGATACAGGTACCCGATACCAGCTCATTCCTTAGTGATGTTACAAGTCATTAAATTCAATTTGTATTACTATTAATTCAATTCTCTGTTTACTGTTCATTAAGTTCAGTTTTTAATATATAGGAGAATGCCTAAACCACCTAGTCTAACCCTTAATATTTCAAGTCTAACCCCTAAACTTTCACATAATGCCTAAACCACCTACCAAGTCTAACCCTTAAACTTACACATAATGCTCAAACTTTCCCCTGGTGCATTGTGTAAACATTTATGATATCATTAGTTTGTTACCATTATGTTTTACACTTTTTTTTAATTGTCTTTTACACGTTATGTTTAACATTTCATGTCTTACTGGACGTTTCACCTCATCGTGCATCGCCGCAACGCATGGCGTGAAAAATAATAGTTGGCCAATAATTTAAAAAGTGTTGGAAGTTTAAAAAGCATGAGAAACTGTAACACCCTTGCTATTATTTAACGATTTTCGTATAATTTAAGTCCATAATCATGTAATTACGGTTACAATTACAATGAAAAAATACGGGTTTATTAAAACTTTTACAATTTAAAGTAATACAACATAATGTGATTTAATTCATCGTTTTAGAATAACGACGAGACAACTTGCGGAAACTTCATTTTTCGTGTGTTTGGTCCTTTGCCATCGCTTGATCTCCATCCGGGTACACTTGATATCACCTATGATCAAAACCAACTTAAAAGTTAGTTTTGATAGCTTATAAACATGTATAAACAAGTTTCATAAACAAGCAAATAAAATAAAAATAAAATTTCGGAATTTTTTTGCCTCTCGCGCCACGCGAGAGGCTCCTTTTTTTCCTTCGCGTGCCGCGACAGCACCCGCGTGTCGCACCCGGTGCCCGGTTCTCCTTCGCGTGTCGGGGGGGAGATCGTTTTCCAGCAGGTCCGCATCTAGGACCTGCATTTCTTCCAGCTATGTTTATTTATCAAAAATCAAACTTTCAAAGGCCATAACTTTTGATCTAGAAGTCCGTTTTACGTGATTCTTTTTCCTACGCGTTCAAAATTTAATTCTCCATCTTATGGAGTTAAAACCTGATATTCAACTACTTCAAAAATTCAGATTTCAAGCTCTCAGCTTGAAATTCCTTTTTAACACTTTTGATCCGTTTCATGATTCATTAAACCACTTTTGTTTAAATCATTACAAATTTTTGAGGTATTCATTATCTCAAAACCATCAACTCATGAGTTCAAGACTTTCATACATTATGCAACTAAAGGTTGAGTTAAGCGCAAAACTTCATTTTGACCCGTTGGAGGGATTTACCATTAACTTTAAATTTCCCTCATCATTTTACTACATTAAGGTATCTACCTATTCTTCGTAATCTTAATGCGAATTCCTAAACAACCCATATGGGTCGTTTGCCCAAATCACCCATTAAGGACTTTTTGGTTAATTTTAGTCCTTCATTTTACGACGAAGGACTTTCGCTAATATTTGACCAAAAATATCGCTTTTAACAATAATTCTAAATATGTGTACCTGGCTCGAGTCATAGGATTGACCCGTTTAAACATCTTTCACTATTAATTTCTAATTAATACCAACGCGAACCGTATGATATTTCCTGTAATCACAAAACTCAACAAGCGGCCATCAATTAATATTGTCAAATGATCTTGCCAATGTCATTTGACCCGTTTAGTCCGAACGACCATTTTCCATTATGAGATGATATCTACTTACCATCTCGCCCTTTTACCCATTCCGGTTTACACCATAACGTAATGTTTCAAAATTTCTTATTAGTTCATCGTCACATGACTAATTTACCAATTTACCATTTTTGCCATTGTTTATGATTTCTCACCATTGCACTAGTTCTGACTCATATTATTTGCGTCGGAACATTATAACTCTATTACTAACTTTTCCTTATTCATTTTCAATACACACAACTGATGTATACTAAAAAGGGTGTAAGCTTTTACTTACCTCACATCCAAATTACGCTTTCCTTTTCGTACTTGCTCCGTTTGACCCGCTTCATTCCCAAGCCACCATCTAGCTTGTCAAGAGTCAAACTATCATCATAATTCACAAGGTGGTTAGATTAGTCATTATAACCACGACTATTCCACCTTACGTATTTTCTATGTCAAAACTACTATTCGACTCCGTCCATGGTTAGTTTAACTTTTCAAAAGTTAACTACCCTTAATTATATGATATGTGCATATAAGCTAAATCGACTTCATAATTAAAATTTGTATTACTCCACATCACACATAATTGGTCGAACTAGGAAATTACGCATTTGATTCATAATTTCAACATATGAACATTGTGGGCATAATTTATAACATCAACAATCAAGTTTCGTATCACTGAAAATAGGTTGTTTTTGGTGACCTGTTTAACCTGTTTACAAGTCTTCAAAAATTATGATTTTTTATGTGGTGTACCTCTCGGAGGGTTATGCCTTGTGTTAAAATTTCAAGATCTAGCTCTTTACCAAAAATTCGTAAAAATTCATTTACTAAGCTGCAATCAGATTCGTCACTTCTGACTGCAACTTACAGAAAAATTCATTAAAAATTCCTCGTTTATCCGATTGACGAAATTCCAATTGACGATTCTTTTAATCACTTAAAACTTTCTACAGTAAGAATTTAAGATCATAACTCAATTCCTAAATTGAGTTATGACATTCGTAATGGACTGCAAATTCTGCCAGAAAACGCAGCTTGAACCTTTGATACAGAAAAATTCATAAAACGCTCAATTTTCGTCGAAAAAATGCGATTCCAGGGGGGTTTTAAAGATATTTCCTGGAATTACATTTTAGACTCAAGAAACACATGCTTTTGTCACATTTTGTCTATGTTACAGCCAATACAAGTCGGCTGTAAATTCTGATCAGGAGCTATTTGAATTCAGCTTTCAATTAAAGCATGTTCTTGACATCATAACACTATTTCTTTGCAATCAAAACCCTAAAAACATCTCATACATGAATTTAGCATCAACAACATCTGAATTTACTTGAACTAAGCATGATTTAAATATATACTTGTCTAGGGTTTACTCCTAGACATAATATTGTTCCTATTCCATCAATACAACATCCATGCAACACAAATTTCGAATCTCACATGTTTATCAAAATCTCAAGATGTAACTAGAAGATGAAATTTGACATACCTTGTGATCCCTTCGCTAAGGTGATCACTAATCTGATCTTAGATTTCGATTTGGAGTAGATTTGGCTTCTCAATTTGATCAATTTTGCAAGTTAGGGTTAAGTTGGAGGAACCCTTGTTCGCCCCTGTGTTTTCTACGACCAGAACACACACTTTTGTGTGTGTTTTGGTGTTTAATAAATTAACCCTTTTCTCTTTTATCCCTTTTAGTCCCTCTTGTTTGGTTAGTTATTAATTAGGTCACAACCTAATTATTTTTTAACAACATTCTCACTTATTAACTAGGTTTGGCATTCCTAGTTATCTTAGTGGGTTGGAGAAAGTTTATGACTAGGTCTGCTTTAAGTCCCGTTAACTCGGACCTTTTGTCCATTTTATTTCTTGAAAGTTCTTATTTTTTTAATTAATATTATGATTATTTATTTAAATCATAATATTTACCGGGTTACTTTTACCACTAACGGTATTTTACCCGTTCTTTTAGTATTAACAAGGTTTGATTACCAAACCCGTTTTCGAGGTGTTACAAGTCTACCCCCCTTAAAGAGGTTTCGTCCCCGAAACCTTTCTCATGTACTTTACTAGTTTAGATCATCCAAACCTTAGCTTCGGTGATCACTTGAGCATTGCTCGCACATAATAATCCCACCAAAAAGTATGGTAATGTTTTTTTTAAGGCGTATGCGCCTGTCACGTGTAAGGCCTCGTAGGCCATAACTTTCAGCTTGTGTTTCTTATTCTAGTTACTTATTTGACCGAGTTGTCATCTGATTACTCGGTTGTATTTATTATTCAACATGTTTATGTCTAGCTAATTTTATATTGACAAGCACTTTACATAGGTCGTAACACTATTTTGACTTTGCATGGTTTTTACCGACTAGACTGATTTGTCGCCATCACTTTATACCCCGTCACTCGGGTATATCATATTGCCATCCCGGCCTTTTTGCATGTTTCTGGTTTCATATCTCGTAATTCACGTTACAACGTGGTTACGTTCTATGTCACTTTCAGTGATCGTAATCACATCACATCTTGTTTAAGTTTATGTCGACTTTTCATCGTCGAAAATCTTTCTTTCGAACGTATTGTTTTACTCCTATCGGTTAAAACCTATATCCTTTTACATTAACCATTTCCGAGTTCGTCCCATAATATTCATATTTGTTAAAACGTTGTTTCTTACTAAAACTGAATTTTAGTTTAACGTTTTTCTCTTTAGCTTATGTCAATTACTCACATCAAAGAAATTGACAACCAATAATTTATTCCCTTCCGTTGTCATTTCGGTAATGTCCTCGCCCTTTTTGTGAAATAACACAAATTAGAATTCGTGAATTCTTTTGCCATTTCAGCTTATTTAGATGTTTTAGTGAATCTTTCACTTTTGTCCACTAGACTTTTCATGATCTCTTTGCTTTTAACCCATTTAATTAACTTAGCGAAACCCATCGCTTTTATACTAACCTTATCTCCCGTTATTATTTTACGCGGGATATTACAACCAGTTTCCTCGTTTTATTCTATTGACCCATTTGACTTATTCATGTGAAATTTCATCATTTATGGATGTCAACTTCATTCTTTGTTTTGACCCGTTCAACTTTAAAATAGTTGAACATAATTTATCAAAATTTCTATTTACATCATCTTATCGTCTTTTAGTCATGACTCAAAACCCGAGTCTTTTAATTTTCCATCCGAGTTCCCGTTTCTCGGTCTACGCATGTGTTTAATCCTTACCCATCAACCGGGTGTTTTATTGAAGTCGTCATTATTGCAACCATTTCGGTATACATTAAGACTTCGCTTCATTTTTATATTCCGACTTTGTCCTCAAGTTTGACGTTTTTTTTTTTAAAAACGGCCCGTTAAGAGATATATTTCCATTCTCCGGGTTCAAGTGTAAGCACACCCCCTCCCAATGCACATCTTAATCATTTTACATATTTGGATTCTCCGGGTTCGAGTGTAAGTACACTCCCTCCCAATGCATATCTTAATCATTTTACATGTTTGGATTCTTCAGGTTCGAGTGTAAGTACACCCCCTCCCATTGCATATCTTAATCATTTTACATTAATCTTTGTCCCTTCACTCGGGCTCATTATCCTAATGTAATAAGCTTCCGTCGCTCGGCTGTGCGTTTACATTATTATCAAATATTTTGCTCATTTGATTTATTTGGGTACTTTTTAATTTGTCCCACTCACCCCGTCCTTACTACATCGGATGTAAGTATGTCCATCATAAAAAGTTCATGGTACCACATGCTCACCACTTACTTGGCCAGAGTAAGCGATCAACACCTGGTATACATGACCTTTTTATAATTTTCACATTACACCCCATGTAAGTAATGCTTCTATTTGTTTCTCTTGGAAACAATATCCTGGATAGGTTTTCTACTTGGGTTTTTCCAAGTTTTCAATCTACATATGCAACTTTCTATCTCTACGTACTTGTTGCATATTACTATATGTGTAATTAAATTTAAACTGTGCACCTGGTAATGCTTGCCCTGACAGGCTTCTCTTGCCATTAGCCTTGTTCGCGATCGCTATGCGATTTAGGTCATTGGTGAGCATGTTCTACTTGTCGTACTTTGGACTGTTCCTCCATCAAGTCCGCAATTTGTTAGACTCCCGCTATCTTCATATGCGAGTATCCTTCAACTAAGCATTTACAAAAGTTAGTAATTTCAACATTAATAAATGCACGTATTGTAATACAAGGCTTTTTACTGCACGTGATTTCGTTAACTATGCTAATCATTTTCGTTGGTGTAACGTGTATTACACGATACCCTATGTGTTGTTCACAACACTTTAATCATACTAGACCATTAACATACTTGTACTTACCGGATCTGCGATCAAGCCTCGAACCGAACACACTTTATTCTTTAACCATGAGCTCTGATTACCAACTTGTAACACCCTTGCTATTATTTAACGATTTTCGTATAATTTACGTCCATAATCATGTAATTACGGTTACAATTACACACGAAAAATGAAGCTTCCGCAAGTTGTTTCGTCGTTATTCTAAAACGATGAATTAAATCACATTATGTTGTATTACTTTAAATTGTAAAAGTTTTAATAAACCCGTATTTTTCATTGTAAGTGTAACCATAATTACATGATTATGGACTTAAATTATACGAAAATCGTTAAATAATAGCAAGGGTGTTACATAAACAAATACGAGGAGTCACGTGTTCTAAAGAAATGTAGGTAAATGATTCCAACAAAACCAAAAGTACTTTTTTTAGCGGTGACGTAACTTTATATATAGGGGTAAGATAATGAGAAAACTAAATATAAATGAGAAAATTAAAAACTAACTAAAAAAGCCTAAAAACATACCAATTTTTTTTACGATTTTTTTACAAAAAATCGATAGTTTTTATGTATAATTTTTAAAAAAAAAAAAAGTTGTACTGCACGATCAGAAAAGGCCATTCAGATGAGTCTGATGAGGAATCTGGTATTTATCATCAGAATATGGTAAACTCTGATCATCAGAATTTCTGATGATCAAACTCAACAGAATTCTGGTAAGATGGCGATCAGAATTTCTAATGAGCCAACTTGTCTTTTGAGATAAGGCCATGACACATTTGGAAAGTAGCAAATTGACCTTTATGGATTCACTGAATATGCCAAAAAGCTACTTTGTGTAGAGCAAGTGCATGAATAAAAAAATGTTTATTCATGACGTAGACTCTCTATAAATAGAGATGTCAGAACCGATGGTTAAATGAGTTAAGCCAAGCATTCAATACATACACCAAAAACTCCATTACTGTAGATGCATTATGTCTGTAGCTTTCATATGTATGTAGTCTATTTTGTCCTAGTTGTCATCGTTGTATAGTTTTGTATGTGTTATATATTATATCTGGGATGAAACGGAGTTAAACGTATTTTGTAAAGTCCATCCGGACGGATGGAGTCCATCCGATCGGATGGACAGGCTCATCCGGACAGATGATCATCCGGTCGACTGATGATTTCTCCCAGATGGAGCTCGCCTATAAATAGGAGACCTTGGGTCTCATTTGTGACATTTAGTTCTGATCTCTGAGGCGAAGCTCTTGCATTTTCTCACTGGAACTTTGTACTTTATACTACTTCTAATGAGAATGATTGCTTTGAACTGTATCTTCGTTGTTGATCTTACTCCTACACCGCAATTGGATAACGCACAATCGTGGTGATCGCAGATCTGACCTTAGCGAGTTCATTCAAGCCGAATTCCAGGTCCTTACAAGTGGTATCAGAGCTTGGAGATCGGATTCGGAGAGGATCTACAGTGATTTGACAGAGATTTGACCGATTTCAGAGATTTTCAGCCAATTCTACACGAGATTTCAACATTTTCTTCATCTATTTCTCTGATTTTATCTTACTTCTACTTTTTCTCATCTCAAACACCTTAAAATCCAAAACTGACTGAGAATTCACGGATAAAATGGCCTAAAATTCACATAATCTGTGCGCAATCTGTTAAATAACAATCTTACAAAGTTTCACGGCAAAATTCGAACAAAATCACATCAAAATCGATCAAAAACCATGAATTTTGAGATGAACTGTGCTGACGTCACTCATCCGATCGGATAGCCATCTGACCGGATTGCATTGTTATTGTTTCAAGTGTTTTAGCTGACATCATTGCTTATCCGATCGGATAGTCATCTGATCGGATAGAGTTTTTGTTGTTTGAAAGTTTGAGATTGTTGAATTGTCGACTGATCATTAGATCGGATAGCCATCCGATCGGATAGCCATCCAACACTTGACCCATTTGACACTTATTCATTTGATCATTTCATCCGGATAGCCATCCGGACGACTGTTCATCCATTCAACTGTTTTGTGTATTCAAGTTTGACCGTGTTTGACTTTTTCAGGAACTACAATCATGAGTGACGAGTTTCTAAATCCATTCGGTGACTTTTTCGCCTACAACAGCACCGGAGCTACATCATCAGATGCGAATCCTAAAACAGCTACAAAAGCGATATCAGATTCACTTAGCATGGAAAATGCCTACGACACGTACAACAAACCACCTAAGCTTATGGCTATCGAGGACTACAACCGTTGGGCAAAACGTTTTGATGGTTGGTTAAGGGCCTTTGCTTTTGATAGTTGGAAATGTGTTAAAAATGGATTCAAGAATACAAGAAGTGATTATGAGAATTTACGAGATGATGAGCAGGAAGAATTTATTGCTGAGCAAAAAGCCATTGCACTCTTACACCAATCTATACGAGACGATATTATTTCTTTGATCGATTACGACAATGCAAAAGATTTGTGGAGTAAGTTGGAGAAAAAGTGCACGGGTGGAGAAGAGATCATTAAAAACAAAAAGTCATTGTTGAAAAAAGAGTTTGATCTGTTTGCCTGCATTAAAAACGCAACTGTTCAACAAATGATAGAAAGGTTTTGCCACTTGAAGGCAGAACTTGACAAATTCGATATTAAAAAGGATCGAAAGGAAATAGTTGATAAGTTGTTTGAAGCGTTACCGAACAAACACGATTGGTAATTTATTTAATAATACCTTACAATGTTAATAGTAATTTTAACATTGTTTTATCATTATAATTTATGTGTCATATAACCTTTTGCAACATATAGAATTTATTCACCAGGTTCTTTCTCTGCTAGAGCTCTGACATATAAAGGAAGCAAATGGATAACAATGTAAAACAAACGATCACATATCTATTTATAAAGAATTCAGTATACCACAAAGTTCTATTTTTATATACTCATCATTTAAAGATATATTTAATAATTTAATATATTAATGTACAAATAATATTAGTTATAGGCTATGGCTACTGGGGCACCCCCGTGCTTGTAGTCATGCTACTATTGGCTAACTTTTTTGGCCAATAGTAACGAGGGTCAAGTAATGTATAAAAACCCCACATATCGGCAACTGTTGCAGAATAAAAAAATTTAATCACTGTAAGTATAACTGATAAACATTTATGAATTTGGAAAGCATTTTTAAATATAAAGGTATCACAAAAATGTGATAAAAAGAAGAATGACTCACAAACAGTGAGAAAAAAGAATGGACTCACTTTGTAACTTTAGGGTTCAACTAAAAGCCTCATGATATAATCTTGGGTATAACTCTTGAGCTATTTAATAAATATATAATGCACTCGCGTTAAATATAATAACCCAATTCAACTTTATCCCTACGTCACGAGACAGAACCCCAACGGACTTAGTCGGACAGAGCCTTGACATGCGTTACGAGGCCCTAGATCAATCGGACAGGGTATCAGTGATCAGGGGTTAAAACACTTAAAACAGGGCAAGGCTTTATTATTATTAAAAAAATAAACAATATAGAATATTTTAGAGAGAGAGAGAGAGCGAGATGGTAGAAAGAATATGAGCAGATTGTTTTTGAATGTTAAGTATGCCTATTTATAGTTGTGAAACAAACTTAGAGTGCAAGCTATTTTGGTCACGTACACAATCATACATTAATTTCACAATCTTCCAAAATCTTGTACACGTACTCATGCACAATAATAATTCATATGTTTAGTTAAATATTATATTTAATATTATTTTATAATGTATACGTAACATGCATAAATTAAATATTAAGTTTTTATTTATTTTATTATTTATATATTATAATTAATTCAGCTGCTTCACTTATTTGGCGCCTATAACTTCTAAAATATAACATTTTATAAAACAATGAATATGACATTAGAACGAGAATATTTGTATCTACATTTTGAACCAAGTTTTATTAAAAATGGATTAAGTTCAAATATAATGTATTTTTATAATTTAATTATTAAACGGTTCCTAGGTCCATCTAGGTACTTTATATTTCTAACAGTCAACTTACCTGTAGTCTACCCGTTTAATAATATAAGTTTTATATACTTTATTTTAATATAATAGAAATGTCACACATATACAAGCCAATTAATTAGTATAACATTCCAACCAATTATATATAAAATAGTTTTTAAAACTATATGGATCGAATAATTAAAATAAAACTAGTTACTAGTGGTTAATAAATTTAAACAAACCTATAATTCTTATATGATAAAAATTGAAAGGTTACATCAAATAAACTTGTTTTTGAATGGGACAAGATTGCACTTCAATGCGGTTTCGATTCTGATGATGATTATGAAGTGAAGGTTGCATATGTTCGATACATCGAGTTAGTGGAATGGTACTATGAAGTTATGAAGATCAAGCGAGAGAAGAGTGGAAGCAACAAGTTTGAAACGGGTTCAAGTGGCGCAAAAGATGATGAAGGAATCAATGTGATCGAAAGAGAAAATGAACCTGACTTGGTGATCATCGTCGAGGTCACCGACAAAAAAGACGAGTAGTAATAAAAGGCGAACTGCGGCTGCTCTGATTAAGGGGGAGAATGATGTCCGATAATCAGCCAAGCCGCAGAAAAAAAACACAGCAGCGTTTGTTTATTTTAGTTAGTACTTTAATGGGTCAGACCTTTATGTTTTTATTTGTTTTCTGTATTGAGCCGCAGGCCAAAAAACTCTTATGTATGTTGGGTCAAACACTTATGTTTAGAAGTCCATTAGGGTTGTCAAGTTTGGGCCTATTTTGAAGAGACGTGAGTGTGTATTTGATAACTGCATATACGGTTACAAAGGGAACCGACACACCTCTTGCTGATCGACGTAGCCTTTCACTCGCACCCCTTCAACACGTATAAATAGGGTTCCAAACTTCCAGTTTCAAGTGTCTGTATTGCAAGTTTCTGATATATACAAGTTCTGTTTGTTACAAGTCTATTACCGTTAGTTTCGATTCTGCAAATTCTGTTTACAGTTTGTTTTATTCAATTGTTATCATGAAGACAACTGGTGTGACGTTTGTTACGATTACGTCTACGATTGCCATCATACTCGTTCCCGCGCTGTCAAGTTTGGGCCTATTTTGAAGAGACGTGAGTGTGTATTTGATAACTGCATATACGGTTACAAAGGGAACCGACACACCTCTTGCTGATCGACGTAGCCTTTCACTCGCACCCCTTCAACACGTATAAATAGGGTTCCAAACTTCCAGTTTCAAGTGTCTGTATTGCAAGTTTCTGATATATACAAGTTCTGTTTGTTACAAGTCTATTACCGTTAGTTTCGATTCTGCAAATTCTGTTTACAGTTTGTTTTATTCAATTGTTATCATGAAGACAACTGGTGTGACGTTTGTTACGATTACGTCTACGATTGCCATCATACTCGTTCCCGCGCTCAACGGTCCTGGGAACCAGTATGTGATGATACCAGCAAGACCCCGAGCAATGTCTTCTCAAAATTTTGATATTTTTCCAAACATATAAAAATTCTCATTGAACACTTTTCTCAACCTATGATGTTTTCTCAACCTTTGATCGATTGATCGAGCGATCATTTACATACCATCTTCAGCTTCTTTGAGCCCGTACAAACCCCATAATCACTTGCAAATCATCCATTGTCTTTGTACCACAACACAACATAAAGCTTCATTAGATGACCGTAACTGGTGTTGGCATTTCCTGAACAAGAAGGAACGTAATTAATAATGAACACATATTAGAAAGATTTGTAATTCTAAACGAACAAGAACCATTACATCAGTTAGAATGTACAGAAACAATGACAAAAAGAAGAAGGTAACAATTTTCAAACGAACTACAACCATTACATCAGATTAATTTTTCACATCATTTTAAATCACTTCAGATTTCTAGCATTTCAAACTGTATTTTCTGGATGCAAATTTTCAAGAATCTGAAACAACTTTTACTCATATCCTGAGAAATTTAGCTAAAAAGTATTAATAATTCAAAAAGTGTTTTCTTATTTGAAGTGTTTTTTCAAGAAAATGGTTTCTAATAGACGATGAGTATTGATTCCAAGTTTAGTGATCTGTTAAACATGCTAATCAATATAATGTGTTACAATTATATGTTGAGGCATAATTCTAAGCATGTGCATGGGAGACTATTTGAAACTATACTATCTGCACAAACACTTGTAGTTATCTATTAACAGTAAAAAGAAAGACAAACCTAATAAAAGCCAATGAATTTAAAGCCAAAGCTTATATTAAGAAAACCAACTAATACACATATAAGATGCCAAATAGGATTCACACTAATCAACCAACAAATCATACTATCAACCGTACCTGTTTAAATACAAATGCATTAGATTAAAAGTGGAAGGGAGTTGAAGTCCTAGCCCTATCTCTGTTATGAATTCCATTACTACCACCACCAAAATACATATAAACAAGAAGCTTGAGATATGAAGCACAAAAAAGAGAGAACAATATAAGTGTGAAAATAGATGTTTACCATAAACAACAGATAGCAGAGCTAAGCGATGACCAAGAACATGATATAAAGGTTGTTTTCTGTAACAAGCCATATTCCACTAAGAAAAAATCAAAAGTATAACAGAAGTGCAGAAGTTAGTTATGAATGATTCGGTTTGATTCAGTTAATTTTGGTTAAATGAGTGTAAAAAAAATCAATAATCGGTTTTGGTTATTTAGGGTTTCGGTTAATCTTTTCAGTTAATTCAGCTTTTGATTGATTTCGGTTTAGTTTCGTCTATTTTCGGTTAATGATTCAATTATTCCTCACTCTTAGACACTGTTAATCATATAACGTATCAATTTTTTTAATTAAAAAACCATAGCAATAGTATACTCAAATTAAAGAGAATAAAATATTCGTTTTTAAGATGTAATTTAAAAAAAATATGTTAACGTACAAAAAAGGTATGACCGTTTATAAATCGTGAGGGTGGTTAGTTTTTTATAGGGGGATAAAATGTAACTAATAATTAGTTATCTATAATTTTGTTAAAAATTAGTGGGATTAAAGTGTAATTAAGATGAGTGGATTAAAGTGTAATTATTATTTCAAAGTCTAATTTACCTTTAGAGTTAATTACGTTTTTCGTCCCTGTGGTTTGTCAAAAATTATTATTTCAGTTCATTAGTTTAAAAATTGTCGTTTCAATCCCTATGGTTTCACTTTCGTAACTATTTCAGTCCGCTCACTTAATGCCGTCCATTTTACCGTTAAGTTTTTAATCAAATGCCTAAAATACCCCTTATGTTATAAAACTAGAAAAACAAACAATTTTTATAATAAAAACTTTTAACCTCTCCAAATTCACCACCAGTAAATACCTCCGTGAAAAACCATTTCCGACCACCTTCACACCTACAAGTTCACAACCACCGGTAAACACCATCTTCGACCACCTTCACACCTCCTACCACCATGAACCACCACATACCCACCGCTGCAACAACCTTCATCCATCTGCACCACATCGCCGGAAACAACCTAACCATCACCATCACAACACCACCCGACAACACCTAACCGCCGCCGTATCTGTTTATCTTCTCCTATTTTCAAAACCCCAAAATTTTTCTCTCTCTAACAACCTAAGCTCTACCGGATCCACGACTTGAAGAGACAACAAGATCATTAAAGAGACAACAGTGTCTAAAACTTCCATAAAGAACAACCGCAAGACAGTTTTTGGCTTACAGGGACAACATCACCTTCTTGTCGGATTTAATCTGAAGTTCATCGGAGTTCCATAAGGCTAGGTCTTCAGTCCTAACCCACCGTTCAACACCAATATCAACAACAGCCTTCATCATCATCCTCAGAGGTAAGATGATGGCAGTGGTGTGACGGGGATGGTAGTGGTGTATGGCGGAGGTGGGTGGCGTGGTGGTGGTGTGCGGCAGAGGTGGGTGGTGTGTGGCAGAGGTGATTGGTGTGGTGGTGGTGTGCGGCGGAAGTGGGTGGCGTGGTAGTGGTGTGTGGTAGATGTGGGTGGCATGGTGGATGTGGGTGGTTGTGGTGGGTGGTAACAGGTTGAGGTAGGTGGTGGCAGTAGTTTGTTGTGTTGTTCTGCAGAGAGAAAGGGAGATTAAGTATTGATGTTCAACAACAATTAACAATTTAGCCCCTCACTTTCATTGTTTGATAATTTGACCCCTTATTTATTTATGTTTTAACTTTAAAAACAGGGGTATTATAGTCATTTCATATAGATCTAACAGAATAATTGGATGGGGTTAACAGAAGTGGACTGAAATAGTTACGAAAGTGAAACCATAGGGACTGAAATGGCAATTTTTAAACTAATGGACTGAAATAGTGATTTTTAACAAACCACAGGGACGAAAAACGTAATTAACTCTTACCTTTATTTTAGGTTGTACTTTGTGTATTAAATCTAAAAAAATAGTAACTTTTAAGTATCTTTAAATACCCTTGTCTTATGCATTATATATAGTATAGATATATATAGGGCTGCAAACGAACCAAACATTCAGAGAACAGTTCGTGAACCGTTTGGCGGGAAGTTCGTTTGTGTTCATCCGTTTATTAAACAAACGAACACGAACAAGAAATTTTGTTCGTTTAGTTAAATGAACAAACATGAACAGAGGTCATGTTCGTGAACGTTCGTTAACGTGTTGGATAGTTCATTAGTGTTTTTAGTTTTTATATTTATTTAAATACTTCAAAATTTCAACAAATTAGATATCTAATAAGTGTCAGTGTATTATATATTCTGTTCATGAACGATTATTTGTGTTCGTTTGTTTCCATTTGTGTTCATGAACATTAGTTTGTGCTCATTTGTGTTCGTCAACGTTCGTTTTTTGTCCGTTGCCCAAAATTAACAAACAAACACGAACAAGTTCATTTCCTTAACAAAGGAACACGAACATAAAATCTCGTTCGATAAGTGTTCGTGAACGGTTCGCGAACACATATATTTCTTAACAAACGAACACGAACAAGGTCTTGTTCGTGTTCGTTCGGTTCGTTTGCAGCCCTAGATATATATTATAGAGGCAGGCCCCCGTGATACGCCGAGGAACACATATACTTATAATCATATAACAAGTTATTTTTTAAATATAGAAAAAAATACTATAGCAATAGCATACTCAAATTGAAGAAAAACAATTCTCATTTTATGATGTATTTTTTCATGAATTATTAACATATGAAAAAAGTTATGGCCAAGGTAATTTGTTTAAAAGTCAACAATGTATTTTAAAATATGTGTTACAAGTTGTATAATGTTTTAAAATTACGTAGGATTGTTTTTTATTATATGTGTTTTTAAATTATGTAGTATATAGTCGTATTGACAAAATTACTTAAAAAAAGATCTTTCTTTTTTGAACCAACGCTTTTTCTTGCAATAAACATAACTAGCTAAAAGTTAGGGTGAAAGTGGTCATATTTGACAAATTACAATAGTTATTAAATAAGCCAACTATAAGAACCAATCCCAAATAAATGTTTAAATTAAGATCAGGAACAAACATATATGACGGAAAAAGAAGGAGAAAAACAAGTGGGTGAAATGCAATCCCCTATTCTCAGCCCATACAAAATGGGTAAATTTAAGCTCGCTCACAGGTAGTATGTTAAGGGCAAATCCCTCCTCATCCCAAACGAACCTTCAAAATAATTATATTCAGAAATTCTCTTCTCATTTTCTACAAATTCTAAATGTTTGCCTTGCTGAAAATTTGGTAAAACATATTTTTACTTGAATTTCCATGAAAAATACTTTTAGAGAAAGAGACCGACGTGTGTTTATATTGATTTTGTTGTGTACAGAAGAATGTATACCATGGTTAATGTTTTATTTTTGTTTTCTGATTTCATAAATTTTATACAGAGTAGTTTTGGCACCTCTATCAAGGGGAGGATCCTTTGGAAATATCCCACAACCACATGGCGGCATCTTCCATTATTCCCAAAGAACAACCAAAGGAGGTCTTTTGATTTCTGAAGCCACGGGTGTTTCCAACACTGCCCAATGGTAAGTAAGGGCAATACATAACTAGTTTTAAATAAATAAAGAATTATGATCAGAATCACATAACTTAATTTAGTCTACCCTCTTTCTTTATCTGGTTATTATTATTATTATTATTATTCGAGTGAATTTCAAATTTTGTCCTTTATCTTTATAGTGAATTTCAGACGGTATCCTTTATCTTTCAAATTAACGAGTTTTATCCTTTATGTTTTAAAATCCATCACATTATGTCCTTTAAGCCTAACGTTGTTTGTTTTTTCAGTTAAGTGTGACCATGTGCAAGTCACATGAGGTTAGATATGTCATTTATTATACCCCTTATCTTTTCCCCATATAAACTAACCTAAACCCTATTTTATGAGATTTCCCCTAAATCAGATCTTCCACCACCTCCTTCCACCATCAAAACTATAACCTCCTTCTGCCACCACCACCACCACCACCACTCCCCTCTCTTTCTCTCCACTACACCGCCCCAACAACCACCATCACATCCCTCACCAACCACCACTGCCACAACCCTCACTAGCCACCACCACAGCCTCCCGGCCCGCAAGCGCCACCACCACAGCCCCCACGCGCCACCACCACGAAGGTTTTGAAATCCATCACCCTGTCCAAGCTTCGAGCTCCATTGCTAATCTTCACGATTTGGGTTTGTGGAATTTGTTGATTTAGAAGTGTGGGTTTTGTTGAATTTGTTATTTTTGAAGATGGGTTTTGTTGAATTTTTTTGTTTTTGAAAATGGGTTTAAATCAAATCGATGATTATCAAAATTGGCATTAAATCAAATCGATGTTTACAAATGTTAAGCTTATCCATAGAAATGCTTAGGTCACTTCCTGTTTGTTTTTCATTATCTTCATCTTCAGAAGAACACCATCTTCTTTATCTTCTTTTTCACTGGTACCATTGTTATCAAACCCAACAACTACATTGTTGTTTGCTGCTTCTGTTTCAACATGATTTTCTTCTTTATCATCAGAAGCAACAACGTTGATCTTGATTCCTGAGTCTTCTGTTTTACTGACCGGAATGTGCTCAGAGCCACAGACGATGTTCTTGGTTACGGAACAGGGGAGATAAGTTTATATATGGTATTTTTGTTTTTTGTTCTTTTAAAAAATAAGGTAAAAAGACAAATATACCCTCATGTGCCTTGCACATGATCTGACTTAATAGAAAAAATTAACCGGGTTAGGACTAAAGGACTTAACGTGCAAGATTTTAAAACATAAAGGATAAAACTCGTCAATTTGAAAGATAAAGGACACCGCCTGAAATTCACTATAAAGATAAAGGACAAAATTTGAAATTCACTCTTATTATTCTTATTATTATGTATTAGAAGACGCAAAGCATAATTTCCTAGGAGCGTAATTTGTAATCAAAGGATCCTATTTTTGTGTTTCATCATAGAACATACAAAAATAAGATCTTACTCATCCATTCAAATATAAGCTAAGGGTACACACACAACGCGTATACACGCGTATAAGGGCCTTTATTTAGGATTATTGGCAAACCAAGAGTTAAATTGATGTTGTTGTTATTAAGGAGTAGAGAGACACCAGGCATATGGAGCCAGAATCAAGTAGAGGCATGGAAACCTATTGTGGATGCTGTTCATGAAAAAGGAGGAATCTTTTTTTGTCAACTTTGGCATGTCGGAAGGAAGCTAAAAACAGAAGAAATTCCTCTTGTTGTTGATGAATTTAGAGTTGCTGCAAGAAATTCAATTGAAGCTGGTAACCATATATATATATTAAAAAACCCTTGATTATCTTTAAGAAAAATGTTGTAAATCATATACATGAACTACACAGGTTTTGATGGTGTTGAGATCCATGGTGCCTATGGTTATCTAATAGACCAATTTTTGAAAGCCGAAACAAACAACCGGACAGACCAATACGGTGGCTCTCTAGAAAACCGTTGCAGACTGGCTCTAGAAATAGTAGATGCTATTGTGAAAGAGATAGGAGCAGACAAAGTTGGGATAAGACTTTCACCATTTTCAAATAACTCAAATCCAAATGCTTTAGGCCTTTACATGGCCAGATCTTTGAATGCATATAATATTCTTTATTGCCATATGATCCAACCAAGGATGAAGTATTTAGGTAAGAAAGTTGACCGCCCTCAAAGTCTTGTGCCGATGAGAAAAGCATTCAATGGCACTTTTATATCGGCTGGAGAGTATGATATGGAAAGTGGTAACAATGCTGTGGCTACAAACCAAACCGATCTTGTTGCTTATGGTCGTTTGTTTATGGCAAATCCTGATTTGCCTAAAAGATTTGAGCTTAATGCACCACTTAACAAGTACGAGTTTTAAGAAAATGAAGATCATGGAATTCTCGGCTACTCATGGGAAATATAATATAGTTGATGGGGAGTTGTATAAATATCGATCGTTTCCTAAACCGGTGTAAAACAAATTTAGATATTACATAAATATCTTCTATGTTGATCGGTTCTGTATTGTAAAACAAATTTAAAACTCCCCCCCCCCCCCCCCCCCCCCCATTTATAGATACACCCCTAAAATGACGGTAATTTGATCTTTTAAACACTATTTATTTTTATCCCTCATCTTATTACATATAAATCCCCGATTTTTAACAAAATTATAGATAATTAGTTACACTTTCTCCCCTCCACCACAAACTTATTATTCTTTTACATATTCTTGATATATCTTATAAACTATAATGTTTTAAAAAAAATCCAAACGTATTTTGATGACCTACTTATTTTTGTCAACGTTTCGATAGTTGTCTTAGTCAATATTGAGTGCCGATTAAAATGTACAAGTAGATGACGCATTTACGTACAACTGATTAATGCGATGTCATGAAAACACATCTATACTACCTATTATCTAATTGTCACCACCACCACCATTAGTATATATAATGTAAAATTTAAGAAAGGTAATGCTAAAAATTAAGAGGTACCATCTTTGAAAAACTCAATACAACAATAAAAAGGGTAATTGTCACACCCTGATTTCCCGGTGGGCCCGGACTTGGGGTTTATGCGTAACGATTGATATAGATATTCACATTTAGCACAGCGGAAGTCTTGAGATTATAAAATAATATTACAAAGTACAAGTGTCTGAAAAGTTCAAATAATTGTACAGACGGAAAGTGTACTAAAGATCCACAGACGGATCGAAAATAACAAAAATGAATATATAAAGACTACTAGGCCTTGCTTGGAGTCGCAAATTCCAATATGCATATACCGAACAGCTCCAGCCTATTCCGTATTTGCTAACCTGCGCTTAGTCTTTTGAAAATACGTCAGCTTTCATTGGTAAATACAATTAACCGATACGTTTTGAAAATCTTTTGAAAACTATTTTATACCATTTGGTATATAATTTTCATGAATAACTTGAGACAAACTATATCTCTTGTTACCAGTATTACATGCTTGTCAATACGTATGGGGCCCGGAACTAATCTCCGATATGTGATTAACCGACATACCACTTTTTAATAAAAATATAAAAGCATTAGCATTAGCATCTGTCAGGTGTATTCCTACACCCCGCGCTTATGTCGTGGCCACTTGCAATTAAGTGAGTCGTGGAGATCTAGGACATGGTCGCATTAACCCCCAATGTATAAATATTCAAACATAACAGATTTAAAACGGGTTATTTGGATTTTGGATATCATTCGTCGTTGATCCCATACCCGACCAAGCGGCTAGTGACGTATCCCAAGCCCGTATAGGGAAAATAGGTTATGAGTATTTACCTGAGCTTATCTTTACAAATCAAAGATATATTAAGTGTTAGGGCATGAATTTATGCTAAGGATCATCTATCCTGAGACTGGGCATCGATCACGGATCCTTAACGGATAATGCAGGGAGTTTGAGGATCCAGGATCCTTACTATTGTTTATGTTTTTAACAATAGTCACGTTTTTAACGTTTAATGCAGGTAATGGACGACATGGACTTAGTCTTTGCTGGAATCTCGTAGAATATGCTTCATATAGGCACGTGCTTGATGAAAAATAACCGTTTTGGAGAACATGGGTGACTTGCACATTTTTCGGAAAGTTGGTTACTTGATATTTTTCTATCTTTAAAGGGGAAAATGAGCTCATTTTAGGCAGAGGTCGAATACAACACAAAAAAAACAGAACTCTCTGATATTCGTTGGCGAAATACACACACTCACACTAGCAATCCATTGTATTGAGCTTGTTTTCTTCCAAAGTTGTACAAGGATCATTGTTATTGTTTCAGCAATATACTTGGTGATCGGTAATTTCCATCACCCGAGGTTTTTTATGCCGGAGATCTTCTAAAGATCAAGGACTTTTTCCTCGTATAAATCTCGGTGTTTATCGTTGATTTCATTTTCTATTCGTACATGCATTTGTTCATTTAACCAAGCATCTAACCTCACAAAAATCAGATTTGGTTACATTATCCTTGTGTGATTTTTGACCAAAACAGTTTGGCGCCCACCGTGGGGCAATCGGTGCTTCATTCTTGAAAAATCTTGTTCATTTCATTCATTTCTGTTCATTACCTTCAACCACATGGCTTCTCAGGGAAAAACTACTTCAAGTTCTATGTTGGTGATTACCTCATCACAGGGCATTCCACCGTTGCATCATCTTCCCCATGCATTCCAGAAGAATGCTGAGAATGCTCCGAAGAAGACACCCCCGTTTTCACAAAACCAACTGTTGTTTCTTCCTCTACACCTACTAACTGTGATCTTTATACTTTGATTTTGCAGATGAGAGGATACATGCAACAGCAGGACGAAATGAATGGCAGGATCCTTCGCGAAATTGATGAAATCAATAAATTGAAAAAAATCAGCAGAGGATCACTCCCCATTGATGCCCAGGTCGTTGGATTTTACTACTCCATCATCAAAAATCCAGTTTTCAAAAGGATCCAGTGTCCAGATTCAAGGATCCTCTATCCTTCGGCAAGGATCACTTGAGACAGCGCAACCTCAAGGATCCTACTTCCAACCTCAAGGATCCTCTTTTTAGCCTCAAGGATCCTCATCTCAGCATCAAGGATCCTTATTTAGTTCGGGAGGATACATGGGGACGCTTTCAGATCGAGGATCCTACCCTCAGTATCAAGGATCCTCGTCGCAGGTTCAAGGATCCATGGAATATCCTCCAAGGCCTTCAGCACCGATGTATCCTGAATCCAACATCTTCCAGGATCAAGGATCCTTAGGGAGTCAAAGATGTGTGTAAAATGCAACATATAAATTACATCAAATGAGGCAAAAAACTAACCCTTTTTTAGTACTAATGTTGGAAAAAGTGTGCTTTTGTCTTCCTTTTGTATTTTCAGGGTTAAATGAGCTTAAATGAACAAAAGAAGCAAAAATGCAGCAAATCTAACAATAATACAAGAAAAGGAATAAACGTGGCATGCCCGACACCTCGACAGCATCTTCCCAAGCAAAAACAAGACATCAGAAGGCTGAACACGCCCCGTGCCCACCGGACACGGGGGTGTGCCCAAGTGTCTGCAGAAAAGACAAACTTATAGAAGCTTCTATTTCCCAACACGGGGGCGTGCCCAGCGGATACGGGGCCGTGGTCAACGCTAAGATTCGCATAATCCAAGCAAATCTTGATAGTACAGATACGCTTCTGCACACGGGGCGTGGTCAACTAATGCAGACAAACTGCAATTAATGAAGAAAGAGAAAGTGAATGGACACGGGGCCGTGTCCGGGCTTCTGTGCAGGCTATAAATAGAGGTGCTTGGTTCACTTCAAAGGCATCCCTTAGCAAACCACCTCTCTCACACTTCACCCACCCTCCACCACCATCACAACCCACATCCACCACTATCATCCATCATCCATCATAGAGTGTGTGTAGTAGTCTTGGGATCCAAGATTGATAGTAAGAGTTCTTGACAATCAAAGGCCATGTTTGCCTACGTCTCTTACATCACTTGGTCCAGACAAGCATTTAGTGTAATACTTTTTATTTTTAATCTTTTCGCACTTTTTATTTGGTTATGTATTAATGACTTTAATAACTAGTTTCTTATGTTGAAGGTGAAACTTCCTTATCATTTGTCCGTGGTGTCTTGGCGTTATTTTACTGTCTATATAAAATAAAAGATTTACACCATTCATATCTCTACGGTCTATATAGAGGTATGTTGGCTACCTGGTCAGGGGTTAAGGGAATGGTTTGGTAAGGTTCTTGCCTTGTTCAGTGTATAGATCCTGCAAGGACCTGGGTCAAGCTTAGTAGGACCTCCTTTGTCACACCCCAACCGATGGCGGAATCATCGGGGCGCGGTACTAGGCGAATCAGATTGCTCAAGAGAATCCATAACAACTAATTTGCGACAGTATTTAATATGTTCATTATCCCATACTAATAAACAATTACAATCACATAAGCTGTCACGAATTTCATGTTCTCCCAAACAATACAAATCTGACAACCTAGATTTTTGGTGTGTTTCTAGACTCCTTAGCTTGATTTGATGTAGACTGCGACTAAACCTGCAACATACGTTAAAACAACGTTAATACAAAAGTATTGGCGAGTATACAAGTTTTGATAGTGTAGCGTAAATAGATAAAAAGTGCTGCGAATTACCAAATACATAAACGAGATACCTCAACAAACATGCATATAAGACAGATACTACCAGCTAAGTCACTCGAGCTGCGATTGCGATTGCTATTCATCCTGACTAGACCCCGTCGGGTTCTATAGTACTATACTAGTTAAGGCGGGACCTCGCGAGTATAAGTCCTAACACATATGTAACTAGCATAACGTGTAAATATGCATAACAATTATTCGCAAGTGATAAATCATTTTGATTGAATAATTCATTTTGATAAATTCGATTTAATAGGAACGTATGTTACACCCAAAATGCAATAAAAAGGGTTCGAGTATACTCACAGTCGGTGTTCAGCAAGTAAACACAACTTGGTTGGATTGAAGGGAGCGCGTTTGAGATTAGCCTGATTACAGATTGATAGCGTAAGCGTTGAACAGTGCGATAAACGATGAGATGCAACTGAGTGTCGAATGGCAACCAGATCGGATGGCAATCCGATCGGATGGCCAGTCGATCGGGTGGCAATCCGTTCGAATGGTCATCCGATCGGATGGCCATTCGATTAGATTGTCACCTCGTCTGGGTATGGACGTGTTTGTGTATGATGGTTTTCCTTTTGAAGTTATCGTTGTAGCATTTTGAAAACATGGAAGTATCTCTACCCTTCAGGTCGATCGATCGAATGGCGGCTCGATCGGGTGACGATCCGATTAGTAGGACACTTAGTGAGAACAAGTTCACAGCAGTTTGTCACTCGATCGGATTGCAATCCAATCGGGTGGTAATCCGTTTGGAACTAACTATGCATTGAACATGTTGAAAATTGTTCAAGTGTTGAAGTTCAAAACATCACATGGTGGGATGGTCATTCGATCGGACGACAATCCGATCGGACGGCAATCCATTCGACGTTCAAAACTTTTGAAGAGTTGAAATACGGTTTAAGTTTGGAACCAAGTGCAAGCCGATCGGACGACAATCCGATTGGGTGGCAATCCGATCGGGTGGCAATCCGATCGGACGGCAATCCAATCGGGTGGCAATCCGTTCCGGCGACCTAAGTCGTCTTGACACTTGTTTGTTTTGAAAGTTTTGCAGTTTTCTCGAGACGGTGTGACAACGTGCCAAACAACAGAACCTTATCAACACCCAGGTGACCCGATCGAGCAGGAATCACCCTAGTCCGATCAGTCAACTGTTAGAGACAGTTGCTCATGTTTAACCCGAAATCGGTAGTCTCTTTGATAGAACTCAGATCTTGAACCAACGCTTTACTAAGAACGAGTAGAAGATTAGAACAAGCTTCGATTCTATTGGCTTGAGTGCATTAAGTGTAAAAGAGTTGAAAGAAAGTTGGAAAACCATCTTTCAATCCTTTTACCCATGATTATGTGTAGATCTATGCGAAAATGTTGTTTATTCTTATGGAAATCCTTCAGATCTTAGTGGTTCTTGGTGGAATGAGGCCAACACTTGAAGTTCATAAGAACTCCATGATGACATCACCCTAGAACACCTCAAATCCATCGATTTCACGGTTAAAAGTTAAGATTCCAAGGAGAAAATGATGAAGAAGTGCGTGTAGATCATAGAAGTACAAGATTTGAGGTAGAAACTTACAAGAATTGCGAGAAATCGAGAGAAAAAGGACCCAAAGCATGCTGGTCGAGTGGGAGCTGTCACATCACTGTTCAAGTGATGTGACAAGTCCTATTTATAGGTGAAGAAGAGAAAGGGGTGATGGAGTGCCATGGATCGGATGGCTGTCAGATCGGGTGGTTGTCCGATCGGGTGGCAATCCGATCGGGTGGCCATCCGATCGACCAATCACTCGATCGGTGGTCTCCGGCGAGTTGTGTTTCGATGTTTCGTTTTGATCGTAAAGCGTTGCGATAGTTTGGTCACACCTTTTTATACCCACATTCATATATTTAGTATAATTAGTCACATAGGGTCGTATAAATATCCACATTTCAAAGTTGCGATATAATAACCGAGTTTCGTTTTGAATAGGCGTTATTTTGCGACGCATCATGGCTATCGAGGAGGGTAGAATAGGTCCTCACTCAACGTCATCGTGAGCGTTAGTGTGTGCTATGCGATGTGTTATAACGATAAAGTTTGCGTAATATGCGAAAATACTGCGAAATAGTGATTTATGGGATATAGCTACATTATGATCTGAATCTCTGGTGCTAGGCGTAACGAGTGTAACGAGTAGTAACAACGCACGAACGTGCGGGTTGTTACAGTCCCCCCTGCTTTAGGAAATTTCGTCCCGAAATTAATCCATAAGAAGGGTCATGAGGGTTGATGCGAATGAGAGTAGCGATAAAGCGTCAAGAATAAGCGAGCGATTGACGAGAGAGAGCGTTGTGAAGGTTGGGCGATTGCGGCGAGTAAGACGATTCGTATACAAAAGATGGCAACACATAAAAAGCGATCCAAAAGTGTTTTGAATTCTCGAAAAGTTGATTAATTCGAAAAGGTTTGAAGAAACTTGTTTATGAAAAATCTTCTCACAGTGTGGCGTTAAACTGTTTCGATGTTCACACCAGCGCTATGAGTGGGATTTTATTAGGTTACTAAAAGATTTTAGGGGGGTTTAAAACTCGTTTTACGAAATTTTCTCGTTACGTGGCAGTAACTTGAGTCGATTGTCACACCATCGTTACAAGAAATTCTCGTTTTGTACAAAGGTTTTGATCAAATTTTTTGAAAAAAGTTTTGTAAGAAAAGCTTTGTTTACACAAAGGTTTTACTAATATCAAAATTTTAAATTTAAGTCGGCCCCTCATGGCACTTTCCCACGAAAGTTTGACAATATGGCTAAAACACTTATATATAGGAAGTACCAGCGGCGTATCCACCATGTTTTAGCCATATGGCTTCCGTCCCATGAGGCGGTGTCATGTGTGTCGACATAGTACTGATAGATTTCGATTCCCTCGGTCTAAGTGAAAGATAGTCGGACCAAGTGTAAGGGAGTGATTGAGCAAACTGAGAGAGGAAGTCGTTTTCGAACTCAGTTAAGCGATACAGCAAGTGCGATAAGCGATAAGCGGTACACGATAATTGATAGCACAAAACAATCATAATAAGCGAAGGCAACAGCGACAAGCGAAAAGCAATGAGCGAGCGATAGCGACAACCGTCAAGCGATAGGTGACGATCGATGCGTTGCGAGCGATGGGAATATGCGAATTGATTTGAATAAACGACACCACAAATTTTAACTAACATTAAGCCCCAAATGGCCTTTTTCCACGAAAGTCTGCTGATATGGCTAAAACACTTATATATAGGAAGTAACAGCGGCGTATCCACCATGTTTTATCCCTATCAGTTTCATCTCGTGAAGCAAGGTCATGTGTGCTAACATAACACAGATAACATAAATAACGGTAAGCGATAGCGATGGCGATAAACGTTAAGCGATACACGATGAGCGATGGAGCAATACACAAGCGATAGAGCGATACGCAAGCGATAGAGCGGTACCCACGATATGCGATAGCGCGATGCACATAATAAGCGATTGAGCGAACACACTATAAGCGATTGAGATTGCGAGATAGATTCCAGCGATAATGCGATTGCGAGCGTGTTGACTTACGAAAAGTCTAGCGATTACACGCTTTGAGTTGTGATTGAGATTGTTACGCCTTGCGGTGTAGGGTAGTGTGTCGAATATAGAATTAAATAGTATACTTGGTCTAATAACGTTCAAGTTGTATGGCACTTTCTTCACAAGACATTGGTTGGTATGGCGAAGCACTTATATATAGGAAGTACCAGTGGCGTATCCACCATGCTTCAATCACACGCCTCTGCCCCGTGAATAGGTGTCACACTGTGTCGACATGGTCAAGACGCTTATATATAGGAAGTACCAGCGGCGTATCCACCACGCTTAACCATGCTTTTAACGTTATGGCATCATTGAAACTTATTACGATTTCTGTGCACTGATCACAGTAATCCCGTGTGCACCCGAGATTAATTTGATCCTTGCACGTTTATCGTACCTTATCTCAAGAACGCATAATAGGGGTAAAACGCATTATATAGTACATAGTGCTAGCATTTAGTCCGTGCGGAGTGCGAGGGAGAGTGAGAGATAAATAGAGTCCACATTGCGTCGAGAAATAGAACAAGTTCAACATGCAAAAGAAATTAACCGGCGAAGATCGTATCATTACAACAACATTGGAAGCATAACTAATGTTGCTGTGGAGGACTTCTGCGGAGGCTGCGAATGTTGCTGAAATTCCTCAACTCTGCGGTCCCATGCGGCAGTGCTGGGTAAGATGACCATACCAGTTGCAACTTACGCAAAAGAGACAACTAGCTTCTGGCGGGTGATAATACGTACACATGAGACACAGGGGATGAGTTTCGTTGTAGTCGCGCTTCGAGTAAACTGGAACTGCCTGCACAGGTTCTGGTTGTGACAGTTCAGTTGTTGAAGATTTTGGGCTCATGGTCTTTCGTTTACGGCTGGGCTGAGCTTCCTGAAACGGTACGCTGTCGTCCGAGGACTCACTTGAAGGATTGTCGGTAGAATCGTTGGAGGAATCGTCAGAAGAATCGATGACGATTGCTTGCTGAGTTTATTTGACAGGATTCTTGGAGAAAGATCCGTTCAAGACTCGTTTGTCGTTGATTTCTGTGGTTAAGCGGTAGGTTTATTCGATGGTAGCAGGTCTTGCAGCTTCAACAAAATCACCCACACACTCAGGAAAGCCGCGAATATACTTCGTGATGGCTTTTTCTGAAGTGTTGACTTGACTTGTGTAACACCCTGGCCGGAGGCGGAAAAGCCAAAGGTGTCACGAAACTTGATAGAATGCATTTGAGCACATGATTGTTAAATTAAATTGAAATATAGTTTAGGTTCAATTAAAGAGATTGCATTCACATCTTAGTAGATAACCGTACATAAACAAAATAACAAATTGTTTCACAAATACAATAGATTCGGATTTAATCTAAGGCATAAGTCTGGATCAATCCTATATGAAATATTCTTGCAAATCATAGCATCAAACATTGTCACCTGAACATATGTTAGAAAATAAAGGATCAACAAACGGTTGAGTGAATTCATAGGTTTTGTTAAGTAAAAATGACAATGTGATATAAGAAAAGTTTAACATAGTGGCATATGATATGTCTTTAAGCAAGAAGATTAATACAAGTAGTTACTTGGTGGTACGTTCAAACCTATGACGTTAATCGGGTTTATCATCCAGCTTCCAAAAGCAACAAAAAGGATAAGCAACAAAAGGATAAGCAACAACAATAAGTTTATGTAGAACTAGAAGTCTGGATGGGCCGTCACATCTATAGCGCTATAATATAACCGATGGGCTTATGCAAGTTGATGAACGTAAAGCATTAAAGCAACAACAACAAGTATCAAACAATTGCAAAGACAATCGAAATAACCACAAATAGCAAATAAATTTGAATCACATCGTATCATATGTTTCATCCCAAAAATTATGTAAAAAGGGACTATGAACTCACCTTGATTTCGGGTAAGTCCGAACAAGTATGCAAAGTGTGAGAGTTCTTGGAAATAAGATTCCACGTCACTCTAATTGATTGAACATGCAACAATATGGAATATGTATCAACAAATGTGTTTAATTGTATGAACGGAAATCCTAAATCTATAGGATTTGATAGGGTTTGGCTAAACGGTAACTATGTGGTTTGGATAACTTAATTGGGGACTCGGAAAATGAATATGATATAAGGGAATTATTTATGAAAAATGCTTATTTAACATAAATAATAAATTTGCAAAATTATATAATTGATTTAATATAAACATTTGTAATAATAAATCAAATATAATTAATTAGTATAATTAAATAACATAATTAAATATAATGATTATTGGCAAAATATTGTCCAAGTGAAATAATTAATTTATAAAAATTATAAATTAATTTAGATGGTTTAAAATAATTATTATGGCTTTGGAATCATTTTAAATAAATAAATTGAATTAATTTGCTTAAATTAAAAATATATAAGTTTAATTATCTAAATAATTAAATATAATAAAAATTCAGATCCTAAATTTATATAAACTCAGTATTATGTCTATTTTGTCACAAAAATAATTTTGGATGTAAATTATATAGTTATATAATTTTATTTAAACTATTTTTAAAAGTAATAAAACTGATTTATCTATATAAATATCAAAATTATATAAAATATCAGTAAAAGTATTATTTTTGTAAAGTTTAGCATTTGAAATAATTAATCCGAAATTTTCAGTATTTATTTCCTAAAAATCGATTTATTATGATTTATTAAATATTAAACTGTTTTAATATTATAAAAATTAGTTTTATAAATAATTTTACAGATTTTATATTTTTAATAAAAGTAATAGTGTCTAACAATGTTATAAAAATTATTGAAATGTTAAAGATATTAAAATTAAAACGTTTAAAAAGAAATGCAGACCCCTGGGTTCGAACCCGGGTCTGTATTGAAACCAAACAGAGTCTTAACCACTGGGCTAAGCTTCTGTTTGTGTTTGGTTTAGGACTGCTAAACTTTATCCAAAACAGGACCTGGTCATCTTCTCCAAAGAGAAGTCAAAGTCAGAAGACTCGGTCAAACTAAAAGTCAAACTAAAAGTCAAACTCGTGATTTCTACGGGCAAACCTATGTTGTAACTAAATTAAATCCTAGGAATCGTTCTATAGGCATAAACTAACTAATTAACACAAGAAAAACTAACCGGTATTGACGAAAGAGACGGTTGACAAAGATTTCGGCGAAAAAGTGACTATTCCGGCGAGTTGCAGGTTTTAATCCGACAATTTCGGGTGTTTAAGTGTTTGTAAATGGTGTGGAATGTTGCTAGGAATGTAGGGAACTTAAATACACGAAGTTTGGATCTCAGATTCGATACAAATTAGTGGATTAGATCTACTTTTTATTTTATAATAATTCTTTTTCTTTTGAGTGTTTTGGCACCATAATGTGTCGTTTGAATGATTGGAACGAGTTGGGATGGGTTGGGGATCATGTGGGTAAGCTTTACAGGTCAAAAGAATGCATAAAAATCGGTTTTGGTGAGTTTTGTCCGAAAACCCATAACTGCGGATCTGATTATATATTCAGATCTGTTTTTAAGTCGATATATATATTACAATCTAATATAATTCACATTTAAGCTGATAGATCAGCTGGTTGTGCGCGTTGTTTTGTTTGCGGACCGACGCAGGTTCGAGTCCCGGGTCTGGCTGGTTTGTTTGGAATTAAAACCTTTTTGTTTCTGAATTTAATTTAATTAAAATATTAAATCCTAAATAGTATATAAAAGAATTAAAATCCATAATCTATCAGCTCCTATTAGGAGGATAAATTGGTTAAGGCGTTGCGGTTGTAACCGAGAGGTCACGAGTTCGATCCCAGCAAAGGCCGGTTCTCACCCAGGAGACCCCTTTTGACCGAATTTTTGCATATTTACACTTAGGTCCCTATAGTTTCATTTTTTTACAAAAATGGTCCCTCAACTTTCCTGAAAATTACAAAAACAGTCCCTCAACTTTCGTATATAATACATGTTTGGTCCCTGAAGTTTCGGGAATTGACAGAAATGGTCCCTGATCTGCTCAGTTAAATAAGTTAACTGAGTTAGTATTTAAAGAAGAATTCTTTATATAAAAGTTAACCAAGTTAGGCTTTTCAGTTAAAATGAGTTTATAAAAGTCAGTTTTAGTCCCTAGAGTTTAGGTTTGAGAAAAATGATCAAATGAACCTTGAACTTTTAAAACTAAATATATATGTTTATTTTTAATAATATAAGTTTCAAAAATGACCAAAAGGACCCTAAACTTGTAGTTTTCAATAATTGCACTTTTAACCCTTGTATTTCTAAAGTTTCAAAGAATGATAAATAGATCCCTTAGATTGTAGTTTCACAAAATGTCACAATAGGCCCTTATAGTTTATGTAACCTTGTTTAATAGCATAAAACTCAACAAATTTGAAATTGTTTCACGTGTTTGTATTGGTGTAAGCATGTATAAGCACAAAGCAAGTATGTTCAAATAAGTTTCATTCCAAATACGGTATTTGTTACAATGCAAGTCAAAACAAATGCGAGTGTGAAAACCAGGGTGGTTATAGTCTCCCCTACTTTAGAAAATTTCGTCCCGAAATTTATTCGAAGGAAACCGTAAAGTGTATTTGTAACGATTGAAAGGGTGAGCAAGGTGTTAGATCCTACGGCATCTCGAGGTATTCAAACCTTTTAGAACTTATGAATCTAATAGCATTATTGAGTGTATAGAAATTTGTTAATACTAAACTTGTAATGTAAATCTTAAGCAAACAAAGGGGCGTAATAATAAACAAATAATAGATAATCACATAGTCACATAATGTTCTTATATGCCACCGTACTTAACAAGGTTTACTATGATTCTCATGCGTCGAACCTCGTAATTAAGTGTGCAACCAAAATTACGTGTTTCGTCGCATGGTCCACATAGCACTTCTAGTTAAGTGAGGAAAATAAATAAGGTTGAGGTATCGTTTAAATCAAATAAGCATCAATATAACACAACATCAATTGAATCAAAACGTATTTCAGATTCGTAATGATAGCATCGTTTGTTTTGCATACAACAAAATTAGTCGTATGTATTTCATTCAAGCACAATGAAATTTTATGTTTCACATAAATCAAACTAATAGTGTGCATTATAAACTAAGCATGGATTGTCATAAGTAATATAAGTTTATTGTGAGACTGTACTAAGCGTATATGTGTTTGTAATTTATCCATTGAGTATGTTAAATCAATATACGAAGCAAAATGTATTTGTAAGCGTTTACCAAGCATGATAGGTCAATATATAAAGCAAAGATGTATTTACTAAGCATAAAGTTCCTTAAGCAAAATTTCACATTTTGAGAACTAGGCATAAGGTTGTTCTCGTTTTAGGAGCCCAAAGATAAAGCGGAGGTGAATCTTTTGGTTGGCTTTGGTTTCGGAGTGGATAAGAATATCATAAATGAAGAAATGACAAATTTATCCAAGTAGGGTTTGAGGACTTGGTTTAACAAATTTTTAATATGGTATGGCAAGCAAAGGTTCAAACTTAGGTGAAACGAAACTTCTATTCGTACTTGGGTCAAACAAAATGGAAGCTTATTAACCAAATTGATAATTTAAAACACACAAGATAATACAAGGTCTTTAGTACATTGAAAGAGACGGTAAACGGGCAACAGACTGCTCCGAAACCCTTTTTTGAATAACAATGCTAAAACAACATCCATAGATCTCGGAGTCATAACATTATTATGCATGACCCTTTGGATCCGGCTAAGTAAGCCCACAGCCTCAGGCTACATCGTTCGGGGCACGAGCCTCGTTAACGTTGAGATTGAATGCACGACCTCGAGCGGGTTGGGCATTCGCGAGTTTGGGGCATTCTTGTTGGAAATGGTTTGGGTCTCCACAGTTAAAACAAGTTCCGATAGGGTAACGCGGTTGTGCAGCAGCAGGAGGAGGTACACGACATGTGGCAGCTAGATGACCCAATCGACCAGAACTTGTGCATCGGCGGCACGGGAAACGAGTAAGATGGTGATAGTTGCAGCGAGTGCACAAAGGTGCATCACCAACATATGATCGTTTAGCGGGTGGAGGAGCAGCTTGATTTGCGGGTGCAGGAGTTGTAACAGCAAAGTTTTTGACGGCTTTGCGTTTGTTAGAATTCCTAGAATTCTTTGAAGATTTCGACCCAGTATCATCCACCTTAGCTTTGTCGGTTGAATCCTTTGAGGGTGTTTTACCTTTACGGGTCAAGTTCCCTTCTTTGACTTGTGCATCGGTGAGAATAGCGGAAAGTTCAATAGCTTCACGAAGTGTGGCTGGTTTGCTACCGGTCACTATGTTCTTGATGCAAGTTGGAAGACCACCGATGAATTTCTTAATCAAGCGGTCGGGAGACAATAACGTAGTGCTAGAGAAAAGGATGCACAATTCTTCAAAGCGGTTTATGTAAGCGCGGTTTTCGCCACTATCTTGTATAAGGTCGTGAAATTCTTCTTCCAATGCTCGCATCTCATTGCGCGGGCAAAACTCCTTTAGCATGAGGGCCTTTAGTTCTTCCCAAGTTAAAGCCATGGTGATATCGGCACCACGGTCTCTCATGATGCCATTCCACCATGTTAATGCCCTCTTTTGAAAGACACTTGTTGCAAACTCCACTTTTCACGCCACGGTACACTGACTGTGGCGGAACGTGTTCTCCATACTCTCGAACCATTGCAGTAGTCCGGTCGCACCTTCGTTTCCGGTGTACTTGACGGGGTGACAAGAGTTAAACTGTTTGAAGTTACAAGGTGCGTCGTGGTTGTTGTTTCCGTGACCGTTACCATTGATTCCATTTCCGTTGGTAGCTTGTGCGAGTTGAGTAACCAAATTAGGAAGAACCACGGTAAATTGTTGAGTAACGAGGGCTGCCAATTCTGCGTTTGGGAT
This sequence comes from Helianthus tuberosus, assembly GCA_030545235.1. Lineage (NCBI taxonomy): Eukaryota > Viridiplantae > Streptophyta > Magnoliopsida > Asterales > Asteraceae > Helianthus > Helianthus tuberosus. The sequence goes on from CM060377.1 coordinate 109,365,528, forward strand.
TTCGTTTTGTGGTGCAGGACGAGGAGGCATCTACAAGCGGTAGGGGAAAACATAAGATCATAGGAATTTAAAGTGAAATGTTTTTGGTAGAATAATTTTACAAAATCAACGAGGATAAACACGTAATGGGATTGACATCATTTATTTTACGAATAAACAACATCGGGGATAAGTCAAAGTAATTGGGTTCTTATAACTTAATGAAGTCATGCTTTAGCCTATAAGTGGACACTCATCCCGAGAATTCCCAGGTAAGCACAACTGGTCCCTCGAGTTGGGATTTATATGAAGTGCTTGCCTAGACAGAAAACTCAGAATACAGGCATCCACTCTTCCAGATTGCACGAGTTCGTTATTAGAGCCCAAAACTTTAACGAGGGTTTGAAAATCAAAAGAGGTTTTGAAAATAATCACCTAAGGATAGATGATGAGCATTTATATAGTGTAAAGAGTCTAAAGGTAAAATACGCGGTGACGAGGCTTCAGTTTGCAAAAGATAAGGATAAGTATAAAGATAACAACGCGGAATGAGTACTAATGGATAGGAGTCCTAGGTAAGTTATAGTCTAGGTCAAAACTAGTTTCTAATAACCTAAATCCCTATAACCATGGCTCTGATACCAATCTGTAACACCCCGGTCAAAGGCGGAAAAGCTAAAGGTGTCATGAAACTTGATAGAATGCATTTGAGCACATGATTGTTAAATTAAATTGAAATATAGTTTAGGTTCAATTAAAGAGATTGCATTCACATCTGAGTAGATAACAGTACATAAACAAAATAACAAATTGTTTCACAAATACAATAGATTCGGATTTAATCTAAGGCATAAGTCTTGATCAATCCTATATGAAATATTCTTGCAAATCATAGCATCAAACATTGTCACCTGAAACGTATGTTAGAAAATAAAGGATCAACAAACGGTTGAGTGAATTCATAGGTTTTGTTAAGCAAAAATGACAATGTGATATAAGAAAAGTTTAACATAGTGGCATATGATATGTCTTTAAGCAAGAAGATTAATACAAGTAGTTACTTGGTGGTACGTTCAAACCTATGACGTTAATCGGGTTTATCATCCAGCTTCCAAAAGCAACAAAAAGGATAAGCAACAACAATAAGTTTATGTAGAACTAGAAGTCTGGATGGGCCGTCACACCTATAGCGCTATAATATAACCGATGGGCTTATGCAAGTTGATGAACGTAAAGCATTAAAGCAACAACAACAAGTATCAAACAATTGCAAAGACAATTGAAATAACCACAAATAGAAAATAAGTTTGAATCACATCGTATCATATGTTTCATCCCAAAAATAATGTAAAAAGGGACTATGAACTCACCTTGATTTCGGGTAAGTCCAAACAAGTATGCAAAGTGTGAGAGTTCTTGGAAATAAGATTCCACGTCACTCCAATTGATTGAACATGCAACAATATGGAATATGTATCAACAAATGTGTTTAATTGTATGAACGAAAATCCTAAATCTATAGGATTTGATAGGGTTTGGCTAAACGGTAACTATGTGGTTTGGATATTGGGGACTCGGAAAATGAATATGATATAAGGGAATTATTTATGAAAAATGCTTATTTAACATAAATAATAAATTTGCAAAATTATATAATTGATTTAATATAAACATTTGTAATAATAAATCAAATATAATTAATTAGTATAATTAAATAACATAATTAAATATAATGATTATTGGCAAAATATTGTACAAGTGATATAATTAATGTATAAAAATTATAAATTAATTTAGATGGTTTAAAATAATTATTATGGCTTTGGAATCATTTTAAATAAATAAATTGAATTAATTTGCTTAAATTAACAATAAATAAGTTTATATAAGTTTAATTATCTAAATAATTAAATATAATAAAAATTTAGATTCTAAATTTATATAAACTCAGTATTATGTCTATTTTGTCAAAAAAATAATTTTGGATGTAAATTATATAGTTATATAATTTTATTTAAACTATTTTTAAAAGTAATAAAATGATTTATTTATATAAATACCTAAATTATATAAAATATCAGTAAAAGTATTATTTTTTGTAAAGTTTAGCATTTGAAATAATTAATCTGAAATTTTCAGTATTTATTTCATAAAAATTGATTTATTATGATTTATTAAATATTAAACTGTTTTAATATTATAAAAATTAGTTTTATAAATAATTTTATAGATTTTATATTTTTAATAAAAGTAATAGTGTCTAACAATGTTATAAAAATTATTGAAATGTTAAAGATATTAAAATTAAAACGTTTAAAAAGAAATGCAGACCCCTGGGTTCGAACCCGGGTCTGTATTGAAACCAAACAGAGTCTTAACCACTGGGCTAAGCTTCTGTTTGTGTTTGGTTTAGGACTGCTAAACTTTAACCAAAACAGGACCTGGTCATCTTCTCCAAAGAGAAGTCAAAGTCAGAAGACCCGGTCAAACTAAAAGTCAAACTCGTGATTTCTACGGGCAAACCTATGTTGTAACTAAATTAAATCCTAGGAATCGTTCTATAGGCATAAACTAACTAATTAACACAAGAAAAACTAACCGGTATTGACGAAAGAGACGGTTGACAAAGATTCCGGCGAAAAAGTGACTATTCCGGCGAGTTGCAGGTTTTAATCCGGCAATTTCGGGTGTTTAAGTGTTTGTAAATTGTGTGGAATGTTGCTAGGAATGTAGGGAACTTAAATACACGAAGTTTGGATCTCAGATTCGACACAAATTAGTGGATTAGATCTACTTTTTATTTTATAATAATTCTTTTTCTTTTAAGTGTTTTGGCACCATAATGTGTCGTTTGAATGATTGGAACGAGTTGGGATGGGTTGGGTTGGGTTGTGGATCACGTGGGTAAGTTTTACAGGTCAAAAGAATGAATAAAAATCGGTTTTGGTGAGTTTTGTTCGAAAACCCGTAACTGCGGATCTGATTATATATTCAGATCTATTTTTAAGTCGATATATATATATATATATATATATATATATATATATATATATTACAATCTAATATAATTCACATTCAAGCTGATAGATCAGCTGGTTGTGCGCGTTGTTTTGTTTGCGGACCGACGCGGGTTCGAGTCCCGGGTCTGGCCGGTTTGTTTGGAATTAAAACCTTTTTGTTTCTGAATTTAATTTAATTAAAATATTAAATCCTAAATAGTATATAAAAGAATTAAAATCCATAATCTATCAGCTCCTATTAGGAGGATAAACTGGTTAAGGCGTTGCGGTTGTAACCGAGAGGTCACGAGTTCGATTCCAGCAAAGGCCGGTTCTCACCCAGGAGACCCCTTTTGACCGAATTTTTGCATATTTACACTTAGGTCCCTGTAGTTTCATTTTTTTTACAAAAATGGTCCCTCAACTTTCCGAAAATTACAAAAACAGTCCCTCAACTTTCGTATAAAATACATGTTTGGTCCCTGAAGTTTCAGGAATTGATAGCAATGGTCCCTGACCTGCTCAGTTAAATAAGTTAACTGAGTTAGTGTTTAAAGAAGAATTCTTTATATAAAAGTTAACCAAGTTAGGATTTTCAGTTAAAATGAGTTTATAAAAGTCAGTTTTAGTCCCTAGAGTTTAGGTTTGAGAAAAATGATCAAATGAACCTTGGACTTTTAAAACTAAATATATATGTTTATTTTTAATAATATAAGTTTCAAAAATGACCAAAAGGACCCTAAACTTGTAGTTTTCAATAATTGCACTTTTAACCCTTGTATTTCTAAAGTTTCAAAGAATGATAAATAGATCCCTTAGATTGTAGTTTCACAAAATGTCACAATAGGCCCTTATAGTTTATGTAACCTTGTTTAATAGCATAAAACTCAACAAATTTGAAATTGTTTCACGTGTTTGTATTGGTATAAGCATGTATAAGCACAAAGCAAGTATGTTCAAATAAGTTTCATTCCAAATACGGTATTTGTTACAATGCAAGTCAAAACAAATGCGAATGTGAAAACCAGGGTGGTTACAACTTGGGCAGATTATGCTAAGCTATTTGAACCTTGAGATGTAGCCAGTATTGTCACCTTCGACTTGCTTGATTTCCCAAAATTTGTTTTCTAGCTTCTGAACTTCGTGGGGAGGGCAGTACTCTTTCTTCATAAGCTCTTTCAGCTCATCCCAAGAGAGAGCGTAAGCTGCGGAGATCCCACGTTTATTACGTTCGGCTGTCCACCAGTCGAGTGCTCGCGATTGAAATACCCCGGTTGCGCAAGTAGTACGGGAACTATCGGGACACCCACTCTGGCGAAGGGTAACGTCGATAGAATCGAACCACTGGAGTAGCTGGGACACACATCCTTCACCCGTGAAAACCATCGGATCACAGGCTTTGAAGTGCTTGTAGAGGAAAGCAGATTGCGGCGCTTCCATCTTGGAGTCTTCTGTAGTTCGAGAGTTGCTGAGAGAGTGCACTTTAGCGACAATTCGAGGAATGACCTTGGCCACTTCCTTGGCCACAAACGAGGCAATCCTTCTTTCGGCGCTTCGTTTGGCTCTTCTCCTAGCTGTTCGTCTCGAGGTGGAGTCGTTGGAAGACATCTAGACAGAGAGAGATATGGAGTGAGATTCAATCATAATGATTTTTGAGTTTGCAATGCGATTGAGCGCGATCAAAACTTGTAGCGAGTAATATAATAGATATCACGTAGGAGCCACATAGGAGACACGAGATTCCTAAGTTCTCACACAATTGATTCGTTTTGTACATATAGTTAGTTGTAGTTTATACTTACACACATACATGTCGGTGTAGAATGCGCGAGGACGCGATGAAGAGGGAGAGAGCGAGAGCGAGAGCGAAAGTGAGTAATTGGACATTAGTTTTGTTGCAAACATTCGGGTTTCGTTTTAGATTGCGATGGCTGTGCGAGTTGTGCGTTTATAAAGCAGGGAGCGAAAATCGATAAATCGAGAAATCGATAAAGCGTAAAGTTTTAAATTGTAAACACATAAGCGTAAATAGATTCCATAAGGATTAAAATCGGCAAGTCGTATGCTAGAGAAATAAATAGAGTGCCTCGGGTGTTTAGGCGTCGACTGCCCAAGGTAACCCAACTATACCTAACCAGCTCGTGCACGCGTGTTGCCCTAGAAGGCTTATGCTTCCACTGGGATGCAGCTCATGGCATTCGCCTTCCTGGTCATCACGTGGCTCGAGTTATCGTTATAGCCGAGTCCTTGGTGAGAGCTTTTGAAAACCATTTTATAGAGAGCGGAACGGTTTATTAAGATACGGGTTTCACCCCTGACTTAATAACTTCGCTCCTAACTGTGGTTGTGCTCTTCGAATAAATTCGGGAGTTCCACTCGTTTTGAAATGGAGACCTTCGTTGAGTTATGGATGTCACTCCTAGCTCAACGGAAAGTTCTCGTGCTAGAAAAATGCGCCGTGTGAGCGATCTTATTGAGAGTTCTTGGTTTTCACGCCTGATCTCAACTGGACCACTCGATTGTGTTACGCGAGCATTTTCGAAAACGTGTGTATTGTGTTGGCCTTAGGAAAGGCTAAGTAACATTCCAGCCTTACGAAAGGCTCATTGCGTGAAGTTGTAGTATGCGGTGTTCACACAAAGTCGTAGTTTTTATCGGATTCGAACGAGAGTATCAAGTAGGCCCGTGCAAATCCTACTGGGTTTGCACGAGTTGGCCCGTTGGTACCTAGACTATAGACTAGGTCGTTTCTAAGACATTGACCCGGACTAGGTCAAGTCTAGCCTAATTCCCTATAGTTATCGCTCTGATACCAATCAGTCACACCCCAACCGATGGCGGAATCATCGGGGCGCGGCACTAGGCGAATCAGATTGCTCGAGAGAATCCATAACAACTAATTTGCGACAGTATTTAATGCGTTCATTATCCCATACTAATAAACAATTACAATCACACAAGCTGTCACGAATTTCATGTTCTCCCAAACAATACAAATCCGACAACCTAGATTTTTGGTGTGTTTCTAGACTCCCTAGCTTGATTTGATGTAGACTGCGACTAAACCTGCAACATACGTTAAAACAACGTCAATACAAAAGTATTGGCGAGTATACAAGTTTTGATAGTGTAGCGTAAACAGATAAAAAGTGTTGCGAATTACCAAATACATAAACGAGATACCTCAACACACATGCATATAAGACAGATACTACCAGCTAAGTCACTCGAGCTGCGATTGCAATTGCTATTCATCCTAACTAGACCCCGTTGGGTTCTATAGTACTATACAAGTTAAGGCGGGACCTCGTTAGTATAAGTCCTAACACATATGTAACTAGCATCACGTGTAAATATGCATAACAGTTATTCGCAAGTGATAAACAGTTTTGATTGAATAATTCGTTTTGATAAATTCAATTTAATAGGAACGTATGTTACACCCAAAATGCGATAAAAAGGGGGTTCGAGTATACTCACAGTCGGTGTTCAGCAAGTAAACACAACGTGATTGGATTGAAGGGAGCGCGTCTGAGATTAGCCTGATTACAGATTGATAGCGTAAGCGTTGAACAGTGCGATAAACGATGAGATGCGACTGAGTATCGAATGGCAACCCGATCGGATGGCAATCCAATCGGATGGCCATTCAATTGGATTGTCACCTCGTCTGGGTATGGACGTGTTTGTGTATGATGGTTTGCCTTTTGAAGTTTTCGTTGCAGCATTTTGAAAACAGGGAAGTATCTCTACCCTTCAGGTGATCGAACGGCTGCTCGATCGGGTGATGATCCGATTAGTAGGATACTTAGTGAGAACAAGTTCACAGCAGTTTGTCACTCGATCGGATTGCAATCCGATCGGGTGGCAATCCGTTTGGAACTAACTATGCATTGAACATGTTGAAAATTGGTTAAGTGTTGAAGTTCAAAACATCACATGGTCGGATGGTCGTTCGATCGGATGGCAATCCGATCGGACAGCAATCCGTTCGACGTTCAAAACTTTTGAAGAGTTGAAATATGGTTTAAGTGTGGAACCAAGTGCAAGCCGATCGGACGGCAATCCGATCGGGTGGCAATCCGATCGGACGGCAATCTGATTGGGTGGCAATCCATTCCGGCGGCCTAAGTCGTCTTGACACTTGTTTGTTTTGAAAGTTTTGCGGTTTTCTCGAGACGGTGTGACAACGTGCCAAACAACAGAACCTTATCAACATCCAGGTGACCCGATCGAGCAGGAATCACCCTAGTCCGATCAGTCAACTGTTTGAGACGGTTGCTTATGTTTAACCCGAAATGGGTAGTCTCTTTGATAGAACTCAGATCTTGAACCAACGCTTTACTAAGAACGAGTAGAAGATCAGAACAAGCTCTGATTCTATCGGCTTGAGTGCATTGAGTGTAAAAGAGTTGAAAGAAAGTTGGAAAACCATCTTTCAATTCTTTTACCCATGATTATGTGTAGATCTATGCGAAAATGTTGTTTATTCTTATGGAAATCCTTCAGATCTGAGTGGTTCTTGGTGGAATGAGGCCAACACTTGAAGTTCATAAGAACTCCATGATGACATCACCCTAGAACACCTCAAATCCATCGATTTCACGGTTAAAAGTTAAGATTTCAAGGAGAAAATGATGAAGAAGTGCGTGTAGATCATAGAAGTACAAATTTAAGGTAGAAACTTACAAGAATTGCGAGAAATCGAGAGAAAAAGGCCCCCAAAGCGTGCTGGTCGAGTGAGAGCTGTCACATCACTGTTCAAGTGATGTGACAAGTGCTATTTATAGGTGAAGAGGATAAAGGGTGATGGAGTGCCATGGATCGGATGGATGTCCGATCGGGTGGCTGTCCGATCGGGTGGCAATCCGATCGGGTGGCCATCCGATCGACCAGTCACTCGATCGGTGGTCTCCGGCGAGTTGCGTTTTGATGTTTCGTTTCGATCGTAAAGCGTTGCGATAGTTTGGTCACACCTTTTTATACCAACATTCATATATTTAGTATAATTAGTCACATAGGGTCGTATAAATATCCACATTTCAAAGTTGTGATATAATAACCGAGTTTCATTTTGAATTGGCGTTATTTTGCGACGCATCGTGGCTATCGAGGAGGGTAGAATAGGTCCTCACTCAACGTCATCGTGAGCGTTAGTGTGTGTGATGTGATGTGATGTGTTATAGCGATAAATTTTGCGTAATATGCGAAAATACTGCGAAATAGCGATTTATGCGTTATAGCTACATTATGATCCGAATCTCTGGTGCTGGGCGTAACGAGTGTAACGAGTAGTAACAACGCACGAACGTGCGGGTTGTTACATCCTTCAATACCCACTGGTATTGGATGGCGGGGGTGCGAATGGCTTGATCCCCTCATATGTAAACTACTATTAATACATTAACCCGGCTACTTGGGATTGTATCCCTGCTGACTCAAACCACTTAGCCAAGGGTAACGTCACCTTCAAAAGAGGGGCCTACCACATTACGCATTAATAACTTAATTAATTATCTTTCAATAATCCAACCCTTTAGGATTGTATCCTTGCTGACTAAAACTACTGGGTTGAGGGTAACGTCACCTTCAAAAGAGAGGCCTACTACTATAACTAAGATCATCTCTTAAAAAGTGCAAAAGTGCGGAAATAATCAAAGGTTACACAAAAGGAGAATCAGATCCAAGTGATTCATCTTGTCTTTCTGTTTTTATTTTTATTTTTATTTTTTAGTTTCAGCATTTTTAGTTTTTATTTTCATGTTTAAACTTTTTTTCTAAAATTTTGATTTGATTAGACGTTGAGGATAAACCGATACTAAAAGTTCTGGTGTCCTTGGACGACCTCGGTATCTTACCAACGCTATACTACGCTCATGATGGGTGCACTTGCCCATATGTGTGTTTAGTGTTAAGTAAAATATCGTGTTTTATAAATTTAAAACTTGACTAAAGTGTTAAAAAGGGCTTAAAATATACATAAAAACCTATCACACTCGACACGCATCAGTCAACAACCTAGAAGTTCAGATATTTATGTGGGAGACTTCATTCCCATGCAGACTATCACTTCATATGATCCCACCGTTACACCAAAATTGCCTCATTTTGGATTCACATCTGGAATCCTAGTCTCGAATCAATCGGGAGGTAACACTTTCAATACATCTTATAATACTAAGCATGGTCTCGTGCAGGAACCAGGGATTAACCAAGCTATGGCAAAGGAGTTGCAAAAACTCAAGGATTTGTTATCCAGTGTCCTGGGAGTGGTTAAACCCATTCCTATGATCCCGGATGGGAGTCATAGAGTGTCATGCTTTGCACCACATGTATGTGATGCAGAAATACCAAAGAGATTTCAAACACCAAACATGAAGCTCTATGATGGTACAACTAATCCAGAAGAGCATGTAGCTCAATACAGGGAAAGAATGTAGATTAACCCCATTCCTGAAAGGTTAAAAGAAGCATGTCTTTGCAAGGGTTTCGGATCCAAACTGACAGGATCAGCTCTTAAATGGCTGCTAAGTCTTCCCCCTTACTCTATTACTTCATTTTCTAATCTAGTTAATCTGTTCAATAGCTAATTTTCATGTAGTAGGAGATTCGAACGTTTAACTAGTGATTTATATAGGGTAACTCAAGGTCACAATGAGTCACTAAGGGATTACATAACTAAATTCAGTAGAGAATCCTTAAAAATTCCTAATTTAGATATTGCTACAGCTGTAGAGGCTCTTAAAATGGGTTTACTTAAGGATTCACAATTCTATGATCTTGTTATGACACCTTGCAGGAACCTAGATGAAGTAAGGAACAGAGCCCTTAGATTCATCCATTTAGAGGATGATAAAAGGATCCAGGAGAGGTTGTCAGGATCCTCAAAGCAAGACAAATAAGGATCCTATTTCAAGAATAACTTATCCAAGCAATACTCCAAGCATGACAACCAGAATGTGCATGCTGTGGAACAAGAGGAATATGATGAGGATTATCCTCCTATTTCTGAATATTGTTTTTCTGTTGATCATAGTGAACTAATCCTTGCTATGCAGAATTTAGGTGACAAGGCTAGGTGGCCAAGGAAGAATGACAAACCGCCTGCTACCAAAGACAAATCGAAATGGTGTGCTTACCATGAGGATTTTGGTCATCTCACAGATGAGTGCATAGCATTAAGGAAGGAGATAGGTTATCTTTTGAGCAAAGGATACTTGAGGGAATTGCTTGGAAGGAAGAAGTCAAGGATCCAGGATTCTGAGAAATTTCGTGAAAAAGCTCCTCCTCCACCAGCTGATGCTCAAATCATCCATTTCATCTCCGGAGGTTCTGATATCTGTGGGACTTTATTCTCAGCAGCTAGGAGACATGCAAAGGAAACAAAGCTGGAGAATGGGGACAGACCTATTCGGACCTACATCCTTACCCAGCAGAAAGTGATATCCTTTGATGAAGATGACCGTGTGGACATTCAGGATCCTCATCACAACGGTTTAGTTATTACATTATTTATCACTAAAAATTTTGTTCGCAGGATTCTCATTGATGGGGGAAGCTCGGTGAACATAATCCAGTTGGATGTTCTCAAAAGAATGAATATTCCTGAATCTGACACTGTCCCAAGATCATCTGTCCTTATGGGATTCAGTGGAGAGACAAAGAATACATTGGGGGAAATCAAACTTCCTATCTATATAGAGGGAGTGAATTCTGTTAAAAAATTCCATGTTATTGATTGCTTATCTTGCTGTAATGTTATCCTTGGCAGGCCATGGATACACGATATGAAGGCAGTCCCCTCAACATATCATCAATGTGTCAAGCTCCCAACTCTATGGGGTCTGGTAAAGATAGAGATGATCATCAGGAGGCAAAGAACTGTTACACTTCTTCAATGAAACCAGCCTCCAAGGAGCAAGACGTCATGGAGGCAAGAGAGCAAGACGTCAAGGATATTCTATTGAACCCAGAGGATCCTGAATCCAAAAATTTTTATAGGATCCGGGATCCTAGACAGTATTGAGCAGGATTTAATATCCTTCTTGAAAAAAATTCTTTCAAGTCAATACATCAAAAAAGGAGGAAATTTGCACCCGAAAGAAATGCCATTATCCAAGAAGAGATAGACAATTTTTTTGGGTAAAGGGTTACCTCGGTGATTCTATATATTCACAACCAAAAAACACAAGTAGTGTAGAAAGCCTACACTAGTTCAATCATAGGACATGCCCCATGAAAGTAAGAACCAGAAAAAAAAAACCATAACAAAAACAAACAACCACCAAACGGACGACCACTAGACTACAAATCTAGACTCAAAATTCGAAAGCTATCAATGGTAATCAGCCGCCATCATCATGCAATTCTGTACCATCAATACCCCAGGCCCCTAGAAGTCTTCGAACATTTTCACAATTTTTCAGCTTCGCTCCCATCAGTTTGTACCGCACTTGTTGGATAGACAAATTGCTCAAGGCAGATAAGACATATTGAGGAAGAATAAGAAATTTGAGTGGACTGATAAGCATGAAGCTGCACTCAAGGTTCTTAAGGATTATCTATCCTCAGCACCAACCCTGATGAAACCAGAAAATGGAGAATCATTATCCTTATACTTAGCTGTTTCGGCTAAAGCAGTAAGTGCGGTCCTAGTTAAGGATCATGAAGGCTCTCAAAATCCGGTATACTATGTAAGTAAAAGTCTACTTGATGCTGAGACAAGGTATTCTCATTTAGAGAAATTAATTCTTGATTTAATTATGGCTTCCGCTAAACATAGACATTATTTTGAAACTCACACTATTATTGTGAAAACTATCTTTCCTATCAAGAATGTTCTCAGGAAACTTCAAATGTCAGGAAGGATGGCAAAATGGGCGGTCAAGCTTAGTGCATATGACATTAAATACGAACCTAGGACTGCCATCAACTCCCAAGTCTTAGCTGACTTTGTGGTTGATTCCAATAGTGATCTACAAAGGGAAGCTGAATTAGAAGTTCAACAACTTGAGAATACCAAGGATCCTTGGACACTCTTCACGGATGGAGCTTCAAATGTTAAAGGAACTAGACAAAGCACACTACTAAAATCGCCACAGGGGGACATTATACCCTAATCCATTGCATGTGAATTCCAAACCACTAATAACGAGGCAGAGTATGAGGCCTTGATAGCAGGTTTGCAAATAGCTAAGAATATGAGGATCAGGTATCTTCAAGTATTCGTAGATTCCCTATTAATTACTAATCATTATAACGGTTCTTATGCTGTCAAAGGTGAAAAGCTAATCAAATACCTAGAGGTAGTCAGGAAACTGCCAGATTCTTTTGCTTTTTTCAGTTTAACACAGGTACCTAGAGAAGAGAATGCAGAAGCAGACGCTTTAACTAACCTTGGATCATCCCTAAAGATGCCAGAGGATGTGAAGATACCTATCATCCATGTTTTGTCTCCTGCAATTGAGGAAACTGAAGTAATGGAGATAATGGAGGACGCTGCAATTGTGCCTAGTGACGATGTGAGGTCAAATTCAGGATCCTGGATCCTTCCAATTCTGAACTATATCCAGAATGGGGAAATTCCCACTGGGGAAAATCCCAGAACCTTCAAGATTAAGGTATCTTAATTCACCATACTAAATGACATGTTATATAAGATATCTCTTGCAGGTCCCTATTTGCGGTGCATTGAAGATTCAGAAATTCAAGAAGTCTTAAAGGATTTTCACGAAGGAAACTGTGGAAATCACACTGGGGGCAGAGCACTGTTTTCAAGGATACTCAGAACAGGATACTATTGGCCCACAATGAAGAAGGATGGTGTGGAATATGCAAAGAAGTGTGATGTTTGTCAAAGACATAGTAATATCCTACATCAACCGGCAGAACCTCTGCATCCTATATCCTCTTCTTGGCCATTCATGAGATGGGGAATGGACATAGTTGGCAAGCTTTCTAAGGCACCAGGAGGAAAAGCATCCATGATTCTGAAGGAAATGCTGAAAGCCTGACTCAAGATCTGGATACCATAGAAGAACTCAGGGATTTGGCAAGGATAAGATTGGCTAGCTATCAACATAGAATAGCTGGAGCATACAACAAAAATGTCAGGGTCAGAAAGTTTTAAGTTAGTGACTTGGTATTAAGGAAAGCATTCCAAAATACCACAAATCCTGCTGATGGCAAGCTAGCACCAAAATGGGAAGACCCCTATCTAATTGAAGCTGAAGCAGGAAAGGGGGCATATCGTTTGTTAACAATGGATGGTGATCTCCTACCAAGAGCTTGGAATGTTGTTCATCTCAAAAAATACTTTAAGTAAGAAGGATCAGGGATCCTCAGCGATACCAGTATTCTGATTAAGGATCCGGGATCCTCAAAGGATATATGATTCTATCTTTGGTAACACATTACTTTCATTTTCATTCATTTTATACTTATTACTTATCATAAGTCAAAGATGTTAAACATTTAACATCTATTTTCATAAAGTCTAAGCTTTTGCAGAGTTGATATCATTTTACAGAAGATCAAAGTGGTTGGCAAATTCTCCAAAGTTTTTAGGCTTGTCCCTAGTTTATTTGGGCTTGTCCCCAGTTTGTAGGGCTTTTCCCCAGTTTAAGGTATCTATTACCTTCTACGAATCAGGTTCTTACACCTTCGCCAGTTGCGCACGATTATCCTAATGCAGTTAAAGGCAATGGGACCAGTACTCGCTTTAGGGGCTGACAATTTCATTGTACTGGCTGTATTTAGGATCCTAAGTATAATGGTAGACGTACCATACATCCGTTCCTAAGGTTTCTAATGTTTTCACGTTAGCTAAGGTTTCGGCATTTTCATGTCGCTCACGTTGGGATAGTCGCCAGTTTGGGCCATACTCCAGTTTACACCCGTTTATTTGGGTTTGTCCCCAGTTATTTGGGCTTGTCCCCAGTTTGTTGGGCTTGTCCCCAGTTTATTTGGGCTTGTCCCCAGTTATTATGGGTTCATTCCCAATTATTTGGCTTCGTCCCAAGTTTGTTTTTCTTACAGGATCTTGGAGCTTTAAAGTTATAAAGTTCTGACAATAAGGATCCTGGATCATTGAAACTTTACTTTTCATAGTTTGTTTATTCAGTAATAATTTACAAGGATAGCGAATCCTAACTTGGATTCTCTGGTATGTTATATTCTAACTTTCTCTAAGCTGCAAGTTTTCTCTTATCCTTTTTGGTTAAGGATCATTGATCCACATTTGTCCGAACACTTCAAGTTTTCTGTAAAAAGTTTAACATTATCATTAGATTTCCAATAACTTTCTAGTTGTTTGGAGATGATACCTTTGAAAATAGAAAGCATAAATGAAACATAAAGAGGGAAGAAACAACAACAGATGTAGTTAAAAAAAAGTTTAATGTTATTACCCATTCATTATGTATCAAAATCATCTGGCCTGGATTTCACCAGCAAAACCGTGGACCATCCACCCAGGCCGGATAGGGCTATCTAACAGTTAAAGTGTCTATGCAGAAATTAAAGTGCAGGAAGGTTAATAGCAAACGGTGTAGAAGGATTCATTCTCCACGAATAGAAGGATCTTCTGATCAGTAAAGGCACTTGAGGAGTTAACTCCAACTCTATATTTTGCAATGATGATTATAGCAGGTCTTATCAGTGACGTCAGGCAGTGTAATGACTAGTTACCAGCAGCAACAGCTAGTCCGCTTCTGACGAAAATATGACATCTGTGAATCCTTATCACAACTGCCATATTGGGGGCAATTGTTAGGGCATGAATTTTATGCTAAGGATCATCTATCCTGAGACTGGGCATGGATGATGGATCACGGATCCTTAACGGATAATGCAGGGAGTCTGAGGATCCATGATCCTTACTATTGTTTATATTTTTAACAATTGTCACGTTTTTAACGTTTAATGCAGGTAATGGACGACATGGACTTAGTCTTTGCTGGAATCTCGTAGAATATGCTTCATATAGGCACGTACTTGATGAAAAATAACCGTTTTGGAGAACATGGGTGACTTGCACATTTTTCTGAAAGTTAGTTACTTGATATTTTTCTATCTTTAAAGGGGAAAATGGGCTCATTTTAGGCAGAGGTCGAATACAACACAAAAAACACAGAACTCTCTGATATTCGTTGGCGAAATACACACACTCACACTAGCAATCCATTGTATTGAGCTTGTTTTCTTCCGAAGTTGTACAAGGATCATTGTTATTGTTTCAGCAATATACTTAGTGATCGGTAGTTTCCATCACCCAAGGTTTTTTATGCCGGAGATCTTCTAAAGATCAAGGGCTTTTTCCTCGTATAAATCTCGGTGTTTATCGTTGATTTCATTTTCTATTCGTTCATGCATTTGTTCATTTAACCAAGCATCTAACCTCACAAAAATCAGGTTTGGTTACATTATCCTTGTGTGATTTTTGACCAAAACATTAAGCACGACCGTTAATCGAAACAACTAATACAGGCTCAATTTACTGGAGGCTCCTAGTCTGAAATGGACGGAACTATGATCCGTTATAATGTTAACGGGTCTTATTTAAGTCATAAGACTTGGACCGGTTAATTTATAATAACGGGTCTTTTTTTGTAGTGCACATGTGCAGTACAAGTTTTTTTTTGTAATTTTTTATATACAAAAACTAAAATTTGTAAAAAAAAAAGCTATGTTTTTAGGTTTTTTTAGTTAGTTTTCGGGTTTCACTTTAACTGCTGGTTTTTAAATGAACATTCCCCTATATATATATTAATTAATTATATACATATATATATATATGTATATAATTAATTAATAAATAAGCAGACCATAAGTAAACAAGAATTTATAGTAATGTTTTTTTAACTTTTTCTAAAAAACATTTCAATATAAAAGTCTCTAGAAACAATTTTAAAAAAGAAAACATTTCTTATTTTTAAATTTTCAAACTTAATATAACTTTATTTTTTCATTTTGTAAAAGAAATATTTATTTTAATATCTTCAAAAAAACATTCTTTTAAATAATCTGTTTTTTTTACAAAATAGTTATTTTAAAATATTTTGCTATAATTATATATAGGGTTGTATTCATTTCAGAACTCTAAATAGTTACAGAACTTTCAGAACTCTTAATAAACAATATTTTTATTTATATATTTTTATATTTAGGGAATTTTTATCAGTTATGATTACATACATGTTAAGATTAATTTTATCATGCTTTTATATGTAATTTTATAATTACACATATGTAAACTAGTTTTTTTACAATATATGTAATTAGTTGTTAGACATATATATAATTTGATTATTATATATGTAAACGACTCTTAGCATGTATGAAATTATAAAAGTACATCTAAAAAATGATAAAAGTACCTTAAATATAAAATATATATATATATATATACAATGATTGTTTGTTAAAAGTTCTGAAAGTTCTGCAATTATTTAGAGTTCTGAAATGATCCTTGCCCATTATATATATAGAAACTGGATCAGGAAAAAACGCTCAAAAGTGTGAGAACGGTGAGAACGCATCCTGGCCCAACACGTGTCCCGCGGCATAGAGAAGGTCGGAGGGACTTTTTTGTCTTTTCATTCTTCTTTTTATTTCCCAACGCGGTATAATATTTTATGGCGTCTAAGTTTTTTTGGCGTTAATTGTATTTTTTAAACTTTTTGGCGTTGAATTAATTTTTTTTTGTGTCACATATGTAATTTTTTGGCATTATAGCGTTTTCTGGTTAATTTTTTTGGCGTTTATGGCGTTTTGTATAATTATTCACTACGAGTCACTATTATTTGCATATGATTACAATAAGTCCAATTTTTTTTTGGCGTTTAGTGAATTTTTTGGCGTTTAATACCCTTTACAAGGTGTTTTGCCAGCAGTTGTTCTCCCAATTTTCATACTTCTAGCGTTTTGCTGTTTGTAGTTTTTGGCGTTTTATATAATAATGTATTTTATTTATAGAGAAGTAGATAACGAATCAACATATAACTTGATATCAAAACAAAACAATATAAAATGAAAACAAAAATAATAAAAATGGTAATCTAATTTCTCTTCCGAATCTTCACTGTCATCAGGCTCTATCTTTCTTGAATTTGTTTTGGCGTTTTGAACCTTTTTTGAATACTTTAGCTAGATGCCAATTTCCTACATAAACTCCGTCTTTTTCAGAAGAAACTGCTTAGTGGCATCCTGTTTTTTGGTGTGATATTCTTGTTTGGTGTCATGTCATTGAAGATCAACTCTTGCTTGATGCTATTTGTAATAATGGAGTCCAAAATAGCATTTTACAGTTGTGTTGAACCCTTTCTTCCATGCCTATAATCATCAAGAACAAAGCTCACATGATGGCATATCACTGTCATCAGTCTCTTTTTCTTGAATATTTGTCTATCTCATCCAGCAAAATATTATTGAGTTAACCTCCTTAGAAAAAGGATCCATTTCAGTGAAAGCTTTGACATCTGTGGCGTTTTAAAGGGAGTGGTTTCTAGAGGATATGGCGTTTTTGTGTTTTTCTGGGTGTGATTAATTTCATTGTGTATAGACCCCTCTCTTATAGGAGTTTTTTGGCGCGTAGTTTAGGCGGGAGTTTTTATTGTAATAAATGACAGTAATAAAGTAACTGTCTTTTCAGTTACTGTTTTTTGTATTTACTGTGTTGATCAGCTTTTATCAGTTTTATAGGTTATAGACGTCCCATCTTCTAAGTTTGGAGTTTTTTTAAATGGCCTTATGCAGACCAACATGACAAAATACAATAACGAAGTAAATAAAATATTAAGCAGGAAAAATATTTTTTGTTATTTTTGGCGTTTTGTTAGCGTTAACCATTTTTTAGTATTATTTTGGCATTTTGCTAATAAAGATAGAAATATATCATTTAATTATCTTTAAAAAAAAAAAGATTACATAGAAGAAAAAAAAAGAGGAAAAAAATTAAAATCCTTCATCAGAATGTACTTTATCTGAATAGTATCCATCACTTGTGTCATCTTCTTCCTCCTCGGAGTCTTCATCTTGATCTTCATCCATGTCATCACATTCACCTTCATCAGCTTCTTGTTCCTGAATATTCTGAAGCCTCCACCTGAACATGTCTTGCATTAACTCCAATTTTGAGTCTATTTCTGTGTTGGTACAAGTGGCGTTATGCAATTCTTCCATGAAACTCTGTCGCTGCTTTGTCATGATGTTCTCTAGCTAGTAGACTTCCTGCTCTCCGCTGTCGTATGTAACAGTCACCATGTCTGTTTCATCATCAAAACGCCATGATGTCATGACAGGGTTTGGCTTCACATCTCCTTTGATTGGTCCAAATTTGCTGGTTAATGCTTTCATAAGCATATGCGTTTCATGGCATTTGTTGTCTAGAGCGATGCCAATGGATAAGATTTGCCTCTGTATCTCTTCTTCCATCTTCAGAATTGCCCTGACCGTCTTAACATACACCCTCATTCTGTTGTCAAAATGGAGGACGTATCGCCTGATCCCCAGAGTGTATCTCCACGAAACGATTGTTGCCATTTTTGGTGTTTTGTTTAAGTTGGCGTTTTTGGTTAAGGTTTTTTTTTTTTTTTTTTTTTTTTTGCAGAAAATGGATAGATTGAAGTGATTATGGAAGCTATGTTTTACGTTTGTTTATATAATGATGTTTTTAGCGCGTAATTTAGGAGAGAATTTCTTCTAATAAATGTTAATAACTGAAATTCAGTTATTTGTGTTGTTTCATCTTCCTGTAATATTCAACGCGTTTTATTTTAAATTTTTGGCGTTTTGTTTTTAATGGCGTTTTATTTTTTTGTTTGCCGTTTTATCATTTGATGGCGTTTTGAATATGAGGGGTAAAAAACTTTTTTTACCCTTAATGAAGCGCGTCCCACCTAATAATATTGATGTTATTTACGAAAACGCCATCGCGCAATCTAGTCCATGGATTGTTTTGATCGGACGATCCATAATCGTTCTCACCGTTCTCACACTTTTCACCGTTTTCTCTAAATCCTGACCCTATATATATAGGAGAAGGATCCGTTAGGAACCACCCTTTATTGCGAGAACCGCGAGAACCAGTGTGAACACAAAGAATAATTCCTAAAAAAAATCTAAAAAACACGCAATTTTTTTTTATTTTTTTACTATTTTTTTTTTTTGGAAAAATCACTATATTTTGTTAATAAAAAAAATTTCAATTTTTTTTTTCGAGTAACAGCTATCCATGCACATGTGCATATGTATCATTTCTTTGTCAAATTCCGTAATTCATTGCACTTTTATTTACACTAACACGTGTAATACACTACTTTTTATGTTTTCAATATTAGAAATGCACATGTGCATCTATATGTATCAACATAAAATAAGGTGTTTTGGTACACTACTTTGAATACACTTTCTCTTTCATCTATCATTCCATCCATAATACACAAACATACACATGTGCATATGTATCATTTCTTTGACAAATTTCGTAACTCATTACAAATATTAGACAATTGCACTTTCATTTACACTACCATATGTAATACACTACTTTCTACATTACCAATATTAGAAATGCACATGTGCATCTATATGTATCAACATGAAATAAGATGTTTTGATACACTACTTTGAATACACTTTCCCTTTCATATATCATACCATCCATAATACACTACCATTACCTCCTACCATCCATAATACAATATCATTACCTCCTACCATCCATAATACAATACCATTACCAATATTTTGACTTTATTACATGTATATCAACACCATTTATACCATCCAATCATCATATTACATCATAAAGTAACAACTATAGCTAAACCATCAACCACTAGATATAACTAACCAAAAAACATGTATATGGGCCTACTTCTCCATTCAAAATCACAAACTTTTTGTACCAAAACATGTTATATCATGGTTATACCTAATGATGCACATGTGCATTTTGAATATTGGTAATGTAAAAAGTGGTGTATTACAGATGGTATTGTAAATTTAAATGCAATTGTCTATTACTGATAACGTATTACGGAATTTGTTGAAGTAATGATACATATGCACCTGTGCATGGATAACTGTTACTTGAAAAAAAAAAAGTTTTTTTTTTGTAACTAAATATAGCGATTTTTGTTAAAAAAAATATTAAATTTTTTTTTGAGTGCTTTTTTGATTTTTTTTTTTAGATTTTATTTTGTGTTCACATTGGTTCTCGCGGTTCTCGCAATAAGGGTGGTTCTCAAATGAACCTTACCCTATATATATATATGTATATATATATATATATATGTATGTATATATATATATATATATATCTATAAAGTTATTTTAAAAAGGTTATAAAAGAGGTTGATTTAACTAGAAAGATTGATCAAAAAGGTTGTTTTCTCTATATTGCGTATATTTTTTGCAGCAGTGGACAACAAATTGGCGAAAAAAGTGATATGGTCTATATGTGTATATCTTATATCACTGTCACATATGTCCTTTCTTTGTCATGTGGTACTTTCATACGGATCATATGATATAAGTAAAACACCCTCTAATATAGGTTGTATGTGTTAGAAAAAACTGCAACCGATAAGAACTTCAAAATAATCTGAAACAGAAATAAAGAAACAGTGAACCGGGCTTGTGTTTGACACAATTCCCTTAAACAGATTAGCCGTATGTTCTCAGGGTACGCCGGTTCGAAGCAGCAACAGCGCACTGCCAAACTTGAGCACTTGCCTGAAAAGAAACTGGAGAATGTCGTTACAGAGATTGAAAGAGAAGAGAAGAAGTTGTTTGTTGGTATGTCTAAACTGGTCAGCTTGATCGAGTTTTATAGTCACCTAAATATAACTAAAGTCTCGAGTGTAAAAACTGTCTCATGCGAGCCCGGGTTTTCAGAGCTGCATTCGTGTCCGCAGGACGTGCGGGCACGCACGAGTTCAACCAAATTCCAGTTCTGAAACCCATTTTTTTGCAACCCTCTGCGCGCGCGGGGGTAGGACTTGTGGTAAAACATGTCATAAAGCTTCAAAGGCTTAGTCAATGTTTTTCCTTATAAGTAGCCTTTCTTTTTGTTCCTACACCAATGTGAAACAAGGTGAATTACCAATTGAGACTTTCTTTCCTACACCAATGTGGAACAAGGTGAATTA
Source organism: Helianthus tuberosus (assembly GCA_030545235.1). Lineage (NCBI taxonomy): Eukaryota > Viridiplantae > Streptophyta > Magnoliopsida > Asterales > Asteraceae > Helianthus > Helianthus tuberosus. The sequence goes on from CM060377.1 coordinate 109,386,658, forward strand.
CCAATTGAGACTTTCATTCACACCAAACTTCCAACAGTATGCGCATTTTAACCCTTTTATATTGCATGTGTAACCTATATTTGTCTAGTTTACGACATGTATGGGAGCTGATGTTTGGTTAACATGCAAGTGGTGCATCAATAACAATCCTCATTGAAAAACTATGGCATGTAGGTTGAAGAGTTGTAGTTTGATTGATGTAATAAGTGGATGAGTGTAAGTTTAGTTAAATAAGGTTTTTGGTGTATGTATTTAGCATTAAGAGTTAAAATTCTGCTTTATGGAGGTTGTAATGTAATTTTCCTAAAAATCTAGGAGTACTTGTTCACAAAAATAAACTATATAAGAAATAGAGATAGTTTACTTCATTGATAATATTTACGTCAATTTTATTTTCTGTTCACATGGATTAACTAAATTCTCTTTTGTATGACATAAATTCCACCATGATATAACTATATCATCAACAACATTATGTGTATATATGTGTAGCCGAGGAAAAACTATTGGTCGCCATTGTTGAATTATCAAAATTCTATTAGGCTGGAGGGTGTGGTTGGAGCCCCCTAGGGGCTTTATCAGGTCACGTAAGCGCCACCTAAGATCCACCTCAGCTATGGGGCTTTATCAGGCCCCCCTTTAACTTGCATGGTGTGAATAGAGCCCCCTATTAAAATAAAAAAAAAAGATTTCATTGGGTGAAATGACATGGGCCCCACCTGATAAAGCCCTTCGAGCTCGTTACTATGATGGAGCCCCATCAATGGTGCCCCTTCTTAAAATGGTGGGTGTAGGTATATAGCGCCGGGGGACGCCATAGAGTGTGAGGTGGCGAGAGTGGTGCCCCACACCCTCCGGCCTTAAAAAGAAATCGGTGTTAAGAAAAGCTACCGGTCACCAACGCTACAAAATGCAGTATATATAATTTTATTTGGTGAATTATTTAGAATAGTATGTTAGTCAAAAATTTGTTGCTCGTCACTTATTTCCCTAGACTAGGCTAGCCAACTTTCCTAGCCCCTTTTTTTCTTTAACTATTGCACCAACTCAAATTTCTTTAACTACAACTTTCCTAACCTCCTTTTTTTTCTTGAACTATAGCACCAACTCAAATTTCTTTAACTAAATCAACAATATATTCTCAAATGGTTTGTTGGTTTGCACACAAAATATTACATACGCTTAACAAAATTAAAAGGAAAATGTAAGAATATAATGATTTATTTTTGAAAACGATGAATATATCATTGAGGGTTCACTGGATAACACTAAAAAGTGGGGAACTATGAAATCATGTATTTAACATTTTACAAATTCAACCTAACATAAAATTATTATATTTTTTTAAATTTTTTTCGGAACTTTTACATATAGATACATGTAGAAGTCTTTTTAATAAAAAAATTAAAAACAATAAAAGAAGATAATTTTAATATATATATATATATATATATATATATATATATATTGGAATAACTTCTACACATCTTTATATGCAAAAGATTCGAAAAAATTAAAAAAAAAAATAATTTTTAGCATTTCAAATTGAATTTTTAAGATATATTTAAATGTTAACATATTGTTCCCGAGTTCTATTTTTTTAGTGTTCTCCATAAGTCTCACACTGTATTATTATTAATATTATTATTATTATTATTATTATTTTTATATCTAATTTGACAATGTCGGTGCATTTTCCACCCGCTCCCTATGACTTTTGCAAATTCTAAATTTATTCCCTAGACAATCTTCCATGCACTTTTACCACCTACCAAGTCTAACCCAATCCCTAAACTTTCACATAATGCCTAAACCACCTAGTCTAACCCTTAATCTTTCAAGTCTAACCCCTAAACTTTCACATAATGCCTAAACCACCTACCAAGTCTAACCCTTAAACTTACACATAATGCTCAAACTTTCCCCTGGTGCATTGTGTAAACATTTATGATATCATTAGTTTGTTACCATTATGTTTTACACTTTTTTTTTAATTGTCTTTTACGCGTTATGTTTTACATTTCATGTCTTACTGGACGTTTCACCTCATCGTGCATCGCCGCAACGCATGGCGTGAAAAATAATAGTTGGCCAATAATTTAAAAAGTGTTGGAAGTTTAAAAAGCATGAGAAACTGTAACACCCTTGCTATTATTTAACGATTTTCGTATAATTTAAGTCCATAATCATGTAATTACGGTTACAATTACAATGAAAAAATACGGGTTTATTAAAACTTTTACAATTTAAAGTAATACAACATAATGTGATTTAGTTCATCGTTTTAGAATAACGACGAGACAACTTGCGGAAGCTTCATTTTTCGTGTGTTCAGTCATTTGCCATCGCTTGATCTCCATCCGGGTACACTTGATATCACCTATGATCAAAACCAACTTAAAAGTTAGTTTTGATAGCTTATAAACATGTATAAACAAGCAAATAAAATAAAAATAAAATTTCGGAATTTTTTTGCCTCTCGCGCCACGCGAGAGGCTCCTTCTTTTCCTTCGCGTGCCGCGACAGCACCCGCGTGTCGCGCCCGGTGCCCGGTTCTCCTTCGCGTGTCGCGGGGGAGATCGTTTTCCAGCAGGTCCGCATCTAGGACCTGCATTTCTTCCAGCTATGTTTATTTATCAAAAATCAAACTTTCAAAGGCCATAACTTTTGATCTAGAAGTCCGTTTTACGTGATTCTTTTTCCTACGCGTTCAAAATTTAATTCTCCATCTTATGGAGTTTAAACCTGATATTCAACTACTTCAAAAATTCAGATTTCAAGCTCTCGGCTTGAAATTCCTTTTTAACACTTTTGACCCGTTTAATGATTCATTAAACCACTTTTGTTTAAATCATTACAAATTTTTGAGGTATTCATTATCTCAAAACCATCAACTCGTGAGTTCAAGACTTTCATACATTATGCAACTAAAGGTTGAGTTAAGCGCAAAACTTCATTTTGACCCGTTGGAGGGATTTACCATTAACTTTAAATTTCTCTCATCATTTTACTACATTAAGGTATCTACCTATTCTTCGTAATCTTAATGCGAATTCCTAAACAACCCATATGGGTCGTTTGCCCAATTCACCCATTAAGGGCATTTTGGTTAATTTTAGTCCATTTTACGACGAAGGACTTTCGCTAATATTTGACCAAAAATATCGCTTTTAACAATAATTCTAAATATGCGTACCTGGCTCGAGTCATAGGATTGACCCGTTTAAACATCTTTCGCTATTAATTTCTAATTAATACCAACGCGATCCGTATGATATTTCCTGTAATCACAAAACTCAACAAGCGGTCATCAATTAATATTGTCAAATGATCTTGCCAATGTCATTTGACCCGTTTAGTCCGAACGACCATTTTTCATTATGAGATGATATCTAGTTACCATCTCGCCCTTTTACCCATTCCGGTTTACAACATAACGTAATGTTTCAAAATTTCTTATTAGTTCATCATCACATGACTAATTTACCAATTTACCATTTTTGCCATTGTTTATGATTTCTCACCATTGCACTAGTTCCGACTCATATTATTTGCATCGGAACATTATAACTCTATTACTAACTTTTCCTTATTCATTTTCAATACACACAACTGATGTATACTAAAAAGGGTGTAAGCTTTTACTTACCTCGCATCCAAATTACGCTTTTCTTTTCGTACTTGCTCCGTTTGACCCGCTTCATTCCCAAGCCTCCATCTTGCTTGTCAAGAATCAAAATATCATCATAATTCACAAGGTGGTTAGATTAGTCATTATAACCACGACTATTCCACCTTACGTATTTTCTATGTCAAAACTACTATTCGACTCCGTCCATGGTTAGTTTAACTTTTCAAAAGTTAACTACCCTTAATTATATGATATGTGCATATAAGCTAAACCGACTTCATAATTAAAATTTGTATTACTCCACATCACACGTAATTGTTCGAACTAGGAAATTACGCATTTGATTCATAATTTCAACATATGAACATTGTGGGCATAATTTATAACATCAACAATCAAGTTTCGTATCACTGAAAATAGGCTGTTTTTGGTGACCTGTTTAACCTATTTACAAGTCTTCAAAAATTATGATTTTTTATGTAGTGTACCTCTAGGAGGGTTAGGCCTTGTGTTAAAATTTCAAGATCTAACTCTTTACCAAAAATTCGTAAAAATTCATTTACTAAGCTGCAATCAGATTCGTCACTTCTGACTGCAACTTACGGAAAAATTCATTAAAAATTCCTCGTTTATCCGATTGATGAAATTCCAATTGGCGATTCTTTTAATCACTTAAAACTTTCTACAGTAAGAATTTGAGATCATAACTCAATTCCTAAATTGAGTTGTGACATTCGTAATGGACTGCAAATTCTGCAAGAAAACGCAGCTTGAACCTTTGATACAGAAAAATTTATAAAACGCTCAATTTTCGTCGAAAAAATGCGATTCCAGTGGGGTTTTAAAGATATTTCCTGGAATTACATTTTAGACTCAAGAAACACATGTTTTTGTCAAGTTTTGTCTATGTTACAGCCAATACAAGTCGGCTGTAAATTCTGATCAGGAGCTATTTGAATTCAGCTTTCAATTAAAGCATGTTCTTGACATCATAACACTATTTTCTTTGCAATGAAAACCCTAAAAACATCTCATACATGAATTTAGCATCAACAACATCTGAATTTACTTGAACTAAGCATGATTTAAATATATACTTGTCTAGGGTTTACTCCTTGACATAATATTGTTCCTATTCCATCAATACAACATCCATGCAACACAAATTTCGAATCTCACATGTTTATCAAAATCTCAAGATGTAACTAGAAGATGAAATTTGACATACCTTGTGATCCCTTCGCTGAGGTGATCACTAATCTGATCTTAGATTTCGATTTGGCTTCTCAATTTGATCAATTTTGCAAGTTAGGGTTAAGTTGGAGGAACCCTTGTTCGCCCCTATGTTTTCTACGACCAGAACACACACTTTTGTTGTGTTTTGGTGTTTAATAAATTAACCCTTTTCTCTTTTATCCCTTTTAGTCCCTCTTGTTTGGTTAGTTATTAATTAGGTCACAACCTAATTATTTTTTAACAACATTCTCACTTATTAACTAGGTTTGGCATTCCTAGTTATCTTAGTGGGTTGGAGAAAGTTTATGACTAGGTCTGCTTTAAGTCCCGTTAACTTGGACCTTTTGTCAATTTTATTTCTTGAAAGTTCTTATTCTTTTTTTTAATTAATATTATGATTATTTATTTAAATCATAATATTTACCGGGTTACTTTTACCACTAACGGTATTTTACCCGTTCTTTTAGTATTAACAAGGTTTGATTACCAAACCCGTTTTCGGGGTGTTACAAGTCTACCCCCTTAAAGAGGTTTCGTACCTGAAACCTTTCTCACGTACTTTACTAGTTTAGATCATCCGAACCTTAGCTTCGGTGATCACTTGAGCATTGCTCGCACATAATAATCCCACCAAAAAGTATGGTAATGTTTTTTTTTAAGGCGTATGCGCCTGTCACGTGTAAGGCCTCGTAGGCCATAACTTTCAGCTTGTGTTTCTTATTCTGGTTACTTATTTGACCGAGTTGTCATCTGATTACTCGGTTGTATTTATTATTCAACATGTTTATGTCTAGCTAATTTTATATTGACAAGTACTTTACATAGGTCGTAACACTATTTTGACTTTGCATGGTTTTTACCGGCTAGACTGATTTGTCGCCGTCACTTTATACCCCGTCACTCGGGTATATCATATTGCCATCCCGGCCTTTTTGCATGTTTCTGGTTTCATATCTCGTAATTAACGTTACAACGTGGTTACGTTCTATGTCACTTTCAGTTATCGTAATCACATCACATCTTGTTTAAGTTTATGTCGACTTTTCATCGTCGAAAATCTTTCTTTCGAACGTATTGTTTTACTCCTATCGGTTAAAACCTATATCCTTTTACATTAACCATTTCCGAGTTCGTCCCATAATATTCATATTTGTTAAAACGTTGTTTCTTACTAAAACTGAATTTTAGTTTAACGTTTTTCTCTTTAGCTTATGTCAATTACTCACATCAAAGAAATTGACAACCAATAATTTATTCCCTTCCGTTGTCATTTCGGTAATGTCCTCGCCCTTTTTGTGAAATAACACAAATTAGAATTCGTGAATTCTTTTGCCATTTCAGCTTGTTTAGATGTTTTAGTGAATCTTTCACTTTTGTCCACTAGACTTTTCATGATCTCTTTGCTTTTAACCCATTTAATTAACTTAGCGAAACCCATCGCTTTTATACTAACCTTATCTCCCGTTATTATTTTACGCGGGATATTACAACCAGTTTCCTCGTTTTATTCTATTGACCCATTTGACTTATTCATGTGAAATTTCATCATTTATGGATGTCAACTTCATTCTTTGTTTTGACCCGTTCAACTTTAAAATAGTTGAACATAATTTATCAAAATTTCTATTTATATCATCTTGTCGTCTTTTAGTCATGACTCAAAACCCGAGTCTTTTAATTTTCCATCCGAGTTCCCGTTTCTCTGTCTACGCATGTGTTTAATCCTTACCCATCAACCGGGTGTTTTATTGAAGTCGTCGTTATTGCAACCATTTCGGTATACATTAAGACTTCGCTTCATTTTTATATTCCGACTTTGTCCTCAAGTTTGACGTTTTTTTTAAATGGCCCGTTAAGAGATATATTTGCATTCTCCGGGTTCGAGTGTAAGCACACCCCCTCCCAATGTATATCTTAATCATTTTACATATTTGGATTCTCCGGGTTCGAGTGTAAGTACACTCCCTCCCAATGCATATCTTAATCATTTTACATATTTGGATTCTTCGGGTTCGAGTGTAAGTACACCCCCTCCCATTGCATATCTTAATCATTTTACATTAATCTTTGTCCCTTCACTCGGGCTCATTATCCTAATGTAATAAGCTTCCGTCGCTCGGCTGTGCGTTTACATTATTATCAAATATTTTGTTCATTTGATTTATTTGGGTACTTTTTAATTTGTCCCACTCACCCCGTCCTTACTACATCGGATGTAAGTATGTCCATCATAAAAAGTTCATGGTACCACGTGCTCACCACTTACTTGGCCAGAGTAAGCAATCAACACCTGGTATACATGACCTTTTTATAATTTTCACATTACACCCCATGTAAGTAATGCCTCTATTTGTTTCTCTTGGAAACAATATCCTGGATAGGTTTTCTATTCGGGTTTTTCCAAGTTTTCAATCTACATATGCAACTTTCTATCCCTACGTATTTGTTGCATATTACTATATGTGTAATTAAATTTAAACTGTGCACCTGGTAAAGCTTGCCCTGACAGGCTTCTCTTGCCATTAGCCTTGTTCGCGATCGCTATGCGATTTAGGTCCTTGGTGAGCATGTTCTACTTGTCGTACTTTGGATGTTCTACTTGTCGTACATATCAACACCTGGTATACTGAATTTAAACGGTACTTTGGATGTTCTACTTGTCGTACATATCAACACCTGGTATACTGAATTTAAACGGTACCTTGTTCGCGATCGCTATGTGATTTAGAAAAATTCAAAAATACAAAAATAGTGTCTTGTTTTTCTATAAAATCAAAAATCCAAAAATAGAGTGTTTATTTATTTTTCTTAAAATTAAAAAATGTAACCGTTCTTAAAATTTAGGTCCTTGGTGAGCATGTTCTACTTGTCGTACATATCAACACCTGGTATACTGAATTTAAACGGTACCTTTTGCTGATCATTTCTTACTTCTCTAATCTCCTCTAAAGGAAACATATCATCTGTAAAAAAAATTTGAACTTTTTGCAACAGTGAAATGTTACCCGTTTTTATCTCTGGAACAACCGCTATCAACATTCCAGAGATTGTTCACAGTTCCTCCTTGGTTGTTCCTGAAAGGTAAGGAGATTAGTAAGACATGGGTACCCAGGCCATCGTGGTCCTGGGATTTCCTGAAGCATCAAAATAAGACACTTCCTTTAAACACAAGTCCCCTTTAGTTTCAAGGATTGGAGACATTGCTGCTTTGGATTTGGGTTTCCAAATCTGTTTCGGTTTAACAAACGTGTTCGTTGCCTTTAGTTGAGCAACTTTAGCTGATTCAGTTTTAGAAAGATGTTTTTGTTCTTGAACAGCCTTGCGTTTGTTTTTAGCAGCGTTCCAATCTCCATCAGAAGGTTTAACCTTGGGATTCACATTCTTCATTGCCTTAGGTGATGAAACCTTCATTGGCTTAGAATGGTAGTTATCCTTAGGTGTAACCCTCTGATTTTGCATATAATAGGGTACATAGGGACGATGTGTGCAATTTCGAGCAATGTGACCAGCAATGCCACAATTGAAGCATGTCTGTCTCTTCATGTAGAAAGCATTCTGATCAGTTGGATTTGCTCTTGCAGGCCCTGAAGGACGAACCGGTCCTTTCTGTGCTTGTTTGTGTTGCACATTTTCTGCAGACGAAGATGAATTTGGGTGCCTGTACTTGTCGTTTGCAGGGGCCTTCTGTGGTGGAGATTTCCTTTGATTCTTCTTGTTTTCCTTAGACTGCAAGTCTTGTTCAGAAATCTCACCAGTCTTTCTGAAACCCTTGTTAGCACAGTCAAATGCATATTTCTCACATTTGCCATTACAGACTGGCTTAACAAAGACATTTTTCACATCACGGGCCTTTTGAGGACTATTACTGCCCGTTGAGGACTGTGGAGAGCCTGATCGTCTTTGATGTTTAGGCTTCTTATTTCCGCGTCCTTTACCTGCTCGCTTTGGCTCTTGTTGCTTAATCTGAACTTTGTCGTCACTAACAAAAGGTTCAGATTGTTTAGCTTGCGCACTTGGAGCCTTGTTCACGCATGTCTTCTCTTCATCCTTCATGTCATCAGCTTTAACAGAATCGGAGAGTTCTGGTTTGTCGGAAGAAATACCCGAAACTTTAGCAGAAACTTCAGCTGAAACATTTGACGAATTTTCAGCATAAGACGGTTCTGCACATGACACCCTAGAGCTGAATTCACTAGAATCAACCGATTCCAATTTCTCAGAATCAGCTGCTTTAGGTGATTCGCATTTGGAATCAGGTGGTTCAGCTGGCTCATTCGTTTCATTTGCCGATTCAGTCTCTGTTACACAAGCATCAACGTTTTCGCCCAAATCATCAGGCCTGAAATTAATCACAGAGCGAAAAACTGATTTAAAAATATCAAACGTTGCAATAGAGTCTGAATTAAGTTTATTTATTAAATTTTCAGAAGAATGAGACTCTGATGCTTGTTCATCCCCAACTACTTTTTCAACCATTACTTCAACTACTTCATCTGCACATGTAGACGAAGCATTAGGATCAATTGAGCCTTTAGAAACAAAATTTATTGTAGTCGACTTCTGTTTCTCAATTGGTCTGTCATTAAATGATGACTTGTTGTTTTTGGGACCATAAGTCATTTTACTTTCATTCATCATCTCCTCCTCAGTCATGGGTAAATAAGTATAATTGTCATTATAGGGAGGAGGAGCCTGATTAAAACCCAAACCACGCCCTTTCTTTTCCTTGTATGCGAGCTGTTGATCACACAAGTTTTTGACTAATTTGCTGGAAGAATCAAATTTCTTAATATTAAGCTCATTTATTTGATATCTATCTCTGATATCTTCCAGTTCCTTAGTCACAGTGCACAGTTTCTCCTGAACATATAAGAGTTGAGATGATTTCACACTTACATCATCCTTGAGTTTGATGATGTCTTTTCGCTGAGCTTCAATCTTTTCTTTATAAAGTTTTTATTTTTTATGTCTTGATAATCTTGTATTAGCTCAGCGTTGTGTAAATGATATGCCTCAACCCTTTCTCTACATTCAGGAGTGCAAAAGACAGAAAGTATCTCTTCACGAGTAATTTCTTGAGCCGCAGGTTTGTGAAACACAAATGCCATAATTTCAACGGGTGGTTAATACTTTTGTTCTTCTCCTCAAAATACAAACCAAATGAGAACCTGTGTAATCGCTAACTCAATCCCTTTGCACGTAATCGAACCAGCTTCCTGAACCGCACCTCAAAACCCTGTCAAAACTTACTCCCAAAACAAACAAACCCCTTTTTTATTATTAAAAGAAAACCTAATATAATTATTATTATTACTATTATTATTATTAATATATTAATATATTATAATTAATGATTATGTAATGATGACCTAATGATTAATATTATTATATTATAAACCTAAACGACAAAATACAAATGTCTGTCAGATGTCTTCGTCGTTCAAACAACTCACCCCAAAACCTAAATCAATATATCACGACAATGAAGGACGACGATGAACTTAACGGCAATGAAGGTGATGACCGGTGAAGATGTCTGTCGGAGATGATCAATGGTTGTCGGAGATGCGATGTGTTGATGATGACGAACGACAGCCGGAGAAGATGACCGGAGTTGCAGGTTACGTCGGTGAACGATGATGTGACGATGGTAACCGGAGGTCGTCGGGAGTTAAACGGAGGTGATGGAAGTGAAACCGGATATGGTTGGTCGAACAGTGGTTGGAGATGGAGTTACAGGTTTAGACAAAAAACGATAGTCGGAGAAGATGATGATTACCGCTGAAACTCGAAATCACTAAACTCTAAACCTCGAAAAGATAGGACTCGAGACCGTAAAAAGATGGGACTCGAGACCGTGATATGATGTTGATGAGTCGAGACCACTGAGTCGAAACCGTGAAGAAGGTTGTTGAAAGCGGACTGCGACTCGGAACCGCGGTTGCGACTCGAGACTGTGAAAATATTGAAGAGTCGAGACCCAGGTTGATGACTCGAGACCAGGAATGACTCGAGACCAATTGTGACAGGAGTCGAGACAGTGGTTGCGACGTTGAAGACTCGAGACCGTGATGATGATGATGAGTCGAGACCGGGTGAAGATGTGAGTCGAGACCGTGATGATGATGTTGAGTCGAGACCGGCAATGAAGTCGAGACGGTGGAGAGTGACTCGAGACCTTAGTTGTTAGAATTTGAATGTGATTGACAGCTGTAGCCCGAGATAATTGGAAACTTTTAAATCTGGAAATTTGAAAATTTCAAAAGATTCTATCAATTCAACAAATCACCGAAAATGTTATAGAAATTTTAAAATCAAGATATTTTAGTAAAAATAAAAGATTATGTTTAATCCTTTTAACAGCCCTTTTCAAAATCAAAACACCAAAATTTAGTGATTTTAGATGAAATTTCGATGAACACTACGAAGAACGCAAAGAACACTAAGAACACCAACCCAAAAAAATAGCGAAAATCTTGAATCTTTGATATCAAACCGAGCCTAGAAATAGGTTCTAAAGGCTCTGATACCACTTGTAAGTCCCGTGAAACAGATCTTTCAATGATATCAAACAACACCAAGTTTGTGCGGAATCCAAACTTGATGTGATTCAAGAATAAACACGAAAAATATGAAATACGAAGAACACAACGAACCACCTTTAAACACTTGCACACGATTCTATTACTATCAACTAGCAAAACCGTCTAGTACAAGTGCTCACAAAACAATCGCCTTCCTCTAGCTCTCTCTAGGAATTCTGTAACAATGAGGTTCAAAAATAAAAACAAGTTAAAAACTTGTTTATATACTAACTCAAGCCCAATTCCGTACATGGGCTCCCCTTAAGCCTGCTTGGCCCACATGGCCTAAAGCTTGGCCCAAGTGACCTATAAAGGTCCAAAACCTAATATAAACTAACCCGGTGAGGCCCAGTTCGACCATAGCCCGTTGTATTAATTTGATGCGTCAGTCTCACACTTTAGGGCCTAACAAAACTCTGATCATCAGAATTTCTGATGATCAAACTCAACAGAATTCTGGTAAGATGGCGATCAGAATTTCTGATGAGCCAACTTGTCTTTGAGATAAGGCCATGACACATTTGGAAAGTAGCAAATTGACCTCTATGGATTCACTGAATATGCCAAAAAGCTACTTTGTGTAGAGCAAGTGCATGAATAAAAAAATGTTTATTCATGACGTAGACTCTCTATAAATAGAGATGTCAGAACCGATGGTTAAATGAGTTAAGCCAAGCATTCAATACATACACCAAAAACTCCATTACTGTAGATGCATTATGTCTGTAGCTTTCATCTGTATGTAGTCTATTTTGTCCTAGTTGTCGTCGTTGTATAGTTTTGTATGTGTTATATATTATATCTGGGATGAAACGGAGTTAAACGTATTTTGTAAAGTCCATCCGGACGGATGGAGTCCATCCGATCGGATGGACTGGCTCATCCGGACAGATGATCATCCGGTCGGCTGATGATTTCTCCCAGATGGAGCTCGCCTATAAATAGGAGACCTTGGGTCTCATTTGTGACATTTAGTTCTGATCTCTGAGGCGAAGCTCTTGCATTTTCTCACTGGAACTTTGTACTTTATACTACTTCTAATGAGAATGATTGCTTTGAACTGTATCTTCGTTGTTGATCTTACTCCTACACCGCAATTGGATAACGCACAATCGTGGTGATCACAGATCTGACCTTAGCGAGTTCATTCGAGCCGAATTCCAGGTCCTTACAAGTGGTATAAGAGCTTGGAGATCAGATTCGGAGAGGATCTACAGCGATTTGATAGAGATTTGACCGATTTCAGAGATTTTCAGCCAATTCTACACGAGATTTCAACATTTTCTTCATCTATTTCTCTATTTTATCTTACTTCTACTTTTTCTCATCTCAAACACCTTAAAATCCAAAATTGACTGAGAATTCACGGATAAAATTGCCTAAAATTCACATAATTTGTGCGCAATCTGTTAAATAACAATCTTACAAAGTTTCACAGCAAAATTCAAACAAAATCACATCAAAATCGATCAAAAACCATGAATTTTGAGATGAACTGTGCTGACGTCACTCATCCGATCGGATAGCCATCTGACCGGATTGCATTGTTATTGTTTCAAGTGTTCTAGCTGACATCATTGCTCATCTGATTGGATAGTCATCCGACCGGATAGAGTTTTTGTTGTTTGAAAGTTTGAGATTGTTGAATTGTCGACTGACCATTAGATCGGATAGCCATCCAACACTTGACCCATTTGACACTTATTCATTTGATCATTTCATCCGGATAGCCATCCGGACAACCGTTCATCCATTCAACTGTTTTGTGTATTCAAGTTTGACCGTGTTTAACTTTTTCAGGAACTACAATCATGAGTGACGAGTTTCTAAATCCATTCGGTGACTTTTTCGCCTACAACAGCACCGGAGCTACATCCTCAGATGTGAATCCTAAAACAGCTACAAAAGCGATATCAGATTCACTTAGCGTGGAAAATGCCTACGGCACGTACAACAAACCACCTAAGCTTATGGCTATCGAGGACTACAACCGTTGGGCAAAACGTTTTGATGGTTGGTTAAGGGCCTTTGCTTTTGATAGTTGGAAATGTGTTAAAAATGGATTCAAGAATACAAGAAGTGATTATGAGAATTTACGAGATGATGAGCAGGAAGAATTTATTGCTGAGCAAAAAGCCATTGCACTCTTACACCAATCTGTACGAGACGATATTATTTCTTTGATCGATTACGACAATGCAAAAGATTTGTGGAGTAAGTTGGAGAAAAAGTGCACGGGTGGAGAAGAGATCATTAAAAACAAAAAGTCATTGTTGAAAAAAGAGTTTGATTTGTTTGCCTGCATTAAAAATGCAACTGTTCATCAAATGATAGAAAGGTTTTGCCACTTGAAGCCAGAACTTGACAGATTCGATATTAAAAAGGATCGAAAGGAAATAGTTGATAAGTTGTTTGAAGCGTTACCGAACAAACACGATTGGCATTATTTTGCATTGGTGCTAAAGAACACAAAGCCCATGCCAGATATTACGTTGAACTGGTTGATTGAGAAGCTGGAGGGGCACGAGTTGGAAATCAAAAAGCTGAACAAAGTGAATAATACACAGTATCAACCGAATGTGGATTTATACTACTAGGGTAGCATGTTTTCAAAAGCCTCGTCACCAAAGACTGCTTTCAGTGCTGAAAGTTTAAACACTGTTGCAAAAGAGAATTCAAACAGTGGGTCTTCATCGAGTCGTTACGGATATCATGGTACCAGTTCAAGTGCACCAACATCATCTGCTCCAAACACACAACAATCTCAAAATGCTCCAAATGCTAACGTCTTTCAATGCAACATTGCCGTCAACCTAAACAACGCCTAAAACTTCAATGAAGAAACCGCTAAACAACAAATGGTGTTTCTTGCAACAATATTGGAATCATATGAGAGTCTCGTAGCAGGGAAGATTGGTAAAATCTTACAAAAGAAGATTTTGATCAGATAGACCCAGAGGAGATGGAGCTCATAGATATCCGTTGGTGTATGGCAAGCATTATTCGTCGAGCACAACGATTCATGGAGATCACGGGGCGACAGTCGATTGGGGGGCCGTCAACAAAGTTGGGATTTGACAAGTCAAAGGTGACTTGTTTTAAATGTAAACAAAAAGGTCATTTCAAGAGGGAGTGCCGAAATTCAGCAGCTGATGAAACTGCGAATCCTTTTCATGGTGACTACTACAGAAAAGCAGTTTATCACAAAAATCGTGAAGAACCGCCAAAAATGAAGTAAATTGAAGACAATCCAAAAGAAAAATCGAGGGCTCTTGCAGTGATTCAAGACGATGAAGGGTTCAACTGGAACGATTTTCTTTCAGAAGAAGATGCAGTTGGTTATGCGTTCATGGCACAAGTTGAAACAGAATCAACGTACAACAGAGAAAGAAGTCTGGCACAGAGAAAATATAAAAAGATTCATGATGCCTACAAAGAAGCTAAGAAAGCAAAAAGGTGGGATCCAGACAGAGAATGCAACTTGGATCCGAAAGGAAATATCTGCATTGATCCGAAATCAATTGATTTCAAAGCTCTTGTAAAGTCGATTTCGTCAGCAGAGGAGCAGATAAAATTAGATGCAGAGGAAAGAGCTAAAAAGAGAGATTGAGACAGGAGAGATATGAGGAATTTCTAAAGTCTAAGAAATCTGAGAAGGTAGATGAAGGGATTATCAATGTTAAGGCAGAGATGACAGCTAAGAACTTAACAAAGATGGCAGACCAAGTCATGATGGCAAAGGCACTGGAGGTAGATTCCAAATCTGCTTCTGAGTCTGAGTCGTCAGGAGAGGTCAGTACTAGTGGTTCAGATGATGAACCAGGTAAGGCTGAAAAGGCTAAATCTGAAAGAGATTGCTGAAATTGCATGAAAGAGTGCAAAGTCTGTAATACTCATAAGTTTCTCTCAAGATCGCAAATCCAGGAGCTAACAGATAAAATCAACACTTTACAAAAGAACATGATTAATCGAGACAAACCGGTGAAAAGCTCAACTGACAGAATAAATGAGTTAAATGAAAAAAATAAAAATTGATGAAAATGATGTTGAGCGTTTTAGAAAAGAAAATGAAAAGTTGATGCATGAGAACAGAAAAATTTCTGAGGATTTTGACAAATTAAAAAGAACAATTAAAGACTCAGATGAACGAAACTCTAAAACTCGAAAAGAAAACTCGGAATTATCAGGTGTTCTTCAAGCAAAAGAAAAAAATGATTAATGCTCAACTGGATGAGATAGCGAATCTCAAGCTTCAGTATCAAGAAGCTAAGATTGAGAATGAGAGAATTAATTTGAAATTAAACAGTTACACTTCTACCAGCTTTGTTCTCCAACACATAGTTCCTAAACCGATTGGAAAGAACAAAGACGGTGAAGATGTATACTCTGATGGAACCGGGGTTGGGTATCACAAGGTTCCACCACCCATGAACAATAACTACACTAAAAAACAATCAGGGTTGGTTAACGAATCAGATTTAAGTGAGAAAAGTGATGCTGAAAAGTTACCAGATAACATTGATGTCACGTTTAACTCACAATCCGATGAAGATAGCATCGAATCTGAGGTTGTGAAGGATGTTGTTGAAAAAGTGTTAAAATCTGACAGTGATTCCACAAATGAAGATGATGATTGTTTCTTAAACAATTACATCCCGAAACCTAAGTCCCAGAACAACTTAGAGGATGAACCGACTCTTGTCATGTACAAGATGAATGGTTCAGATAAGTTGTACTCGGATAAAGAGTTTCCGATTGAAAATGTTAATGTGGATAAGCTGAAAAAGGTTTTCAAGTTTGTTGAGATTGATGTTTCTGAGGTCAATGGTTTGTCAAGTACAAAAAGGTTTTTGAACTTCCAACAAGATAAATCTTACTATAACAAACCAAGTGTGCCACCACGTTTTCACAATAACAACCAAAACAGAGGGTTTGGCGGGCATCGGGGTGGTATGAATTATCAGAAAAGAAATTTTCAAAAATCAAAATTTGTGGAAAAGACAACATTTGTGAAGAGTTCGAGTTCAATGACCGAGCAAGAATCTGAAATCTTTTTGAAAACCAATGAAGAGTTTTTTGAAAAGAAAGTCTCATAACCGCAGACTGATGGTCAAAATCGAGTCATCGACACCCAAACGTGCTTCAAATGCAACCAGATTGGACATATTGCACGAAAGCGCACCAATCAACGATCTAAGTCTGTGATTGTCAAGAACTCCAAGAAGTTGAATGATGCAAAAGGCAAGGCGTCCATGTTTGTTGAGAAGAAGATTCTTAAAATTGAAGATGTTAAAATCAATACTAAACCGATCAGACAACCAGTCAAGAAAACTGAATCTTCCAAATGTTTCCCCCAAAAAACAACAAACATGGATGCCTAAGTCTCAAGTCAAGGCATCAACTGAAGCGAAACGAAAGGTTCCTGCAAAACAAACCTCTCCAACCAAACCGGTTGTGATGTTTGTACCTTTGGATTTGTATCAGAAGCTTGAAAAACAAACTTCTTCGACCACACCGGTAAAGAAGTATGTTCCCAAAAAGGTCCAATCATCTGGTCAACCTAAAAAGGATAAAATTTTCTTATACAAAGAGCTTGAGGTTG
The DNA here is from genome assembly GCA_030545235.1 of Helianthus tuberosus. NCBI lineage: Eukaryota > Viridiplantae > Streptophyta > Magnoliopsida > Asterales > Asteraceae > Helianthus > Helianthus tuberosus. The sequence continues at coordinate 109,403,711 of CM060377.1, forward strand.
GAACCGAGAAGAATTTGGAAATGAACGACAAGAACTTCCCACCACTTTACACCATCAAAACTCACATTAACGTTAAGCTACCCGAGTCAAAGGAGGCTTGGGTTGCTTCATCATCTAGCTAAATTGCATGTGAAATGTGCAGGAGCTCCCAAGATCGATCTCAAAGTGGATTATGGATAGCGAAGCATCCAGGCACATGACAGGACGGAAGACCCTACTGTATGATGTTAGAGGTTTTAGTGGTGGATACGTTGGTTTTGCTGGAAACCAAGGTGGTAGAATTTTTGGGGAGGGCATATTATCCAATGGTGTCGTATCATTTGAACGAGTCAACTACATACCTTAGCTGGAGAACAACTTACTGAGCATCTCTCAAATTTGTGACAGAATGTACACAACGCACTTTACTGACAAAGAATGTCTGATTTTGAAGCCGGGGTTTGTTATCCTCGAAGAATGGATCATCATGCGAGCGCCGAGGGTAAATGACTTATACGTTCTAGACATGAGTATAGCTACAAGAACTTCAGGTCATCCTCAGTGTTTTGTGTCAAAAGCTACCGAGAAAGAGTCCATATTGTGGCATCGAAAGATGGGCCACATCCACCTGAGAAAGATGAATCACCTGGTTCATAACGGTCTAGTCAAAGGTGTGAATCTGAAGAGTTTTCACTTGGAGGGAGAGTGCATAAGTTGTCAAAAAGGAAAGCAGCACAAGAAATCTCACCCCAGGAAGATGGAGAACTCGATCTCGAGGCCACTTGAAACACTTCACATGATCTCTTTGGTCTTGTGAACGTAAAGAGCATAACTGGTGATTTATACTGTTTAGTGGTTACGGACGACTACTCAAGATTTTCATGGGTAATGTTCTTGAAGTCAAAGGATCAAACATATGAGAGTTTACTGAAACTGTTCAAGAAGATAGAGAACTTGTACCAAAGCAGCATATGTCGATTACGAAGCGATAATGGTACCGAGTTTAAAAACAATCAGATTGAAGAATTCTGTGATAGAAAGGGTATACTGCAAGAATTCAGTGTGCCGTACACTCCGCAACAGAATGGAGTAGCAGAAAGGAAAACCGGACACTGATAGAGACAGCACGAACAATGTTGGCTGATTCAATGCTTCCTATTAACTTTTGGGGAGAAGCCATATCTGCTGCTTACTATACTCTCAATCGGGTCTTAACTATTAAGAAGCATAACAAGATGTGTTTTGAGCAAATCAACAACTGAAAGCCTAACTTGGAATATCTAGAGCCGTTTGGGTCACCCTGCACGGTTTTGGATCCTGATGGAATGTTTGGTGCTAAGAGTTTGGAAGGAATCTTCATGGGTTATTCTAGTCCAGTTAGACGGGTATTCATTCCGAGTCTTGGGAGGATCATTGAAGCTCAGCACGTGGAATGTCAAGGTTACACTATGCCTCCATAGAAATCTGGTGACTCATGGCGATTCAACTATGAAACATTATGGGAGTCATTCGTTTTACCTGAAGAGCCGGAGTTTATTGATCAGATAAATCTATTTCGGGAATACGAAGCTTCTCAGTTGAACAGATTTCCAACCAAGTCTTCCAAGCGTCAACAAAATTCCAATGATCATGAAGCTGGCCCCAGTCACAGTGGTCACAGTGATACAGATTTGCAGCAAACTCAGACAACTTCAGAACAGGAGCCTGCTCCAGTAAATCAGACAGCGGTTTTTAATGATTCAGAGTCTGATTCGAATAGCCCGTCCTTTGATCGAGGTGATTCAGAACCTGAGGGGGAGCAGATCCAGTCATCATATCAGACAGATCAAGTCGATGAACATGTTGCAGATCAGAATGTCACAAATTTGGAAAGCGAGGTGAACATTCCTGGTGAAGTTATGCCGAGGACTCTATCATATCACCCCGAAGAATTGATAATTGGAGAACTACAGTCAGGAGTTAGAACGAGAAGTCAAATTGACAAAGGCTTTGCTTGTTTTTACACTAAAATTGCACCATTACAAAATGATTTCTCACTCAGTTGCTTTATTTCACAGGTTGAACCGCAAACGTACAAAGAGGCACTAACAGAGGAGTCATGGGTTAATGCAATGCAAGAGGAGCTCGGTCAGTTTGAAAAGCTTGGAGTTTGGAAGCTAGTCGATCTTCCTGATGGGCATAGAAAGATTAACACCAAGTGGGTGTTCAAGTGTAAGCGAGATGATCGAGGAGTGATCGTGCAAAATAAAGCTCGCCTAGTAGTTCAGGGCTTTAGTCAACAGGAGGGAATAGACTTCATGGAAGTTTATGCTCCAGTCGCCAAACTAGAAGCCATTAGAATCTTTCTCGCATTCGCTTCATGGAAAGGGTTTAAAGTCTATCAGCTTGATGTCAAGTCGGCGTTCCTGTATGGAAAAGTGAAAGAGGAGGTCTACGTCGGTCAGCCACTGGGCTTCACCGATCCGATTCACAAAGACAAAGTCTACCTCTTGGACAAAGCGCTATACGGATTGCACCAGGCCCCGAGAGCCTGGTATGAGACGCTCTCTCAACATTTGCTTTCCAACGGCTTTATTCGAAGAAAGGTGGATGCTACTCTTTTCACAAAGGAGGCCGTTGGACATCTACTAATTGTTTAAATATATGTTGATGATATTATCTTCGGGTCCACGAACAAGGAACTCTGTAAAGAATTCGAAAGCGTAATGAAGCAGAAGTTTGAGATGTCGTCGTTGGGTGAGATGACGTTTTTCCTTGGGCTACAAGTCGATCAACTGCCGGAGGGGATCTTCATACATCAAACAAAGTACGTCCACGACGTTCTGGAGAAATTTGGGATGTCAGAGACTGCACCAATGTCCACCCCGTTAGCAACTAATCACAGTATCAACCCTGATCTCACTGGATAGAAGGTCGATGAAACACTTTACCCTTCGATGATTGGTTCGTTGATGTACCTAACTGCATCTCGGCCTGATATAATGTACCCGACTTGCCTCGCGACCCGTTATCAGTCGAGTCCTGAGCTTCACACATGGTTATCGTTAAGTGGATTCTACGCTACCTGAGAGGAACCCCAAGCTTGGGGTTGTGGTATCCAAAAGACGGTGATTTCAGACTTGAAGGATAATCTGAATCTGATTTCGGATGCTACAAACTGAATGCAAAGTTAACAACAGAAGGATGTCAATTTTTCGAACCACGTCTGGTGACATGGGAATGTAAGAAGCAGAACATCGTTGCACTCTCAACGTGTGAAGTAGTGTATGTCTCAGCAAGCAGTTGCTGCTCTCAGATTCTGTGGATCCAACAACAAATGAGGGATTACGGTTTGCAATTTCTTACTACTCCTATTTTTGTTGACAATGAGGAAGCAATCATCATAACTAAAAACCAGGTACATCACGCTAAAATAAAACATATTGAAATTCGACATCACTTCATCCGTGATTGCTACGAGAAGAAGTTGATTCGAATTGAAAAGATCCACACCGACGAACAAAAGGTTGATTTACATACTAAACCGTTTGATAAGTCACGTTTTCAATACTTATTAAAACTAAACGGTATGAAACTTTTGTCGGCAGGGGGAGCTATTGTTGGCGTTGATGAGCAATCCAAAGCAGAGGACGTCGAGAAGCAATATGCTATGGTTTGTTGCATTTTTCGTTGTTTTGGTATTTAGGGGGAGATAGTGTTATACGGAAAATACAAAAACATTAAAAAATGTAAAAAATACAAAAACAATAGAAAATTTCAAAATGTAAAAAACAATAGAAAACCCTAAAAGAGTTTGTGTAAAAAGAGGAAATGATAGTACATGTAACATCCAAAAAAATGAATTTGCTAACTAAACCAAATTAGCTAAGGATGAGCGGGTAAAATGCTATTAGTGGTAAATATTAACCCGAAAAAACATTAGGATTCAAACAGATGAATCTAATGTTAAATAAAAAGTGAATGAATGCTTTTTATAAAGATAAAATTTATAAAAGGCTCGGGCTACCGAGACTTGAATTAAATCGGGCCAGTTATACTCTATGACGACCCGGAACCTGATTTTATTAAGTAGTACATTTTTAAGTATGACATGAAATAAAAGTAACTAAGTTAGTTATATGATTAGTCAAATACTAAAAGGTAAGTGGGTTAAGGCTAAACATAAGTAACAAGCCAAACTCAAGGGGCTAAAGTTGGATAAATGAGAAGTTTAATGATTAAAAGCTGAATTTATAAAACAAAACACACACACTGGTGTGTGTTTTAGTCGACCAGAGAGAGAGAAAGGGGAAGAACACCAAAAATCTAATTTGAAGAATCTAGAGAAATCAAGATGAAATCTAAGTGTTTGGCTTGCATGATTAAAGATTTCAAGCCACTAACATCATTTATACAAAGGTATGTGGTGAATTTCATTATGATGAATTTTGATGTCAAATGGGTTTTGATGATATGATGAAATTGATTATGTACGGATGTTCATAAGCATCATACTAGTTTGTAGGTGTAAAATACTTGAACAATTTAGAGGTTTAAGTATATGTTCATACTTGGCATGAAATGAGTTTTGTATGATATAAGGAAATCGATGTTATATTGATGTTGAAATCATCATGTATACAAGAATATGTGAGGAACTTGAATAATTTAGGTGTTCGGATGAATGTCTAATTATATGGTGAAATGGGTTTTTTTTGCATATGAGATGAAAACCCCAATTTCTAGTGTCATAATTTGATGAAATAGTTTATGATGCTTGAAATTTTACGTTAACTTGATGTTGTTAAGTATATAAATTTGTTGAATTGGAAGAAATATGGTAATTTTGTATGATAAAGTTAGCTAATATGATAGACTAAAAATGATGCCTACCAAGTGTATGATAAAATGTTTAAATGAGTTTATTAAACTTGTTAATGCATTTGCATATATCATTTGGCAGTTTGACTTGACCCATAATAGAATTGGATGTAAAAAAAAGATAGTATATAAGTCCATAAGTTGATGGTCATGGTGTAGGATGACTAATCTAACCATATTATGGATATTATATAATAGTTTGACACTTGACAAGCTAGGTGGGAGCTTGGAAAGGAATGGTTCAAATGGATTAAAGGAACGAGGAAGCTCGAACGGACGCAAGGTAAGTAAACCTTAGAACTCCTAGAATAGAATTACAACTTACATGATGGAAAGTATTTCGGTGATTAATAAGAAAATGTTAAAATGTGACCCTATGGTGTCAACCATAACGGGTCAAACTAGTAAAATGGTGAGTAACCACATATTGTGTTTTGTAAAAAAATAGTTGTTGACAACAAGTAGGTCCGTCACTTGCAGAAGTAATTTCGAGGTCTTAACCATTGAGTTTTGACATGATATTCAGTCAGAAATTGTTAAACAACATAAAGGATCGATGTTTGGAAATTTTTATAGATTTTTCTAAAGTCTTTTGACGTGGTTTTGCGGGTGTTTCGTGAATAAAATAGTTGTTGACAATAATCAGGACCGCTACTTGCAGAAGTTATTTTGAGGTTTTAATCATTGAGTTTTGACACTATATTTGGTCAGAAGTTTTTAAACAACAAAAAGGATGTTTGGTAATTTTTATAGATTTTTCTAAAGTCGTTTGATGTGGTTTTGAGGGTGTTTCGTCAATAAAATAGCTGTTGACAGCAAACAGGTCCGCTACTTGAAGAAGCTATTTCGAGGTCTTAACCATCGAGTTTTGACAAAATATTTGACCAGAAGTTGGCTTAAAACATAAAGGATGTTTAGTAATTTTTATTGATTTTTATAAAGTTGTATGACGAGGTTTTCGCGGACGTTTTGTCAATAAATTAGTTGTTGACAGCAACAGTTCCGCTACTTGCAGAAATTATTTCGAGGTCTTAACAATCGATTTTTGACACGATATTTGAGCAGAAGTTGGTTTACAACATAAAGGATGTTTAGTAATTTATATAGATTTTTATAAAGTTGTTCGATGAGATTTTCGCGGATGTTTTGTCAATAAATTAGTTGTTGACAGCAACAGTTCTGTTACTTGCAGAAATTATTTCGCTGTCTTAACTATCGAGTTTTGACATGATATTTGGCCAGAAGTTGTTTAACAACATAATAATGTTAGGTAAGTTTTATACATTTTTATGAAATGTTCAATGCGGTTCATGCTGATTTTTTGTCAATAAAAGAGTGGTTAACAGAACAATGTTTGATAATTTTACAACGAGTTCAAATGCCCATTATTTTAATCAAAACCTTTAAAGGTCTCCGGGTTGCAAAAAGGGCTAAAGTTGATTAAAATGCCCCCGGATGATGAATCGGACAAATTGCCCTTAAAGGTAGAATAAAAATGATTCTTATAAGTGGGATAAACATTCCGGTAGCGTAAAAGTGGGCATAAGCTTTTTGGCTTAATGCCCACTAATGGGTCGTTTTTGGTAAACGTTATATCGGAAGAAATCAACAAAAAAAATAAGGTTTGTCTAATGTGAACAACCGTAATCGAGTTATGGTTGATGGAAATAATTAGCATGTTGATTATAAAGTGGAAGGCATGTTTTAGAGTGTGAAATGCCTTCTAACGGGTCGGTTGGGTAACAGGGAATAAATGATTGCCTGTCGCGCAATGCGAGAGCACTATGTTTCAGCAAAAAGTTATTTTCTTCCGTCGTTTTAACCCGCGTTGACTATTTAACTTAAAACACTAATGGGCTTTAGTGTTTATGATAGGTTTTCTCTATACTGGAACTGGACGGAAGGATGACCAAGCACGCGAAGAACCGAACATTCTGAAACCGCGATCTTTTGGAAATAATCATGAGAAGAATGAAGCATGATCATGCTTAACAAATTTCAAGTATAAAACCTTAATGTTCTTAAATTGTAATTAAGTGTATAGTCCGTTATGTCGGTTCGTTTGGGTTATCAATTAACCCAGACGTATAAATTCTATGTTTTATGTAAATAAAAATTGGGACCTAATTATCCGCGTTTTTATTAAAATATTAGATAAAACATGTTAGAGTGTTACAAGTGGTATTTAGAGCTTAAGGTTAAAGGTTGAAGGTGTTCGGTTCAAGACTTGGTCGCATGGTCCGGTAAGTTACTATGAATATTAAGGGTCTATCATGGTTAAAAGTGTTGTAAACAACACATAGGGATATCGTGTGAATGCACGTTACCCCAAATAAATTGGTAAAGACCGCTATAGTTAGCGAATTACTTGTGTTAACAAGTATTGTAGAAAACCCTGTACAATAGTGCATAAGCTTATTAATTCTAACGTTACTAATCTTTTGTGAATGTATTAGTTGAATAACGCTCGCATATGAAGATAGCGGGAGGCTAATGATCTACCAACGTGATGACGGAATGGTTCGAAGTATGACAAGTAGAGCATGCTCACCAAGCACCTAAATCAAATAATGATATAGAATAAAGGTTGAACAACAATGAAAACCCATGAGGGAAAATATCACCCAGGTGCACACTTTAAGTTATTATATGAAATGTATTATGCAACATAATGTAATGAATGATGGTTGCATATGAGAATATAAGAATTGGGAAAACTGGATAAGATACCTATCCAGGATGATGTCCCAAGAGAAATTGAGTGGGAAATAAATGTTATTCACAATCATGCATAAAAAAAAGTATATAAAGATTTCAAATTTAAAAACTTGAATGGGGTGACCATCCAAGTAGGCATTCTCAATAAGATTCTATTGAGGAAAAGTAACAATCATAATAACGAATGTGACTGTATAAAAGTTTTATAAAATGAAACATTTCACATGTTTTGAGACAAAAAAATGGTAAACCTAACAATTGTTAAAGGACGATAAAAAGAAGTTTTACCAAAATAAAATTAGGATATGGACATGAACCGAGAATTTACTTACATGGGAGGTAATGTGTTATTTATAATAAGGTCAAACGTACCATGTGTTAATTGCTTACCTTGGCCAAGTAAGTACTAACACATGATACCATGATCTTCTTATAATAAACGCATATACGTCCGATGTAGTAAACACAAAGTTAATGGAAAGGAAATAATCCCATGAAAAGAATGTGGATGGTTTAAGCTTAAGTTCTTAAACACCATAATGGGTCAAATAAAAGTAAACGCAATTGGAGTAACGGGAGAATGAAACACAAGATTAAAAATCCCGGTTAAACTATTGATTTGCTCATAAGTGATGGTATTCGCAAGAGCAAACCAAACGGGTCGAATAAACGTAAGCGCAAAGCAGGTAACGGGAGCGTGAATTACAAAATATTAAGCCCAAGTGAAGGGTTGTAATGAAATGTAAGCGCAAACCGGGTAACGGGAGCGTGAATTACAAAATATTAAGCCCGAGTGATGGTTTGTAATGATATGTAAGCGCAAACCCGGTAATGGGAGCGTGAAACACAAGGATAACGAGCCTGGGTAGTGGGTTAAAGTTAAAAAGTGAATCCTTGGATTAAGTTATTATGGAGTAAAGAGCCATGGTTGATATAAAAGGGGCAAGTAAAACCGACGTATAAATGACCTGCGGGGTCATAGAAGCGAAAGTTTTTCCCGGACGGAAAACGATTGTAGTCATGTACTATGGTCGGTGTAAAAAAAGAAAATGAAAGAAAGAAAACGTGAACTAAAACTTGGTTTTAGTTAATAATGACGTCTTAACAAACGTAAAGAATTAGCGAAGAATTGGAAAATGGCTATTATTTAACGCAAACAAGTTTTGACACTAATAGGTGCAAGACGATGTTTTAAAAAGCTAAATATTGAAAATGAGATGTGGATATAAATCTAAGCATGATGTGAGACGATCATGGTATATATATATATATATGGGTCAGGATTTAGAGAGAACGGTGAAAAGTGTGAGAACAGTGAGAACGATTTTGGTGGTGACATGTGGCATTGATGTTAAATTACACTAAGGGGTAATATTGTCAAAAAAACCCACTCACATGAACTGGGTGTTCAAATAAAACGCCATAAAAACACCCAATTTAGAAAAACGCCAAATACTCAAAAGCTATTTTTTAAGCTATAATTTACAACAGCTCAAAAAACCAGTTTTTTGAACGCCATAAAACACTCAAAAGCTAGTTTTTGAGCTATAATTTACAACAGCTCAAAAAACCATCTTTTTGAGCCAGCTCCTAGTTAAAACGTCATAACAAAAAAAAAAGTTATATTTTCAGGGTCCAAAGTGTAACTTATAGTGTGAACAAGTGTAAACAAGTGTGATCACACCTATTTAATTAGTTTCATCATACAAAACGCCATAACAAATACAAAACGCCATAACAAAAAAAGCTATATTTTCAGGGTCTAAAGTGTAACTTATAGTGTGAACAAGTGTGAACACAAGTATTTAATTAGTTTAGAAGAAAAACGCCATGAAAATACCTAGTCTAAAACGCCATAAAACACCCATTTCAGAAAAACACCATAAAACCCAGTTATTTTTTTCGAAAAGTATATCAATAGTATACTCATTGGAAAGATAAAAAACGCTGAGTTTTATGGTGTAATTTTTTCGAAAAATAATCACGTATAAAAAAGTTATTGTCGTTTAAATATGATGGGGGAAAATGGCATGTGATTGGCATGTGCACCTTTGATTGGATCTTCCTATTTTACCCTTCCTAGTAGTTCCAAGACCCCTATTATTTACAAAAATGCCACCGCATCAATCTCAGCCACAAACCACTAAGATCTTGTGGCTGAGAATCGTTATCACCGTTCTCACACTTTGAGGCGTTCTCTCCTGATCCTCTTCCTATATATATATATATATATATATATATATATATATATGTATATATATGTAGGTGTACCCGAATAACGGGGTATAAAGTGCCCGGTGATTGATGAGTCTAACCGGCAAGACCGGTCAAGGTCAAAATTGTGCTTATAACTTAATCATTGCGCTTGTCTTAATATGATTAGCGTGGAATAAATATGTTGACAGGTTCATATGTCTGGGTGGCCAGAGGGTGACTCACTATGATAGATGATAAAGAGAATGAGTACAAGATTAAAGGAGCCTTACACATGAAAGGCGCATACGGAAAGGCCTATGATATTCCTAGACCGAAGAGATGAACGCCTCGAAAACAAAAATGTCAACCAAAGAAAAAAAAGCAATAAGGGAACATCGGAAGGGCATCGGGTGACGTGATGTCGTGGTCACAATCAAATTTAATCCAATTACTACTGAATAGATAATGGCAAGTGGGTATCGAACACAGATAGTTTGTGGAATATGTGTTATTTCAAGGTTAATCTAAGTTAACTAGAATTAAACTAATTGCAATAAAAATAAAGTTCAAGAGTTGGATTGATTGATTTGATTTTTAAAACTAAGATTACTAGTCTAATTGCAAAAATAAAAGTGTTCGTTGTAAACAATTTAGAGACAAATGACCATCTTTAGTTTCCGGTTTGTTTTGACATTTATGCTATCATTCCACTAGAAAGAACTACATAGACATAGTTCATGTATGATTACTTGTAGTGATGAAAGGGAACTAAGTACTGAGATTCCTAGAACGTGAGGTTGTTACCCGATGATCAATTAACCCTTACCCAAACCTAATTATACCCATGATATCTCGATTGCCAACGGCACCGAGAACGTATGGTTTCAAACTAGTTTAACGTAAGAATCAACAATTTACTAACAACTAAGCACACACCATAACAAATAAATCATAAAGATAAAGTTTGTTATTCTAGAAATAAGGAATTCAAGCACAAAGTCTTACATAACCTTCAACTAAAGATGATCATAACAAGTTTAGCCACTCATGGCTTGAACAAACATCATAACAAAGTCTTGATCTTCAAAAAAAATTCCAAACATAAGAACAATGATAACCAATCTCTTCAAGCCCAAAGAACAATCAATTTTCGTCCCTAAGTGATGTGTAACCGAATGGCAATGATTGGACTTGAAAGGGCATCATAAATCCGCATTAAAAGGTGGAAGTTACACATTTACGTAGGTCAGCGCCGTAAGCTATGGTGGCCACCGTAGCTTACGGTGGCTTGGAATGGCTTACAGTGGCTTTAATTTGTCATACGGTGACAAAAAGTGCCAGTCGGCGCCGTAAGCTACGGCCCTTGTCGTAGCCTACGACAGGCTTCAACATGAAAACTTGTTTTCAGCATAACTTTTTCGTTTCAACTCTGTTTTCTTCACCGTTTTCGCCTACGTTCTCGTAATTTCGTCCTCTATCATGCTATCATCTTAATTATTCAATTCAAAAAATTGATTTTTTCATTTATTCTCCGTGTTCCTTCCATTTTAAGCTCCCGTTTATACCTGAAACACAAACAACCGTAGTTATCTAATTCTAGACAACTACCCAATTAAATGTAGGATTTTATTATCATTTATATCACTTAAGGGTTGTCCTACGGACTACCCGTCACATCCCCACACTTAACCGTTGCTTGCCCCAAGCAACCCGTTCAACAAAACACAATTTATTCAAGTGATCAATCACAAACCAAGCAAACAAATGTCCTCATTTACTAATTCTTTCTTAAAACCACGCATAACACACCCCTCACAATAACTCTCCTCTCAGTGACAAATAATAGTAGCAAAAATGAGCTAGAACACAGTAAGGTAAATGGGTAGTTGAACAATAATATGCTTGTATTCAAATCGGTCCTTCGACTAAATAATTTGCTAAACATGCACGTGAATCAAAGGGACTTAGAGGTTGTAACGTGGCTAGGCAAATGGGTAGGAAATGGAAATATATATGCAAAGTAGCTAACAATTCAACCCGGTCTTTTATTTCTAACTAAGCAAAACATAAACATCTATGTACAACATATCTCATTCATTTTTTTTTATTTTTCATTACTTTTTCTCACTTTTTTTTTCCTTTTCCTTTCATATCTCGTTTTTCTATATTTTTTTTCTTTTCAAACATAACAAGATAAACATACTAATACGAGATGTAACACTAATAGATCGAGTCAAATACGGGTTAAATTTAGAGGAACTAGGCACGGGTTACAAATGATCGGCTTCAAGCTCAAATGGGCTACTAAAGTCCAAACCCTCGCCCCTCTCACTACCATGCTCATATATATAATTTATGAGGTCCAACCCCCCAAATCCCACACTCGCACTCACCATGACGAGGCTACCTAAATGCCCTTATCATTTTCACATTCGTGCAAAGCTAAGGCCTCAAACCGTATCTAAGCACAAGTTCTAATGCAACCCAATCCATTGCCACTCTCATCAAAGAAAAATATTTCTAATAAATTCAAAGAGATGGCTCAACTCTCACCAAGAAAGAACATGGGAATATGGGATGCCGGTGTATCATGCGGTTTTGTATTCAAATATTCAATTCGGACCATTGTCACTTGATTTTTAAAATTTTCAATTTTTACAAAATTTTCAGAATTTCCCCTCATCCCCACACTTGGGATACATTGTCCCCAATGTATGGTTTTGAAAAGAAGATCGCTTAAACACCAAAAACATCAAATTTGTGTTTTTTTTTTTTTTTTTATAAACAAAAGCAAACTAATAAACTAACAATATTTCATAGCTAAAGAACATGACAAGTCTAAGGAAAAAGTACATTGATCTGGTGAAGTTTGACACAACAGATATTGTAAATGATCCAATTTCCTATCACCACCTTCACACAAATATCCGCACATCTTCCCCACACTTGAGTGTTGCCATGGCCCTGAAACATAGAAAACTATAGAAATAACAAGATCAGTGAAAAACCTCGGGTTGCCTCCCGAGCAGCGCTAAGTTTTCAGGTCTTCAGCCAGACCGTACCACCCCCATTTAAGGTGGCTCAAAGAAGCGGTTCCTGCCATCTCCATCACTTCCTCGTGCCATTGAGCAAAATGCATCCGTCTTGTTTCGACTCAGTGGGTAATCAAATACTCTCTTGCTTGAACCCATATGCTTTTCTTCACAATCCGGTGGGTGATTTCTTATCATTCTTTGAAACACCTTTTCACTAAACCCATTATCTTTCGCCTCAACAAAATCGTAACTAATCATCTTAGTCTGAACATCAAATGATAACTTACGGTTCTTTTCGGTCATGGTAATGATTCCTTCTCTACAATCGATTTGAGCATGTGCCGTATAGAGAAACGGTCGACCCCAAAATCACCCTTTGTTGTGACGCCATCATGGTAGTAGCATAATCTAAAACCAGAAAATCCACCGGGTATTCGAATTATCCCAACCGAATCATAACATTCTTAACCATTCCCCGTGGACGCCTCCAACTTTCATCCGCCAAACTCACCATGGTGTCTGCATCCTGAAGCGGACCAAAATCATACATATCATATAAGTCACCTGGTAGCACACTCATACTCGCCCCATAATCCAATAATGCATGGGGAATTTTTAATTTTCCCACTCGAATCGGCACAAGTGGTGCTCCATGCTCCTTGTCCGTTTCAACCTCAGCATCCCTTCCTATACCTGCACTCACTTGACAAGAAGAAGTAAGAAATGTTTCATTAATTTCATTATTAGGAATGGTGCTTACCACATTGATATTAATGCTTTTTGTGTTTTGGGATTTATCACCGTGTCACTTGGTGATTGACCTTTTGCTTTCTTCAATAATGCCACGTCACTTGCAAGTTGACCCATTTGAGTGGTCAATGATTGAATAGCTTTGTCACGGATTTCATCTTTTTGCATGCGAACATCATCCATTTGATTTCTTCGCTGCATCTCTAGTTGCATTGCCATGAGCATCTCCATGACCTCATTTCCACCAGAAGAACTTTGACCCGAAAACCCACTTTGATTATTGAACGGTTGGCGTAGAGCAAAGTTACCTTGACTTCCTTGAAAATTTGGGTTGGCTTGGTTTGAGGGATTCCCGTATTGAAAATTTGGGTGGTTTCTTAAACCGGGGTGGTAAGTATTGGAATTCATGTTGTAATTTCTACCACCCCCTCCTTGACCTTGCAATGCATTCACCTCCTCATATTGCCCTTCCACTCCTTGGCAATTTTCAGCCGCATGTCCTAACTCATTACAAAGTGCACAAACATCATAAATTTGATTAGAAGTTTGAACATTACCATCGTCTACCGCGTGCACTTGAGTTTGGGTAATGGCCGGTCGTGCTCTCCTTGATGCTTGAGCTTTCCTTTTTGATGTGACCGCCATTTGTTCCAAGAATTCCCAATCGTCGTGCTCGTAGTTTGTGCCAAAAGTACCATTTGTGATCGGCATTAAATCGCGAGCATCTTCAGCACATGATCCCTCATAAAAAGCATTCATCAACTCCCATAGCTCTATCCCATGATGAGGGCAATTCTTGATCATCATGTTAAACCGTTCGAATGCTTCATGAAACATCTCACCAGATTGTTGTTGAAAACTTCTCAACCCTTTTCTAGCATCATTTGTCTTTTGAGTGGTATAAAATTCATCCAAGAAGATTTGTTGCATTTCCACCCATGTATAGATAGATGCCGAAGGTAAGGTATAAAACCACTTTTTAGCCTTGTCTTCTAAAGAAAACTGGAATAGCACCAATTTGACATCATCGGCTGAAAATCCTTGTCCCCCAATAGTATTGCAAATCGAATCGTAAGCCTCCAAATGAAAATAAGGCTCCTCTGTTGCTAGACCCTTATACTTTGGCAAACTTTGTAACGAATTCGTTCGAACTTCAAACGTCCTCCCTTGATCATTGTGAGGGATAACTACTGGTGAAGGATTATGAGTGATCACCGGTCTAAAATGTGCTTCTGTGCCTCTCGCATGTTCACGAATATGTCTTCTTGGTACACCCAACCGGACCCTTGGACGCATAGGACCCATTGGTCTTTGAACTTGCATTCGTGGGGGCCCAAATTGTTGTTGAGGTGGTTGAAACCTTGGCCCCACATATTGTTGTTGTTGAACTTGCCTTTGAATCGGCGGGCCTTGTGGTGGCAACTGTTGAGGTATAATTTGTTGTTGATGAATCCCACCAACACTTGACATTCTTTGATTTTTACCTTGAACATAGGTATACTCCCCTTGATCTCCATCACCCCCATATATGTATCCTTCTTCTTCATATCCCCCAAAGTCGTCCTCATAATACCAATCATCGAACCCATCTTGTCTTACTCCCGAAGTATGTTGAAATTGCACTCCCGGTTGGAATGGAGTAGAATGTATAATAGATAGACCGGTTTGGTATAAGTTAGGTGGTGGTATTTGTGATGATGATGGTTGGCCAGATGTTGGGAAAAAGGATGAATAAGCTGGAACAGCGGATGATATAGGGTTGTAACTGAAAGAATATTCAGGTTGTGTATTCTCAGGTAAGGTAGTGTTGGTTGATTTGATTTCTGGTATGGATGTAGGAATGGTAGTATTTGGTGACGGTTGTGTTGAATATGGTATAAAAGGTGATGTAAACTCACCCGTAGTGGGTGGTGGTGGTGGATCCATGTATCTAATTGGTGTAATTGGTGTAGTAGGTGGTGTTGGTGAACCGCTGATTTTGTTTTCTCTTAGCACAATTATGTTTCTTCTCAAAGCCCGTTCAATTTCTGGATCAAATGCCAATGGTGATAGCTTGTGAGAGCTCCTAGTACGCATGCACCTGTAAATACCTGCACACTAACACACCCAGCGTAAACCAGAAAAATAACAAACTTAAAAAGATCAAAAATAACACACGTTGCGCACTACTCCCCGGCAACAGAGCCAAAATTTGACGTGATGTCGTGGTCACAATCAAATTTAATCCAATTACTACTAAATAGATAATGGCAAGTGGGTATTGAACACAGAGAGTTTGTGGAATATGTGTTATTTCAAGGTTAATCTAAGTTAACTAGAATTAAATTAATTACAATAAAAATAAAGTTCAAGAGTTGGATTGATTGATTTGATTTTTAAAACTAAGATTACTATTCTAATTGCAAAAATAAAAGTGTTGGTTGTAAACAATTTAGAGACAAATGACCATCTTTAGTTTCTGGTTTGCTTTGACATTTATGCTATCATTCCACTAGAAAGAACTACATAGACATAGTTCATGTATGATTACTTGTAGTGATGAAAGGGAACTAAGTACTCAGATTCCTAGAACGTGAGGTTGTTACCCGATGATCAATTAACCCTTACCCAAGCCTAATTATACCCATGATATCTCGATTGCCAACGACACCAATAACGTATGGTTTCAAACCAGTTTAACATAAGAATCAACAATTTACTAACAACTAAGCACACACCATAACAAATAAATCATAAAGATAAAGTTTGGTATTCTAGAAATAAGGAATTCAAGCACAAAGTCTTACATAACCTTCAACTAAAGATGATCATAACAAGTTTAGCCACTCATGCCTTGAACAAACATCATAACAAAGTCTTAATCTTCAAAAGAAATTCCAAACATAAGAACAATGATAACCAATCTCTTCAAGCCCAAAGAACAACCAATTTTCGTCCCTAAGTGATGTGTAACCGAATGGCAATGATTGGACTTGAAAGGGCATCATAAATCCGCATTAAAAGGTGGAAGTTACACATTTACGTAGGTCAGCGCCATAAGCTACGGTGGCCACCGTAGCTTACGGTGGCCACCGTAGCTTACGGTGGCTTGGAATGGTTTACGGTGGCTTTAATCTGTCATACGGTGACAAAAAGTGTCAGTCGGCGCCGTAAGCTACGGCCCTTGCCGTAGCCTACGGCAGGCTTCAACATGAAAACTTGTTTTCAGCATAACTTTTTCGTTTCAACTCCGTTTTCTTCACCGTTTTCGCCTACGTTCTTGTAATTTTGTCTTCTATCATGCTACCCTCTTAATTCTTCAATTCCAAAAATTGATTTTTTCATTTATTCTCCGTGTTCCTTCCATTTTAAGCTCCCATTTGTACCTGAAACACAAACAACCGTAGTTATCTAATTCTAGACAACTACCCAATTAAATGTAGGATTTTATTATCATTTATATCACTTAAAGTTTGTCCTACGGACTACCCGTCATCGGGTACCACTTTGGAGTCCGAAAGACACTACCATACCTTTCTGGTAAGATTACTGAATGATTAAAATGTGACCAACGCTCAAGTGAAAACCGAAACTAATTACCTTGGGCTTGACCCAAGGAGCAACGTAAGAAAGGTTTCGGGGACGAAACCTCTTTAAGGGGGTTAGATTTGTAACATCTCAAAAAAAATGAATTTGCTAACTAAACCAAATTAGCTAAGGATGAGCGGGTAAAATGCTATTAGTGGTAAATATTAACCCGAAAAACATTAGGATTCAAACAAATAAATATAATGTTAAATAAAAAGTGAATGAATGCTTTTTATAAAGATAAAATTTATCAAAGGCTCGGGTTACCGAGACTTGAATTAAATCGGGCCAGTTATACTCTATGACGACCCGGAACCTGATTTTATTAAGTAGTACATTTTTAATTATGACATGAAATAAAAGTAACTAAGTTAGTTATATGATTAGTCAAATACTAAAAGGTAAGTGGGTTAAGGCTAAACATAAGTAACAAGCCAAACTTAAGGGGCTAAAGTTGGACAAATAAGTAGTTTAATGCTTAAAAGCTGAATTTATAAAAAACACACACACACTGGTGTGTGTTTTAGTCGACCAGAGAGAGAGAGAAAGGGGAAGAACACCAAAAACCTAATTTGAAGAATCTAGAGAAATCAAGATGAAATCTGAGTGTTTGGCTTGCATGATTAAAGATTTCAAGCCACTAACATCATTTATACATAAGGTATGTGGTGAATTTCATTATGATGAGTTTTGATGTCAAATGGGTTTTGATGATATGATGAAATTGATTATGTACGGATGTTCATAAGCTTCATACTAGTTTGTAGGTGTAAAATACTTGAACAATTTAGAGGTTTAAGTATATGTTCATACTTGGCATGAAATGAGTTTTGTATGATATAAGGAAATCGATGTTATATTGATGTTGAAATCATCATGTATACAAGAATATGTGAGGAACTTGAATAATTTAGGTGCTCAGATGAATGTCTAATTATATGGTGAAATGGGTTTTTTTGCATATGAGATGAAAACCCCAATTTCTAGTGTCATAATTTGATGAAATAGTTTATGATGCTTGAAATTTTATGTTAACTTAATGTTGTTAAGTATATAAATTTGTTGAATTGGAAGAAATATGGTAATTTTGCATGATAAAGTTAGCTAATATGATAGACTAAAAATGATGCCTACCAATTGTATGATAAAATGTTTAAATGAGTTTATTAAACTTGTTAATGCATTTGCATATATCATTTGGCAGTTTGACTTGACCCATAATAGAATTGTATGTAAAAAAAAGATAGTATATAAGTCCATAAGGTGATGGTCATGGTGTAGGATGACTAATCTAAACATATTATGGATATTATATAATAGTTTGACACTTGACAAGCTAGGTGGGAGCTTGGAAAGGAATGGTTCAAATGGATTAAAGGCGTGAGGAAGCTCGAACGGACGCAAGGTAAGTAAACCTTAGAACTCCTAGAATAGAATTACAACTTACGTGATGGAAAGTATTTTGGTGATTAATGAGAAAATGTTAAAATGTGACCCTATGGTGTCAACCATAACGGGTCAAACTAGTAAAATGGTGAGTAACCACATATTGTGTTTTGTAAAAAAATAGTTGTTGACAAAAAGTAGGTCCGTCACTTGCAGAAGTAATTTCGAGGTCTTAACCATTGAGTTTTGACATGATATTCAGTCAGAAATTGTTAAACAACATAAAGGATCGATGTTTGGAAATTTTTATAGATTTTTCTAAAGTCTTTTGACGTGGTTTTGCAGGTGTTTCGTGAATAAAATAGTTGTTGACAATAATCAGGTCCGCTACTTGCAGAAGTTATTTCGAGGTATTAATCATTGAGTTTTGACACTATATTTGGTTAGAAGTTTTTAAACAACATAAAGGATGTTTGGTAATTTTTATAGATTTTTCTAAAGTCTTTTGATGTGGTTTTGCGGGTGTTTCGTCAATAAAATAGCTGTTGGCAGCAAACAGGTCCGCTACGTGCAGAAGCTATTTCGAGGTCTTAACCATCGAGTTTTGACACAATATTTGACCAGAAGTTGGATTACAACATAAAGGATGTTTAGTAATTTTTATAGATTTTTATAAAGTTGTATGACGAGGTTTTCACGGATGTTTTGTCAATAAATTAGTTGTTGACAGCAACAGTTCCGCTACTTGCAGAAATTATTTCGAGGTCTTAACAATCGATTTTTGACACGATATTTGAGCAGAAGTTGGTTTACAACATAAAGGATGTTTAGTAATTTATATAGATTTTTATAAAGTTGTTCGACGAGATTTTCGCGGATGTTTTGTCAATAAATTAGTTGTTGACAGCAACAGTTCCGTTACTTGCAGAAAATATTTCGATGTCTTAACTATCGAGTTTTGACATGATATTTGGCCAGAAGTTGTTTAACAACATAAATAATGTTGGGTAAGTTTTATACATTTTTATGAAATGTTCAATGCGGTTCATGCCGATGTTTTGTCAATAAAATAGTGGTTGACAGAACAATGTTTGATAATTTTACAATGAGTTCAAATGCCCACTATTTTAATCAAAACCTTTAAAGGTCTCCGAGTTGCAGAAAGGGCTAAAGTTGATTAAAATTCCCCCGGATGATGAATCGGACAAATTGCCCTTAAAGGTAGAATAAAAATGATTCTTATAAGTGGGATAAACATTCCGGTAGCGTAAAAGTTGGCGTATGCTTTTTGGCTTAATACCCACTAATGGGTCGTTTTTGGTAAACGTTATATCGAAAGAAATCAACAAAAAAATATAAGGTTTGTCTAATGTAAACAACCGTAATCGAGTTACGGTTGATGGAAATAATTAGCATGTTGATTATAAAGTGGAAGGCATGTTTTAGAGTGTGAAATGCCTTCTAACGGGTCGGTTGGGTAACAGGGAATAAATGGTTGCCTGTCGCGCAATGCGAAAGCACTATGTTTCAGCAAAAAGTTATTTTCTTCCGTCGTTTTAACCCACGTTGACTATCTATATCTATAATAAATGAAATCTTGGGGGACACATATCACCCCTTGGTTAAGCCATATAAGAAGACACATCATCAGACAAATGGCATAACTCTAAGGGCTGGATTGCTTTGGCTTCTAACATACGCTTCTTGTATACTCTCTCTCATTCTTTCAAAAATCAAAATCATTCAAACCATTTCGGTGATTCTGCTCCTGACCCTTTCAATCGTCTGCGTCTCTCTCTCTATCTTCATCCGGGTTCTAAACCAAACCCTAGAACCAAAATCATCTGCGCCTTTATCTGTCTCAATCGTCTGCACCACTTTCTAAAGGACCAAGTTTTTGTCATGTTTGCTATATGTTTTTCAGATCACAAGTAAGATTTGTTCTTGATTAGGGCAGATTGAGAAAATAAAAACCTTTCCAATTCGTTTTGGTATTTAGGATTTTTTTTTTAGTTTAGTTCTAATTTTTCAATTATTTTAACTGGTCGTTTGATGTCTATATGTTTCAGATTCCGTTTCCTAAATCTGCTTCTTCGTTTTTCAGAGATTCGTCGTCCTTAGGTATGTTATTGTGCCATTTCCTCTTTTTTTTTCGTATTGTTAATCTAATAAATCTTTGATTTTTTTCGATTTCATCAACTATCTTACATATTCAGATGAGATTCATAAGGACGATGATGTTTTGATGCTTTCTTCATCTTCATGTAAATACGATTTGTTTCATGCTTCCATATTTGAAGAGATCGATTTGTTTGTTGTCTGTTTTCTCATATCTAGGGTTTGCTTGTGCCCTGTCGTATCCGCCGAAACCCAAATTGAACGGAGAAATCGCCAATTTTTTTTCAAAATATGGTTAGTTTCTTCTCTCAATTTTGTTATTCAATCATTGAATCTATTGTTATGCTTTTTGCAAGGTTGGCGACATGAAGGGGAGTATGAAAACAACATCATTTAGGGCTTCATTTTATTTTGTTCTTGGCTGTTGTTCTTATATGTTGGATTCAAGAAACCATAAATATATCTCGAGCAAATGCTTTGTATTTTGATTGAGAGAATATATGTTCTGTTTTTAGGATCTTTTTATTTATACGTCATACCTGATAGAGAGAATACATGTTCTGTTTTTTAGGATCTTTTTATTTGCAGTTTTCTTTTGTCATCTTTAGTGTGCATAAAAAATGTTGTTTTTTATTAATGTTTTCCCACATTGTAGATCGAAAATGAAAGAAGCAAAAAAATTGGTTGAAGCAAGTGTCCGGGTTAAATGCTCTGGCATGGTGGTGTTCGGTTTAAATGCTCTAGTGAGTACTATTAGTCTTTGTGTACATGAAATAAGTGTTTTTCTTTTCTATTAAAGCTTATATAACTTTGAATACACTTGAAAAGCTTCACATTAATAGAATAAAATATATGCAAGTTTAAGTAACCGTGTTACCTGAGGATATGTATAAAGATTCAAAGTCTGTCATTGTTTTTTACTTTTGTGATCAACTTATAATTGTTTCAACTTTTGTGATCAACTTATAATTTTTGACTTTTTGTGATCAACTTATTCTTTCTGTAGTATCCATTAACACATCACTTATATTTTCAAAGTATTCTAAACAAAAGCTTTCTTATTGTTATATTTTTCTTTCTTTTAAATCTTTAAATAAGTTTTTTTTTTTACTTCTACACCCTAATTTTTGCCAGGAACAACTGTATATATAAAAGCATAAAGAAACATCATGTTAAGATTTTGAATTTCTCAGGAATACATCTTTCAGCAAATAGAGATTACTATACTAGAGCTTCAACAGATGCGCATAGCACATGTCGTTTCATATGGTGGCTGAGTTGCCTTAAAATTCATCATCAACGCAAATTCTGAAAGTTATTTAGTAACTATTGTTTTAATTAAGTTGGGTTGTAAATGGCCTTATCTGACCCGTTTGGACCAGCACTAAATATCCAAGAATCCACTGAAGGTTGGTCATCCTTTGGTGATAATTTTGACCCGTTTACTTTTAATGGGTCCATTATGGTTGTATTTGAAAAAAAAAAAACTTGTTTTATGGTCTCAAGAAGACAACCATATCAGGCAAGTCTTGATAACAAGGAGACTTGGAAGTTTAGATGGTTGAGCTAGGGATGAGCATTTGGTACTTGGTACCGTTACCCAATGATTTTTTTCTGGTACCGAATCGGTACCACTTTTAGGCGTTTTTCAGTACCACTACCTTTGGTTTTGTACATGTTCGATACGGTACCAGTATTTTACCGAAAATTTCCATCAACTACCGGTACCTTACCGTATTGTACATTGTCAGTAATGGATAAACTTGTGACAACCGTCAAATTTGCATGCATCCGTATAATTAATTAATATTGATTTATGCTTAATGACTGTGCTTAATTGCAACTGATGACTTAAACTGTTTTCTGATTTCTGTATCATACATACATGTGCATCACATTTCATACTGTCACAACATTTATCACATACAAACTTTAGTGACATAAACGATGCACAAGGCACGGTTAGCACAGGGAGCGGGATAACTCAGAAAATGCTGACGATGTTGAGTACATAGATAGACAGTGTTTAAAGACTCAGTATGGGCCAGAGACAAGGTACTACACTAGTATGGAGTGTAGGGAAGTAAGGACCATGAAACTGCGTCACTAGGTGCTAGTTTATGTGCCGGAAAATGCCTAAAACCCACTAAAAGTGCAGAATTCTGCATATTTCAGCAAAATTCAGCACTTTAACATACTGGTATTATGCAGAAAATTGACTAAATGGTCCTGTATGCTTTCCTAAGCGTCGGGAATTAAAAGTATCACAAAAGGGTACTTAAAGAACATTAAACGGAATAGTTTGACACTTTAATGAACCGGTATCTAACCGAACAACCGGACATTACCCGGAACACCAAAATTTTACCAGAGACATTATTTTATTATTTCTTGGCTAGTTATGGTTCCCGAATACCCCAACATATTATATAATGTGTCATACACATATAACATTAGATATTACACTTAACCTTCTAAATATTTACCTACTCTTACCATCAAAAATTACAATTAACACCTCCCCCCCCCCCCCCATGCCATTTACGGTCACCATGGACCCACACCCCACTCAAGATTTTGTTCCTTATTTTATTAGATACTTGCTTGATATCTTGGACAAAATATATAAGAGATCTCTATAAATATGGCGGCCTTAGATTACAAGATCATTTCATATCTAACATTTTACAACTTACACTTGGACCCCCTCCCCCCTTTATAATTTACGGTCACAATATAGTGGCCCCACCATCAAGATCCTTACTTGATCTTGTAAGATCCTCCTTGATTCATTTTTGATTTTATTAGATATGCAAGATATTGCCTTAGATACATGAAGATCTTGGTTATTATATTACATAAGATCAAGACCCATCACCACACTTCACCTCCCCCATACATCTCTCCCTCCCTCTCGGCTCACCATAGAACCGCCACCACCACCACCTTGTCACCACCATCATTCCATTTTTAAGCTTGATTCAAGTGCTAGAAGGTGATTCTTGGAGCTTGGAGCTTGTGGATCGTCAAGGAACTCTCTTACTTGCTTTTACACACCATCTTCATCATCTTTTGCTCTTGTGTTCTTCCCTAGCTTAAAGCTAGTAGTAAGACCTCTCATAACTCTTGGTTACTTTTTTTTTTTTTATGGTTAAAAGTTGTAGTATGATGAAATAACAAGAACACTAGAGAACACAAACTAAAAGCTTGAACATAAAGTTTACATAAAAATGAAAGATGATGAAATCATGTTATAATGATGTTGTTAAATACATGCATGGCACTTGATTGTTGATTTCTTGATAATATGATGTTGATCATCATATGGAACTTGTTAAAGTATGATTAAAAACATGATTTAACAAGTTAGTAGGTGATTATGGGTTTACATGAAATAACCATCTTCTTGATCAAACATGAACTTGAAAGTAAAATAATTTTCTTGTAAAATGACAAACCAAGTGAACTAGTAAACTTGTAAATCCAAGACTTGTGAATAATTTTCCAAGAAAACTAAGTTTAAAAAGATCATGACTTTTACTTGCACTTACACCATTTTTGTAAATGAAATAAGTGTAAGAACACTTTATTTACAAGAAGAGTTCAAAAGAATAATTTTTGTAAAATTTGTTCACAAGTTGTTAACACCGAGATTCTTCAAAAAAATGGGATTTTTAAAGGGATGAATACACTTTGGGAGGTAACTAAGACCACTAAACACCTCACCAAGTTACTACGCGTTTTTGTGAAATATCAAGTTCATGAATATTATATAAAGCATATAGTTTTTGCTCTTGGTGATGTAAGGTGTTTAAAGATTGATTGTTGATGGATATTGTGATTGTGTTGAAAAGAAAATGATATGCTAATTAGCATGGACACCTCCGTTTACAAAGGAAACTATGGCGAAAATTTCTAAAAATCCAAACACTTAGAAAATATTTTCTAAACAAGTGGTTACAAGTATGTTTTGAACTATGTATTTCAAATATAAACTTTGCCATAATTTTTGTAACAAAATACAAAGTATTGGAGGATGGTTTTTGTAAATAAAATGGGTAAATATATATTTAGAATATATATAAGACACTTGTGTGAATATTTGTATATTTTGTGGACTAGTTATATTATTTTAGGGTAAAATAATATAACTCAACATATAACAAGAATTTACAACTCCAAAATAACACCAAAGACCACAAGGAATGGAATATAAGTTACACACTTAATATTATGATGCCGAACGATAAAACATAACTTATGAAATATTCTGGGATATACCGTTGTAAATATATTTTTGGTGAATATTATTTTGGATACAAAAGAAGTGAAAATATGATTTTTGTAAATATTACTAACTTATATCATATTTTCAACAAGGAGAAAATATATTGTTTTTGGGAAGTGAAAATGTATTTTCTTGAATACTTAGAAGATGTATGATTTTTGGGAAAAATATATATTTTCTTGAAATGCATTAATTTGGACTTAAAATATATTTTCTTTTGGAATAACACACCGGAATACGACGCCAATACTTGACAAGAATACGAAAGTACATGTATGAGATACCCCCATCCTTGGGAAGGAAATACAAATACAAAACACTTGAGAAGTATTGATACAAGATGTTGTTTAAACAATTATTCCAAAACTAAATATAATTTGAAATTAAAATAATTATTATTTTAGCAAATAATTATAACTTGGAATAATATTTGGGAACATAAAAGGAACGTAACTCAAAAACGTAAATACAAAGGCAAGGCACGGCCCGGTCGTATAATAGACGTTAGTACACTGTAGGTAGTCGTGGTTGCTGAAGGGATTTGAGTTACGATACTGAAGACGCTATACATTGAGTTCATGTCCCCCTTTACTCTTAACTATTTTCAGTTTTATACTTCGGGGGTAAAATACATGTTACAATTATTACAGACATTTTTATACATGGTATGGTTAGCTTAAGGAGGGTTTACTACTAGATTATGTGAATGGGTAGGGCGATTAAGGCCATCAATCCTCGTTGTAGGACCGAGGTGCATGAGTGATAGATCTATTAGGGTGTAGCGAGCCCCACTCCTGAGTTCGCTGAGTGGACCATGTGGTGATTATGTCTTACAGCCGAAAGCCCGGTACAAAATCTGCTAGGTTTGAGTCTTCTTGCATCACTTCACACATACCATTGGCTTTGCAACCCAGTGGTGATCTCTTTTTCCTTATTGCTACATGCCAGGGACTTACATACATACTAACAATGTTACAAAGGCTTATACATACACACAAACAAACACATGAACTCGCTCAACTTTTTTTGATGTTTTTCAAACTACATGTATTTCAGGGAATTTATAAGTGGATCTGGCGGGCGTTGGAAATTTTTATGCTGCGTTAAGAATAAGGCTGTCATCCATGGTCTTTGATTTGGATAATGTGTCTTATTCCTGGACGAGTCACGTCATCCAAACCTTGGTGTTATTCAATATCTTTTGATGAGTCCTTAATGAACTCATAAACAATTTGTACGGTTTGTAAAACTAGAATTTAAAGTCTGCAATGTTGTTATGTTTTAAACTTATTTAATGGATGACAAACCTATGGTTTTATCATATAGTTGATGTTATGATTGAATGCAATGATATTAAGAAAGTCACACCAATAACCACGCTTTCGCAAAAGTCAGGGTGTGACAGCTTGGTATCAGAGCCTCGATCATAGTGAACTTGGATTCTTTCTTGAGTCTAGACTATGATCATCAGGGCTCTCACGAAAATGTTTTCAAACATTTTTACATTGCATACACTAATCGTCCAGATCCAAGGAACAAACTTTTTACAAACAGAAGGCACAAATACACATTTCAAAATTTATATTTATAATTCAATCTCAGAGAATGAGGGAGGATCAGTCTTAGAGACTGAGGGAGGATCCGTCTTAGAGACTGAGGGAGGATCAGTCTTAGAGACTGGGGAGATTGAGTCTTAGAGACTTGGGAAAATTTAGTCTTAGAGACTGGGGAAGTTTGGTCTTAGAGACTAGGGATTTGGTCTTAGAGACCAGGGAGTTGGTCTTAGAGACCAGGGATTTGGTCTTAGAGACCAGGGAGTTGGTCTTAGAGACCAGGGAATTTGGTCTTAGCGACTAGGGAGTTGGTCTTAGAGACCAGGGAGTTAGCCTTAGAGACTGGGAATTTAATCTGAGAGATTCAGTCTGAGAGACTGGGTAGTTCAGTCTGAGAGACTGGGTAGTTAGTCTGAGAGACTAGAGAGTTCAGTCTGAGAGACTGGGAGGCTTAGTCTGAGAGACTAGGAAGGATAGAAAGTTTCATGAAGAATAATGTGAATACATGACTACATGACAAATTTCCTTGTTTACATACACTAATTGTTGGTAATTACTATGGATATACATGCTATGACTACTATGCACCAGCACACATGTCACTCTATTTAGAAAACAAGTTATCAGACATTGATAACCCTATGGCCACCGCCACAGATAATGAGATTGCATCTGTGCCAGAGACATTTACGTCAGACACTGAGAGTGATCCTGATATGCTGACCAAGGACGAGGACGACTTCCAACAGTCCGCGCTACCAGATTTTGGTGATACTTTATCTTTGCTGTTGGTTTCTCTGACAAGAATCCTTCTGTCACTCTTGTTTCAGTCCATGACCACTTTATCACTGGTCATCCCGATGGTGAGCACACCATGGCTCTGATCCTCGATGATGCGCCTCATGTGGACATTCATACTGAAGGTTGGCTACTCGACGAACAATTTATGATGACGTTGACATGTTTATTGATGGTCCTCTTACTGACACCCATGATGATAGAAAATTAGACAAGAACATTGTTACTAATTTCACTTCTTAAGACCCCTGTTATCAAGCTATCCTCTGATCCTAGTATACACTCGATTTCAGACTCCTTTGAGTCTGTGACATCTGCAGCCTTACAAACGGCCGGATTGCAGCTTTCTGCTACTGACGCAGATGACGACTATGACTGCTGCACTCTCACCTGCTCGAGATCCCATACCTTTACACGACCCAGAACCTGCTCCTGAGATAGCTCCAGTTCCTTTTGGGCCAGCCTGATGTTACACTTGCTGATCCTGCACCCTTGCTTGATCATGATCCTGTTTCTTTTGGTCTACCAGACATTGCACCCCTTATATCTGACCCAGTACCTGCACCGATGAGATCCTTATTGGTTGAGACGTTTGTTCCTGCACCCTCAACCGCTGGTATTGCTCCTATAGGAGACCGACGTCCATTGCACCGACATGCCCATCGCTTTCTTTCAGGACCTAAGCGCACCCTGGAAAGGTACTCCAGGTCAGCACCTGCATGACGATCCTTTTGCTACAGCAGCGTCTTCCCCGACCTCACAGGCCGCACCGTTTGCTACTTTCACCTCTACATCGTTGGATGAGCCATTTCGATGGTTCTTATCATACACTACGCTAATATTAGACCCTTACACTATGGAGGCTACACCAAGGATGAATTACTCCTATAACATCAGCTACAGTTTGAGAATATGAGTCGCAGAATGTTGAAGCTTGAGCTGACACCACGTCCTCCACCCTGTCTATTGCCAGCATACTTTGATCCTCCACATTTATCAAGGTTCCTTTGCGCTCTCAACCGTTGCTATTACACCTTTCCCAGGTTTCTGATGCTCATTTCTTTACTGTCGAGCGGCAGAGCAGATAATTACTTCGACGTATACACAAGCCCGAGGAGGAAGTCCACGCATGTTAACAGTTTACTTTTCTTTCCTCCTCCACCTCAGACACCGGTATAGTGGTTTCTGGATTATACGGATTGCATTACATTTGGGTAAAGACGCTAATGATAAGCCGGGATTGTGGAGACTTTTAAAGACCACTTCAGACTATGTGATTTTGATACATTGATATACTTGTTGGGCAAGGGTAGGGTGACCCTGTGTCCCTCTTGATGTGATACATTTTGAAAGACGATACAATTGTGGTCGGAGAATAATGAGAGCCCAATCATCATAAAACATGCGACAATACTTTGTGGCTAATGACCAACGAAAGCTCAGTCGCTATGTCTTCGTTAAGCATGATTGTTGATCCATATAGGTATGCTGTAATTATAATGCTACGTGCTTGCTTACTATGCTCTCATTAAACATAATTACCAAATTACTTGGTTATGCTATGATTATGCTATTGCTTGATTGGCTGATATAAAAAAATCAAATACATGTATGTATATATGACCTCGAAACAACTATATGCATCCCCTGAACAAATATAACCTGACCTAACCAGTCTTCTTCTTTGAAGATGTCGATACAAGGGAACATCGCTACCAACAACCCTCCGCCAACAACAGCGGAATAACTACAAGAGCGCATCTCACAGGCCATTGCACAGCTCGAGGCCCTTCGCTTCGAAAACAGCGAAGGCTGCACCTACAAGCAGTTCTTAGACCACAAATCTCGAGAATTCGACAGCACCGAGGGTGCCTTAGCCTTCGTGCCCTGGGTTGAGAAAACGGATTCTGTCTTGCGATTGAGCAAATGTGCCCCAGAACATCAGGTCACGTACATAGCTGGACTATTTGTAGATGGGGCTCTGTCATGGTGGAACCTTCATGTTCAAACAATGGGCGAGACCGCTGCGTATGCTTTGATGTGGGACGAACTGAAAGAACTGATGCGTAAGAGATATTGCTCAAGGGCAGAAGTCCAGAAGTTGGAAACTGAACTGTGGAACTTGAAAATGGAAGGACCAAAGATAGCTGAGTATGTGCAGAGATTTAATGATTTATCATAAGTTGCTACGCTCCTGGTGGTACCAGAGTTTAAGAGAATTGAACGTTTCATAGGGGGATTGGCACCTCAGATTCTAAGCCTGGTAACAACATCTAAACCTACAACGATCACTGAGGCTATCGACACAAGCGTGGCACTCACTGAAGAAGCGGTTAGACTAGGAAAATTTTCCAGTATGGAAGAGAAAGAGGAGACTCCTGTAGAGTCATCTGGAGATAACAAGAGAAAGCTCGCAAATTTCAAAAAGATTACTCGGGCGAGTAACAAGAAGAAGGCTAAAAAGGGAAAAGACTACATGGGTATCCCACCTAAGTGTGACAATTGTCTACGCTATCATGTCGGGCGATGTAAATATGGAAAATGTGATAACTGTGGCAAGAGAGGGCATCCTAAGGAAACTTGTAGGCAAGATACTGAACATAGAAAAGGAGGCCAAGATAGTAGCGAGAATCACGGAGGGAACAACGACAGTGACGATTATCCAGGCAGGACAAGTGACAGACAGAAACGTGCTCAAGGTTATTTTAACTGTGGAAGCAAAAAGCATTTCAGAAAATATTGCCCTAAAAACGATCAGGCACAAGAATGAAAGCTCAACACCGGAGCTAGGGAGACACGCCAGGAATTCAAGCGTGGGTATCGGTACGTTCCATATTACTCAACGTTATGCATCTGTGTTGCCAGATACTGTTGCAAATTTTAAGCTTCGCATCTCTAGAGTTTAAGAGTATACTTGGTTTAGTAGCAAGTAAGTTAGATAACTCGCACTCGATGGAACTAGCTAGGTGAAGGTAGTGGAAGCCAACGCAGTAACTAGAAACGGTAAGATAGAACCTGGAGAGCGTAAGTTTACGCTTAATCTGCTGCCAGTTGAGTTGGGAAACTTCGACGAGGTAATTGGGATGGATTAATTGCCGAGTGATCGAGCGGAGGTTGATGTCCGCATCCCGTTGGCGAATAAAGGAACGATCGTGACTCATGAAGCAGGATACGCCCCTACAAATTACTAATTGCTGGAAGGCACGAAAGTTGTTGCGTAAAGGATGCGTTGTTTTCTTGACTCATGTCGGGGACAAGGGAGCCGAAGAACCAAAATTAGAAGATACCCCTGTGATAAGGAAATATCCTGAAGTCTTCCCCGAAGACTTACCAGAATTACCTCCTCAATGATTAGTCGAATCTCGCATCGATTTAATTCCAGGCACCGCACCTGTAGTCGATGCACCGTAGCGACTTACATCCTCGGAGATGCAAGGATTGTCAGAGTAACCTCAGTAGTTGATGGAGAAGGAAGATAACAGACCAATTTCCCATTTTGGGTAACCCCAGCTCTACTCGTCAAGAAGAATGACGTGATTTTCAAATGAGCATCAACTACTAGGAGTCGAACGAGCTAACCCACGAGAGTCGGTGACTCTTGCTAAGGATTAACAAATTACTTACTTAACTAACTGTGGGGATCCAACTACTATTTCACAACTAATCGACGATCGAGTGTCGTTAGCAGTGAATTCAGGAAGAAAGTATACCGCGGGAAAATTGTGGGACAATAACTTGTTTTAAACTTACACAAAAATGGTGTTTCCTACACAATGCACAAACAGAGTTACACAGAATACGAAACCTTGAGGATCTAGAAAACATATGCTTAGGACCTTTGGGAACCCAGGTCCAAACTTGTAAAGGTTGTTACTTAGAAACCATATCTGTTAACTCAATCGAACACCATTAACCTGACATATATGCCATTTTAGTTAACAAAACAGAAAATATTTAAATTTCTTTCGTTGAAATCTTCACTTCTGCTTCTAGCAAGTAGATGTTTGCATCTCTACTCCCCTTAAACGTAGTTGCATCGCGTTGATTTTCTTCGCTGAGAGCGAACACACATTTGCATCGAATACTTGGTCATTTCTCCATTTTAGCAAATACACATTGCTTCATTACTTGAAAACTTATATGTTATGCATGCACCTTTTGCTACGCATGCGGTTTCATTTCAAATAAACGCTTCATTGAAGTACAAATATTACTTTGCTAAATCTAGCTATTGGTTTATGATTCAAATAACCTACGTTATTGTAATTGTTGGCTCTTTTGCTATCAAGTCAACACACTTTCTTGAAACTTCTTTCAAGTTACATTCATGGGTTATTTTTGTTACCATGCCGAGATTCCTTTGTTGATACATACGTTTATTGTCGGGTTACGCTGAAACTAAGTTCAATTGCTTGAACTTATCCATTTCACATGTTTGATTTGAGACGCTATATGATGTATTGAGAACATCACATTCAAATATTTTTGCAAAGGTTCTCTCATTTCAAGTCGTAGTAGACTTGGTTGGTCTACGACTCCACTAAATCGTTTGATTGGTTTCGATACCTTGCGGTGATACTTCCACAGAATTGAAGCTTGCGCTAATTGGGTTACTCACTTCATACACGGATTTAATTGTCTACTTATTTGTTAACAATCCATTTTGATATTCACAATCAAAGCAGTCTCAACACAGTTGTGTGTTAAGACAACGGTACATAGATTCATTTCATATCACGGTGCCTCCTAACGATTCTTTTGTTATAAATTGAATACCTTGCCGTACTTATTACTTTTTCATCTTCGATCAAAAGCAGTGGCTCTTTGATATCCCTTGTTCAACTGGAAACTTTACGACATTGTGTAAATCAAATCTTCAGATTGTCTCAGTACACTTTCATTTGATTTCAACCACGGTGAGCTTGTTCAGTCACCACTATTACGAAATTATGTCGTTACGACACCTTGTGGTGTCATTACAAACTTGTAGCTTATGCTAATCATGGTCAACCGTCTCACACGAAACTACACATGCTTTTGTTTGACTTATCACTTAAACACTTTCTGATGCAACTACGAATTAAGACAATGATACACCAGATTCGCTTGTACTTCATTCGGTGTATTTTCACAAGTTGAGAATGACAACGCACTAAACCTTACCATTCATCTATTCGGAAGTTGACAGATCATTTTTATGTTACTATCACATTTGAGTTGTTGACTATGAATTCATATAGCGGATGCTATGATTTGTGAAAACTCGTTTGCATATTGTGACCGATTGTTGAGAATCCATTAGGCAAAACTCCTTCGTTACACCCCTGTTAACTGAGTTACACTAGATTATACATCTATACATCTCATGTCTTTTGACATCAAATGCTAGAACACATATCTGTTTAACCATTGGGTTCCTGTTGTTGAAATACATGCTTGGATTCGCCTGAATTGAATAAGTTTTAATTCGGTTTTGGGTTACTTACGTCAGTATTATTCGTACACATACACGCACAATGTAGCCCTAAGGAGTTAAGGTAGTACAAATTTCGAGGACGAAATTTCCTTAACAAGGGGGAGAATGTGACAACCGTTAAATTTGCATGCATCCGTACAATTAATTAATATTGATTTATGCTTAATGACTGTGCTTAATTGCAACTGATAACTTAAACTGTTTTCTGATTTCTGTATCATACATACATGTGCATCACATTTCATACTGTCACAACATTTATCACATACAAACTTTAGTGACATAAACGATGCACAAAGCACGGTTAGCACAGGGAGCGGATAACTCAGAAAATGCTGACGATGTTTAGTACATAGACAGACAGTCTTTAAAGACCCAGTATGGGCCAGAGACAAGGTACTACACTAGTATGGAGTGTAGGGAAGTAAGGATCATGAAACTGCGTCACTAGGTGCTAGTTTAAGTGCCGGAAAATGCCTAAAACCCACTAAAAGTGAAGAATTCTGCATATTTCAGCAAAATTCAGCACTTTAACATACTGGTATTATGCAGAAAATTGACTAAATGGTCCTGTATGCTTTCCTAAGCATCAGGAATTAAAAGTATCACAAAAGGGTACTTAAAGAACATTAAACGGAATAGTTTGACACTTTAACAAACCGGTATCTAACCGAACAACCGGACATTACCCGGAACACCAAAATTTTACCAGAGACATTATTTTATTATTTCTTGGCTAGTTATGGTTCCCGAATACCCCAACATATTATATAATGTGTCATACACATATAACGTTAGATATTACACTTAACCTTCTAAATATTTACCTACTCTTACCATCAAAAATTACAATTAACCCCCCCCCCCCATGCCATTTACGGTCACCATGGACCCACACCCCACTCAAGATTTTGTTCCTTATTTTATTAGATACTTGCTTGATATCTTGGACAAAATATATAAGAGATCTCTATAAATATTGTGGCCTTAGATTACAAGATCATTTCATATCTAACATTTTACAACTTACACTTGGACCCCCTCCCCCCTTTATAATTTACGGTCACAAGATAGTGGCCCCACCATCAAGATCCTTACTTGATCTTGTAAGATCCTCCTTGATTCATTTTTTATTTTATTAGATATGCAAGATATTGCCTTAGATACATGAAGATCTTGGTTATTAGATTACATAAGATCAAGACCCATCACCACACTTCACCTCCCCCATACATCTCTCCCTCCCTCTCGGCTCACCATAGAACCGCCACCACCACCACCTTGTCACCACCATCATTCCATTTTTAAGCTTGATTCAAGTGCTAGAAGGTGATTCTTGGAGCTTGGAGCTTGTGGATCATCAAGGAACTCTCTTACTTGCTTTTACACACCATCTTTATCATCTTTTGCTCTTGTGTTCTTCCCTAGCTTAAAGCTAGTAGTAAGACCTCTCATAACTCTTGGTTACTTTTTTTTTTTTTATGGTTAAAAGTTGTAGTATGATGAAATAACAAGAACACTAGAGAACACAAACTAAAAGCTTGAACATAAAGTTTACATAAAAATGAAAGATGATGAAATCATGTTATAATGATGTTGTTAAATACATGCATGGCACTTGATTGTTGATTTCTTGATAATATGATGTTGATCATCATATGGAACTTGTTAAAGTATGATTAAAAACATGATTTAACAAGTTAGAAGGTGGTTATGGGTTTACATGAAATAACCATCTTCTTGATCAAACATGAACTTGAAAGTAAAATAATTTTCTTGTAAAATGACAAACCAAGTGAACTAGTAAACTTGTAAATCCAAGACTTGTGAATAATTTTCCAAGAAAACTAAGTTTAAAAAGATCATGACTTTTACTTGCACTTACACCATTTTTGTAAATGAAATAAGTGTAATAACACTTCATTTACAAGAAGAGTTCAAAAGAATAATTTTTGTAAAATTTGTTCACAAGTTGTTAACACCGAGATTCTTCAAAAAAATGGGATTTTTAAAGGGATGAATACACTTTGGGAGGTAACTAAGACCACTAAACACCTCACCAAGTTACTACACGTTTTTGTGAAATATCAAGTTCATGAATATTATATAAAGCATATAGTTTTTGCTCTTGGTGATGTAAGGTGTTTAAAGATTGATTGTTAATGGATATTGTGATTGTGTTGAAAAGAAAATGATATGCTAATTAGCATGGACACCTCCGTTTACAAAGGAAAGTATGGCGAAATTTTCTAAAAATCCAAACACTTAGAAAATATTTTCTAAACAAGTGGTTACAAGTATGTTTTGAACTATGTATTTCAAATATAAACTTTACCATAATTTTTGTAACAAAATACAAAGTATTGGAGGATGGTTTTTGTAAATAAAATGGGTAAATATATATTTAGAATATATATAAGACACTTGTGTGAATATTTGTATATTTTGTGGACCAGTTATATTATTTTAGGGTAAAATAATATAACTCAACATATAACAAGAATTTACAACTCCAAAATAACACCAAAGACCACAAGGGATGGAATGTAAGTTACACACTTAATATTATGACGCCGAACAATAAAACGTAACTTATGAAATATTCCGGGATATACCGTTGTAAATATATTTTTGGTGAATATTATTTTGGATACAAAAGAAGTGAAAATATGATTTTTGTAAATATTACTAAGTTATATCATATTTTCAACAAGGAGAAAATATATTGTTTTTGGGAAGTGAAAATGTATTTTCTTGAATACTTAGAAGATGTATGATTTTTGGGAAAAATATATATTTTCTTGAAATGCATTAATTTGGACTTAAAAATATATATTCTTTTGGAATAACACACCGGAATACGACGCCAATACTTGACAAGAATACGAAAGTACATGTATGAGATACCCCCATCCTTGGGAAGGAAATACAAATACAAAACACTTGAGAAGTATTGATACAAGATGTTGTTTAAACAATTATTCCAAAACTAAATATAATTTGAAATTAAAATAATTATTATTTTAGCAAATAATTATAACTTGGAATAATATTGGGAACATAAAAGGAACGTAACTCAAAAACGTAAATACAAAGGCAAGGCAAGGCACGGCCCGGTCGTCTAATAGACGTTAGTACACTGTAGGTAGTCGTGGTTGCTGAAGGGATTTGAGTTACGATACTGAAGACGCTATACAGTGAGTTCATGTCCCCCTTTTCTCTTAAGTGTTTTCAGTTTTATACTTCGGGGGTGAAATACATGTTACAATTATTACTGACATTTTTATACATGGTATGGTTAGCTTAAGGAGGGTTTACTACTAGATCATGTGAATGGGTAGGGCGTTTAAGGCCATCAATCCTCGTTGTAGGACCGAGGGGCATGAGTGATAGATCTATTTGGGTGTAGCGAGCCCCACTCCTGAGTCGGCTGAGTGGACCATGTGGTGACTATGTCTTACAGCCGGAAGCCCGGTACGAAATATGCTAGGTTTGAGTCTTCCTGCATTACTTCACACATACCATTGGCTTTGCAACCCAGTGGTGATCTCTTTTTCCTTATTGCTACATACCAGGGACTTACATACATACTTACAATGTTACAAAGGCTTATACATACACACAAACAAACACATGAACTCACTCAACTTTTGTTGATGTTTTTCAAACTACATGTATTTCAGGGAATTTATAAGTGGATCTGGCTGGCGTTGGAATTTTTTATGCTGCGTTAAGAATAAAGCTGTCATCCATGGTCTTTGATTTGGATAATGTGTCTTATTCCTGGACGAGTCACGTCATCCAAACCTTGGTGTTATTCAATATCTTTTGACGAGTCCTTAATGAACTCATAAACAATTTGTACAGTTTGTAAAACTAGAATTTGAAGTCTGCAATGTTGTTCTGTTTTAAACTTATTTAATGGATGACAAACCTATGGTTTTATCATATAGTTGATGTTATGATTGATTGAATGCAATGATATTAAGAAAGTCACACCAATAACCACGCTTCCGCAAAAGTCAGGGTGTGACAAAACTAGCCTTGAACTTTACTTGTGATTTACTATTGCACATGTATGCCTCTAATTTACATGGCCTCTATTTATGAATAATTGATGCGGCGATGGAGATGGTTAGGTGGTTCCGGTGATGATTTTGCAGGCAGTGGTGATAGTACAAACTAGCAGTGTCGACAATTATGACTGGATTTTAACTCCATCGTCTGTTCAGGAGCGTGATGTATATTGGCAGCAGGTACTTTGTTTGTTATGTTCTACTTATTAGGGAGAAAATTGACTTAAAACGAACACAAGGTAAGAAACTAATTTATTTCGATTAAGTACATATTGTCGTACTATGGCGGCTCATTTGGATTTTATCGAGTAGTAAGAGACTAATTTATTTCGGTTAAATTCATAATGTCAAAATATCCCATAGTAGTTAAGGCTCTATTTTCGTTAGTGTCGGAGTGTATGACAACATGAAATTATTGGATGTCATGGCTTTATTAAGCCGAGTTTTGTTATTCAGTGTTCCTCCGTTAAATATATTTTTTTAAAGGCATTCCTTAGTTATATAACAAATTATATGATGGGTATGATCAGATCAATATGATGCTTTATTGTGCAATTAACACGGCTTATTTAATCTTGATTCAACAATGTGGTTATTTGCAGCATTGTGGATGCAATGAAGTCATTTGGTGGTGGTTTGATGGAAAGTGAGTTTAATGCTACATATAATGCAAAGAGGCAAGCATTACTTAAAGGTGATATATTCTGGATGAATGTAGAAGAAATGTAAAGATATTTGTAAAATTTTAAATATAAATAACACATAAAAAGATTATATTTAATTGTTCTAAATTGAACGATATTAGTATAGCAAATGCAATCAATTAAGTTTATATTTCAAGATTTCTGAAAGTTATTTTTATTTCATCTTTTAGGCAAGAACGCATCTCCTATGTGGGACCGGTTGGTGTTTGACAAAATAAAAGCTAAACTTCGTGGACGGGTTCGTTTTATGTTTTCAGGGGCACCACTATTCCTTGCTGATGTCATGGGATTTTGTTAAATATAAAACATAACCCAAATCAAGTGGTTTATAAGTAAACGGGTCAAAGTTGCTACATCTACTTAAACTAGCTAATACTTGAAAATCTTTGGGTTTTAAAAAAGTTGTTTTTGTCTTAATGAGAACACGGTTTGTGTGTGGATGACTTCTGTCATTCATTAATAATTTCACAAGAGTAGCTAATGACTTATTTAGTCTTTTAATTGCAACAGTGCTTACTAAAAGTTTACGGTGCTTTTCAATTATGCTTAATGGGTCAAATGTGATTACAAAAAAGTATTCCATATATTTTTGATTTTTCAAATTCAAGGATTTAGTATTGAACTACTTGCAACCTGTTTGATCCAACTGTTTTAAGGTAATCTATCATTTTGTTCTTGCTTCTTATGCATTTTTTCCTAGGGATGAGCTTCGGTATCAACCGGTACCGAAAATACCGGTCCGAAAAACCCGAAAAATTGGTACCGAAAAATTGATACCGGTACCAAAAACACAGAATGTCAGTACTGAATCAGGTACTGAAAGTTGAATCAGTTCGGGGAATTCGGTACTGATACCGGTTCGGTATCAGTTTTGAACCGATACCCGGTACTATTTGTACCTATGTGTTTACATGTTAGAAACAAAGATTATTTTTTATTATTGTAGATGCATTAAGGTTATCTGATTTTTTTTTTGTTCTAGCTCCTTATGCGTTTTAAAGTTTTAAATGTTTTTTTTTTTTGTTTTATATTTGTTAGGATGAAGGCGATAAGGAGAAAACGTATTTTATTCACAGCATTAGTCGCATTTTGACAATACGAAGGACCAATGTAAATGAGTCAAGCTTTGGAGCTAGCAGTTCAGGATTAGTGTTAACATCTATCCCTCATGTTTCAGTAGGTTCATCTAGCTTGGAGCTTATGCCAGTAGCTGATAAGCCAGCCATAGATAAAAAGGTTGAAGTTTATGTTGAGGTTTTTTTTACTTATGTTTTGTGATCAAGTTTTTTATTTTGTAAATATATCAACTATTCATGGTATATGTTAAATGTTGTTGGAACTTATGCTAATTAGGTCGACTTTTATCTACCTTTGAGCTCTTATAAAATGTCATTTTTTATTCTTTAAAAAAGGGTATATATTATAATTAATTTAATTTTGGTAAATGTAAACTGTTGTGGTTGTGTTTTGGGAACAAATTTATTATGATAAAGGGTGTAATGTAATCGAATCATGTATTATATTTTATTTAGTGGTTCCTCGGTTTTCATTTTGTAGATTTTAGATCTTTAATTTACAACTGATTCACATGGTTGGTTATATGGAGAGAAGTACCCATCTTACCCCTACAAAGCAAAGAAAACATATAAAAAAGCATAATTGTTAAACAAACCTCAACATCAGATGGGCAAACCTAAAATTGGATTATATTTTAATGAAATGAAAATATTGCCTTTAACCATCATCGATTAGTCCTTAAAGTCGGTGTACCTATAATGTTGCTTCGTAATATCGATCAACAAAATGGTTTATGCAACGGTATGAGACTACGAATTACTAAACTTTATAAACGTGTTATAGAGGCTGAGATTATATCCGGAGGAAACATAGGGACAAGAACATTTATTCCACGAATCAGTTTGACACCGTCGGATAAAAGAATTCCTATAAAGTTTCAACGACGACAATTCCCCTTAAATGTATGTTTCGCAATGACTATAAACAAAAGTCAAGGACAATCTCTATCAAGGGTTGGATTATATTTGAAATATCCAGTTTTTTCACATGGTCAGCTTTATGTTGCGTTATCAAGAGTCAAAAGCAGAGCCGGTGTGAAGTTGCTTAAACTAGACGAAGATGGCAATGTAAAGAGTAAAACAACAAATGTAGTCTACAAGGAAGTTTTTTCCGGGATTTAATAATTTTCTGTTTGTTTCTTCCAATGTATGCGTTTGTACAGAATATTACATTTCAAAGTAAATAATATAGTTTTGGTTGAACCCGTGTATTACGCGGGCATTAACCTAGTATAACTTAAAACACTAATGGGTTTTAGTGTTTATGATAGGTTTTCTCTAGACTGGAACTGGACGGAAGGACGACCAAGCACGTGAAGAACCGAACATTCTGAAACCGGAATCTTTTGGAAATAATCATGAGAAGAATGAAGCATGATCATGCTTAACAAATTTCAAGTATAAAACCTTAATGTTCTTAAACTGTAATTAAGTGTATAGTCTGTTATGTCAGTTCATTTGGGTTATCAATTAACCCAGACGTATAAATTCTATGTTTTATGTAAAAAAAATGGGACCTAAGTATCCGCGTTTTTATTAAAATATTAGATAAAACAAGTTAGAGTGTTACAGTACATCAGCTAGACTGTCACGGTACGCTAAAGAATTGGAAAGATTAAAAGCGTTAAATGGTCTCACTGGTGATATGTCGATAGGTTTTTGCACATTTAGTAGACTTTTGCGGGATATAAACCTAAATTTCATATCTTGCTTATTTCGTGGGGAACATCTCTTGGATATATAGGTAACCCCTAAAATCTTGTTTGAAAGATTACTTGTTTCTGAGATACTAGGTCTATATACTTAGTGATATCTGGGGTATTATACCAGGACTTCTGATTTTGCGGAAGCAATAGCCTAGTCCTCGTATAATACTTTATGCGCTTTAATGTTTAAAGCTTCCCCTCAGCATTAAAATTGATAAATATCGAAAGATGTGAATCAAGCGTTGTTGTAAAGAAGATCCCTAAGTGGGACACACCTCAAAGTCGAGCCATCATCTCTTTGTCTGAACGGAAGTTCTAACCTGAGCTCTCATGGTCTCGCATTACCCTAAAACAGATATTATTATTGTATATTCACCTGTAAGACTGAATATAGGAATCTCAATACTAGAGTATATTCTGAGGTGGGACACGCGAATAAGTTAAGTTCTTAAAACAGTTAATACATATCCCGAATTAGTTGAACTTTGTGTGAGAATTTAAGTGGATCAGTATATTGACAATCTAGGTGAACTGTGTCACACCCCGACCGCGTAAAACAACAAACCGCGGCGGAAAAGTCGGGGAGTCGTGTGGCAGAATTATTGTTTCAAAACACATGATAATTAAAGTGAAGTTTTACAAGCTTAAATTATTACATTGTCTTAGTTCAAACAAAACATATAACATAAAATATGATAACTTTCTTGATTTTAGATTGCTAAGACCCAAGTCGCCCTAAGTGTAGCTTGCTCACATCAAATATTAGCTCCTGAAACATATGTGAAAGTAAATACGTCAGCATAAAAATGCATGTGAGTAACATAGGTTTAGTGTTGAAGATTCATGACTTTAAAGGTTAAAAGAAATGTTTAACGAAAAGTAGTCATGAACCTTATAAAAATGTCTTCTTTTATAAAATCAAATGAAAATCAAATGTTATAAAAGAATGATATATAGTTAATTTAATAACCAAATGAAAATAATATGTATAAGATATGTCATGTCTTGTTCTTATTGAAGTGATTTAGATAATGACATGATATGCAATACAATAAAAGCACTTATATATAGGAAGTACCAACGGCGTGTCCACCATGATTTTATCATATTACACACGTCTCGTTACTTAAATCACTTATTAATAACCATGAAATAATGTCTTGTTTAAATGTCAATGTCCAATGTCAAATGTCTAGTATAAACCATGTCTTGTATGGCGAATAAATAGTATTTACTCAAGCCAAATGCATAATGTCATGTATAAACAAATGTCTTATGTAATCAAAGTGTCATGTACAAAAAAAGGTTTTTGAATAAACAAAAGTTTAAAACAAAAGTTATGTTTTGAAAACCATTGCTCTTATTGATATGAACATTTATGTGGTTTGTTTATCGCATACACTCAAGCCTTGAGACTGTCGGATAAACCCTTATCAAGATCAAGGTTTATAAAAAAAATCTATTCGGATTCTGTCATTCCCCTTCCGAAATTCCTAGAAAGCGGGAACGGGATTTGTCAAGTCCTATAGTGCTATTACATACTACCGAGCTGCGTGATCAATGTTAATGAATGTACTACTCCGTTAAACATACCAAATGTCTTTTTCAATGTAAGCATGTCATGAAAATGTCTTTGTAAAACCATGTAATAGGCATACTAAGTCAATATGCCAAGTAAAATGTCTTTGAAGCCAAATGTTAGGTATACTAAGTCAATATACCATAAAAATGCCTTTGAAATAATGTATTATATGTAATATGTAATAAAACACGTATAATGTCATGAAAACGGAAAGTAAAGTTATGCACATATGCTTCACCCCAAAACATTTGGAAAACGTAAAATAGGGGAACTATGTACTCACCTTTGGGTGCGTTTTTATATGTTAACACAATCCCTCAAATTGTTTATTCGTCCTAAATTAAATAAGAAC
Source organism: Helianthus tuberosus (assembly GCA_030545235.1). Taxonomy (NCBI): domain Eukaryota; kingdom Viridiplantae; phylum Streptophyta; class Magnoliopsida; order Asterales; family Asteraceae; genus Helianthus; species Helianthus tuberosus. Next base: position 109,445,931 of record CM060377.1, read on the forward strand.
GATTTAATAATCAAAAACTCACAAAAATACATAAGTTTCTCCGATACTTAGAATTTTCAAATAACTTCGAGATTTTCTCGAAAAGTTATTATTTTTTATTATATTGGTGTATTTATATATATATATATATATATATATATATATATATATATATATATATATATATATATGAGTTCATATATATTTAAAAAAAACTTTGCAACTTGAACGATTTTATTGGTGACCCTCATCATGTTATAAGCAATATATCTACGATTTGCGCGTCGTAATATATATACTTATTGTGACATACTAATAATAGTGTAATACACATAATCTTGTCAAGTATAAACATTTCATCATACACATATTATAAAACACATAACACATTGTAACACATAAAATTTACCCATGAACAACCCATTCTAGTGTATACTGGAAAACAAGTATTTTAGCGATTCGGTAACGTTTTTTGGGCGCCGGAAGTCATGTATGACTAACCAAACACCAAGTAAGCTTAATATAAGTTAAAATACTTATTTTTATATAAAAAATATCAGTTTACTTAATGATCTAAAACAGTTTTATAAAAATCCTCCGAAAAGCCGATTTTTAACTGTTTTACCGCATAGTTTTGCATCAAACGTTACCCTAACCATCCCAAATCGTAACGACTTGATATTTTAACATAACCCATGTTATTTACTGAATAAAATAGTGGTTATACTCATGATAGTGCAGGTCTCACATAAAGCACATAAATCATGCAAATTTCACATATTTTACCACTTTCTAAGCTATATGTACAACATGCAAAGCTATCAAACCTATGACAAAGTCTCATGCCATTATAATATACCAAATAATGTTATATTTTAGTGTTTATAATCTGTTCTAAAACATTTTTTTCATACAATCATTTTTTATCATTACTTGAGCTTTAAATCAACATGTATTCTTATGTACAAGTGTCTAAAGCACACTATCATATCATCATCCTTTCATATGAATTTAAATGCATCAAACATGTAATTTATTCATGTTTACTTAGTGATTTAATTGAACATTCATCATATCATGCACAAATCATCAAACACTTGCATTTTAACTATCATTCAAGAACAAGTAACAACTTAAAAATCCTCAAATATGTCTAATAAATTTTCGGCCATTTACATGTCAAAATACTAACATTATTTCAAATTATAACTCATGATTCAATCACTCCTTTATATCTCTAACATATTTGCACATATTCTTGTTCATGCAAGCAAACATCCTAAACAAGTATTTATCAAAAATCAAACTCAAATCTCATACACATATATATACTACCATTTTTATTTTGTATCAAGACCCATTTCTTTTTAGATTTCAAGTTTGTGAAAAATTCCAAGATTCAAGAGAAACTTTCAATCATCAAGAACAACCAAGAATCAAGTGTATGATTTAAATATAAACTTTATACCTTCAAGATTCAAGTAAGTTTTTGATGAGATTTTGATGATATGGAGCTTGAAATCACTTGAAAACACCTTGGAAACTCCTTTGGATCTTCACACCAACTTGAAACTAGCTTGGAATGGGGTTTGATCTTGAAGAACAAGGTTGAAAAGATGATAATGGTGATGGTTGTGGGGTTTACGGTTTGGGAGAGAGGGAGAGGAAGAAAGATTGAGTGAAGTGTGGTGTTGTGATCTTGAAAGATATAAAGAGATATGGAAGATCCATAAGAGATTACATGCATCAAAACTTGTCCATAAAATCAAGCAAAATACAAATAAAATAAAAATCAAATCTTTGAGTGGATGGTGGGTCCTTGTGACCGTAATTTATATGGGGGGGGGGGGGGTTAAGTGTAATTTTTGAATGGTAAAAATAGATAATAGTTGGAGGTTAAGTGTAATGTCTAGCGTTTTAATCCCGGTTTATGGCGTTTTATATTATTTTTATTATTCTATAAAAATAAACTCACCAAATTATTACTGAAATAAATATCAGTTGCCGAGACTGGCTGCGTTGTCTGCGTTTTGCAGTAGAAGCACTGTGTTACGCAGTAACACGCGGTACGCGCTTAAACTTTGAAAAATAACGTTTTTAAGCGTTTTAATTTATTTTTTCAATACTTACATGATTAAAAATAAAATCTTAATCATAACAGAATATTTTTAGGATTGAAATATTATTCGGGCGGTCACCAACGTTCGTTTCGCAGTTTTGTCGCAGTTAGTTCTAAAGTTCAAATAAACATGTTTTTGCCATACCGAATCCTTCGAAACTTATTTCTAAGTTATGTAAAGGGTATTTAGGGTATGTTTGGCTTATGTCATAGTTCCGGAGTGTACCTCGTGTTAAACTGATTATGTTTACGTAACGGTTTATGATTTCACTTCCAGAACAGGTTTGAGAGTTCGGAATTGAACAATGATTGAAAACTTGTAATGTCACAAATAATTAAACAAATATTGAAATTAGAACACCATATTTTATTAAATAAAAAGTTGTTCAGAACAGTACAAGGATTTAAAAGACACAGATGTCACAAACTGTTTAAAACTTAAAGTGTAATAAGCTCAACAGTGCCAGTGACTCGTAGGTAGCTGATATGATCCTCTAACACGACTCACAAAAAGATGTTTGTATATAATTTCCTATTATTTTATTTCAGTTTTATACCCAAAAAGATTTTCAGTGTATTTTAACATAAACTTTCTAAAATCCAAAAAGATTTTATTTCTGCTTTAGTTTTGACAAACCATTGTGGAAAGCTAATCTTTGAAATCTCAGATGCGATGCAGAGAAAGTTTTTGCTGAACGACTGGGTTGGGAGCTATTCTAAGTAATTGGGAATCTATAAAGTCAAACAAGATCATTAATTTGACACTTGTATCTTTCAGAAAAAGTTGAAAAGTTTGAACAAAATTTTAGTTGGTTCGAATCGAGTCAACCAAGGTCATTAACTTGGACTTGGTTGACAAATTGAGTAACCAGGGTCATTAACTTGGACCTAGATACTTGAGTGGATATCAAAACTGATAAAATTTGAAAAAATTGAAAAAGTTAGAAATTTTTTGAAAATTTGAGTTGATCGAATGATCATCCGAATGGATGTCACCCTATATAAAGAAAGTCAACACACATAGACCTCATTTGATCGACTCATTAATTGTTACTTTCACACTTTCTCTCTCTCTCAAACACAAGTTGATTTTTAGCCAATTTCTTGCCTAAACATTGACATATGATTGTTGGTTTGCACATCATTCTCTATGGGGAAGGTAAGTTCATCTAAATCTCAACATTTAATTGGAGTTTTTGATATTTGTTCTTGCCGACGGTGCCGACAGTGGGTATTTTTAGATCTAGGCTTGATTAGGTGTTGTTTGTATAAATTGAACATAGATTCTTGTACATCGGCCTTAGATTTAGGATTTCACCGATCCAATTTCATCATTACATCAACAGATTTGAATCTAGAATCATTAGAAGGTGTCGGCAGCCGACATGGTTTTTCTCATATCTAGGCCAATTTAGAAGGTTTTGGTAGAAATTGAACATAGGGTTTTGTTAATCGGCAAAAGTTTTAAGAGAATTTGTGTTCAATTTTGGAAAATCATGAAAATTTTTGATCTGATGTGTTTGAATATTCAAACTGTTCCTCATGTTTCACTCGAATGTTCATTCGATCAGATGACCACCCGATCCATTACACTATCTTGTTTGAATGTTCATTAAATGCTTAACTGATTTTCACTCGAATGATCATTCGATCGGATGACCATCCGAGCCATATCTCCATTATGATCATTGTGTGCATTGAATAATCAGTTGTCTTTCACTCGAATGATCATTCGATCGGATGACCAATCGAGCCACAACACAATTGTGTCCATATTGCCACTCGGTCGGATGACCGTTCGGACCATGTTGCTTTCATGCTTTAATTTCTATCCGGTCGAATGGTCATTCGGACCATTTCTCATTTGAATTATTGTGCTTATCAGATCATGCTCATCCGAACGGGATAACCATCCGGTCGGATGGCCATTCGTCAGTCTGTTCACTTCAGTGCTGTACATAATGTAAAGTGTTAGAAAATTTCTCAAGTTTTAAAAATTTTCACTATGTACTATAAGTCTTGAAATGCGTGTATATTGTAATAATGAAATATTTGCAGGCAAGAGCTTCTGATTTTCACAAGAAAGACAACATATGTTGTATTTTGGAAGAGAATTTTCCTAACATCGAGCCTTTTAAAGATGTTGTGCCGTTCTTGAGAGAGAGTAGAATCTTTAAGGCATTGACGGAGAGGCACAAGTGCTATGAATCTCATGTTAGAAGATTTTGGAATGTTGCATGCTATGAGGAAGAAGAGAAGGCAATTCATTCTTCTGTTAGAATTAAGGATGAAAATGATAAGGACGTCGATTTGCCTGTGAAGATAACTGTGGACGACGTAAGGAGAGTGTTAGATCTGCAAGACAAAGACGAGGATCCTATTATAGGTTCTGAAAGGTTGTGCGAAGGTTTTTGGTTGCGTATGGGATACACAGGGTATATAAACGATAAAGGGTACAAAAAGTCAAAGTTTTGTAGACCCTACAAGTTCCTCGTTCACTGTGTGATTCATGCCTTATCTCACAGAAAGGGGTGCTTATGATGAAGCGTTAGACTACATCATGAACATAATTGCAAGCTTAGTGCTCAACCGTCCGTACAACATTTCGCAAGTCATCTTCAACCTCATGCTGGATAATATAAAAGGTGAAAAATGTCACGCCCTGACTTTTGCGGAAGCGTGATTATGGTGTGACTTTCTTAATACCATTGCATTCAATCATAACAACAACTAAATGATAAAACCATAGATGGTCATCCATTAATTAAGTTTGAAAACATGACAACATTGTCTTAAAAACATAGTAATTCAAATTCGAGTACAAACCATGCAACTTGTTTAAGAGTTAACAAAGACTCGACAAATGACATTAAATGAAACCACGATTTAGAAAACGTGTCTCGTCCAGGAATAAGACACCCTGACCAAACCCGAAGACCATGGATGACATCTTTTATTCTTAACGCAGCATGAAACATCCAACGCCCACCAGATCCACTTTCTTAATTCCCTGAAATACATGTGTTTTGAAAACATCAACAAAAGTTGAGCGAGTTCATGAGTTTGTTTGTGTGTATGAATAAAACCTTTGATAACATTGTAAGTATGTAAGTTTTGTAAATCCCGGTATGAAAGCAAAAAAAGGAAACAGATCGATTAATGGTTTGCAAGGCCATTAACATGCGTGCAACGCCGTAGGAAGACTCAAACCTAGTAGATTTCGCACCGGGCCTTCGGCTGTAAGACATAGTCACCTCATGGCCACCCTGGTCCACATGGGTGTGGGCTCGCTACACCCAAATAGATCTATCACTCATGCCCCTCGGTCCTAACACGAGGATTAACGGTCTTAGGAGTGTGCCTACCCATTCACATGATCTACTGTACTTTCCAAAGCTAACCATACCAATTGTAATTGTATGAAATCCTTTTGTAACATGTACTTCACCCCCGAAGTTATAAAAAAAACAGTTTAAAAGAAAAGGGGGAAACATGAACTCACAGTCATGCGTCTTCAACAATCTTAACTCAATCTCCTTCGGCGAACACGACTACCTACAACGTACTAATCTATTAGACGAACGGGTCGTGCCTTGACTCAGTATTATTGTCTTTGAGTTACGTTTCTTTTGTGTCTTCGATATTATTCAAAGTTATATAATTATTTGTTATAATAATTAATATTTCAACTTAAATTATATTTTTAAATTTTGGAATAATAATATATTTTTTGACTTGATACTCTTCGGGTGTTTATACATGTATTTCCTTCCCAAGGATGGGGGGTATTTGTATTTGTATTCTTATACTTGTATATTTTTTCCATGTATTGGGGTCGTATTCTGGTGTGTATTTATACGTATAGGAATACATATTTTATTGTATTCATTAAGTATTCTTTATACTTAATTTCGTATTAATTTTTCCGCAATAATATCTTTAATAAAAGTCCACCAATATATATTTCCAAAATATATATTGTAATAAATATTATTTAGAAAAATTATTTATAATTTTTCTTTTGGCAAAAATATTTGTATTTCCTTCATAAGTTTCAAAAGTTATATATTTTCATGTCTAACATAGAAAATAGATATAAACTCATTTTTCTTTCAAAAATGATATGTTTCATATTTATTTGAGAAAATATACTTTTCTCCCAAAAATATTGTATTTCATGTTTGTGTAGGAAGATATATATTTCTTAAAAGTAATATATCCTCTAAAAATTTCAAGAAAAATATATATTTCATACTTGTCAAAAACAATATATTTTTCCTTGTAAAAAATATGATATATTCTTGTAGTAATTGTAAAAACCATATTTTTGTTTCCTTGGTGTCCAAAATATTATTTACCAAAATATACCTTGTGAATAAATTCCGGAATATTTTTGTAAGTCTTATTCCATAGTTCGGTTCCCCAATATTTTTGTGTAAATGTGTATATTCATTCTTTGGAATTTTGGTATTATTTTGGATTGTGATTCTTGGTATTTTAATGAGTTATATTATTTCATGTCCTAAAATAATATAACTAATACACAAAATATACAAATAATCACACACATGGTGTCTTCTAAATATATATTTCCTAAATACATATTTAGTCACCTTTTATTTATGAAAATCAACCTCCAATATTTGTATTTTTGTAACCAAAAAGTATGGCAAAGTTTTTGTAGAAAACTCAAGGTTAAAATACACTTGTAAATATTTGTTTAAAAATATTTTTGTAAGTGTTTATATTTTTAGAAAATTTTTCCATAGTTTCCCCTAAAAATAGAGGTTTCCATGCTTTCAAGCATATCATTTTCTTTTGTAAAAATCAACACAATCAATTCATAATCATCAACAAACAACCTTTACTTACCAATTTGCCAAAATCAAGTAATAATCTACCACTTCATGAACTTGAATATTTGTAAAAATTTGTAGGAACTTACTAGTGTTCTTAGTAAGTCTTGTTATCCTTTAAAATGTGATTAGTTCTTTAAAAACTTCATTTTTAAAGAAGTTAGATGTTTACAACTTCAAATCATATTTTCTAAAAATATTTCTTTATGCATTCTTCTTGTTGCACAAGTGTTTCTACACTTGTTTAACCACTAAAAATGAGATTTGTTTATGTAAGAACCAAGATTAAATGAAACTCATATTTTTAACTTGGTTCCTTTGAAAAACCATTCATAAATATTTAGATCTATATGATTAATAACTTACTTTGGTCATTATTTTTCAAGAAATCAAAGTATTCTTTCATGTTCATGATTCATGTGTGGATGATTTATCATCCTACAACATTTCTACTTTCTCATCTTGCTAGATTATGTTTTTAATCATGATCTAGCAAGATCTTATGATGATCAACATTATTTCAACAAACAATCAATGATCAACAAGCATAACAACTCATATTCATCAAGATTACTTCATTAAACAAGCTTATGTTCATGTTTACTTCTTATGTTCTTTAGTGTTCTTTCAAGTTTTGATTATGATTCTTCTTTAACCACTAAAATGGAAGTAAAATGGAGTGTACAAGGTTCTTACCACTAGCTCAAGGCTAGGGATGATTCAAGTGTAGAAAACAAGTGGATAAAAGCAAACAAGAGAGGTTCTTCAAGCTTCAAGGCCACCAAGCTCCTTAGTCTTGCTTCTAGCACCTTTGTATCACTTGAGAATGGATTCTATTGAAGTGAAGATGATGGTGATGGTGATGGTGGTGGTGGCTCACGGCCGAGAACAAGAGAGGGAGAGGAGAGAGTTTTGTGTGTGTTTAAGTGTGTGTAGGTTATGAGTTTATGTCTCTCATGTTCTTTTATAAACCAATTCATGCTCTTAACTCATGTGTAATATGTTTAGGAAAGTATTAACATATCCAATAAAATATTGAAATAAAATCCACTTGGTGGGGGCCATGTTGGCCGTAAATAGGTGGGGGGTAGTAGATTAGGGTGAAACTTAGTTACATTCTAGTTTAAATCCAAGTATTAGTTACATGTTCTAGTTATTAGATATTTTTAGGAGATGTTATGATGTTCAAGGATCATAACTAGCTTGGAAATGTTAAAACATTGCTTCTAGTGTAAATTTGATGTTTCGGGTAGTGTCCGGTTGGTTACTGGTTCGTTAAAGTGCTAAACCTTGCAGTTTAGTGTGCTTTATGTATCTTTTGTGACACTTTTGATTCCCGACACTTAGGAAAGCATTCAGGACCATTTTACCATTTTTCTGCATAATATTAGTGTGTTAATTTGCTGATTTTTGCTGAATTTTGCTGAATTCAGCACTTTGGGTGAGTTTTAGGCACTTTCCGGCACTTAAACTATCACTATCAAGGCAGTTTTGTGATCCTTACTTTCCTACACACTATACTAGTGTCATACTTAGTTTCTGGCCCATTCTGTATCTCAATGCACTGTCTGTCTATGTGCTGAGTTCTGTCAGCATTTTCCTGATATATTAGATAACTATGCTAACTGTACTTAATGCATCATTTGAGGCAATAAAGCTTTCATGCAATATTGGTATTACATTAAACAATGTATGATGCACATGTATGTATATGGCATAAATCAGAAAGCAGTTAATTGAAATTCAGCACAGTCATTAACCACTAATCATGGTTAATTAATTGTACGGATACCTGGATTTTTGACAGTTGTCACAAAAAATATGTTATGTATCTGAGGTTTGTACAAATGTTGATAGACGATCAAGTTCCAAATCTGCCAAAAGATCCAAGTGATGAGCTTCCATTGGAGCACATGGACAGTGAGACACTGAAAAGGTTGAATACATATAGGGGAGTGAAGCCAGAGGATGAACCAAGATATAGACAGAAGTTTGGAAAGATAAAGAAGTCTGATTATGTTGCGCCAGAAGGTGATAACTGGAGGCATGTTGATAGCAATTCAGATAATGAGAAAGAAGGATTGAAGCCGATGGTTCTTAATAAGCTTAGATTCTGGTTTGTGAAGGATGGGAAGAGAAAGAGAACTCCGAAAGTTTCTACACCGAAAGTTGTGATCAAGGGTAAAACTGAGAAGCAGGAATCATCAGAACGGTTGGTAGATATTTCATTTGAATATTATACTATAAATGTTAATATTTGTGTTGCAGAAACAAAGAAGAAGAAATCTCCACCGTGTCTAGTAGATGAGACTGTGATACCTCCAACGGATGTGATCAAAGAAGGCGTTGATTTGCTAAAGATGTCGTTTGCTGACTATGAGAAGCTATCAACTGCTCAGGGTGCTCAAGGTGAAAAAGAAGCTGAAAAGACTGCTGAGAACACTGAAGCTGGTGGAGAAAACGTGGAAAGGACGTTCGTTGAAGGATAGGTGCATACAGATTCAAGTGAAACATAGAGTGATTTTGATCCAACAAAGATTGCACCAACATCTTATGTGCGTGGAAAGCAAAAGTTGAAGAAATCACCAAAGAAGAAGAAAGCATCGGATGAAGAGGATGTTACATATGTTCCAACTCCAACCGAGAAAGAAAAGCTCAAGAAGAAGGGTATCAAGAAGAGAAAAGCACGCCCAAATGGAGATGTTCCAAGAAGAGTAAGAGCAAGAAAAGACACAACGTCTATTCCTCAGTAAGAAACAACGGAAGATCCAGAGTTTGAAAGGGTTGAAAGAGTTGAAAGCCCTGAGATAGAGATTACAGGAGTCAGAAAGTCTACACCTCCACCGTCACCAATCAACAAAACAATTCATATATCTCCTGATAGACAAAAGACTCCAGAGCAGCCGCCTAAAATAGTGGAAAAGCATACATCAACAACAAAGAAACCTCAAACTTCACAAAGCTCAAGCCACGGGTTTCCTAAGGTACCTTCTGATCTTCCTTCTGGGTTTGATGATTGGTTCCATGATGAGAAGATAAATACTTTGACAAGGAAAGTAAGTATTTTGGAGAAAGGGAAAGCCAAAGTTGAAGCAGAGTTGAAGGAAACAAAAGAAAAGCTGGGTAATATTGAAGCTGAAAATGTTCCTTTAAGAGAAGAGGTTGAAGAGCAATCTGAAGTCATTGAAGGTTTGGTAGACAAGATCATGGAGGTTAGAGCGCAGTACAAATCTATGAATGAATCTCACAATATGATGATGGAAGTTATTGGTAATCTTCATACGTCTACTGCAAATGAAAATGAGGTGTTGAAGAAAGAAGTAGAGACGTTGAGGGCTGACAAAGAGATCAAAGATGAACAACTGAATATGCTCTATACTATGATTGAACACAAGCTTGGAATCAATGTTCAAGCTATGTACAACGAGATTGAGATACAAAGAGTTGAAGCTAGGAGGGTAGAGAGAGAGAAACAGATTGCTGAAGAGGCTAAAGAGAAAAGGAAGGGTTTAGTGATCGATACTGAAGAAATCCTTGGATCTTCTAGCCAACAGCAGGCAAAGCCTAATGATGAGGTAAATACTTATAACTGTGACATCTGTGTTTGTGTAATCATTGTATAACTCTAAACAAGTTCAATTATCAATAAAACAATGTGTTTTGATCCCAATATTTGTTTATTTATGTTTGACATTTTGCACATTATGATTTTTGTTCAATTTTAAACTCTAAATCGCTTTCTTGAAAGTTATACACAAACTGATGCGTAAACGTAATCAGTTTAACGCAACAAACACTCCAGGACAGTGATACAGGCTTAACATACCTTAAATAACCTTTACATAACTTATAAATAAGTTTTGAAGGGTTTGGTATGGCAAAAATAAGTTTATTCGATCATAAGGACTATTTGCGACAAACTGCAAAAGTCTGATGATTCGTATAGCAACGTACACTCCGGAACAAGATCATAAGCTAAACATACCCTAAATACCCTTAACATAGCTTAGAAATAAGTTTTGAGGGGTTTGGTATGCGAAAACGCGCTTATTTGATCACAGGGACTAAAAGCATCAAAAACTCCATAAGTTTGCATATACGTGCATATCTTGCGTTCTGACCATATCCGGACATCCAAAAATTTTTGTAATCACTAGAATATAATATTTTAGTGATAGGAATGTAAAAATACCATTCGTCGTGCAATTTGGATCGTTTTCGCGTCCGTTCAAGTTTCATCGTAATTAACCGAACAACACGATCGTACGGCCAAACGAACCAACATCCATGATATTTTCAGGCATATTACAAGTCCCCTATGTTTTAACATCCTTTTAGAGCCATGAAATTGGGTTAACGGGGGTTAAACGCATCAAAAATCAAGTTTTGAGCTGCAGGGACCTGTTCTGCCAAAAAACTGAAACTTCTGGCCTGAGCACTAGGCTGGGCACGAAAGACAGACCCTATTTGGGTCACGGGCCGTGAGAACAGTAGCTGGGCAGATTCAATGTTTCTTCAAAACAGCCTGCTGAACTTGGTTTTAGTCATGGTTTTTGATTATTGTGGGCTGGTTTATGTGTTCTCCAAGTTACCAAATCAGATCTTAACATGTGTATGGTGATGATCATGCCTTGAACAACTCAAAAACACATGGAAATGATCCAATGGCACTTGATTTCCTATATAAACCCAAGAACTTTCATTCACAACTTGCTCATTTGTTTTCTTCTTCTTCATCTGCTCTATTGAGGCTACCACACTTGGTTAGAGGCCTCAAATCTGAGTTTTCTTAGTCTTCTTTCCAAGCTTGGACTCTTGTAAGTGTTCTTTCATGCTTGGTTATTTATTTCAAGCAAGAAAGTCAAACAGTGTTTGACTTTCAGCTTTGACCATGATTTGGTCAAGACAAAGTTCGTCTGAACTTTGCAACGTGAGCGTAATCACGATGGTTATAGTCCCTTACGACTATACCTACTGATTACCACATTGACTAGTCGAAGTGACGAGTCAAAGTTTCGGTCAAAATGCACGATTATGTGCATTTTGAGACGAAACTATTTTCGGGTATTCAAACACTTTGTTTTGATATCAAAACGGTTTTCTAACTTAGTTAAACATGTTTTAACATGTTTAACTTGTCACTTCTAGTTTAGTGCTTACTTAGGGTCGTAAGTCAAGCGATCTAAACAACCGCTTAGACTTTCGAACTCGACCCGTTTGGTCGATCATTAGGATCCGACCAAACACATTAGGTGACCATAGGTGTATAGGGAATAACCTTCTGAGGTTATACCTTAAGGTCACTTCATTTGATTAGTTATATGATAGGTAGTTTATATGCCTTAGGAAAATGACCAAAATGCCCTTTTTGCGCATAATTTCATTTTAAGCATATGTAACCTAAATTTTGACATTTAAACTGATTATGCAACATTATTAAACATAGTAGGGCATATAATACTTGTCATAGGGCTAGTTAGACCATCCGAACGCGCTTTTGCGTAAATGACGCGTTAAAGTAGCGTAAACTACCTTAACGGGTTATAACGGGTCATAAGCACTTAGGATAGGTTCCAATTTAGGATGTAGGCTTTTTCAAACCATATCATATGAGTTCCAATACTCATTTGGTTTACAAGAGCTCATTCTATCCGATCTTCCGATTTAGGTACCGATTATTAACATAGTTACCTATATTAGGTGCCATTTGATTCCGTGATCCTACGAGCTTTATTTTGTTTTAATTCGAAGACTATTAAGCAAGCTCAAATGAGTACACAGTCCCCTCTTTTACCGCTTTCAAATATTTTGGGGTGATATACATGTGCCTATTTGTTACTTTCATGCTTTCATGACATATACTTGCTATGTTCATCTAGTACACGTATAGAACATGATTGCAATTATGCTTCACATTGATTTACGTTACATTTCTACTGCATATGTTTACTCAGCATATGGGCACATTGATTTACATTACATTTCTGCTGCATATGTTTACTCAGCATATGGGCACATTGATTTACATTACATTTCTACTTTGTATGTTTACTTAGCATACTTAGTACATGGTTTTTACATGACATGCTTACATTTGGTATGACATTTGGTATGTTTAACGGGACAAAAATACGTTCATTAACATTGATCACGTCGCTCGGTAGTATGTAGTGGTACCATAGGACTTGACAAATCCCGTTCCCGGCTTCCTAGGTTTGTTTGGAAGTAGGGAATGACAGAATCCGATATACATAATTGATAAACCTTTAACTTGTTAAGGGTTTATCCGACAGTCTCAAGGCTTGAATGTATGCGATAAACATTACTACATAAATGTTTATATCTATAAAGCATTAATTATGCAAAACATAACTTTTGATTTAAACTATGGTTTATTCAAAGATATTGTTTTGTACATGGCATTTGTTTTCACATGACATTTGATTATACATAACATTATATCTATGGTTTGAGTAAATACTTTTTATTCACCATACATGACATTTGGTTATACATTGACATTATACATATGGTTTGAGTAAATACTCTTTACTTGCCATACAAGACATTTGATTATACAAGACATGGTTTACACTTGACATTGGACATTGTTTACACATAACATTTTGACATTGGTTTAAACAAAACATTTTTGGTGGTTATTTACTAATGGATTTAAATAACGAGGTGTGTGTAATATGATAAAAGCATGGTGGATACGCCGCTGGTACTTCCTATATATAAGTGCTTTTATGATATTACATATCGTAGCGTTATCTAAACCACTTCGACAAAGACAAGGACATGAAACATTTTATACAAAGACATGACAAGACATTGTTTTACAAGTGACATATTTTATACAAATTCATTTTTACTTGGTTATTTGTTTAACCATGCATTATTCTTTTATTATCACCTGATTTTCATATGATTTTATAAAAGAAAACATTTTTATAAGGTTCATGACTACTTTTTGTTAAAACACTTCTTTTAACTACAAGTCATGAATCCTTCATCAACAAAACCTATGTATCTCACAGGCATTTTTATGTTGACGTACCTATTTTCACATGCGTTTCAGGAGCTAATGTTTGAGGTTGATCGTGATACACTTAGGCGGACTCAGGCCTTAGTGACTTAAAACGAAGTAAGACAAGTTTAATTTATGTTATGTTTTCTTAAATTCCAAGAGGTAAACATTAATTCTAATAAAACCGAACTTTAAATACGATGTGTTGTTAAACAACAATTCTGTTACTCAAATCCTCGACGTTTTCGCCGCGGTTTGTTGTTTTACGCGGTCGGGGTGTGACAGAAGAGTTGGTATCGGAGCTCATGGTTATAGGGAATTAGGTTATTAGTAATTCTTTGACCTCGACTATAACCTTTCTAGGACCCCAACACAAGTTATCTTGTGTTTAGATCTTAAAACATAAACATCACCTATCTTTAGGTGATTACCAAAACAAGAACACAAATTTCCAAAACAATTTTGAAAATCAATCATCCATTCTTGAATGATTCTTTTTGGCTTAGTTCCTTACAAGTTTTTAAAATCTCGTCAAAGTTTGTGTCTAAATAATGTGAACACGTGCAATCTGGAAGGGTGGGTGCATGTACCTCGAGTTTTCTGTCTAAGGCTAGAGTGTTCGTACAAATCCACATAATCGGACCAGTCACTCTTACCTGGGAACACTTGGGGTGAGTGTCCACTTATAGGCTAAAGCATGTCTTTGCGATACATTGTTATGACCCATTTACTTTGATTAGTCACTGTGTGTCGTTTTTTTGTTTTGAGGTAACAAACGAATGACCACCATCCTTACTTTTTGTCGATATTTGTAACATCTCATTTTTATCCGATGACATCTCATTTTTCATCATATCATCTCACTCGTTTTCTCTCATGTTTTCCTCTTTTAGAATGCCTCCTCGACGCAACGTACAACAACCTGATGCTGAACTGGCAACTATCATAGCACAACAAATGGTTGCTGTACTCCCAAATCTCATCACTCAAAGTAACCAAGCCAACAATAACAATGTTAATGCATCTGCTCCGTGCAACTTTAAACAGTTTAACTCGGCTAAACCGCTCTAGTTTAGTGGTTCTGAAGGAGCAACTGGGCTCCTACAATGGTTTGAGAGTCTTGAGAGTACCTTACGCCATGTTCAGTGTCCAAACAATCGTAAGGTCTCGTTTGCTTCTAGTGTGTTTCAAAAGAGGGCTCTCACGTGGTGGAATGGGGTAATGAGAGATCGTGGTGCTGATGTTGCTTTGGGTCAGACATGGGAGGAACTTAGAGCTCTAATGAAGAAAGAGTTCTGCCCTCATCACGAGCAGAGGGCACTTGAAGATGAGTTCCATGACCTTAAGCAAGATAGTGGTGAACACCGGGCTTACACTGACAGATACGAGGAGTTAAGCTTGCTATGCCCAACAATGGTCACGCCTTTGGACAAGGCGATCGAAAAGTACATTGACGATTTACCAGATCCTATTCAGTATATCGTCACTGGTAGCAATCCTACTACCGTCCGACAGGCCAGTGAGCTCGCTGCTACCTTGACTGACTCTCAAGTCAAGAAAGGTAAACTCCACAGGAAGGGTGACAAGAAACAGTCTGACAAAAACGAGAAACAAAAGGGTAAGAAAGCAGAGTCTTCGAAGAAGTCAAGGAAGGGTAAGGCTTCCAAGAACTTTGCAGTTGTGGCACAACCAAACCAGGCAGCTCCTAATCAGCCCGCACAACCACCTGCCAAGAAACGATATGCTGGCAATGCACCTTTGTGCAACAGGTGTAATAGCCACCATCAACCACATGTAAAGTGCCGTATTTGCAATAACTATGGGAAATCTGGTCACCTTGCCAACACATGCTGTTTTGCTCCTACCCAGAATCCAGCAGCACAAAACCCTACAAAACAACCTGCTCAACAACTTGCACGACCTCACTATCCTCCTAGTTCATGCTACAATTGTGGGGATCTGACCCACTACAGAAATCAATGCCCAAAGTTGGCTAATGCAAACCAGGCCCAGGCTCGTGGACGAGTCTTTAACATGAATGCAAACAAGGCGCGTGCAGACAACGAGGTGGTGAATGGTACGTTTTTTGTTAACAATCAATCTGCTTCTGTTCTTTTTTATTCGGGTGCCGATAAAAGTTTTGTATCCTTATCTTTTGAGTCGTTGCTTTCCATGACTAGAAAAAAACTAGGAAAGCCCTTGACAGTAGAAGTAGCTAGTGGTGAACCCGTTGTACTCGATTCTTTTCTTCGAAACTGCCAGTTAAACCTTAATAACCATCTTTTTCCTATTGACCTCATGCCAATGCAACTTGGGAGCTTTGATGTTATAGTAGGAATGGATTGGTTAGCCAAATACCACGCTGAGGTGGTTTGTTTTGAGAAAATTGTTCGTGTGCCCCTTTCGACTGGTGAAATCCTAGAGGTTCATGGTGAGAAATCTGCTAGTAGTCTTAAACTCATGACATGTACTCAAGCCCAAAAATACCTACGAAAGAACTATGTGGCCTTATTGGCACATGTCATAGAGGAGAAAAA
Organism: Helianthus tuberosus; assembly: GCA_030545235.1. Classification (NCBI taxonomy): domain Eukaryota; kingdom Viridiplantae; phylum Streptophyta; class Magnoliopsida; order Asterales; family Asteraceae; genus Helianthus; species Helianthus tuberosus. Next base: position 109,462,455 of record CM060377.1, read on the forward strand.
CAAAGGTAAGACTATTCAAGATATCCCTGTTGTTTGGGATTATCCTGAGGTAATTCCTGAAGAATTACCTGGTTTACCCCCAGCACGTCAAGTTGAGTTTCGTATTGATCTTGTACCTGGTGCTAATCCTATTGCTAAATCTCCGTATCATCTTACACCGTTTGAGATACAAGAGTTATCTAAACAGCTTCAAGAACTTTCTGACAAAGGATTTATTCATCCGAGCTTTTCACTGCGGGGTGCTCCCGTTTTATTTGTTAAATAGAAAGATGGATCTTTCAGCATGTGTATCGGTTATCGTGAGCTCAACAAGCTCACCATCAAGAATCGATATCCCCTGCCTCACATTGATGATATCTTTGATCAGTTACAGGGTGCTACTTGTTTTTCAAAGATTGATCTACGTTCTGGGTATCATCAACTTCGTGTACTCGAGGAAGATATTCCCAAGACAGCTTTTCGTACAAGATATGGCCACTATGAGTTTACTGATATGCCCTTTGGTCTAACGAATGCTCCTGCTATTTTCATGGACTTGATGAATAGGGTTTATAAGCCTTATTTGGACAAGTTCATCATTGTTTTCATTGATGACATTTTAATCTATTCTAAGACACGAGCTGATCATGAACATCTCTGTCTTACTATGGAACTCCTGAAGAAGGAACAACTTTTCGCCAAGTTCTCCAAGTGTGAATTTTGGCTTAAGGAAGTTCAATTATTGGGGCACATTGTCAACGAACAAGGTATACATGTAGATCCCGCCAAAATCAGTGCGATTAAGGATTGGGATACACCAACTACTCCTACTGAGGTTCGCTCATTTCTTGGTCTCGTGGGTTATTACCGCCGTTTTATTGCAAACTTCTCCAAGATTGCGGTTCCTCTCACTGCTTTAACTCAAAAGAATAAACCTTTTGAGTGGGGACCCAAACAAGAAGAAGCTTTTCAGACCATGAAACAGAAACTCTGTGATGCACCTATTCTATCTTTACCTGAGGGCAACGACGATTTTGTCGTATATTGTGATGCGTCTAACTTGGGTCTTGGCTGTGTTCTCATGCAAAGAAACAAAGTCATAGCCTATGCATCAAGACAATTAAAGGTACACGAGAAGAACTACAAAACTCATGATCTTGAGTTAGGTGCAGTAGTTTTTGCTCTCAAAATATGGAGACACTACCTGTATGGTACAAAATGTGTAGTATTCACTGACCACAAAAGTCTCCAGCATATTTTCAATCATAAAGAACTCAACATGAGGCAACGACAATAGGTCGAACTTCTAAACGATTATGACTGCGAAATTCGCTACCATCCTGGTAAGGCGAATGTCGTGGCTGATGCATTGAGTCGTAAGGAACGTGTCAAGCTTCATTGTGTTCAAGTTCGATCTGATATTAAAACCCGCATTTCTCAGGCTCAACGTACTTGTGTTACGCAAGACTTGATGGGTAAGGAATTACCATATCATATTAAGCTTGATCTTGAACTAAGAGACAATGGGCTATATTATTTCATGGACCATTTGTGGGTCCCAAGTTAAGATAGTCTTCGCACCTTATTAATGGATGAAGCTCACAAGTCTCGTTATTATATTCATACTGGTGCAGATAAAATGTATAAGGATCTTCGAACCCAGTATTGGTGGCCGGGTATGAAGAAAGACATTGCCTTATACGTATCCAAAGGCCTTACTTGTCTCAAGGTTAAGGCAGAACATCAACATCCCTCTGGATTATTAGAGCAACCAGAGATACCGGATTGGAAATGGGAAAACATTTCTATGGATCTCATTACCAAGCTGCCATGCACAAATAGAGGTCATGATGCCATTTGGGTAGTCGTTGATCATCTAACCAATACAGCACATTTATTGCCGATCCGTGAGGATCTATCTGCTGACAAACTTGCCAAGATTTATGTCGATGATATCGTATCCCGTCATGGTGTTCCTTTGAACATTATATCTGACAGAGATGCTCGATTCTCGTCTCACTTTTGGAGAACCATGCAATCTGCCATGGGAACCCAACTTAATTTGACCACAACTTATCATCCTCAAACGGATGGTCAATCTAAGAGAACAATCCAAACACTGGAGGATATGCTTAGAGCTTGTGTGATTGATTTTGGTGGTATTTAGGATTCGCATCTACCGTTGATCGAATTCTCCTACAACAATAGTTATCACTCTAGCATCAACATGGCTCCTTTCGAAGCTTTATACGGTCGAAAATGTCATTCACCGGTCTGCTGGAATGAGATAGGTGAAGCTCAGCTTACTGGACCTGAACTCATTCTAGAGGCTACAGATAAGGTCAAGAAAATTCGCGACAACATTCAGACAGCTAGAAGCCGTCAAAAGAGTTACGCGGATAGACGACGCAAGCCCTTGGAATTTCAAGTCGGTGATCACAACCTACTCAAGGTGTCCCCTTGGAAAGGTGTGATTAGATTTGGAAAGAAAGGAAAACATGCACCTAGATATGTTGGACCATTTAAAATCGTTGAAAGAATCGGAAAAGTGGCCTACAGACTTGAACTACCTCCTGAACTTGGAAATGTTCATCCAACCTTCCACGTGTCCAATCTTAAAAAGTTTTTGGCAGATGAGAACCTCCACATACCCCACTTGATGAAATTCGTGTTGATGACACGATGCACTTTGTCGAGAAGCCTGTGGAAATATTGGACCGTGAAGTCAAGATGCTCAAACACAAGCGCATACCGATTGTTATAGTTCGTTGGTTGTCACAAATAGTGTTATGAAGTCTCTTGCAATCTATTTCGTCCCACTCTGATGCTTTGGCCATTGGTTGGGGTGTGACATATTGGTATCAGAGCCATAACTATAGGGAATTAGGTATAATTGCCATGTTCGACCTAGTCTATAGTAGGTACCTATTTTTTGACCATTCATGATGCATGCTTAAAATGTCTATTCTTCCTACTTTGCTTCTTTCTCTTCTTTTTGGTCTTAATGCTTACATAATGTCTTTCCTAAGACATTTTACACAATACACTTGAAGACTTGAAGACACTCTTTATACAAAAGAGACGAGTTTACCAAAATAGGCGTGAAACCCACAATTTGGTGAACGACTCTCATTCCGCTCATTCTTTATTTTTGCACGAAATTACACCATTAAGTTAGGAGTGAAATCCACATCTTAATGGTAAATTTCCAATTAAAACTCTAGTGGACCCTCGTCAATGTGTCGAAATTTACTTTTGACCTGATGAGTTCCAACCACATTAGGGTACGAAATCGTCAAGTTAGGGGTGAAACCCGCACCTTGTCGATTAAGTCCCATTCCTCGATTTTCAATCTCGCCAAAGATTCAATTATTTCAATTGATTAGAGACGTGTAGTAACTGGAAGGGTAAGATACCGTTAATCGCTTCTTGACGAGAGTATCTTACCTATAGGCCAAAGCACGTTTCTCTAATTTGAAAGGACTTTCGATACACTTTGGAATAGTCGACGTTTCTCTACCCGAAACAATCCTATGTTTTATGAGCCTCTCTTTTATGTGATTCAATTTATATGTGATTTTATACTTGTTACCTCATTCATTTCAAAACCATTACACAATTTGCACGTCTCGCGCAATAAAAAACAATAATAATTCTCGTGAACAAACTAAATTTATACTCTTTTTACGCATTCATACATGTCGATACTTGTTGAATACTTGTTAAATTCATGCCAAATATGTGAACCATACGTGATACGTCATGCTTACATACTTATACTAGCAAACCTTATTTTGAATTGATGATCAAGTCTCATCGTTCCTTCTCTTTCGATTCTTAGATGTCGTCCAACGCTGTGTTGAAGAAAGTGACAAAGAAGAGCAAGAAGGAATCCACCTTCAACTCCAAATCAAAGAAAGATTCAACCTCCAACGCCAACTCGGAATCCATGTCGAAAAAGGATTGTATGAAATTCATGGCCAAGCAGATGGCTAAGGTTATACCAGACATTGTCAGTAGGATTTAGACCAACACCGACTCTCCACATGGTTCTATTGATTCAAAAGTGGAAACCCCCAAACCGACGTTCCAATTCAAGTAATTCATGGCTTGTAAACCCTTGGAGTTTACTAGCAAAGATGGCGCTACCGCCATGATGAATTGGTTCGACGCGATTGAACTCACATTCCGGCAAAGTGGGTGTCCTGATGACCTATGAACCTTGAATGCAACTGGAGTCTTCCGTTCGAGGGCACTCGAATGGTGGACCACCGAACGTAACAAAAGGGGAAACGATGCTGCACACACCTTACCTTGGGACGAGCTTAAGCAACTTATGAAGGACCAATTTTGTCCTCCCCATGAGCTCCAAAAGTTGGAGAACGAGTTTTGGAACCTAACACAAAAGGAGAGCGACGTCGATGGTCTGATTACCCATTTTAAGCAACTTAGTGTCCTCTGCCCTGGACAGGTCGACATTGTCCCTAAGTTTGTAGCCAAATTCATCCGTTGTCTTGCACCCGCCTTGATTAACCATGTTGCCGCCGCTTGCCCCAAAACCACCGAAGATGCTTTTCATATCACTACTGAGCTTAACAACATTGCATTCTTCATGAGACCTATGACAAGGTTTCAACGAAGAGTGCGCACCAAGCCACAACCGATACCACCATTGTTGAACCTTCACCATCTCAACCATCCAAAAAGAACAAAGGCAAGAAGCGGAAGGCTTCAAGCCAAAACTGTGCGGTCGTCACTCTGCCAAACTTTCAACCTTTACAATCAGTAGCTGCCGTTGTCCCCATAACCATTGAACCTCAAAGAAGAAACTACACCGGGACATGGCCCAAGTGTAACCAATGCTCTTACCATCACCCTACTGGTACCCTATGTCGCAAATGCGCAACCTGTGGCAGGCTTGGGCATTTCGCCGATCACTGTCGTTTTAACCAAAAGCATGTTCAAGACCAAGCCATTGTTGCCAACCCTGCTCCTAACTAGGTTCAACCTCAAGCTGATCCTGTGCGAGTATGCTTCAAGGCCGAGCTTTTCTCCTCACCACCGCTCAAGCGCAAAATGCAAACGACGTCATCACTGGTACGTTTCTTGTAAACCATGTTTATGCTTCTTGTCTATTTGATACTTGCACCGATAAAAGTTTTGTGTCGTTAGAATTCAAACCTTTGCTTAAGTGTAAATGCTCTAAGTTGCCAAGATCTTTCGCTGTCGAAGTCGCTGATGGTAAATCCGTCGCTGTCGATTCCGTCCTTACCAAGTGTTCCTTGATTCTCAACGATCATACATTTTCAATCAATCTTATACCTATGCAAATGGGTAGCTTTGACATCATAGTAGGCATGGACTGGCTTAGACGAGTACGTGTTGAAGTCGTTTGTTCTGAAAAGTTTATACGTCTTCCTCTTCCAAACGGTGATTCTCTACACGTGTATGGCGAGAAACCTTCTCAAGGTCTCAAGCTTATGTCGTGTATCCAAGCAAACAAGTGCTTGCGCAAGGGTACCTTTGCCTTTCTCGCCCACATTGTGGAAAAGAAGGACAAAGGCCCAAGTATAAGCGACGTTCCCGTTGTACATGATTTTCCTGATGTGTTTCCCGACGATCTTCCTTGTCTGCCTCCTGCTCGTTCTGTCGACTTTTGTATTGATTTAGTGCCTGGCGGCTACGCCTGTCGCTAAGTCTCCCTACCGCTTAGCACCCTCTGAGATGCAAGAGCTTTCGAGCCAACTTCAAGAGCTTCTTGATAAAGGCTTTATACGCCCTAGTACTTCTCCTTGGGGCGCTCTCGTTTTGTTCGTCAAGAAGAAAGATGGGTCATTTCGTATGTGCATTGACTATCGTGAGCTCAACAAGCTTACTGTCAAGAACCGATACCCCCTTCCTCGCATTGACGATCTCTTCGATCAATTGCAAGGCGCGACCTGCTTCTCAAAGATCGATCTTCATTCTGGGTATCATCGAGTCCTCGAAGAAGATATACCTAAGACCGCCTTTCGGACACGTTATGATCATTGCGAGCTCGTGGTCATGCCCTTTGGTTTGACCAACGCACCTGCTGTTTTCATGGATTTGATGAACCGCCTGTGCAAAGCGTACTTGGACCATTTTGTGATTGTTTTCATGGACGATATTCTTATTTACTCCAAGACACAAGAAGAACACGAGCGACACTTACGTCTTATCCTTCAACTTCTTCGTACTGAACGTCTATACGCCAAATTCTCCAAGTGCGAATTTTGGTTAAAAGAGGTTCAATTCCTTGGTCATACTGTCAACAAACTTGGTATTCATGTTGATCTCGCTAAAATCAAAGTTGTGAAGAATTGGATTGCACCTAAGTCTCCACCTGAAATCCGTTCGTTTATCGGTCTTGCTGGTTATTATCGTCGCTTTATCTCCAACTTCTCTAAGATCACTGTTCCTTTAACCTCTTTGACTAAAAAAGAGAGACCTTTTGTTTAGGGTCCCGAACAAGAGAAATCTTTTCAAACTCTTAAGGACATGCTTTGTAATGCTCCTATCCTCTCACTTCCCGATGGTAACGACGACTTCGTCATGTATTGTGATGCCTCAAACCTTGGTCTTGGTTGTGTTCTCATGCAATAAGACAAGGTTATCGCTTACGCGTCGAGGCAACTCAAAATACATGAGAAGAATTATATTACACATGACCTTGAACTTGGCGCATTTGTTTTTGCCTTGAAAATTTGGCGACACTACCTTTATGGTACCAAGTGTGTGGTCTTCACCGACCATAAGAGCCTTCAACATATCTTCAACCAAAAGGAACTGAACATGCGTCAACGTCGTTGGGTGGAATTGTTAAATGACTACGATTGCGAAATTCGCTACCATCCAGGTAAAGTGAATGTAGTAGCCGACGCGCTTAGTCGTAAAACTCATGTAAAGGGTTTTCGTTGTCTCCAACTCGTCAATGATCTCCAAAACCGCATTCGTGAAACTCAATACGCCTCTATTAACGCAGGTAGTCTCTTCGTGGAGATACGAGGTGGCGTCGAAAAAGATCTTGTGTCTAAGTCCGATGGGATTCTATACTATCTCAATCGTATCTGGATTCCAAATCGTGATAACCTTCAAGACTTTCTGATGAAGGAGGCACACAAAACGAGATATTCCATTCACCCTGGTGCTGATAAGATGTACCAAGATATGCGTATGTCCTATTGGTGGTGTCACAACCCCCGACCCCATCCTGGGAGCGGCAGCCGCGAACCAGTCAGATGGTATCGGTGTTTATTAATTTGGCAACAGAAATTTTCATCAGGACCGTAGTTAGGAAATATTTTTATTAGAGTTAAACACCAAAATTGGTTAAAATAGATAAATGGGATAAAACCCAAGTTTTCTTTACAATACATTTATAGGGATAAACCCCAATTAACAAAATCTCCTTTTTATTTAGGTAACTTTTATAGCCACTTTTTTAAGCCTTCAGTGCTCTCCAGCTGACTTCTATTTGGCTTTCACATTTTGTTACCTGAAACGCGTTTAAAAAATATTTTATCAGCAAGAAATACTGGCGAGTGAATCCCAGTATAATCAAAACAAGTTTTATCATTTCACAGTATTGAGAGCGATTACAATGTTTACATCTACCCAATTACTCATTCAATATTGTCAATCCTGACTGGTGGGTCATATTACACATTGGCTATCTCGTTGTCCAATGGTAACGTGTTCCACATTTTGTATACAAAACCCCAACATACCGGCAGTAATTGGAGAATTACAAAGACACAATCACTGCTAATTATAATTTGAATAAATAAAGGTTTTGTAAAATAGTTTGCAAAAAAGGTTTACAAAAAAGAGATTACTCACATTGCTATTTTAGGTAATTTCCTGTGGCTTCCTGGCTATAATCTATAAATTTTAAATAATGCACATGCGTTAGTATAATAACCCAAATTTACATTAGTTATACCCTCCCCGATACAGAACTCCAACGACTACGTCGGGCAGAGCCTCAACAGCCGTTACGGAGCGCTAAATCAATCGGGCAGCGTATCTAATACGTAACCGGGGGTTATGATACTTACATCGAGGTAGAGCTTTGCTTATTAGGGGGGTATTATACCCGAGTATAATTATTATTCTTCAGAATTGTGAGAGAGAGAAAGAGAAATGAACGATTTAAAATTGAAGGCCGATCCCATCTATTTATAGGGTCTGATCGACCCTTTGTCACGCCCTGCGAAAGAATACAAAGGGGTCTTCGCGCCCCGCGAAGGATGGTAGGCGGTTTGAGGGTTGCTGAGTCATCGACACGTGGCGGCACCGGGTGTTCTCCGGAAGTTGAGCTGTCGCGGCCTGCGACTAAGATAAACAAGGGCTTCGCGCCCCGCGAGCGCACCCCTGATTTTAATTTATTTGATTTTTATTAATATAAAAGGTATACGGGCTCGTTTATCGCATAGGGGAATATTTTAGGATGTATAGGGGTGTCAGGGGTGTTTTAGGGTCGTTTTTGTAGGATCGTTTTTAGACCCGAACGAGTCGATCAGAAGAGTTTATCTCAATACGAGTGGCGGAAACAAATGTATAGAGTTCAATTCTGCTAGATTCACACTTTAAACTGTCCGTATATTTATTTCAGATCAATTACAAGCCTGTGGACACTTCGGCAGCACTTCGTTGCACAAACCGGAACCGTTACAAATGAAATAACACATGAGGTATATATAGGAGGAATGATTTCGTTTGAAAGTGGCATTGACACATTCAAACGAAATTAAACAACTTAATTTCGCTTGAAAGTGTCACCTGACATGTTCAAACGAAATTAGCTCAAACATGTGACAACTCTCCTATTTTCCTCGTATAACGTGCCCTAATCTATCATTCTACATACAAGACTCGATACAAGACGAAGTCGACAGACGCATGCACTAACAGTTTTCTAGGGTTGTTATATCTTGGGTATAATCCCTGAATTATTTAATAAAATATATAATGTACTCGCATTAAGTATAGTAACCTAATTCAACTTTATCCCTACGTCACGTGTAACACCCCGTGTTTCTAAAGTCAAAGTCAAAGTCAAGATTGAAGTCAAAGGAAGACAAGATTGCTAATTGTGATCTGTCTCTCCTTGCTCAATTCCTGTTTTGACTTCTTTCACTTGTAATTAGTCAATTTATTTTCGCTTTAGTTGTATTATGTGGAGTATCTATTAATAATCGCATAGTAATCGCTATTTATCGCATGTTTAATCGCTTTATCGCTATCATAATCGTGCTCGCAACTCTATTTACGCATTTTGGTTATTGTATACGTGTGTGTGTGCCTTATGTGTTACTTGTGCATGTTTAAATTATGTTATGTGTGGTAATCAATCAAATCGCAATCAAAACTCAAACACCATTGAACTCAATCGCAATCGAAACAGTATGATAATTGGTAGAGAAGAGATAGTGCGAGATATGAGTAGTTGGGATTAAAAGTAATTTGACTAGGAAACTCTATCGCATCGCAACGCTTGCAATCGAAATCGAAATGGCCAAACTCATCGCACCGAGCACTCGAACCAGGTGCCAGCAGCCGGATTGCCATCCGACCGGGCTGCCACCCGAGCAAAGTGCCATCCGACCGAGGTGCCACTCGGCCGGACTGCCACCCTGGCGAGATGCCATCCGACCGACCAGCCCTTTCCACTTTGGGCATCCTATAAATACCCCTTGTCACTTTCATTCTTTCCACTTTTGGCAAGTGACGTCCGACCAGTGCTCCTACTCGCTTTTCCCTTCGATTTCTCATAATTTAGGTAAGATCTCGTCCTAAATCTTGTACTTCCTTAATCTACACGCATTCCTACACCTTTCTATCTTTTGAATCTTAACTTTTAACCGTGAAATCATCAAGATTCGACGTGTTCTAGGATGACGTCATCATGTGTTCTTGAAGAACTTCATGTTTTGGCCTCAATCCACCAAGAACAACTTAGATCTAACTGATTTCCACATAAACAAACAAAGATCTTTCATAGATCTAAACAAACTCACAATGAAAAGTGGTGAAAGATGGTTTTCCAACTTTCTTTCAACTCTTTTACACTCAATGCACTCAAACCCGGTGGGAATCGGAACTACTACTGAAGTCTACTCGTTCGTAGTGATGTATCAGTGTTAGATCAGAGTTCCATCTGAAGGATAGTGATTTCGGGTTTGGACATGAACCACCGTCTCGAACCGTGCACCGTCGGACTAGGGTGATTCCTGTTCGGTCAGGTCATTGGGACGAGATAGGGTTCCCATTGTTTAAACCAGTCATCACAACATCTCGCTCAAGTTACAACACTTCAGGCAAGATCGAGAAACAGCACGATCAAGTCATTGGAACGAGTTGCCATCCGACTGGACTGCTGTCCGACCGGGTTGCCATCCGCTCGACCCACCGTCCGATCGGGTTGCATCTTGATCCATTTAAATCTTAAACAATTTTCAACATGTTCAACAACAGGGTTGCCACCCGCTCGGATGGACATCCGACCGAGTGACCACCCTACTGTGGATTTGTTTTCACTGAAGTGCCAACCTACCGGATTGCCGTCTGATCGGAGGACCGTCCGATCGACCGACCTGAAATCCATCATCGCTGTGAGTATACTCGATCCCTTTTTTGCTTTTCGCACTTTTGGGTGTTACATACGTTACTTATACAAAATCACATCGAACACACTACACAATACTTTAAACGCTAACCGTTACCGCATGTTATACGTGACTTAATGAATGCTTGTTTGTTATGTTTACACATGGAATGTTGTCTACCTGCCTTAGCAAAGATAGTACTATTAGTTTGGACTCAGCACCCGTTCACTCGGGGGTTGTTAAGGACAATTACCTACATGGCTCACAGTGGTGAGAATGTATCACGAACTGCCTTGGGCAGTCAACCCGCAGTCATTGGTATCGATAGGTTCATGTCGATAACTAACATGCCTCATTTCACTCTGTGTACGTGCTGGTTATGCGTAACGCTTTCGAACTCTATATGTTATTATCAAACTTGTATGCTCACCTTTACACTATGTGTATTGACTGTTACTTTAACGTATGTGACAGGTGCTTAAGTTGTTTATATGCTTAGCTTGCCGTGAACTTGAGGTAAGGAAAGGTCTAGGACGCTCTCTGTGCTGTGATGAAATCGAGGCTAGGAAAAGGGGTCCTATAAACCAATAAATAAATTATCTATGTATAAATCTGAGTTGTCGGAACAGAACTACTTGACTAGATTTGTCTGTAATAATGTGTTTGCCTTTTGAGACATGGTATGGGACATGTTACTTTAAATTAATTGGTAATGATAATTGTTATAGAAACTTCTGGACAATCTGTTTCGCTCAGTGCCATGCCCCGATGTTTCCGCCATCGGTTGGGGTGTGACAGATTGGTATCAGAGCCATAACTATAGGGAATTAGGCAAGACTCGACCTAGTCCGGGTTGATCTCTTAGAGACCTAGTCTATAGTTAGGAACCAACAGACCAACTTGTGTATATCCGTTAGGGATTATGTATGAGCTTACTGCCATTTCTCGCTATTCTCGCCTATGCTACACTATAACTACACTCGAATTTTCAAATATGAATGAGCGATTAAGTCGAGATTAGGTGTGAAAACTGCAAACTCTCGACTAAATTGCTTGTCCAACCCACATTTTTATCTATAAACTTGGGAGAAATTGCGTTGAAATAGGAGTGAAATCCATACTTCGACGCATAATTCTCCTATATTTTATCAAAACAGGGATAAAGTTGTTAAGCCATGGGTGAAACCCTAACCTTGACGACTTATTCCGCCTTTTTTACAAAACTCTCACCAAAGTCTCGACGGACTCCAACGACCTGAAGTCACGATATGACTAACGGGGTGCGTGCCAAACGCCCAAGAATCGAGGCAAAAGCATAGTCCTGAAGGTCAAAGGTGCACAACAAGTCCTTGAGAATAGTCGAATCACTTTGGATAGTCAATGTCTAATAGCCGCAGACGATCTATTTCCCGATTTTTATGTGTTTTGATTCTGAGCCCGCAACTGCCGCTCTGATGATTCATTGATTTTATATGGTTGTATGTGTATTTACCTGTTTATGTGTTTAAATTTTGGAGATTTATTCGATTTTTACTTTCAAATCGATCGACAAGCACGACTCGCACTGCATTTCTACCTCAAAATGCTGACAAATCGCTAAATTATGGACGACCTTATGCTATGTTATACACTTATACTATACTACTCGACAAGTTATTCGCAATCCCTATTCTCGAATGTGCACGGGCTTTGAATGATAGGTTTCTGTATTCTGACCGCCTCTGTGTGCATCTAGATAAGTTACACGCTTATGTGCTTCTATGCGCTACGTGCTTACGTGATTAGGTGCTTATGTGTTTATGTGAATCTGTGAATATGTGCTTATTTGTTTGTGTGATACATGTTTCACTGTGTTCCTGAGCTTTAGTAAGTATTAGACGTGTGAGGTGAGATTCGATTATGACGTGTCTGAGACCTATGACGATGTCTGTTGCAGACAATGTCAACTGGACCATCATCTGGATCCTGTCACCCACGACTCTCTCGCCAAGAACAGAGGGACAAACGCCTTGCTTCCATCCTCGCTAAACAAGTGGCCAAGGTTGTGCCTCAGATCGTGAGTGAGATTTACGAGAATGTTAGCAAATCATCTGAGGAGTCGAGAATCGAAGCTCCTAAAGTTGCTACCAAGACTGCTTTCAGCTTTAAGCAGTTCAAGGCTTGCGGTCCGAAGGAATTCACTAGAGAAGATGGCCCGACGGCTATGTTTCAATGGTTCGATTCCATCGAAGTCACTCTACGCCAGAGTGGATGTCCGGAAAATCTCCGCACTCTAAACACTACTGGCATCTTCCAGTCCCGTGCATTAGACTGGTGGATGGCCGAGAGGAACAAACGCGGGAATGATGCAGCTTACGAGCTGACGTGGGAAGAGTTGAAGGCCATTATAATGGATGAGTTTTGTCCTCCCCATGAACGCCAAAAGCTAGAGGAAGAATTCTGGAACATTAAGCAGAAGGAAGGTGACAATGCTGCCCTGACTGCTCGCTTTAAGCAGCTCAGCATCATCTGCCCCGATCAAGTAAAGACGCCTGACATGGCAATCACGAAGTATATCCGAGCTCTACCCGACTGTGTTGCGGATTTTGTGCATGACGCAAAGACCACAACGATCGAAGAAACTTACTTGCTTGCTGACGAAATCAACGACAAGCGGGTAAAAGCTGGTATTTGGGATAAAACTCCGAAGAACCTGCACCAAGTCACCACCGCACCAACTGCCGAAACCGCCGCCGCTCAATCGTCAAAGTCCTCACGTCGAAAGAAGAAAAACAACAACAGCAGCTCCAGCAACAAGAACTGTGATGTCACCACCACTGCTGCTCCTCTTCAAGCCGTACCGGCTCAGCAGCAACCCCACCACCATCCAGCGCCAGTTACTTATGCACCGCCAGCAAAACGGGCATACACAGGCCCCCACCCGGCTTGCCCAACATGTTCTTATCATCACCCGGTGGGTCTCGCCTGTCGTTTCTGCGCTCACTGCAACATGTATGGCCACTTCACTGCCAAGTGCCGTACTGGTCCCCGTCAAGCCTCAGCTCAAGCCACTACTCATCAAGCTCTGCTCCCAGCCCTGCAAGGCCAACAAGCGGCTCAGGAACCCGCGGTCAACGCCTGAGTCTGCTTCCCATGTGGTGATCCCAACCACTTTGCGAACATGTGCCCGAACAGGGTGGTGAAACAAGAGCCCCAGCAGCAACATCAGCAGCAACAGCCTCAGCAGCAGCAACATGCCGCACGCGCCAGAACTTTCAACATCAATGTGCGCCAAGCCCAGACTGACAACAACATGGTCAATGGTACATTCCTTGTGAATGGTATTTATGCTTCATGTTTGTTTGATACTGGAGCCGATAATTGCTTTGTGTCGTTCGAATTCGAGAAACTTCTTAGTCGTAAACGCTCCCATCTCCCCTCGACGTTCGATATTAAAGTCTCTACCGGAAGAACTGTCGCCGTTAATTATGTTCTTCGTGATTGTACTCTCGAGCTCAACAATCACATCTTCCCAATCGACCTTATTCCGATGCAACTCGGAAGTTTTGACGTCATAGTAGGCATGGACTTTCTTCGCGAAAACCATGCTGAAGTTGTGTGTTTCGATAAGATGATTCAATTCTCGCTCGCGAATGGTGATTTATTGTGTGTTAATGGAGAAATTGCTTCGAAAGGCCTCAAGCTCATGTCATGTGTCCAAGCTAGCAAGTATCTCCGCAAGGAATACAGAGCTTTCTTGGCTAACATTGTAGTAGCGGAGAAGGAAAAGAAAGGAAAGACAGAAGTGAAAGACGTACCTGTTGTTTGCGAATTCCCCAACGTTTTTCCTGACGATCTCCCAGGATTACCGCCAAGTCGTGATATCGACTTTCGTATCGACCTCATTCCTGGAACCAACCCTATTGCCAAAGCTCCTTACCGACTCGCACCGTCCGAAATGCGTGAACTCTCGAACCAACTCCAGGAATTACTTGAGAAAGGCTTCATTCGCCTGAGCACCTCTCCTTGGGGCGCGCCAGTCCTTTTCGTCAAAAAGAAGGATGGGACATTCAGGATGTGCATCGACTATCGGGAATTGAATAAGTTAACTATCAAGAACCGCTATCCCCTGCCTCGCATTGACGATTTGTTTGATCAGCTACAAGGTGCTACGTGTTTCTCGAAGATCGATCTACGCCCAGGCTATCACCAACTGCGCATTCAAGAGGAGGATATACCAAAAACCGTGTTTCGCACTCGTTATGGCCATTATGAATTCGTTATTATGCCCTTTGGTTTAACCAACGCACCCGTGGTTTTCATGGATCTGATGAATCGCGTGTGTAAACCATATCTCGACCGTTTCATCATCGTGTTCATCGACGATGTCTTGATCTATTCCAAATCGAAATCCGAACACGCGCAACATCTACATTTGGTTCTCGAGCTACTCCAGGGGAATCGACTCTACGCCAAGTTCTCCAAGTGCGAATTTTGGCTGGAGGAGGTTCAATTTCTGGGTCACATTGTAAATAGTCAAGGTATTCACGTCGATCCTGCGAAGATTGAAGCCGTTAAGAGTTAGATTACACCTAAGAACCCGTCTGAAGTCCGTTCTTTCCTCGGACTAGCGGGCTACTATCGACGATTTATCGAAGGATTCTCAAAGATCGTTGTGCCGCATACCGCACTTACGCATAAAGACAAGCCTTTTGTTTGGGGAACTGAACAAGAGTCTGCTTTCCAAATCCTCAAGCACATGCTTTGCAATGCTCCTGTTCTCACATTGCCCGACGGAAATGATGATTTCATTGTCCATTGTGATGCTTCCAACCTTGGTCTTGGTTGTGTTCTTATGCAGCGGGACAAGGTTATAGCTTACGCATCTCGTCAGCTCAAAATCCACGAAAATAACTATACAACCCATGATCTCGAGCTAGGCGCAGTTGTTTTTGCGTTAAAGATTTGGCGACACTACCTATATGGTACAAAGTGTACGATCTTCACCGATCATAGGAGCCTACAACATATCTTTGATCAGAAAGAACTTAATATGCGTCAACGCCGATGGGTAGAACTTCTCAACAATTACGACTGTGAGATTTGTTACCACCCAGGCAAAGCAAATGTTGTTGCCGACGCTCTCAGCAGACGGAGTTATTTGCTCAGCATTTGTAACATCCAAGCCCAATACGACCTCGAAACCCTCATCCGCGAAGCTCAGCATGCATGTTTTAATGAACGCACCCTGAAGAAGGAACGAATCTACCATGATGGAGCTCATCTTGTGAATAAATCGAATGGGATATTCCATTATCTGGACCGAATTTGGATCCCTAAACGGACTGAATTGCGAAAGATTTTGATGGACGAAGCCCATAAATCCCGGTATTCTATTCATCCCGGTGCCGAAAAAATGTACCAGGATCTTCGCTACAAGTACTGGTGGCCGGGCATGAAAAGGGATATTGCTCTCTATGTTGGAAAGTGCCTGACTTGTGCAAAGGTCAAGGCTGAACACCAAAGACCCTCTGGCTTACTCGAACAACCGCTGATCCCTATCTGGAAGTGGGAGAGTATAGCTATGGACTTCATAACAAAGCTTCCGCACACGTCATCAGGTCACGACAGCATTTGGGTTGTTGTTGACCGTTTGACCAAATCCGCTCACTTTTTGCCAATACGGGAAGACTACAAGGTAGAACGATTAGCCCGAATCTACACCAACGAGATCATTTGTCGATATGGGACGCCTCGCGACATCATCTCTGACCGTGATGCTAGGTTTACCTCACGACTGTGGGAGACGTTTCAAACGGCTCTCCGTACATCGCTTAATCTAAGTACCGCTTTCCACCCTCAAACCGATGGTCAGACTGAAAGAACGATTGGTACTCTTGAAGACATGCTCCGTTCGTGTGTCATAGATTTCGGTGGTAATTGGGTTGCATACCTGCCGTTAGTCAAATTCTCGTACAACAACAGTTATCATTCCAGCATTCAAATGGCACCATTCGAGACTTTATACGGAAGAAGATGTCGATTGCCTATTGTGTGGCACGAGATCGGTCACTCGCAATTAACCAGTCCCGAGCTATTGCAAGAAACGACTGACAAAGTCCTCCAAATTCGAGACAACTTCTTGAAAGCTCGAAGTCGCAGAAAAGTTACACCAATAGACAACGCTAGCCCCTTGAATTTGACGTTGGCGACTACGTACTCCTAAAGGTATCACCTTGGAAGGGTGTGGTCAGATTCGACAAGAAAGGGAAACTAGCGCCTCGATATGTTGGACCTTTTAAGATTCTGGAGAGGATCGGAAAAGTCGCCTACAGACTCGAACTACCGAAGGAACTTAGTAATGTCCACCCGACTTTCCATGTTTCAAACCTCCGAAAGTGCCTGGCTGAGCATGATTTAATTGTACCTCTCGATGATCTACAAGTAAACGAAACACTACACTTTGTGGAGAAGCCTGTCGAAATCATGGATCGCCAAACCAAGCAGCTCAGACGCTCGCGTATTCCTATTGTGAAAGTCTGATGGGAAGGCAAACGAGGCGCAGAGTTCACTTGGGAACTCGAAAGCGACATGAAGGTGAAGTACCCACAGTTGTTTGTTACGGCTTCGGACTAATTTCAGGACAAAATTCCCTCAACTAGGGGAGGCTGTAACACCCCGTGTTTCTAAAGTCAAAGTCAAAGTCAAGATTGAAGTCAAAAGAAGACAAGATTGCTAATTGCGATCTGTCTTTCCTTGCTCAATTCATGTTTTGACTTCTTTGACTTGTAATTAGTCTATTTATTTTCGCTTTAGTTGTATTATGTGGAGTATCTATTAATAATCGCATAGTAATCGCTATTTATCGCATGTTTAATCGCTTTATCGCTATCGCAATCGCGCTCGCAACTCGATTTACGCATTTTGGTTATTGTATACGTGTGTGTGTGCCTTATGTGTTACTTGTGCATGTTTAAATTATCTTATGTGAGGTAATAAATCGAATCGCGATCGAAACTCAAACGCAATCGAACTCAATCGCAATCGAAATAGTATGATAATTGGTAGAGAAGAGATAGTGCGAGATATGAGTAGTTGGGATTAAAAGTAATTTGACTAGGAAACTCTGTCGCATCGTAACGCTCGCAATCGAAATCGAAACGGCAAAACTCATCGTGCCGAGCACTCGAACCAGGTGCCAGCCGGCCGGATTTCCATCCGACCGGGCTGCCACCCGAGCGAAGTGCCATCCGACCGAGGCGCCACTCGGCCGGACTGCCACCCGGGCGAGATGCCATCCGACCGACCAGCCCTTTCCACTTTGGGCATCCTATAAATACCCCTTGTCACTTTCATTCTTTCCACTTTTGGCAAGTGACATCCGACCAGTGCTCCTACTCGCTTTTTCCTTCGATTTCTCACAATTTCGGTAAGATCTCGTCCTAAATCTTGTACTTCCTTAATCTACACGCACTCCTACACCTTTCTATCTTTTGAATCTTAACTTTTAACCGTGAAATCATCAAGATTCAAGGTGTTCTAGGATGACGTCATCATGTGTTCTTGAAGAACTTCATGTTTTGGCCTCAATCCACCAAGAACAACTTAGATCTAATCGATTTCCACATAAACAAACAAAGATCTTTCATAGATCTAAACATACTCACAATGAAAAGTGGTGAAAGATGGTTTTCCAACTTTCTTTCAACTCTTTTACACTCAATGCACTCAAACCCGGTGGGAATCAGAACTACTACTGAACGTCTACTCGTTCGTAGTGATGTATCAGTGTTAGATCCGAGTTCCATCTGAAGGATAGTGATTTCGGGTTTGGACATGAACCACCGTCTCGAACCGTGCACCGTTGGACTAGGGTGATTCATGTTTGGTCAGGTCATTGGGATGAGATAGGGTTCCCATTGTTTAAACCAGTCATCACAACATCTCGCTCAAGTTAAAACACTTTAGGCAAGATCGAGAAACAGCACGATCAAGTCGTTGGAACGAGTTGCCATCTGACCGGGTTGCCATCCGCTCGACCCACCGTCCGATCGGGTTGCATCTTGATCCATTTAAATCTTAAACAATTTTCAACATGTTCAACAAAAGGGTTGCCACCCGCTCGGATGGACATCCGACCGAGTGACCACCCTACTGTGGATTTGTTTTCACTGAAGTGCCAACCTACCGGATTGCCGTCCGATCGGACGACCGTCCGATCGACCGACCTGAAAGGTAGAGATACTTCAATGTTTTCAAATGCTACAACGAAAACTTCAAAAGCCAAGCCATCATACACAAACACATCTTTTCCAAAGGAAGGAACAATCCACTCGAATGATCGTCCGAACGGACTACCACCCGCACGACTGGCCATCCGACCGGATTATCATCCTATCAAACTGCTGTCCGACTCACTTGTACTTTGCACCGTTTTACGCATCGCTTATCGTCATGCTATCGATCTGTTCAGGCTAACCCTACTCTCTAGCGCTCCCTTCAATCCATCATCGCTGTGAGTATACTCGATCCCTTTTTTGCTTTTCGCACTTTTGGGTGTTACATACGTTACTTATACAAAATCACATCGAACACACTACACAATACTTTAAACGCTAACCGTTACCGCATGTTATACGTGACTTAATGAATGCTTGTTTGTTATGTTTACACATGGAATGTTGTCTACCTGCCTTAGCAAAGATAGTACTATTAGTTTAGACTCAGCACCCGTTCACTCAGGGGTTGTTAAGGACAATTACCTACATGGCTCACAGTGGTGAGAATGTATCGCGAACTGCCTTAGGCAGTCAACCCACAGTCATTGGTATCGATAGGTTCATGTCGATAACTAACATGCCTCATTTCACACTATGTACGTGCTGGTTATGCGTAACGCTTTCAAACTCTATATGCTATTATCAAACTTGTATGCTCACCTTTACACTATGTGTATTGACTGTTACTTTAACGTATGTGACAGGTGCTTAAGTTGTTTATATGCTTAGCTTGCCGTGAACTTGAGGCAAGGAAAGGTCTAGGATGCTCTCTGTGCTGTGATGAAATCGAGGCTAGGAAATGGGGTCCTAGAAACCAATAAATAAATTATCTATGTATAAATCTGAGTTGTCGGAACAGAACTACTTGACTAGATTTGTCTGTAATAATTTGTTTGCCTTTTGAGACATGGTATGGGACATGTTACTTTAAATTAATTGGTAATGATAATTGTTATGGAAACTTCTGGACAATCTGTTACGCTCAGTGCCATGCCCCAATGTTTCCGCCATCGGTTGGGGTGTGACATCACGAGACAGAACCCCAACAAACTTAGTCAGGCAGAGCCTTGACATTTGTTACGGGGCCCTAGATCAATCGGACAGGGTATCAGTGATCAGGGGTTACAATGCTTAAAACGGGGCAGGGATTTGGAATATTATTGGTGAAATACTAAAGCAAGATATTAGAGTTGAGTGAAAAATGGACAGAAGAGAATGAAGAGGTTGGCATGCTATTTACACTTTAATTCGAGCTTACATCTTACGCTACATACTCCACGTATGTGGGAACATTCATGCTACAAACTCCACGTATGTGGGAACATGCATGCTACAAGCTCCACGTATATGGTTACATGCATTTTGAATTCAAATTGTTAGTGTTATTTTATTATTTTATTTATTATAATTAAGTCAGCTGCTTTACTCATTTAATGCTTATAACTTCTAAAATATGACGTTTTATAAAACAATGAATATGTCATTAGAACGAAAATAATCTTATCTACATTTTGATCCAAGTTTCATTAAAAATGGAGTATGTTCAAATATAATGTATTTATAATTTAATTATTAAACGGTTACTAGGCCCGTCTAGGTACTTCATATTTCTAACAGTCGATTTACCCATGATTTATCCGTTTAGTAATATAAGTTTTTATATATTTCATTTAAAAAAATTGGAACTGTTACATCCTCCCCACCTTGTTTTAAATCTCGTCCTCGAGATTCATTAAAATATGGAGGAATACTTTTTAGTTTGTCACTAATCCTAGTTGCTACGTATATTATGGTCATTGTTTTGAATTTTTTACTTTACATTGACCATAACTATTCTCTATGTTTTGAGACTCTTAATTTCTTAAGAGTTCTTAATGAAAGTAAAATTATTATTGGCGTAAATTTTTAGATGTTTTGTGTTTTAGCACAATTTTTAGTTGCAGGTTTCCTAATACATTAATAATCGCAAAGGGAATTCTTATACTTTGGATGGCGTCCCAACTTATAGGGTTCCGGTCGTTCACGAGTTACGAGACGGGTGATCAAAAGAAATATTGTTTGATACCGGAATTGTATACGAGAGATTCCAGATAAATAAATCTAAAATTATCCTTGACACACTTGTTCGTAACTTATCCCTAACCGTCAATCATTATGGCTTTTGGTTTTCCTTATACATATACGTATCTATATAATCATATATTTCACATATAGTAATGTACACACCATTCATAAGGTCAATATATTTAACAGATTCATATGTCCAAAAACAGGTCAGATATCAGGTCATGGTACTATTTAGGGAATTCATTAACATAACATATACCCCATCTTACCCGGTCTCGCCGGAGAGGTACCCCCATCTTACCCGGACAAGCTGGAGAGTCTACTACACCATACCCAGTCTTGCCGGAGAGGTAATTATCATTGTATTTCCTATAAATAGATTTTATCAAATCATGATTTTAAAAGTTCATCATTTATTATGGCTTGCATCAAAAAATAAGGAAATTAGTATTCTCATGATGGATTAAATTCTAGAACCTAGTAGTACTAATAAACAAGAAATAACATTGGCCAGGTGTTATTGCTTATTTATCATACTTGCACTGTTCTAGTCATTATCCTCACATCATACCAACATCCATCAGACTTTATCTACACAAGTAATTAACTTATCTCAAAGCTTATACTAAGGCATTTTCCTTAGGTTCAAGTCTAAATATTCTCCTGGGTGTTTACCAGTAAATATCAAAATCCTAACTCTTTTCATTTATGCATAGGTATTATTATGGTTGTAACTTTCTTTTGTTTGGAAAATGGAGTTTTGACAAAAATATCATTGTCTCTATTGACACTATGGCTAAGTTCAATGTGATGAGTATGCTTACAGCTAACTCTATTCATGCTTATATATTATGAGATTCCGATGCACGAGACATTTTATTGAGACAGATGGTATTTTAAAACATAATACGTTTCAGGATTTATTCTTATATGACTTCATGTTTTCATATGAATCGCCCGTGATATTTTCTCTTATGTTTATCTTTAGAAGATATTTGATTATTATATTGTGTATACTATCAAGAAATTCTATGTATATATTTAGAAACATAAAATTTCAAATCTCTTGTTAATATCAAAACTTACATAATACACACACACACACACACATATATATATATATAATATTGAATTATTTAGTAATATCTTTAATTTATATATATCCGATGGTACCAATTATCAAGCTTATTCCCCTATCTTTATTTACCCTTTTATAAAAGTAATATATATTGAAATAAACTTTTGTTAAATTTATTAAACATAATATTTTGGAATTAAAGGATGGATCAATAAAAGATTTAAAGAAAATAAATTAATCAAATACAAATTTTCTAGACTCATGGGAACAATTTCATTTTTAAATAGTGGGTTGAACCATATGGGTTTAAAATATTAAAACTTAACTCTCAACTTATTGTATACTATATTATTTATTCAAAGAAGTATCATAGTAAGTAATACAAGGTTTGATGTTTCAAAATTTGATTCTAAATATATTGAGTAATTAAGTAAATACATGTATATGCATATATATGTCAAACAATAATAATAGTAATTTATTTAAAGATATTATAATATTAATACTATAATTTGATCTTTAAATAAACTATATAAAGGATAAGTGTATTAAATACACATTTGAGTCAATTATCTTTATGTGGGGCATCCATTTTAATTCTAGCTTGAAAATGATACAATAACTAGAACGTTTAGGGAAATTTTAATGTGCCAAGAAAAATAAATAAATAAAATACTAAATTATTGATTTAAGTTGGGTAAGAAAAGAGGTTTTCATTTTATAACATCTTTTACTTCTAAAATTTAATTATTTACTCTCTTTTATATATACCGATTGTACAAACCATCAGGCCCATCTTTTCTCTTCTTTTAAAAATCAAAATTATTATTTTTATAATATTCTAAATGATAGAGAATAAAAACATGATTATTTATATATGATTATATTAATATATATAATAATCTATTGAACATACACTTTCTCTAAATTATGTTATAGGTTTAAATGTATAAAATTTTACATGTATCCTATGTAAAATAAATTTTTAGTTTACATTATATACATGTATAAACCTATAAAGTGTATAAACAATATTTAAATGTATATATATTATAAACAAAATAGAAGGCAACTTTATACTGAAAATAAATCTAATATTCCATTTACATCATTCAAAAGATGTTACCTTTTCCATTCATGCTAAACCAACGTGACTCACGACAACCAAATTTCTATTTTCAATTTTTTTTAACATGTGTGCTACTCCAATGATAGTATGATGCAATTACTATGTTTAAAAAGTCAAATTTTATGCCACCACAATGCAAGTTTATGTTATTCTAGTTTCAGAATATTCATAAAAATTTGTGAGGCCAAACATATACCCTGTATACTTAACATATCAATTATACGAGATAATTTAATATACTAATATAGAGAGGTGATGTTACCGATTTAGAAGACAGGGACGGTTACCTAAGGTAAAAGTAAAAACATAGGAAAGGGGATCCGTTTGGGACACATAACAAAAACTTTATACGCCACATCCATGCATAGCTATGGTTTACCCGCTATATATATGATATACTAGTATGGTGTTTATGCTAAATGAGTAAAGAATTATGTGCTAAAATTTTAAAATAATGAAAACTACTTACCTTCAAAAATTAAAATAATAGTAAATATATCTATATGTATCTTGAAGATGAACTTGATATACATAAAATAAAACTAACGATGTAACTAATAATTATTAATAGTACTTGAATTTTAAAATCATTTGTCTTAAAACAAAAGTGATAATAAATCTAATGAAATTCAAAATATATAAAAGAAACTCTCTTGAGAGTGTGTAACATATTATATTTTATTAGTTATTAAACTAAAACAAAAATAATTATGGATACATAAAGCATATCTCTAAAATAAAAGTGAGTTTTATAATCATACCAAAATATTAAGTTACCAGGTAGGTACGATTCCTATACTTGCACACATTTATTTTTAACCCGAACCATTTCCTCCTAACATGGAAACGTGAAATATCACAATGTTTGGGATGAGAGTGAATATCTATTATTTTTATGTTTTTGATTTATTTTGGTATTTTTATAATTAATATAATTTCTTCTTATTTATATGGTTTTATTTATATAACTTGATAAATGGTATAAAAAATGATAGGCCATAAAGTGTAATTCTGAATAGAGAAGTGTCTGCCTAGTTAAAATATAACGCACGTGCTATATTTAATTAGAAATATAATACATCTGCCTAAGTAGCCTATGGGTACATTTAATCATATTGGTCACTCCTATTGTGAACTCAAAACATAAAAATCATAATATGAATATTAAGATTTATCTACACAGAATAACATATAAATTGTTATATTAATTTCCTAACATAATGTTTAAGTTTAGGTATTGAAAGAACACCTAAATGGCTTAAACCAGTGGCTCTGATACCACATTCTGTCACAACCCCCGACCCCATCCTGGGAGCGGGAGCCGCGAACCAGTCAGATGGTAACGGTGTTTATTAATTTGGCAGCGGAAATTTTCATCAGGACCGTAGTTAGGAAATATTTTTATCAGAGTTAAACACCAAAATTGTTTAAAATAGATAAATGGGATAAAACCCAAGTTTTCTTTACAATACATTTATAGGGATAAACCCTAATTAATAAAATCTCCTTTTTATTTAGGTAACTTTTATAGGCACTTTTCTAAGCCTTCAGTGCTCTCCAGCTGGCTTCTATTTGGCTTTCACATTTTGTTACCTGAAACGCATTTAAAAAATATTTAATCAGCAAGAAATACTGGCGAGTGAATCCCAGTTTAATCAAAACAAGTTTTATCATTTCACAGTATTGAGAGCGATTACAATGTTTACATCTACCCAATTACTCATTCAGTATTGTCAATCCTGACTGGTGGGTCATATTACACATTGGCTACCTCGTTGTCCAATGGTAACGTGTTCCACATTTTGTATACAAAATCCCAACATACCGGCAGTAATTGAAGAATTACAAAGACTCAATCACTGCTAATTATAATTTGAATAAATAAAGGTTTTGTAAAATAGTTTGCAAAAAGGTTTACAAAAAGGAGATTACTCACATTGCTATTTTAGGTAATTTCCTGTGGATTCCTGGCTATAATCTATAAATTTTAAATAATGCACACGCATTAGTATAATAACCCAAATTTACATTAGTTATACCCTTCCCGAGACAGAACTCCAACGACTACGTCAGGCAGAGCCTCAACAGCCGTTACGGAGCGCTAGATCAATCGGGCAGCGTATCTAATACGTAACCGGGGGTTATGATTTAAAAGTCGAGAAATTGGCTAGAGTCTACACTGATGAAATTAGCTCATTTTCTCCCCATTCGTGAAGATTTAAAAGTCTAGAAATTGGCTAGAGTCTACACTGATGAAATCATCTGTCATCATGGTATCCCCATTGACATTATCTCTGATCGTGATGGTCGTTTTACGTCTCGTCTTTGGCAAACTTTTCAATCTGCTATGGGTACTGTTTTGAACTTTAGCACCGCTTTCCATCCTCAGTCAGACGGTCAAACCGAGCGTACTATCCAAACTTTAGAGGATATGCTTCGTTCATGCGT
The DNA here is from genome assembly GCA_030545235.1 of Helianthus tuberosus. Lineage (NCBI taxonomy): Eukaryota > Viridiplantae > Streptophyta > Magnoliopsida > Asterales > Asteraceae > Helianthus > Helianthus tuberosus. The sequence continues at coordinate 109,488,042 of CM060377.1, forward strand.
ACTTGATTTTGATGGCACCTGGGATTCACACTTGCCTTTGATCGAATTCTCGTACAACAATAGTTATCACGCGAGTATTCAAATGGCACCCTTCAAATCATTATATGGTCGCAAGTGTCGTTCGCCTATTTGTTGGCACAAGATTGGTGAAGTTCAAATCAATGGTCCCGAGCTCATACAAGAGCCAACGGACAAGATTTTACAGGTTCGAGACAACTTACTGAAAGATAGGAGCTGACAAAAGAGTTACGCCGACAAGCGCCGCAAGCCTTTGGAATTCGAGATAGGTGACTTTGTACTTCTGAAGGTATCCCCTTGGAAGGGTGTGGTTCAATTTGGTAAGAAAGGGAAACTCTCACCTCGCTACATTGGTCCTTTCAAGATTCTCGAAAAGATTGGCAAGGTTGCGTATAGAGTGGACCTACCTGAAGAACTCAACAACGTTCATCCTGTCTTCCACGTTTCAAACTTAAAGAAGTGTCTAGCTGATGAAGGACTTCAAGTTCCACTCGAAGATCTTCAAATCAACGAGACTTTACATTTCGTGGAAAAACCCGTTGAAATCATGGACCGAGGAGTCAAGAAATTGAGGCGCAGTCAAATTCCTATCGTTAACGTTCGATGGGAAGGAAAACGTGGAGCTGAATTCACTTGGGAACTCGAGAGTGATATGAAGACTAAGTATCCACACTTTTTCGTTACTTCATCCTAAATTTCAGGACGAAATTTCCTAAAGGAGGGGAGACTGTGATGCCCTGTTTCTTCGTACTTTCCATAATTAGGAGGTCTTATTTGTATTTCTATTTTTGGAAGTCATGTATCCTTGTAATCGTATTTCGTTTCGAGCCATTGTAAATCCGAGACTTTGATCGTAATGAAATGAATCTTTTATACATCGTTTATACATGTTTATACATTGATGCATGCATTCGTTTGATACATGATTCATAATTCACATAAACGTAAATTTAAATCATAAACAACTAGCATATATTTGTAATTCTTAAACGTTCCATGCAAACAAAACATTTGGTTATTCAATTTTGAGACTTATACACATTCAACACTTCATTACTTGCTACATATACTTGTTACATCATTTCAACGCTTCATTCGTTCTTACAACACCGAATCCATGTTCAATTATTTGATTAAACTCTCACTTCAGGTTTGATTATGTATGTTAGGACATGATACTTGACACATATATAATTGATACACCTTAAATACATAAAATACACAATGATTAATCATCTAATATGTTACATATACTTGTCACTTACAATCATGTGACATACTTATACATCACACTTTTTGTCTAGTTAAATCGCGTTTTATTTCATGTTATACCGTGTTACAAGTTAGGGGAACATTGTTACATATTAATTACTTAACTTAATCAGCAAAAATTACACATTTTAATGTTTAAAAAAATAAATATAAAGGAAATGTAGGGCTGAATTCAGCACCCAAAACAGCCCCCTTGGGCTGAGTTTTGTGGGCTTGTTTCAATGATTAACCCTTCTAAACACTTCCAAAGCCCAACCCAATGAAACCCTAATCCATCCCCTATATAACCCAAGCCTCCTCCAAGCATTTTTCACTTTCTAAACACTCTCTATTCACCCTCAAACACACAAAACCGTAGCTGATTCCAGGAGTTCGGACAGATTCAGCACATCTTACAAAAGTGAGCCTAACTCACTCATTTCTTAACCGTTTCACTTGATTCTTTTTCCTACTTACTTGGATTAACCTTTGGAACATTTCCATAGGTTTTTCATAGAAAACCAAGGTCTGGAATGTCACCAAAAAGGCTCCAAAGTTGACTGATTTTTCTGTTATTGATTCATACTTTGTTAAACTTGATTAAACTTGAGCTATCTCATCTCAAACCTATGTCCTTATGCTTATAACTACATCTATTGTTAGTTAGGCTTAAAAACAAGGTTGAGACATGTAAAATCAGAGGTGTAAACCTCACAAACTTTCTGTTTTGTTCAAGGGTTTAACCCACAAGTGATGTTCAAGCCTAAAGCTTGATGATTGTGTGATTTAGGCTTAGCTTGGGCTCTCCTATTGGAAAATTCACACATTGCTTGATGTTTTCTCTTAGATTAGTTGTTCTTATTCCATTATTACTTGTAAGCTCATGACCCTCCTTGAATGTTCATAACATCAAGTGTAGTGGTGAACATCTAGAGGTACCTAAATGGTAGACTTGTTCTTCCTACCTCCTACATGACTTCCATGATACAAAGAGGTTCCTAAATGGTGGATTTATCCTCCTACCTCCTACTTGACCTATATGATATAATGAACACTACATACTACTTATATGTATATTCCAAATAATCGAACCTTTGATGACGAATTTGTGTTCATTTGTCAAAGTACTAGGTTACATCATCTAAAACATTATGTGTTAAAGATGATTACTTTATGTTATATGCTATTTTATGTACTTTGAACTCCAAATCCTTAATCTTCCATTATCATCCAATACTCATACGCCTTGTTTTCTTCGTGTAGAAGGACTTGGTGTTCCAACCTCCTAATCAACAAACAACTCTCGCGGATTTATCAAGTGGAAGCTTGCAAAACCGTGAGTACACTTGACCCATTTACCTTTAAAAACCCTTCGGGTTGTAACATGTTATTATACAAACTTCACATTCACACACTTAAAACATACTTTATGATCTCAATCTGTTATACATGTTACTTGTTTACTTAGGTTCATGCTAGATTTTACATGCTTTATGTCATTAACTTTGCTAAGCCCTCAACTTAACATATATAGCGCTATAGGAGTAGCACACCACCCCTCGGGGTCTTGTTAAGTCTTTATTCTAAAACGGTCTCGTTACTTTTGTGGCGAGTGATGCTAAATACTAGTGGACACTTGGGTTTGACATATTGTGATGCATGCTAGTTACCTTGTTTACAAATTGCCATGTGGATTCGAGAAAATGCTTTTATACTTATGCTATACTTATTTAAACCTTGTGTACTCGCCTTTTCTTTTGCATTGAACTTTATTTTAAATATGTTACAGGTTAAGGATGATGATTGCTATGAAATGAAGTAGCGACGATGCTTAGATACACATATAGACGTGCTAGGTTTAATATGTTGTATCAAATTTTGTTATTATTATGTTTTGAATATGTTGTTATTTGAAATTTATGTAATGTTTGACAATTTGAAATTATGAAATGAAACGGGTTTATTAAATATTGTCACAAATAGTGTTATGAAGTCTCTTGCAATCTATTTCGTCTCACTCAGATGATTCCTCCATTGGTTGGGGTGTGACAAAAACCCAATCTCAGCTGAACCAAAATGGTTTTTTTTTAATAAAAAAAATTTGATAATCAAAGTAATAGGACTTGCTGCAAAAATTTGGGGCCTTTCAATTTAATGCAAGCATATAATACTATGATCTTTTTAAGCAACTTACTCAGATGTGTAGGAATTGGTGAACTCTATTTAGATGGACTTGAGTTCTAATCTTCAAGCATCAAACTCTTCAACTGTTTTCCATTCTTTCTTTAAAGAATCTTCAGCTTCCCTTCTCGGTTCACACAAAATGTTAAAACTTTGAACCTCAGAGACTAATGTTGTCAAGTTGGCCTTTAATCCAGCAGCTTCTAATTCCTTTGTCCAAACATCCAGCTGAATCTATCATCAAAAAATATTTCACTAAACATTGACCGAAAAAGTAAACTTTCTTAAATCTCAAATCTTGGTTAAGGGTTCTGAAATATCCAGCATTTAAAACAAACCCAAAAAACTAATCCAACTAAAGCTAAAAGTTGAACGAATTTAGGTAAAATAAAGGAAAAAACTAACCGATGAACATCTTGTTGTTCTTGTAGTTGTTCAGATCTGCAACAATCAACCGAAAAAGTAAATTTTCTTAACATAAACCACAAATAACAGATCTACATATCCACTACTACAAAGTAAAAACACCTAAATTATCCTCTAAAATAAAAAATAACTAACATAAAAATTAATAGTGCTTGTTTTTTTATTATAAAACTTGAGTCCACCAAGATTGTGACTCATACATGACACTTTTTATATACGAAAAAACTTTGTTTAGAAACCATTTAAAATTTACAAAGTTCTTATTTGAGGGATTTCATCAAACACCTTATAAGCGTATTAAACTTCAAAATTTTAAAATGGTTTATTGTCGTTAAAGCCCAATTCTATTTGTTCAAACATGTTTTAACCTTAAGAGCATGTAAATATGTTATAGTTCAAAACCCAAAAATTGTTAAAGAACCCTAGTTCTTTTTTCTACCCAAAATTTCATTGAACAATATACTTGATGATTTCCAATGATATATAAACATAACATATGTGGATTTTAAAGTAGATAATATCATATAACATCTAAGTTCAACCAAAACTGATATTACCCACTTCTAAGCTATACTTCAAAAATAGAGTTATAAGAAAGAAGATGATACTTACAATGGGTCTTTAAGGTTACAAGAACTAAATCTTGATATCTCTTCTGATGCAATTCTGGCCTCAACTCTTGATCATCAAAACTCTTTTTACTAATCACATTGCTGTCATATCAGCAAAAAAAAAAAGAAAATCAAACACATAACTCTTGTTTTAAGATTCAAAAAACTTATAGCAAAAAAAATCACCGACTCCGTTGCTAGGGCTTCTGGCTCATTTAAAACGTGGACTTCATATCAAACAAGTTGTGTGCAATCTTAGATGCTAATATCATAAACCACAAAATCAAATGGGTTACTTGATTATTTACAATGAACTGAATTTGAAAGGTCGCTCGAAGTACTTTACTGTCACGACAGCAAGCCAATAAGTTGTTCATCACCAACAAAAACCCTAATCAACGATCCCATCAGTTAAATAAGTAGAAAAAATAGAGTGATTAATATAACTACCACTACTTGTAATCATGAATCTGAGATGGTGAATTCAAACAAAAATCAAACAAAGTTACAACTTATAACAATAATATTACAGCTATTATAATATAAAGAAATTACTCACATCGCCATAAGCTCCTCCGACAATAGATCTGTAATATCCGTCATATGGGGTGCGGCTATTGACCCTAGTGAACCATAACAGTCATTCATCCACACTTCAGCTCATCATCTCAGCCTCCTTATGTTGCTACTGGAGAAGCAACCTTAACCGTCGTCGTCGGGGTTAGACGTGAAACCCTAGCCGTCATCTGTTCTGCTTCGGTGACATAAACCCTAAGGTAGTCGGCTCTCCTTCTCCATCACCTCTCTTTCTATTTCTCGTTCTCTCTCTGTCTCCCTCTCCTCTCTTTTCATTTGGGAATTCAAAATTTGAAAATGCAGAGAGAGGAGTTTGACAATTTGGGGGAAATGTTTTGGAAGCTTTATTTGGCGAGTAGAAAATAGGGATCATGATCCGTGTGAAGAGTAATGGATGGTAGGATCATGATCCATGTGAAGTGATGGATGGTAGGATCATGATCTGTGTGTTTTTGTTTGTTTTTATAAGGGTATTATTGGAAAGTGAGGATATAATTGTGTTAGTTGTGCTTAAAAGACTTATACATCATGCTTGAAAGGTGTTTTAAGGGAAGTGGCAAATTACCTTAAGTCGTCCTTCTAACATGCTTTATAATATAGTATAGATTATACTATTGATAACAAAAGGTTGCTCGGTGGGTTGAATCGTTGATTTTGAAAGGGGTATGTTCTGTCTTGAAAAAATATTATTAAAATAATGATCTGGCATGGCCCACTATCTCGGATGAGGCCCACTTGTTTTGACAAATAACAAAGTCAAAGTCAAAGTCTGAACATGCCCATCATCTCGGATTAGTCATCCGATATGGGCCTGGCCCATTGGCCCAATCGAGATGAATATAAAAGTACAATCAGACATGATTCGAGACACATATCTCGAACCAAGTCTGATCAAGCATCTCGGATCACAAAGGAATTCTCTCTCGAACATCTGTCTCGAGTCATCTCGAACATCTGTCTCGAATCATCTTGAATCATCTCGACTCCATATCGGACTAAAGGTACATCATCTCGGACAAGGAAATCCCATCTCGGATGATCTCGGACAAGAAGATCCCATCCCGGATCATCTCGGACAAGAAGATAGCATCATCTCGGACAAGGAGATTCATCCGAGATGAACCCTGATCATCCTGAACCCTCACTTGAACTGGAACTTTGACCTGTTGACCTGGACTGCTTGTTGACTGCTTGTTTCTGACCTGTTGACCATCATTTGGATTGTTGACTTGTTGACTTTGTTGACTCGTCGACGTTTCCAATGAAGGTTAACTTTCATTGAAAAGGCTTAACATCTGGATGTTTCGTGCAGATAATGGCGCAAGTTATGATGCAAGAACAAAACCAACGACAGCTGGAAGTGGAGCTCTTTCACAACCAGGCTGGATATCTTTCTGATCCTCCTGCCGAATATGCGAAGATGTTTGGCTCGCTGATGACCGGTTTGAACAACTGCCCGATTACTCATGCATTATGGATAGAGCTGGTGATCTGCAACAACTATATCAACTCTTTTTGGAACACTGCAAAGGTAAACATAAGGGGTGCTAATGGAGTAGGAGCCATCGAAGCTATAGTGCAGAAAAAGGAGATCATCATTACAGAAGCTATTAATCAGGAAGTGCTATGGTTTGGAGATTAACCGCAACATCCGACCTCATTTGAGCAAAGCAGAGTACTTGCCGCACTTCGGAGGACGAGCTATGAAGGAGGTTATCCCACCGTGTACTAAAGAAACTATTCCCACCATACTGGAGGCTATTGGTGCATATGTTCCTGCAGTGCATTGCAGAGAACAAAGGTGGTTTCGATTAGCTGAACAAGACACAGACCAGTGCACTGGTGGCTTTGGTCAACGGTTGGGATTACAATTTTTCGGAGTTTATTTTTGACAACATGAAGAAGATGCTCGAAGACCCAAAGAAGAAGATCTTTATGCTTTATCCAAGATTCATCCAGTTGATCCTCGATGAGAAACACCCAGAGTTGGTCAAGGGCCCTAATTATATAAACTTGAAGCCAATGGGGCCCGGCTGCTTTGAAAATGCTTACAGAGCCAAACAGCACAACTTCATTGGAAAATTTGCACTTGAGAAGCACGGAAGATTTAGCGATGTTGTGACTGCAGTACCAGTTGTACCAGCTCCTCAATCGATAAATGCATAAATAGCTGAAGAACATAATGTACAACAAGTACAGCAAGTGGCTACAAACAGAGCTGAGGTTGAAACTGAGATACTTGATTCTGATTCAGAATCAGACTCTAGTGAAGAAGAAATCGACTCTGATAGCGAAGTGGAAGTGATTGTGTCTGAGAAGGAAGATGAAGTCGTGATTGAGTCGACGCCCTCACAACAAGGAAGCTCGAGTGGTGTTAGATTTGAAATAGGAAGCTCAAGTGGTGGTGCTAGATTTACTGAACTCGATGAAGCTGCGTTCCGTTATACAACAGAGAAAAGAAAAGTCGCTGAACAAGTGATAGTGACAGTGATGAAGATGCGAATGTGGCAAGATTGCGATGACGAGTGGTTGTTTTGGAATAGGATGCAGCGATGAAGGAAGCTCAGATTTCATCGTTGCAATAAGACTCTGCCCTGAAAGAAGCTCAGATTTCCTCTCTTCAGGCCCAAATCTCTAGTAGGGATCAAACAATAGATCAGCTGCAAGGTGATTTGGGAATGTTAATGTCTGTCGTGCACGATCTGAAGGCGAAGCTGGAGAAAAAGTTTGGAAATGAATTCATTGATAAAGAAGATGAATAATTTAATGTTGGTCGTCCAGTGCAAACTCCTGAAGAAAGAGCAGTAGCGAATGCAGCAGCAGACGCAGAACATGAAGCTGGCTTAAATGCCTATCTGGTCGCTGAGCCAAAGAAGAAAAGCAGCAAGCCAAAGAAGAAAAAACAAAGCAACAAACAGATGTTGGTGATGAAGAACCAAGACTTGAATCCTCTAGATGAAAACTTCCAGCTCAAAGATCTAACAAAGAGGCCTCATAGATATGTGATGGAATTGGGATCGAGCTACTATGATAAAGTGGGAAACAAGTCTGCGGTCGCTAGCTGGAGGTACGAACATAACAAGAATATGTGGTTGATCACACGTGAGAGCGGGCATCGGGAGTATTATGCAAAGGAATCCCAGTTTGAGTCGTGGACGAAGATCGACTTGAAAAGTCTTCTATGTGCCCCATATCATGATCCAGAGCCAAATCAAAGAAGCAGAGGTTGGGCATTTCATTCAAGACTTGAGAAGGAAGTGAAAAGCAACTTCGCAACTATGAAGACTGCTGAATCAGAGATCAGAAGAAACCCTGGTGTTCGTGATCCTTTCACCAAGAGAACAGTTAAATCTGTCATCTGGCCTCCGACTGACAAAGAAAAGATCATCCCCATCTCTCGCAAGTTTGAAAAGGGAATTCTCAAGAATTTCAAGTTCTAGGCGTATGACACCAAGACGACCGAAGCTGTGATTGTGACTCAAGAGCAATCCATCCGAATTCCAAAGTCCTATGATCTGATGAGTTTTCATGAGGAAGACATCCTGGTTCTATCCAATCATCAAATTCGTTGTAATGACATAAAGTTTGTGCGAAGGAATGGACGAGTGCTGCTGCAAACATACTGTGACATCATTTGTTTGCTGAACCATTGCCAGATCTGGGCGCCGCAAAACTGATGCAGCTACTAATCCAGTAAACCTAGGGGAGATTGTTAGACCCTTATTAGGTTTATGGATTAGTGGCTAAGTGGATTAGTGGCTTTGTGTGTTAGTGGATATGGAATGGGCTATTTATGGTAATGGGCCTAGGGTTTTGGGAGCATCCTCCCTAAACACTTTCTATAAATAGTAAATTGTAATTAGGTCATTAGAGTTGGTGACATCAAGAATATCTTGTATTTGACAAGCTTTTGTATGCAAGATCTATAATCATCAATCAAGAATCTTTCTACTTCCTCTCCTTTCTTTGAATCGTTACTTGTTTGTGTGATTCCGCCACCAAACAAGCTTGTGTGATCTCGTTTCGGGACTTACATTACATATTTAAGTTTATGCTATAGGTTATATCTAAAAATTTAAATTATGGCATTCATGTTTTCGTCTTCTGCTTTTTTAGTTATGCTTCTTTGAAATTTGTTAAAAGTTGGGGAAGGCAGTATTAGTTTTGGGTTGCAAGTTAGACCCTTTTAAGAACTTCCACAATGTTTTTAAGTTAATTAGTAGGTAACAGGATGGTACGTTGCTTTGGTTTTGTGACAGTAGCATAAACTAAAAAGTTTTGAATTGGATATAAGTGCTTAATTTTGGTGAGGTTTAATTTTATTTAGGTGGTGTTTGTTTTTTCAGATGTAAAAGGTCTGCAGTCTGTGGACCACATCTGCAAACGTCTGAACAAGAAGAGGTGGACCAAATGTCTGAAGAGTGTAATAAAAAGAGTGTTTGATTTTCTAACATCTTCACCCCAAATCTGCAAACATATTCTCCCTTTCTCTTCAGGATTCAAATCCCCATCACCACCACCACTCTTATTCGGTTGTATATCCTCCGGTTTAATCAGTCCTGTCACACCCCGATATTTTAACCACAAACCGATGGGCCCGGTGGGGAGTATCGTGACGTAGTTGATATCATCATACACAATTAAACACAATTATAGCACAACGGAAGGCTTGGAAGTTATTTACTATTACAACCCAAAATGTTCAAAGTTCAAAATGAAAGAATATACAGACGGTTGTAAAAGATATCCACAGGCGGACCATTAAAACAAATACATAAAACAGAGTTTGACAGACTTTAGGCATCACAGGATTTGCAAGATCCTCTTAATAAACGCCAAGTAGCTCCAGCCTAGTTCGTGAGGTACCTGTCACTTAGTCTTTGGAAAATACGTTAGTTTTCACTGGTAAATACAATTAACTGACTCATTTGGAAACATTTATGAAAATTGGTTTAGGCGCACAAGGCACAAAATCTTTTATAACTTGGGATAATTTTATTTAAAATCTTGTATACAGATTTACATGTTTGTCATACATTTGGGGACGGTTTGGAAACCGGACATGATTAACTGACTCACCATTTTTTAAACCCACAAAGTAGTTATCCCCAACTTGTGGGTAATTTATTATTTAGCATTTGCATCTATCGGGTGTATGCCTACACCCCGTGCATAGGTCGTGGCCATTAATAATTTAAATGAGCCAAGGATATCCAGGATACGGTCGTTAACTCCCAATGTTTATGTTATCAAACAAAACAGATTAAAACGGGTTATGCAAATTTATTAATCATAATCCGACCAAATGATCCCATACCCGACCAAGCAATAATATTTTACCGTATCCCAAGCCCGTATAAGGGAAAATAAGTTAAAAGTATTTACCTGAGTTAATTATGCAAAAGATGCTACTCAGCCGTATATTTCAAAGACTTTATGCAAGTATCTTCTACAGAGGCTACTTAATCTGTAAGGAAGGTTTTATTAACCTATTAGGATACTAACGGGTCTTATTTAAGTCAAAGACTTAGACAGGTTAGTTTTAAGGATACTTTACGGTTCGAAACGCTAGATTAAGTGGAGACCGGAATTGAATGTAATTTAGACCTAACAAGTATGATGACTTGTATAATATGGGTAAACTAAATACATTCTGGATTTTGAAGTTTAGATGATAAGATTAAACCCGTTTCGGTTAATTTATGCAAACTAGTTACATAAACCGAACCGAATGCGTATAAGCATAACGGGTAACCGAATGAGTCATATACAAGTCCCATATGTTATTATGCTTAAAATATGTTAAGACATCAGTAGGATGTCAACATGTATGCCCAAAAAGATTTTAATACCGAATTAGGCCCCATAAGGGCATTTTGGTCATTTTATTCGCAAAAAGGTATTGTCGTCAATTACAAGCTTTATACACAAACTCTATGTTAAGGTCAGTATATAATCTGACCCAACATTCCAAAAGTTTCTAAAAATGATATCAACAGTAGGTAATGATTTTTAAGTCAAATTTATGTTTAAAGCTTGATTTATATACCAAAGGGCATTTTAGTCTTTAGAAAAGCTTAATTTACGATCATTAGCATAACATCAGTTTATGATCTGATTGTAAGTGTCAAAATACTTTAATTATGTTTACTAATCAGTACTTAATCCATTTGCATGTTCATTTATTCAAAAATCTCATTTTTAGACCATAAGGGCATATTAGTCAATAATAAGCATAATAACGGAAAAATGCATATAATTTAGATTAATAAGTGACCATGTAATATAACCTCAGAGGGTTATACTACAACATTATATGGTCACACTGGAAGCTTAATACATAAAGGAATTAAGCTAAATCGGGTCAAAACTGAAAGTCAAAGCAAAAGTCAAGCTGTTGCGACTTTTGGTTGCGAACCGAGCATAAACTTAGAATTGTCGGGTTGAACATGTTTAGACATATTCTAATAATATCTACCAAGTTATTAAAGTGACAAAACATTATTTATAACCTCTACATTATCAAATTTGATTTTTATTTAAAAAACTGGCTAGTTTGACTTTTTATTTAATTACTTTGACCCGACAACTAACTATGTAAACTTAATAATTAGGAGGTGCCCTTTTGAGGGATTAACACCTACCTAATTACGATCACGTAGCCATATTCTCCTCGAACAATGGCTGGACCATTCAGGTCTAAACCGAAAGTCAAAACCGTTTTGCGGCAACCTTGACTTTCGGTCTTTAAACGCATAAAAACCGAACTAGAGTGGCTAAGGACACTTAGAAAGGGTCCTAGCTCGAACTTTAAACTAGAAGGAGCTTCCTTTTTTATCAGGAACCTCAGAGAGAGTGAGAAGAGATGATTTTGAAAGGTGTAAGGAATGAAGGCAACATGAGGGTGCTATTTATAGTTGAGGAGGGTGTTCAAGGATCAAGCCAGGTGTTCTCAGATGTTCTTGGATGCCTCCAGGTGTCCCTACACGAGCTATGAACCAGCATGCAGCCCCTTGTATTGAATCAATGGTTTTGGAAGCTTATGTGTGGTGAACAAGCAAAAATTCACCCAGATACAGTCCTTACGAACCGTAAGCAGGAACCTCATACGGTCCATAACCGCTTGATCAGCGAACCAGATTTTGAAAAATTACATATTTGGTCCCTCAACTTATATAATCTCAATTAGGGCCTTGTAGCTTGTAAAATACCACTTCTAACTGATTTTGGGCATACATGGGAGCGTGAATAAATATTCTAAGGTTCTCGGTTCGTCGGTAGACCATCCGGAGATACTAGTTTCTCTCGTTGACGCTTTTAACCCTTCTTTTTGAAACCTTGCACATTATATCGTGTAACGATACCAAAACTTTTCATATTCAATATCAAGCATTCCCGAGAGCATGATTTAACATTATGAAGCCCCGGGTTTGATAAAAGGTCACTCAGAGGCATAAGTTTAGCATGTTGACACTTTTAGTCCCTCCGCATAGGTATTTTCATTAATTGTCAACTTTAGTCCTTCAAGATTAATCTTTTACACGTTTTAGGGTTTGGGACACGTGTTGTCACGGCCCCCGACCCCACCCTGGGAGCGAGAGCCGTGAACCAGTCAGATGGTATTGGTGTTTATTAATTACGCAGCGGAAAATTTTTCATCAGGATCGTAGTTAGGAAATAATTTCAGAGTTTATAAAACACCAACTTTTAATATTAAATAAATGGGCTCAAACCCATATTCAATTCAATTGTTTTTATAGGGATAAACCCAAATAAATAAAACATAATTTTCTTCTTTTATTATAGCCACTTTATTTAAGCCTTCAGTGCTCCATAGCTGGCTTCTACTATCCTTACATCAAGTTACCTGAAACGTATTTTGAAAACATTTTATCAGTAATAAATACTGGCGAGTTCATTCCATTTTATAAAATATATTGTTATACTTTACAGCATCAAGGTTTTTATATTTGTTTATATTTACCCAAAAACTCAATCAGTATTTGTCACATGGTGGCAGTTCCGATGTGACGGTGGTCATATCACTCATTGGTTAACTTTCGTCCAATAGTGAATTTATCAAGTAATTATATTTTATTATTATTCAAAGTATCTGTCACTAGGCGATTCATGTGACGGTGGTCATATCACTGTTGATCATTCTTTCAACTAGTGACTCGGGTCATATTACTGTTGATCATTCTCTCAACTAGTAATTGTGGTCATATCACTGTTGATCATTCTTTCAACTAGTGACTCTGGTCATAACACTGTTGATCGTTCTCTCAACTAGTGCCTTTGGTCATGTCACTGTTGATCATTCTCTCAACTAGTGACTCGGGTCATATTACTGTTGATCATTCTCTCAACTAGTAATTGTGGTCATATCATTGTTGATCATTCTTTCAACTAGTGACTCTGGTCATAACACTGTTGATCATTCTCTCAACTAGTGCCTTTGGTCATTTCACTGTTGATCATTCTCTCAACTAGTGACTCTGGACTTAGTAGTGTCCCGTGACATTACTTTGTCAAATATATTTTCTATGGCACAAAACCAATTAGCCCAGAAAATGAAATATATCATTTTCTATCAAATTAATAGTTATAACTTTATTAAATATAATATATTAATTAAATGTATTAACGTGACTGTTTATGTGATATATTGGTTAATGTTATATTGATTACATTTTAACAACTTGAGTGGTAATATGATTAATTTTGACATAATGTAAATTTAATGTTTCAATATAAGTTTATATATTAATAGGTGTATTTAATAAATACATTTACGGTTGTATTAATATTGAATGTTCAATACTTTATGTGATATAACTTAAACATGATAAGAAACTTCTTAATTAATATATATCATCTTAGCACTCAACGATATTATGCTAAGAAAATAACAGTGGTATATATATTTATTTTAATATTATATTAAAACCTGTTAATTTGTTATATATCAATATGATTACTAATGTTTCAGTATATTACAAAGCTTTATTTTATATATACACTATTTAGATTTATTTCAATCATACACTAAATTTATTAATTATTTAATGTAAAAATAATATTAGTTATAAGTTATGGCCACTGGGGCACAATTTCCCCCGTTTTTGTGGTCATGCTACTATTGGCTAACATTTTGGCCAATAGTAACGAGGGTCAAATAATGTATAAAACCTCCCATACCGGCAGTTATTGCAGAATACAAAAAATTTAATTACTGTAAGTATAACTGATAAACATTTAGTATTTTGGAAAACATTTTTTTTAATATAACTGTATCACAAAAAGGTGACAAAACTGTGAGAAAAGAGAATGGACTCACTTTGTAACTTTAGGGTTCAACTAGAAAGCCGCCTGGTAGAATCTTGGGTATAACTTCTGAGCTATTTTAAATATATATATATATATATATATATATATATTTGCACTCGTGTTAAGTATAGTAACCCTAATTCAACCTTATCCCTATGTCACGAGACAGAACCCCAACGAACTTAGTCGGGCAGAGCCTTGACATGCGTTATGGGGCTCCAGATCAATCGGAGAGGGTATCAGTGATCGGGAGTTAAAACATTTAAAACGGGGCAGGTCTTTATTATTATTATTATTTAAGAAAAGAAAAATATAAAGAGATTCGTGAAAGGTTGAGACATGGAGGACAAAGAGAAAGAAGCAATTGAGATGTGCTCTATTTGTTGATATATATATACTGAAAAATTACTTGGAGTGGAAGCTTAACACACACACACACACACGTAGACATAGGGCATTAAATGCCTACATTCCCTTTCATTCTATGCATACACGTACACAACTTTAAAAATTCAAAATTCTATATATTTTTTTTCTTTTGATTATCTCGACACGTACACACACAATTCAAACAAAATCTCAAATGTTAAATTTATTATTATTTTATTATATATATATATATATATTATAATTAATTTAACTGCTTCACTTATTTGGCACGTATAATTTCTAAAATATAACGTTTTATAAAACAATGAATATGTCATTAGAACGAGAATATTGGTATCTACATTTTGAACCAAGTTTCATTAAAAACGGAGTAAGTTCAAATATAATGTATTTTTATTATATAATTATTAAACGGTTCCTAGGCACGTCTAGGTACTTCATATTTCTAATAGTCAACTTACCCGTAGTCTACCCGTTTAATAATATGAGTTTTTATATACTTTTATTTTAATAGAAAGGTCACCCATATACAGGTCAATTAATTAGTATAACATTCCAACAAACTATATATAAAATAGTTTTAAAACTATTTGGGTCGAATAATTATATTAAAAATAAAACTAGTTACTAGTAGCTAATAAATTTAAACAAACCTATAATTCTTATATGATAAAAATGGATATGTTACATCCTCCCTACCTTGTTTTAAATCTCGTCCTCGAGATTTGGGCTACGATGTCTTCTTAAAGTTATGTCACGTCTTAGTCAATAAGAATAGTATTAAGGTAAATGGTACAGAATCAAAATATCAAATTTTGTGAATATGAGTTGTACAATAAATAGGATTCAATGGTTCAACTGAATTACTAAAAAAAATCGATGTCAAACGAACGAGATGAATGATTTAATTTCCAAGGTGACTAGGTTCAGGTCAAAAGAGATATATGATCAATAGATATCTAAATTCAATGTTTACAAGTTGTAAGTGACTTTAGGAACAATAGAATTCATTGTCAAAGGAAACTTACTTTGATTGTCAACCGAGGAAGATTTAGAATCAACAAGCTCAAAATGAAATAGAAGCACGAAAATAATTTGTCAACTATCAAACCATGATATGAGAAAAATCAGTGTGTTGAGATGATTGAATTGCAAGGATACACCGAAATACAATAGAGTTTAGTGTATCATTGTCTTAATACATAATTGGATTAAGACTATTTTCAATAATGAGTCAAACGAAAGACATACGTGGTTTTGAATGATTCGTATGATTATGATTAGCCCAAGCTACAAGTTTATATCAACGCCGCAAGGTGTCGTAATGATTGAAATAGTTCAATAATTACGGTGACCGAACAAATTCACCATTTTTGAAATCAACTGAAAGTTTTAATGAAGTAAATTTGGATATTCATTTCAAATAAATCTTATAGGATTTTCAAGTGATGATGAATAGACCAAATGAATATTATAGAATTTTTTCGATTAATGATGAAAGAAACGTTAAGAGGTACACCGAAATATGATATGAATTTGTGTACTCTTATCTTAACACATAATTGTATTAAGACTGTTTAAGATAATGAGCCAACAAAAATTAAATAATTAAATCCGTACATCAGGTGTGAAAATGAAATTAGCTCAAGCTTCAAATTAAAGAAAACGCCACCACAAGGTGTCGTAACCAAAAACAGGATTCAATGAAGATGAAGACCAAACAAGTCTATTATGGTTCTGAATAAATGAGGTACTTGACAGGATGCATTTATTTTATAAACTTTGATTTGTACTTGGGTTAAATAATAACTTAACTTAGATATTACATATCAGCGATTACGTCTGGAATCATTTCTGCTTCTTGCGTAGTAAGTACGAATGCCCGCGCGTTCTTCTTAGCTCCGTCTGTTTTTCTGGCCTTGTTGTCGGGTGCTTTGGTCAGTTTCGGGCAATATGGTTTGATGTGTCCTGTATCTCTGCAATTGTAACAAATATTAGTTTTCCGTGTACATTCTTCCTCTATATGCCCGGCCATCTTGCAGAAGTCACAGTAGGGAGTTCTCCTAAAATGACATCTTCCTGAATGCTTTTTGTTACAGCTTCTTGTTAGGTCCCGGTTTGATCCGTTTCGATTGCGTAACGAACTCGTGCGACGTGCGGAATCCGTGCACGAGCAAGATCGAACACACGTGATGTAATATAAACTGTGATTCTTTGATAGATTTGATAACGTACAAGAACCTGAATCACGTGCACGAGCTTTCTCTCTCTAGAGTTTCTCTCTCTAGAACCTATGCTCTCCTAAGCTCTAAATGGCAAATGTCACCAAAAGTTATAAATCTAAGCCCTAAAACCTCTATTTATAGGCAAAGGATATAAGGAGAATCTCCTTATTTACATAAATGCCACCTTGCCCTTTTCTATCTAAAATCACTAAAAAGCCTAGATTTAATCTGTTTCTGCTACGATCTTGAGATGACGGAGGCGATAGACATACTGCACTAACAGACTCCCCCTTGGATATTGCCGCAGTCAATCTCAAACATTCAGACTCGTAGCTTCTTTTCTTTCTCTCTCTCTATCTCGAACAGAATCCCGGTGGATCTGTTTTCAGCTTCAGCTCCCCCTTTCGGTAGACTCTTCAGGCTCCCCCTTTCGTCAAGCTTCCGTGCTTTGGGATCGACACCTGGCTTTTCGGTTACAAGCTCCTCCAGAATAGTTCCTGGGTCCTTGAATGCACGCTTCCCTTTGCGTTGAGCTCGTCTTCAGACTCCCCCTTAAACTCGGCTGTCGGGATCGTAGTCTGGTACAACATCTGCAATTCTCAAACATTCATAAGTAACAACGTTTTAAACTTCCAGGATTGAAAACCTGGCTCTCTCAGCTTTTGCTAAAATATTTTACAATGAAAGCATTTTCAGTTGTCCAGGTATCGTAACCTGGCACTATTAAACTTTCTAAATCAAGATCCTGGGACTAAGATATAATAACATGAAATATATCCAGGAAAACATGATTTTCTCCCCTATCAACAATCTTCAAGGATTTGGCAGTTTCAACGAACCGGATCGGAAACTAGTTCTTTTACAGAATTTAACAATCTAAGCATCCAAATCCCTCACAGTTAATCATCCAAGTCCAAATTAATGACCTTGGAGATATCACAAACTGTTTTTGATTTTTGATTTTAAAACATCAAGTTTCAAATTAATGAACTTGTTTTATTTTCAGAAACACAATCAACATACTCAGATTTTGAAACTCAGTATTTCATACATCGGTTGTCGAAAATAAAGCAGAATCAAAAATCTTTTTGTATTTTTCTGAAATATAAAGCAGTAAAGAAATATGTACAAACATATTTACAGACAATATTTTTGTTTGAGTTTGCGTCAGAGGATCATATCAGTTTTTGACAAGTCACAAGTACCGTTGAGCTTATTTTCACATTAAGAATTAAACAACTCACTTAGATTGTCGATATACTGATCCACTTAAATTTTCACACAAAGTTCAACTGATTCAGGATACGAATTAGGTGTATTAAGAACTTAAACTCATTCATGTGTCCCACCTCTTGAATATACTCCCGTATCCAGATCCCAATATTCAGTCTTACAGGTAATTATAACACAAATGATATCTGTAAGGGGTTAATAAATTATGAAGAATCATGAGAGCTCAGGTCAGAACTACCGTTCAGCAGAGAGATCATGACTCAACTTTTAGGTGTGTCCCCTTTAGAGGATCTTTTTACAACAGCATTGCTAAGCAATTTTATTGTCTTATCATATATGCTGAGGGCGGCGCTTTTTCAAGCATTGCAGAAAGTATTATCCAAGGACTAGGTCAGAACTACCGTTCAGCAGAAGTCCCGGAATAATACCCCAGACATCATTGAGTATAAAGACCTAGTATATCAGATTATGAGACCTTTCAAACGAGATTTCAGGGGTTACCAATATATCCAAGTAGTGTTCCCCACGAAATAAGCAAGTTTGAATTTAAGTTTATATCCCGAAAAAGTTTACTAAATGTATAAAAACCTATCGGCATATCATCAGTGAGACTGTTTAACGCTATATAATCAATACATTTCTTTAGCATATTGTAACTGTCTACTGATGTACTATCATTTCCTCTTTTTACACAAAAACTCAATTTTGAATTTTATCATGTTTTTGGCTTTTTCAACTTTTCTAATGTTTTTGGATTTTCTGACGACAAGAACAAGCACCACGAATCACTTTTACAACTTTCTCTCTCTAGTTTCTCTCTCTAACCTTCAAAGCTCCAAAGTTGCAAAAGGGCAAAAGTTCCTAAATGAAACCCTAAGGCTCCTATTTATAGGCCAAGGCTTATAAGGAGAGTTCCCCTTATTTACAATAATGCCACCTTGCCTTTTCTATCTAATATTACAATATAAGCACAAAACTTAATCTATTTCAGCTACGGTCTTGAGATGACGGAGGCGATAGACATACTGCACTAACACTTCTGCAGATAGGTTACTCCAATGACGGTTCAGTTCCTGTCTTCTTGAATTCTTGGGAAATTTTCTGGGCTAACTCTTTCTTCTTGTTTTCTTCTTTTGTACGGATTAGTCCATCTGTCAGGGTGTTAGCGAGTTCAACCGTTTATTCAATAGTATGTGGTCTAGCGGCCTTGACCATGTCTCGGATTTCACTAACTAATCCCCAAATATAACGAGAAATTAGTACGGATTCTGGCAAAGCCAGAGTTGGTACCAGTCTTGCATATTCGAAGAATGTTGTCGTATATTCACGACAGTTCACATCTATCATTTTATGATTTAGGAACTCGTTAGCCATTCGTTCCTTTTCATAAGGAGGACAAAATTTCCTTTCTGTCATTTCCTTAAATTTTTCCCAGCTCATGGCATAAGCCAAGTCACTTCCTTTTGCCTGAAGAATTATATTCCACCATTCTAAGGCTTCTTCCTTAAAGAGGTTGGACGCATACATCACCTTATCTTCTTCGGCACATTTGCTGATTTTAAGAACAGCTTCCGTCTTTTCCAACCATCGCAGAGCAGTCGTGGCTCCTTCACTGCCTGCGAACTCAGTTGGTTTACAAG
Source organism: Helianthus tuberosus (assembly GCA_030545235.1). Taxonomy (NCBI): domain Eukaryota; kingdom Viridiplantae; phylum Streptophyta; class Magnoliopsida; order Asterales; family Asteraceae; genus Helianthus; species Helianthus tuberosus. The sequence goes on from CM060377.1 coordinate 109,507,923, forward strand.
CTAGAAATTCTTTATGGGTACACCTGACAGTCATTGCCTTCATTTTCTTGGGAAATGGGGTTTTGATAGTTTCGTCATTGCCTCCATTGACACTATGGCTAAAACTTTCGTCACGAGTATGCTTGCTATTTACAACTTTGGTGGGTTCTACGGGGTTTTTAACAGCTTTAATTATTAAAGGTAAAGCATTAGCTATTCCTTGGGCTATCATATTTTCTATAGCATTTTTATCCAAAGGATTTTCATTATTAGCATGAATTTCTGGATTATGTGATACTTCATTCGACATCTGAATTGCAAACATTTTCACTTATTAATATCACAGAATAATTAAAACAAAATGATACTTTCAAGAATCATATGGCATATATATATATATATATATACATATATTTAAAATAACACATAGGTTATTTTGTATTAATTTCCTAACTTTATTATTTCATATTAGGTATTAAAAGAACACCTAAATAGCTTAAACAAGTGGCTATGATATCACCTTCTGTCATGGCCCCCGACCCCACCGTGGGAACGAGAGCCGTGAACCAGTCAGATGGTATCGGTGTTTATTAATTACGCAGCGGAAAAATTTTCATCAGGATCGAAGTTAGGAAATAATTTCAGAGTTCATAAAACACCAACTTTTAATATTAAATAAATGGGCTCAAACCCATATTCAATTCAATTGTTTTTATAGGGATAAACCCAAAAAAATAAAACATGATTTTCTTCTTTTATTATAGCCACTTTATTTAAGCCTTCAGTGCTCCATAGCTGGCTTCTACTATCCTTACATCAAGTTACCTGAAACGTATTTTGAAAACATTTTATCAGTAATAAATACTGGCGCGTTCATTCCATTTTATAAAATATATTGTTATACTTTACAGCATCAAGGTTTTTATATTTGTTTATATTTACCCAAAAACTCAATCAGTATTTGTCACATGGTGGCAGTTCCGATGTGACAGTGGTCATATCACTCATTGCTAACTTTCGTCCAATAGTGAATTTATCAAGTAATTATATTTTATTATTATTCAAAGTATCTGTCACTAGGCGATTCCTGTGACGGTGGTCATATCACTGTTGATCATTCTTTCAACTAGTGACTCGGGTCATATTACTGTTGATCATTCTCTCAACTAGTAATTGTGGTCATATCACTGTTGATCATTCTTTCAACTAGTGACTCTGGTCATAACACTGTTGATCGTTCTCTCAACTAGTGCCTTTGGTCATGTCACTGTTGATCATTCTCTCAACTAGTGACTCAGGTCATATTACTGTTGATCATTCTCTCAACTAGTAATTGTGGTCATATCACTGTTGATCATTCTTTCAACTAGTGACTCTAGTCATAACATTGTTGATCATTCTCTCAACTAGTGCCTTTGGTTATGTCACTGTTGATCATTCTCTCAACTAGTGACTCTGGACTTAGTAGTGTCACGTGACATTACTTTGTCAAATATATTTTCTATGGCACAAAACCAATTAGCCCAGAAAATGAAATATATCATTTTCTATCAAATTAATAACTATAACTTTATTAAATATAATATATTAATTAAATATATTAACGTGACTGTTTATGTGATATATTGGTTAATGTTATATTGATTACATTTTAACAACTTGAGTGGTAATATGATTAATTTTGACATAATGTAAATTTAATGTTTCAATATAAGTTTATAAATTAACAGGTGTATTTAATAAATACATTTACAGTTGTATTAATATTGAATGTTCAATACTTTATGTGATATAACTTAAACATGATAAGAAACTTCTTAATTAATATATATCATCTTAGCACTCAACGATATTATGCTAAGAAAATAACAGTGGTATATATATTTATTTTAATATTATATTAAAACCTGTTAATTTGTTATATATCAATATGATTACTAATGTTTCAGTATATTACAAAGCTTTATTTTATATATACACTATTTAGATTTATTTCAATCATACACTAAATTTATTAATTATTTAATGTAAAAATAATATTAGTTATAGGCTATGGCCACTGGGGCACAATTTCACCCGTTTTTGTGGTCATGCTACTATTGGCTAACATTTTGGCCAATAGTAACGAGGGTCAAATAATGTATAAAACCTCACATACCGGCAGTTATTGCAGAATACAAAAATTTTAATTACTGTAAGTATAACTGATAAACATTTAGTATTTTGGAAAACATTTTTTTAATATAACTGTATCACAAAAAGGTGATAAAACTGTGAGAAAAGAGAATAGACTCACTTTGTAACTTTAGAGTTCAACTAGAAAGCCTCCTGGTAGAATTTTGGGTATAACTTCTGAGCTATTTTAAATATATATATATATATATATTTGCACTCGTGTTAAGTATAGTAACCCTAATTCAACCTTATCCCTATGTCACGAGACAGAACCCCAACGAACTTAGTCGGGCAGAGCCTTGACATGCGTTATGGGGCTCCAGATCAATCGGAGAGGGTATCAGTGATCGGGAGTTAAAACACTTAAAACGGGGCAGGGCTTTATTATTATTATTATTATTTAAGAAAAGAAAAATATAAAGAGATTCGTGAGAGGTCGAGACATGGAGGACAAAGAGAAAGAAGCAATTGAGATGTGCTCTATTTGTTGATATATATACTGAAAAATTACTTGGAGTGGAAGCTTAACACACACACACACGTAGACATAGGGCATTAAATGCCTACATTCCCTTTCATTCTATGCATACACGTACACAACTTTAAAAATTCAAAATTCTACATTTTTTTTCTTTTGATTATCTCGACACGTACACACACAATTCAAACAAAATCTCAAATGTTAAATTTATTATTATATATATATATATATATATATATATATATATATATATATATATATTATAATTAATTTAACTGCTTTACTTATTTGGCGCGTATAATTTCTAAAATATAACGTTTTATAAAACAATGAATATGTCATTAGAACGAGAATATTGGTATCTACATTTTGAACCAAGCTTCATTAAAAACGGAGTAAGTTCAAATATAATGTATATTTATTATATAATTATTAAACGGTTCCTAGGCACGTCTAGGTACTTCATATTTCTAATAGTCAACTTACCCGTAGTCTACCCGTTTAATAATATGAGTTTTTATATACTTTTATTTTAATAGAAAGGTCACCCATATACAGGCCAATTAATTAGTATAACATTCCAACCAACTATATATAAAATAGTTTTAAAACTATTTGGGTCGAATAATTATATTAAAAATAAAACTAGTTACTAGTGGCTAATAAATTTAAACAAACCTATAATTCTTATATGATAAAAATGGATATGTTACACGTGTCTTCACATAATTAGACACGATTTTTACGAGGTGTTACATCCTCACCCCCTTAAAAGAAATCTTAACCCCGAGATTTACTGAAATAAGTGAGGGTACTTTTATCGCATAGAGGACTCAACCTCCCACGTATACTCAGGGCCTCTACGGGCATCCCATTTTACTTTCACAATCGGTACATGCTTCCTTCGGAGCTTTTTAACCTGTCGATCCTCGATCGATAAAGGTCTTTCAATAAACCTCAGGCTTTCATCTATCTGTACGTCTTTATGAGACATTGCTAGCGATTCATCAGCTAGACACTTCTTTAAGTTACAGACGTGGAACACATTGTGAATTCCACTAAGCTCCTCAGGCAAGTTCAGCTTATAAGCTACACTCCCGACACATTCAATGATCTCGAATGGCCCAATATACCTCGGGCTTAACTTGCCTTTCTTACCAAAACGCATCACACCTTTCCAGGGTGTTACCTTTAGTAAGACTTTGTCTCCTACCTCAAACTTTAGAGGTTTTCGCCTGTTATCTGCGCAACTTTTCTGCCTATCTCTGGCAGCCTTTAGGCGATCATGAATTTGGACAATCTTGTTTGTTGTTTCAAGGACTATCTCAGGTCTTGATAGTTGAGCTTCTCCAACTTCTGCCCAACAGACAGGCGTTCTACATTTTCTTCCATATAAAGCCTCAAAAGGCGCAGCCTGAATGCTGGTATGGTAACTGTTATTGTAGGATAGCTCAATTAAGAGAAGATGGTCATCCCAACTACCACCTAAATCAATGACACATGCGCGGAGCATGTCTTCTGATGTTTGAATTGTACGCTCACTTTGCTCATCCGTTTGAGGATGGTGAGTAGTACTGAAATTCAAATGAGTGCCTAATGATTGTTGGAAGCATTTCCAGAAATGAGAAGTGTATTTAGTATCTCTATCAGATACAATAGATACTGGCACTCCGTGGAGAGATACAATCTCGTCCACATATAACCGAGCTAGCTTATCGGAGCTATGAGTCTCCTTGATGGGTAAGAAATGAGCTGACTTAGTCAGTCTGTCAACTATGCCCATATTGTATCATTTCCTTGCCTAGTCTTAGGTAACTTGGTAATGAAATCCATGGTTATCATCTCCCACTTCCATGTGGGAAGTTCTAATTGTTGTAGTAATCCTGACGGCTTTTGATGTTTGGCTTTAATCTGTGCGCACGTCAGACATTTAGCTCCGTGTGTGGCTATGGATTTCTTCAAACCCATCCACCAATAGTTAGCCTTTAGATCTTGAAACATTTTGTCACCCCCAGGGTGCACTGAATATCTGGAGTTATGAGCTTCTTGGAGGATTAGGTCTCTAAGTCCCCCATGAATAGGAACCCAGATCCTACCATTAAATCTGAGGATTCCATCAACCCTAGGTGACAACTGATCAATAGTTGCACCCAATTTCTCATTTGGAAGGTTAGCCTCCAATACAGCTTCTTTCTGAGCAGCTAACAACATTTCATTCAAACTGTTCTTTAGTTCAATACTCTTAACATTAATCCGTATGGGTTTAACTCTTTCCTTTCGGCTTAGTGCATCAGCGACTACATTCGCTTTACTAGGATGGTAGCGAATCTCACAATCGTAGTCATTCAAGGTTTCCATCCAACGGCGTTGCCTCATATTGAGATCCTTTTTATTAAACAAGTGTTGGAGACTTTTGTGATCTGAGTATATCACACATTTAGTTCCATACAGGTAATGTCTCCATAGCTTAAGTGCGAATACAACGGCACCCGATTCCAAATCATGGGTGGTGTAATTCTTTTCATGTACTTTCAGTTGTCGTGATGCGTAGGCAATCACTTTGCCTCTCTGCATAAGCACACAGCCCATGCCAGTGTGCGAAGCATCACAATAGACAACGAATTCTTCTATTCCTTCAAGCAATGTTAACACGGGAGCATTGCTCAACTTCTGCTTGAGGATTTCAAAAGACTCCTACTGTTTAGGACCCCAATCAAACTTCGCATTTTTACGGGTCAGAGTAGTTAGCGGTGCAGCTATCCTTTTAAAAGTTTTCGATGAACCTTCTACAATATCCTGCTAATCCCAGGAACCTGCGAATCTTAGTAGGTGTCTTAGGTGCTTCCCAGTTCATGATTCATTCTATTTTAGCGGGATCCACTTGGATACCACGCTCGCTTACAACATGTCCAAGAAATTGGACTTCGCGAAGCCAGAATTCGCACTTGGAGAATTTAGCCTAAAGCTTCTCCTGTTGTAGCAGTCCTAGGATGCACCGAAGGTGTTTCTCATGATCAGCTTGATTACGAGAATAGATAAGTATGTCATCTATAAAGACGATGACAAACTTATCTAGGTACGGCTTGCAGACTTGATTCATGAGGTCCATGAATGCTGCAGGTGCGTTAGTGAGCCCGAAAGGCATCACTAAGAACTCATAGTGGTCGTACCTTGTCCTAAACGTGGTTTTAGGTACATCTTCAGTTCTAACTTTGAGTTGATGATACCCTGACCTTAAATCAATCTTCGAGAAGAAGCTTGCCCCTTGAAGTTGATCAAACAGATCGTCGATCCTGGGCAATGGATAACAGTTCTTGATTGTTACCTTGTTTAGCTCGCGGTAATCAATGCACAGACACATTGAACCATCTTTCTTTTTAACAAACTGGATGGGTGCTCCCCAAGGTGATGAGTTGGGTTGGGTTGTATAAAACCCTTTTCCAGTAATTCATCCAATTGGGTTCTCAGCTCTTTCATTTCTGTTGGTGCTAAACGATAAGGAGCTCGTGCAATGGGTGCTGCTCCTGGCAGGATGTCAATCCTGAACTCTACTTGCCTCTCAGGAAGTAATCCAGGTAGTTCGTCAGGGAAGACATCCGGGTACTCAGAAATGATTGGAATGTCTTCTATCTTGGGTTTCGGATCATCTACTATCACCTGTGCCATATAGATGACACATCCGCTCTTCAGGCACTTGGATGCTTTGAGTATAGATACATTGTCGAGCAATCCGTAGTGCGTATCTCCATGAATGGTGATCAACTCACCAGATGGGGTTTTGATATTAACTAGTTTCTTATCGCAGGCAATTTGGGTTTGGTTACGTGACAACCAATCCATGCCTAAAACTACATCAAACCCAACCAATTTCATTGGCAAAAGAGATAGCGGAATTGAATGATTCTTAATGGATATAAATCATCCATCAAGAAGAGTCGAAGCGATTTCTAAGGTATCATCAGCGAGTTTTACCTCATATTTAATGTCTAGAGTTTTAATAGGCAGATTCAGCAATTTACTAAACTTAAGGTCTACAAATGACTTATCTGCACCTGAATCAAATAAAACTCTAGCATAAATATCATTAAAGAGGAAGGTACCTGTTATAACTTTATCATCATTCACCGTCTCCTTGGCATTCATATGAAATACCCTAGCATTTGACTTCTTCGCCTCATCAGGCTTCTTGGTGTTCTTTGGGCAATTTGTCTTAATGTGCCCTTTTTCATTGCAACCGTAGCAGGTTGCATCCTTCAAATTTCGGCACTCCAAAGACTTGTGCCCTTTCTTCTTACAGATTCCATAAGGCTTGTCTTGTGGGTCTAGAGTGCATTTCCCGAAATGCCTCGTATCACAGTTCTTACACCTGGGCTTGTTACTAGATTGATCCTTTTTAAACCCAGAGTTTCCCTTCTTCTTCTTGCTTGACTGATGGGACTAATCATCCTCTCTCTTTCTCTTTCCATCCTCAGTGGCCCTCCTAGATTTACTCCTTATGACATCTAGAGTAAGAGACAGTGATAGATCTACAGCCGATCTATAAGTGGTAGGCTTTGAGGCCTTGACATTCCCCTTGATTTCAGGGGCTAAACCACAGATGAAGCGCGCAATGCGCTTAGGCTCTGGAGTGACCAGGTATGGAACGAGTCTGTACATTGAGTTAAAGCTGGTAACATAGGACCTGTAGTCCAGATCTTTCATAACCAAAGTGAGGAAATCAGTATCTACCTTCTCCACTTCATGTTGTGGACAGTAAGTATCTTTCACAAGCTCAACAAACTTAAACCATGTGAGGTTATACAAAGTAATTTTTCCCGTGGATTACACTAGAGCTTTCCACCATGTCAAGGCGTCACTGTTAAAAGACTGAGATACAAACTTAACAATATCATCCTTGGCACACCCACTTATATCAACAACTATCTCCATCTCATCAAGCCATTTCATACAATCAATGGCTCCTTTTTCCCCAGTGAAATCTCTCGGTTTACAAGAGATAAAATATTTGTATGTACAACCCTTGTTATACCGGGGAGCCTGATCAAATACGATCTGCTTTTGGGGTTCACTTTTCTGATTGGATGAATGTTGAGATTCATCCTTTTTCGACGTATGCGATTTTGAGAGGGACTTAGAATGGGTTTTCGATCAAGCATCACTCGAATCTTTAAGTACCTCGTTCACAGCTTTAGTAACCGCTGTATTTATCATGGCTTGCAGTTCAGCGCCAGTAATATTCAGCCTTGTATTATTATTCCCATCAACTTGGTGACTATGAGCTTCATCGGAGCCAGCCATAATGCAGATTTGAATGCTATAAGTCAATTAATAGTTTTTTCAGTTATCACATAGCGAATCATCGCAATTAATGATTGAATAGCCATGGTATGAAATAACCATTTAGGCCAATAAGTTTAATATTTATGAGGGAAGTATGTTTGAAATTATTTGATTATAAATAGCCTAGGTTACAAATGAACCATCAAGGGCATTTAAACAGGATATAATCCTTTATATTTATTAGACAGGGGACATAAGTCACAACTGTCAATGTCGTATAGACATTTTTATATAGCACAAAGGCTCATATCGAAGGACATTTAGATGGCACAAAATGCCTTGTCACTAGGATAATTTTAAATATGATTATGATCTTTTTAGATCGAAGGTTTTAAGGATCGAACATAGTTCATTTCCTTTTGACAAAAGTTATAGTCCATAACTATGTTTGTCATGAAAAACAATACAAATTGGCCCGTAGGCAGAATGAATAATATCTCAAAATGGATGTTTTGGTATAGACATCATATTTGATGATATTAGCCATGATTTACAACAATCATTTAGGCTATGTAAGGGTTTGGAAGAATCCAAGTACTTTGGAAGGCTGGTGTGGTTTCTCAAGCCACACTGCCAGGAGTGTCAACATGTTTTCGGATGTTAACAAGGATTTATTGTCTTAAGAGGGTTATACCATCATAGCCATTGATATTTTGGCTAGGTTATACCTTTAAGAACATCTTTTGAAATTTCTTTGGTAGATCAATTAAAATTGAAATGATTATTTGCATGTTGATGTAATGAAAATACATATATATAAATTTCAAAAGAAAATTCCACTAATAGTACTAAGGATTACAAAAACTGCCCTAAACGGGTCTTTGAATTAAATTGTCTATGCAGGGACTAAAAAGAAAGAAACAAGTCCTCGTAGGGACTAGTAATAAAAGAAATGTCCACGCAGGGACTTAATTTAAATAACAAATAAAAAATAAAATAAAATTCTTCAGTTATCTTTCTTCTTTCCCTTGATAAATTTTGCAAGACCTTTAAGAAACTTATGGGTCTTCCTATCACGCTCTTCCACCCTACGTTCAACTTCTTCCACCCTTTGCAAGATTTCTTCTTGTTGTTGTTGTTGAGGTGGAGGTTGAGGTTGTGGTTGTGGCTGATATGGAGAGTATTGATACCCTTGGACAGGATACCCAGTTGGGTATGCAGGCGGGAAAGGTGAAGGATAAAGGGTGTTAAAGTTAACTACTTCGACGTATGGGTCATAAGCATGTGGTTGGTAATTGTAACCAGTAGGAGCTTGTGGCTCGAACGGGTTATACCCAGTCATTTCTGGGTATGTCGGAATTGGGTTTTCAAAACCCGTTGGAGGTGGCGATGGTGCAAAGGTGGTCGGTGTGGTATCGATTTCCGGCACAGCATGTGAAGGTCCACCCATTTGTGGATCTTCAGGGATCTGAGGGTAATTGCTGGAAGCTTGAGGGGAGCTAATTCTTGGTCCCCCTCGCATGGACATGCGTGCGTTTCTCCTCCGTTTTGGTGGCTCAGGAGGTGGCAGAGGTGGTTCCTCCGCTGGTAGTGGTGGTGGTGTCATCGCCTGAAAGTGCGGCTCCTCTAATGGTAGTTGTGGTGGGGTGTTGTGGTATGAAGGGGTGTTTGAAAACTTCCACTGCCCCCACCATTCATTATAATTATCGGGACCTTGATAAGGAGATCCTGCAAAGGAAGAACCGATGGAGATATCTATAGGATGCGTAGGTGTCCCAGAAGGTGGCATTTCTGGATCTGGATCATCATCCAAATCCATGTCTTGTGAGAAGTGGTCATCAGGGCCCAACGGGTTAAATCCTGCTGGTGAATTGATATAATCATCAGGGTTAAAGTAACCATGTGAGTAAGACTGATGGGAAGTAGAATGATGTGATGAGTGGTGGGAATGGTGTGAGTGCAGCGATTGTTGCGAATGTTGGGGCTCGTCTGGTTGTGGCGGCCCGAAAGAGTGATGGTAGGAAGGTGAGGTGCTAAGCGAAATGGATTGCCTCGTTGGTTCAAGAGAATTCCTCCAATCGTCATACGGATCGGAGCTGAATGAAGCTGAAGGCGTACGTTGATGAGAGGGTCCGGCTTGACTGGATGGTCCCCCTCTCATGGGACCTTTTTCTCTACCTCTTACATGTGGCGGCATTTTATCAGTAAACCTGCCAAAAATCAAGAAAACAACATATAAACAAAATAAAGGTTAAGAATAATCCTAGGTCATTTGCCTAGACTCGGAAGTCTAAGGAATGTGCTATTGTGTCATTGAGATTAAACACAAAAGGCTAGTGTTTAATTCACTCAATGTTGGCTCTGATACCAACCTGTCACACCCCGATATTTTAACCATAAACCGGTGGGCCCGGTAAGGAGTATTATGACGTAGTTGATATCATCATAGACAATTAAACACAATTATAGCACAGCGGAAGGCTTGGAAGTTATTTACTATTACAACCCGAAATGTTCAAAGTTCAAAATGAAAGAATATACAGACGGTTGTAAAAGAGATCCACAGGCGGACCATTAAAACAAATAAATAAAACGGAGTTTGACAGACTTTAGGTATCTAAGGATTTGCAAGATCCTCTTAATAAACGCCAAGTAGCTCCAGCCTAGTTCGTGAGGTACCTGTCACTTAGTCTTTGTAAAATACGCCTGTTTTCACTGGTAAATACAATTAACTGACTCATTTGGAAACATTTATGAAAATTGGTTTAGGCGCACAAGGCACAAAATCTTTTATAACTTGGGATAATTTTATTTAAAATCTTGTATACAGATTAACATGTTTGTCATACATTTGGGGCCGGTTTGGAAACCGGACATGATTAACTGACTCACCACTTTATAAACCCACAAAGGAGTTATCCCCAACTTGTGGGTAATTTATTATTTAGCATTTTCATCTGTCGGGTGTATGCCTACACCCCATGCATAGGTCGTGGCCATTAATAATTTAAATGAGCCGAGGATATCCAGGACACGGTCGTTAACCCCAAATGTTTATGTCATCAAACAAAACAGATTAAAATGGGTTATGCGGATTTATTAATCACAATCCGACCAAATGATCCCATACCCGACCTAGCGGTAATATTCTACCGTATCCCAAGCCCGTATAAGGGAAAATAAGTTAAAAGTATTTACCTGAGTTAATTATGCAACAGATGCTACTCAGCCGTATATTTCTAAGACTTTATGCAAGTATCTTCTACTGAGGCTACTTAATCTGTAAGGAAGGTTTTATTAACCTGTTAGGATACTAATGGGTCTTATTTAAGTCAAAGACTTAGACCGGATAGTTTTAAGGATACTTTACGGTTCGAAACGCTAGATTAAGCGGAGACCGGAATTGAATGTAATTTAGACCCAACAAGTATGAAGACTTGTATAATATAGGTAAACTAAATACATTCTGGATTTTGAAGTTTAGAAAATAAGGTTAAACCCGTTTCGGTTAATTTATGCAAACTAGTTACATAAACCGAACCGAATACGTATAAGCATAACAGGTAGCCGAATGAGTCATATACAAGTCCCATATGTTATTATGCTTAAAATATATTAAGACATCAGTAGGATGTCAACATGTATGCCCAAAAAGATTTTAAAATCGAATTAGGCCCTATAAGGGCATTTTGGTCATTTTAGGATTTATAAAAGAGGTTTATAGGTAAACTGAAGTTCTGGTAAAAAACATTCTGTAAAAATATTTATTTTTTGATGTTATAACAGTAGGATATCATGCGTATGTGTGATTTACCATTTATGGCCAAATTATGTCTTAAAAGGGCATTTTGGTCATTTCACATATGCTTTTAAGGACATAATTGGAATTCTGAGTTCATGACTTATACCTACTATAAAAATATTTAAAATTATTTATAAAGTCAGTAGGTAACAAGTCTTGGGTGCTAAATATGGTTTAAAACCATACAATGCACCTAATTAGCGTAAAAGTCGATATTATACGATAATTACAAGGTTTATGTGATTCTGAGGTTTTGACCAGCCTTGAATGGTCAAAATATTTTATTCTTTTAGATCAGTAGGAAAAGGTTTTGCATATTAATTATATGTAAAACTTATTTTACTCGCAAAAAAGGTATTATCGTCAATTACAAGCTTTATACACGAAGTCTATGTTAAGGTCAGTATATAATCTGACCCAACATTCCAAAAATCCTAAAAATGATATCACAATAGTAGGTAAAGAGTTTTAAGTCAAATTTATGTTTAAAGCTTGATTTATATACCAAAGGGCATTTTAGTCTTTAGAAAAGCTTAATTTACGATCATTAGCATAACATTAGTTTATGATCAGATTGTAAGTGTCAAAATACACTAATTAGTACCTAATCCATTTGCATGTTCATTTATTTAAAAATCTCATTTTTAGACCATAAGGGCATATTGTAACACCCCGAAAACGGGTTTGGTAATTAAACCACGTTAATACTAAAAGACGGGTAAAGTACCGTTAGTGGTAAAATTAACCCGGTAAATATTAGGATTTTTAAATTAATAAACCTAATATTAAATAAAAATAGTATAAAGGCTTTTGATGAAATAAAGTTTATAGAAGGCCCGAGTTAACGGGACTCAAAATAAACTTAGTCATAATTTCCCCAGACCCACTGAGTTAACTAGGAATGTTTAACCTAGTTAATAAATGAGAACATTGCTATTAAAATAAATAGGTTGTGGCCTACTTAATAATGAACCAAACACGAGGGGTTAAAGTGGGATACCTGAAAGGTTATTTAAACAAATCAAAACACAAACACACACATACGTGTGTGTTCTAGATCAAGCAGGGGAAGCTCCCCATGGATCCAAACCCTAACCTTCAACAAATCCATCCGATTGAAGGGCCAAACGAAGCTTAAATTCACAACCGAACGTGAATTAACGATCACCCGAACAAGAGGATCATAAGGTATGTAAAATCTTGATGATTCGTGAAGTTTTAAAAATTGGATAATCATCCTAATCGTGAATTAGGCATGAATTAGAGAAGCTTTGGCTAGTTTAGTGATGTATATTGACTTAGGAGCAAAACCCTAAGTGAAAATCATACATAACATGCTATGAATTGAAGGATTGGATGATTTACCACACTAGGTTAAGTGGGTTTTAACCGTAGGAAGAACTTGATGATATAATTGTGTTTAGGTTCATCATATACGACTGTAATCAAGAAATACTTGAACAAAATAGTGTGTTCAAGTACATGATCATACTTACTAGGAAACGGGTGGTATGATAAAATGAAAATGATGATATATTCTTGATTAGAATGATGTTTAATATCATCACGTGTTAAAATGATTAAACCGGTAACATAAGAATGATGCTTATCGGATAATTGATAAAGTATATGATTGAATGATAAATTCGACATAAGAAGCGAAGGATGGAATAATCGTAAATGATTATGATTAATCTAACCATCTTACAATTACAATGATAGTTTGATGCTTGGCAAGCTAGGTGGAGGCTTGGGAAGGAAGCGGATCAAACGAATCAAAGAAAAAGAAAAAAGCATAATCCGGATGCAAGGTAAGTAAAGCTTACACTAGTCTTATATTCTAGAGTATTCTCTTATCGTATTAACTACAGATAAGATAAATACATAATTGAGAAATGATGTTCCGGCGTGTAGTCGTATGGAACAAGATAACTGAATAAGAAAAGAAACCATATTGATGGTTAAAAAGTAGTTAAATCAGTAATTCGATCATAACATGATCGAATGGAAAATGAACTTTTAATGGTTACCTAATACGGTAAATCAAAACAAACAATAAGGGTAAAACGGTAATTTGGTCACTCGTTTACAATAACCATTAGTTTTTGAAAGACACTTATGACGTAAACCATAATAGGACAAAAAGTGTTAAGAAATGAATTACAAGTAAAATGACCGCACGATGTAAATCAGAGCGAGTCATATAGTCGAGATGAAAATACATGTCATCTCGCTAATATAATCGGTCATTTAGACCAAACGGGTCAAAAGGTGAAGATACCACCTTTTGATAATATCGACTAATGATTTTTGTCGAGTTATATGATTTCAGGAATAAATGTCGAAATGATATTTGCATCACTATTACTTAGCAATTATTATAGCAAGACATTAAAACGGGTCAATACATTTACCCGAGCCAGGTATGTGTAATAAGAGTAATTACTCATTTAGAACATAAGGTTCAATGAGTATTAAATGAAGTCTTAGATAGAACATGGGTTACTTGAATGGGTAAACTGAATGTTTTAAATGAGGGTTGTTGCGTTTTGAAAAGCTTAGAGACTTTTCAAACAAGATCATAACTAAAAGAAGGATCATGGGTCAAACATGCTTTCAAAAGTCCTTCATCGTAAATGAAAGGCTAAAACGGACTAAAACGCCCTCGTAAGCTAAATTGGGCAAACAACCCTTAGAGGTTGTTTGGAAACGAGTTTTATGACCAAGTAAATACTTAGGATAAGTATAAAAAGAGAAAGATGTGAATCTTTGATCAAATGACTCGATATGAGTCTTTGCCGTAAATTAATGATCCGAGGGGTAAAACTCGGATTATATAGATCACCGCATTAAATCCACCACAGATATAGTTGTGGTGGAAGATCACACGATAAGAAATGTGGAAATGTTAAGTTAGAAACGAATAAATTCAATTCGTGCTTAAAATATGCTTAAAGGCCCTTAATGGGTCAAAATAAGCATATACGCGAAAATGGGTTTAAGAGTGTATATAAACCCGTGATTTGAACTTAATATGATAGACAATATAGAAATTATGAGGTTTATGAGAAATAGGGATCAAACAAACATGTTTGTTCGATAAAATTATGAATGGGTCTAAACTTTGTAAAAGAGCATTAAGCCGAAGGCTTAAAAGTCTAGAATTTTTTAATCCGGATTTCGGATGTTAACTCCATGCGATGGAGAATTAAATTACGATCACGTAGGAAAAAGAATCGTGTAAAACGGACAAATAACGAAAGAGTTATACTCGTTTTCGTAAACTTAAGGTTGGCTGGGAATATGCAGCTGCAGATCAAAACATTCTGTCGAAATGGAGGCGTGGCGTCGCGCGACGCCCAAAGGGGTTTACCGTGGCGCGCGGCGTAAAAATTTGAAATTTTTGTTTATTTTTATTATTTGACCCATTTATCTTGTTGTACTTGTTATTTAACCATCAAAACTAACTTTTAAGTTGGTTTTGATCATAGATGAAAGTCGAGAGTCCCGGATGAAAATCAAGCGACGAACAAGAACCGAACACACGTTAAACGAAGCTTCCGCGTTAAACCTTGTTTTGTTTTGTTTTGTTATAAGTGAATTATGTAAACACTTACAACTATGTCTTGAAATGTTTTTAAAACATATGGGAATGTTGGCATGACAAGTTTTTATAAAGTCGCATTTTTAGTATTAAAATGCGTATTTTAAAGTTGTAATCGTGTAAATTTCCAATATGGGTCTTACACATATTAGTTAATAATAAGCATAATAACGAAAACATGCATATGATTCAGATTAATAAGTGACCATGTAATATAACCTCAAAGGTTTATACTACAACATTATATGGTCACAATGGAAGCTTAATACATAAAGGAATTAAGCTAAATCGGGTCAGAACTGAAAGTCAAAGCAAAAGTCAAGCTTTTGCGACTTTCGGTTACGAACCGAGCTTAAACTTAGAATTGTCGGGTTGAACATGTTTAGACATGTTCTAATAATATTTACCAAGTTATTAAACTGACAAAACATGATTTATAACCTCTACATTATCAGATTTGATTTTTATTTAAAAATCTGGCTATTTAACTTTTTATTTAATTACTTTGACCCGATAATTAACTAAGTAAACGTGATAATTAGGAGGTGCCGTTTTAAGGGATTAACACCTACCTAATTACAATCACGTAGCCATATTCGCCTCGAACAATGGCTGGACCGTTTAGGTCTAAACCGAAAGTCAAAGCCGTTTTGCGGCAACCTTGACTTTCGGTCTTTAAACGCATAAAAACCGAAATAGAGTGGCTAAGGACACTTACAAAGGGTCCTAGCTCGAACTTTAAACTAGAAGTAGCTTCCTTTTTTATCAAGAACCTCAGAGATAGTGAGAAAAGATGATTTTGAAAGGTGCAAGGAATGAAGGCAACATGAGGGTGATATTTATAGTTGAGGAGGGTGTTCAAGGATCAAGCCAGGTGTTCTCAGATGTTCAAGGATGCCTCCAGGTGTCCCTACACGAGCTATGAACCAACACGCAGCCCCTTGTATTGAATCAATTAGGCCTGTAAACGAACCGAACGACCACGAACATAGGCATGTTCGTGTTCGTTCATTTAACTTTAACCGAACACGAACATATAATCGAACACATTCTTTTGTTCATGTTCGTTCATTAAGAACTCGGGCATGTTCGTGTTCGTTTATGTTCATTCGTTTAAAGCCTAAACGAACAGTTCACGAACACAAACGAACATAAAAAAAATTAAGTGAACATATTTGAATAAACATAAATTAACATGATTGAAGAAACAAGTCTAATATATTACATTTCATCCGAAAACACATCTAAATAAGGGTTCATAGATATACTAATTAGTTATATTTATATAACTAGTTAGAAAACCTAATATTTATTTATATCAATATAACTATTTATGTATTTATTAAAATCTAAACGAACATAAACGAACGTTCACGAACATAAATGAATGAATATAAGGTGTGTTTATGTTCGTTCATTTAATTAAACGAACAATTTTTTTTGTTCATATTCGTTCATTTGTTAAATAAACGAACATAAACGAACTTCCCGTCGAACAAGTTCATGAACAGTTCATGAACGTTCGGGAACAAGTTCATGAACAGTTCATGAACGTTCGGTTCGTTTACCGGCCTAGAATCAATGGTTTTGGAAGCTTATGTGTGGTGAACAAGCAAAAATTCGCGCAGATACAGTCCTTACGGACCGTAAGCAGGAACCTTATACGGTCCGTAACTGCTTGATCAGCGAACCAGATTTTGAAAAATTACTTATTTGGTCCCTCAACTTATATAATCTCAATTAGGGCCTTGTAGCTTGTAAAATACCACTTCTAACTGATGTCGGGCATACATGGGAGCGTGAATAAATATTCTAAGGTTCTCGGTTCGTCGGTAGACCACCCGGAGATACTAGTTTCTCTCGTTGACGCTTTTAACCCTTCTTTTTGAAACCTGGCACATTATATCGTGTAACGATACCAAAACTTTTCATATTCAATATCAAGCATTCTCGAGAGCATGATTTAACATTATGAAGCCACAAGTTTGATAAAAGGTCACTTAGAGGCATAAGTTTAGCATGTTGACACTTTTAGTCCCTCCGCATACGTATTTTCATTAATTGTGAACTTTAGTCGTTCAAGATTAATCTTTTACACATTTTAGGGTTTGGGACACGTGTCTTCACATAATTGGACATGATTTTTACGAGGTGTTACAACTCCACCTTCTTCAAGAAACAAGGTCAACAAATTCTTCGAAAACCCACTGAGCAGAGCCACCCTTTTTTGGTTAGCAGTCACCGGAGTCAAAGACGAATCTCTCGATCGCTTCGTAATCAGTCTCCCATGGATCCGGAGAAGCTTGATCGAACTCCATATCGCTAAACATAAACACCCTTTTAACCATATCGTCTTCATTCAATGGACCACATGACCTTCTTCAATACCCTCCTCTATCTATTTTAATTTATCACCTTCTTTTCTCTCTAATTTTATAAAAAAGGGTTTGGGTTGTTCATGGGTTGACCTGAAAAAGATACTTATTCATCCTTTTGGGTTCGATTAAACCGTTAAAGAACATAGCAGGATGTCTCGAGTACTAACACCATGAAGGGTTTTGGATTGTGGATTTTGTTCTTGGTGTTTGGAACAGCTTTGCTTGTCGTCTGTTTGTCTTCACTTCCTGTTAATGTATTATTATATTATCCCCAATGTTTGTTTGTTTGATTTACATTTATGGTTCATTAACTTGTATCTTGTGCATTTGCACTTGTACTTCTAGAACTTGTCTTTGTTGCAATGTTGTTGATCGAAATATCATATATGTATTGTAGAATTGAACTGCACGTGTGTTTCTTTATATTGATATGCTGTAGATAATTGGACCATGTCTTCCATATCGAAATATCATATGGAAGAGGAGGGTTGGAAGAAGTGGGAAGACATTGGACCATGTCTGCGTGGGGAAGAGGACGCGCAGAGGTTTGAAGACATTTTTTTAAATGAAATGTCTTCTAAAAAACAAACGGTCTGCAGAGCTAAACGTCTGCGCATGGTCTGCGCGGCGCAGACATAAGAGGTCAGAAGAGTTTTTTCTGAAAAAACAAATACCCCCTAACTTCTCAAAAACAACTTCTCATCACACCTTAAATAAGCTAACTTAAACATTATAAAAACAACTTATTAACTTTTATAAGTCAATAAGTTATAAATAACTCCAAAATAAGCTAACCCAAACATCCCATAATTGTTTTTTTATTCTTTTGTTTTTATTTGATATTTACGTGGTGTTTGTATGTTTGTAGTATGCTTTCTTAGTCCTTGTGATTTGCAGATATTGTAGAATTCAGGGGCGGATCTACGTTAAAACACCGGGTTCCTAGAAACTCAGTCGGTTTGTAATTTTTAGCAAAAACCTATATAGAATATTCAGTAGGAACCAATAAATAAATTGTGGGTGAACCAGTAAATAAAGTTGTATAGTGTTTGACTGGTAAGGAGCGTTGTTTCTGAGTTCATGAGTTCGATTCCTGCATCAACTCGGTTTTTTTGTCTTTTAATTTGTTTTAAATTGTAAACCCATATTAGGTTAAATTAAAAAACCCATTATCCTCATCAGACCACGCCTCCACAACCAATCCTCCTTGCCCCCTCCAGCAAACAGTTTTTAATTTTTATTTTAGGGGCAATTACATATATCCCCCTACAAACATCATAAATTACATATTTACCCAAGTCAAATATTAAATTACATATTTCCCCTTCTTAAAAGTTAAAAATAACAAATATACCCAATTTATTAAAAAAATATTAGAGAATGTCTATTGTACCCTTTTCTTACTAACCAATAAAAATTTAAAATTTACAGCAATTTCTTTTTCCCCTTTTCTTATGTTTCTTTACTGTTAAACCCACTGTTCCTAAATCATACACATACAAAAATCACGAATCAAAGAAAACAACAGTAGAAGTGATTTTTTGTTTAGTTCTTTCAAACATAATGTTACTGCTGATGAATAAAAAAGAAAGAAAACATCATGAATCAAACCCACCCTCAACTGCTTTACGTGAAACATAGAATACTTATAGTAATCACTTATTCTCTTCTCGGTTTATGGTCCGTTGCCGGAAATGTGGCTCTCCGGTGGGGATTTGGCAAGATGGTTTGCAGGTGGCTCGCCTGTGAGGATCTGGCAAGGTGGTTTCCTGGTGGTTCATCGGTGGTTCACTGGTAGGGATTGTGGTTCGCCGGTGGGGATTTGGTAAGGTGGTTCACCGGTGGGGATTCGGCAAGGTGGTTCGCAGGTGGAGATTTGGAAAGGTGAACCAGGGAGGAGGTCGTGAGGGTTGTGGGAGGGAAGAAACTTCTTAGGGTTTTTTTTTTTTTTTTTTATGTTTAAAAGGGTAATTGTGTCATTTTATAACAAGCAGGGCAAATGTGTAATTTTACTTTTAGGTTGGGTGAATATGTAATTTAGGTTTAAGACAGGGGAATATATGTAATAATCCCTTTATTTTAAATTGTAAACCCATATTAGGGTAAATTAAATAACCCATTATCCTCATCAGACCACGCCTCCACAGTCCATCCTCCTTGCCCCCCTCCAGCGAACAGACCATTCGCCAGCCGCCTCCACCTCCAGGCTGCACCGCTCCGGCCATACACGTTCCACTATTCTGGCTGTCGCCCGTCGGTTTCACCTCTCCAAATCTCTCTCACTCTCTCAGGTCAATGTTAAAATTTGTTGATATAAATCATGTTATTTTCAGCTTTTTGTCTTTTAATATGTTTTGAGATGTTAATTTATAATGTGTAATATGATTAGTGAAACTTGAATTGATTAGTAATGTTAAATTTCAGTTTGTTGTCTCAGGAACTTGTCTTTTTCTATGATTAGTGACGTTAAATGTTAATTTATAGTGTGTATTAAGATGATGATTTCAATTTATAGTGTGCAAACTAGTATTTGTAACTTCTCACATGACTAATAAATCCTTTTTGGGAAGGAATCCCAGACATATATCGTGAAGTATAAACCCATTATCACCGCCGTTGGGTCTCGCCGCCGTAAGCACCGTACCATTCTCGCCGCTGTAACCCTAATTGATAACCAGTGTAGTAAAAGGCATCCATAGAATCATGAGGGTTAAAGTTATATCTCGTTCTGCCGATGAGTTTACTCGCGAGAGAAGTAATGATCTTCAGGTATGTTTTCGATAAGTATATATTGTTGTTTAACCCTAGTTTTAATTTTAATTGTGTTGTTGAATCAGAGGGTTTCTAGAAACTACGATCCGAACCTTCGTACTCAGGAGAAGGCGGTGGAATATGTCAGAGCTCTTAATGCTGCTAAATTAGATAAGGTCATAATAATTTATATGATAGTTGTATGTATGTATGTATGTATATTGATGTGCCGGCTTCATTTAGGTGTTTGCAAGGCCGTTTATTGGAGCTATGGATGGTCACGTAGATGCCATCTCGTGTATGGCCAAAAACCCTAGTCATTTGAAAGGGGTTTTTTCTGGCTCTATGGATGGAGGTATAGTATTGTGTTAGTTACTATAGTTTATTTATGCTTTTCTTTTTTGTTTTATACTTATATGATCGTTTTTAGCGCACCGAAATTGTTCGTCGTGGCTAGTTATAGAACACTTGACAAATAGTTGATACTCTAGTCACCAACCATCCTTTGGTAGATCACTTTTTTATATGTCGAGTTAGACAAAACAATATATCAATTTTGTGGAATAGAAATATACACATGCTCTTTCATGTATGAGCTACGACCTCTTAATCAAAATACTATTTGAAACTAGTTTGAATTGGAACTATAAAGGGCCTTGACTTGAACCAAACCAACGATATGCGAATGGAGCTATCGGTGTGGAGATTATTCTTTGTTTTCTGCCTTCGGGGCTTAACTATGTAATTCTGGCTAGGCAAGCTTCTATTGGCACCAACTGATGTACTTTTAGTTATCTTTAAATATGAATGTTAGAGCTGTTGAAATGATTCTGGAATAATATTCATGCTTGTCAGGAAAATTTAGAGTTTATACCTGAATTAACGTTTTAATTTTTAAAGATGAAAAAACTTCTCATAAAAAGACCACGATTTAGGGTTTTAGTCTCTTCATATGTCAAATTTTTGAGTTTATATCCTAGTCATATGTAAAACGTTTTGAATTGATGGGGGACTGCGTCTTCTGATTGTTAAAAAGATTTTGCTTGTTTCTACTTCTCAAGTTCTCTCTTTCATAACTTTTTTAATGTTTGTATTTTTTTTTTTTTTTTTGCAGATATTCGTCTGTGGGATATTGCTTCAAGGTAATACTTTTTAGTTGTTTTTTTTTGAGCTTTTAGCTGTTGAAGTTTCATCACTTAGATATGATGTATGTATGTATATGTGTGCGTATAAAGTACAGGACTACAGGGTTTTCAGGATTTGATATAATAAAAATATATAATAAAAAGGAAGTTTGGGTAAAAAAGTAGGAAGGAAGGAGAGCCTGAGAGGACGACACATAGTTTAATTATAACTCATGTAGGCAGTAGAACTTTAATCCTATGCAGTTAATGCGGAAAAATATCGGTTATCGGTCAAGGACCGATATTTGAGATATCGTTTATCGCGGTGAGATATCGGTAATTTATAATATCATACATAAATATAATTATATATATCTAGACCCTATATGATATATATATATATACAACAACAACAACAACCATACCCAGTAAATCCCACAAATAGCAAAGCTACTTATAGGGTCTGGGGAGGGTGGGATGTAGACAGACCTTGCCTCCATCCCTAGGGATAGAGAGGCTGCTTCCAGAGAGACCCTCGGCTCCAAAACGCACATCATACAAAAACACCAAGACAAATAATATAGACACAAGCAGTCTCACATACCAAGAAAGTGATCAGAATGACACAATATAATGTAAATCATGCATAATAGTATACAACCTCAATTGGGCATAAACACAAGGCAATCACCGGAAAAGTCATACGTCCCTAAAATACACCTAAGACATTACTGCAATATCCTCTAGAAGTCCTTAATCTTAATTCTACGCCTCCACGAAGTCCTATCTTGGACCATGTCCTCAGAAAGATGCAACTCTAGTAAATCATGCCTAATCTGCTCATCCCATGTCAGTTTGGGTCTGCCTCTTCCTCTCCTCCCCTCCACAGTAAGAGTTTCCACTACTCTAACTGGTGCCGTCGTTTCCCTCCGCTTCACATGCCCAAACCAACGCAATCTCCCCTCCTTAATCTTATCTGAAATACTAGCCACTCCTAATTTTTCCCTAAAAACCTCATTTCTTATCCGATCTAACCTCGTGTGTCCACACATCCACCTCAGCATCCTCATCTCTGCTATCTCCATCTTGCGCGCTTGTGTCTTCTTGATAGCCCAACATTCTGTTCCATATAGCATAGCAGGCCTAACTGCTACCCTGTAAAATTTCCCCTTTAGTTTAGTTGGGAACCTTCTATCGCACAATACCCCACTGGCTGCCTTCCATCTACACCAGCCAGCCTGTATGCGATGGGTTACATCACTATCTATGTCACCATCTCTTTGGACAAACGACCCCAAATACTTAAATCTAGTTGCTTGCGGGATCAATTGATCCTCAATGGTGATCTGGGTGTCATCGTTATCGGCTACACCACTGAAATCACAATGTAGATACTCAGTCTTAGATCGACTAATCCTTAGGCCCTTGCCCTCTAGAGCTACACGCCACTCCTCTACCCTTGCGTTCAGGCACTGTTTGGTCTCTGCAATCAACACAATATCGTCTGCAAAAAGCAAACACCATGGAACTTTCTCCTGAATCAACTGGGACAACTCATCCAAGACCACCGCAAAAAGAAAAGGACTTAACGCAGACCCCTGGTGGAGTCCTACCTCCACCGGAAAGAAGTTTGTATCCCCTACAGGCGCGCGGACACTAGTTTCCGTTCTATCGTACGTATCTTTAATTATGTCTATATACTTCCCAGGTAGCCCTCGACCCTCCAAACTATCCCAAATCAGTTGCCGTGGGACAGTGTCATATGCCTTTTCTAGGTCGATAAACACCATATGTAGATCTTGCTTTTTCGCTCTATATTTTTCCATCAACCTCCTTAGAATATGTATCGCTTCTGTAGTTGACCTCCCTTTCATGAATCCAAATTGGTTTACTGAAACCTGAGTTTCTCTTCTAATTCTAGTTTCGATTACCCTCTCCCAGAGCTTCATAGTGTGACTTAGCAATTTAATCCCTCTGTAGTTCCCACAACTTTGAGCGTCTCCTTTATTCTTGTATAAAGGCACCACAACGCTACTCCTCCACTGATCTGGCATTTTTCCAGTCTTGAAAATACGGTTGAACAAAAGTGTTAACCATCTGACTCCTTCTTCCCCCAAGCACTTCCACACCTCAATCGGTATGTTGTCCAAACCCACTGCCTTGCCTCTTCCCATCTTCGTGAGTGCCATCTTCACCTCTTCGTGTGTGATCCTCCTGCAGTAGCAATTATTCTGTTGTCGTCTCTGAGTCCCGGGATTGCTGCTATCTTGTTGGTATGCCCTACCGTCGTTGAAAAGATTATGGAAGTATGTTTGCCATCTCAACTTAATGTCATTTGCCTTGACTAAAACCCGTCCATCCTCTCCTTTGATAAACTTTACTGCTCCTAGATCTTGTCTTCTTCGCTCCCTAGCTTTGGAAATCTTGAACATAGCATGCTCCCCCTCTTTCGTATCCAAACGTTCATACATTTGTTTATAGGCTGTGTTTTTTGCCTCGGTCACCGCCTTTTTCGCTTCCTTTTTTGCCTTCTTGTATATCTCCCTTACCCGCAGCCGCTCCTCCTCACTTGTGCACCTCAATAGGTCTCTAAAACTCTGCTGCTTATCCTTTATTTTGGTATGCACGTCCTCATTCCACCACCAGGACTCCTTATGCCCACTAGTCTTTCCTGTTGTGACCCCTAGCGTCTCATTCGCTACTGTAGTGATCGTAGTCGCCATAGCCTCCCACATACCGTTTGCGTCGTCACCTAGTTGCATCGATGTCATCGAGTTAACTTTATCTCTAAACATCATAATTTTTTCTCCCTTCAAGTTTCCCCAACGGATCCTAGGTCGGGTTTTCATCTCCCCCTCAGTAAGCCTTACTTTTAGGGCTATATCTGCTACTAGCAAATGGTGTTGAGTCGCTGCAGTCTCCCTTGGTATAACCTTGCAGTCCATCCACATCCGTCAATCTTCCTGCCTCGTTAGAAGATAGTCGATTTGCGTATTGCGTCCTCCGCTACTAAAAGTGATCAAATGAGATTCCCTCTTCCTAAAGAAGGAGTTTATAATACCTAGGCCGTGAGCTGCCGCAAAGTCTAAAAGGTCTCTACCAGGGTCGTTCCTATCGCCAAAACCAAAACCCCCATGCACCAACTCAAAGCCATCACGATCTTTACCAATGTGCCCATTAAAATCTCCTCCTATAAAAATTTTCTCCTCCCTAGGTATGGCCCTTACTACTACATCTAGACAATCCCAGAATTCTCTTTTCTCTTGTTCTCCTAGTCCCACCTGCGGTGCATATGCGCATACCACTGTTACTACTTGCTCACCTAA
The DNA here is from genome assembly GCA_030545235.1 of Helianthus tuberosus. Lineage (NCBI taxonomy): Eukaryota > Viridiplantae > Streptophyta > Magnoliopsida > Asterales > Asteraceae > Helianthus > Helianthus tuberosus. Next base: position 109,532,823 of record CM060377.1, read on the forward strand.
TACTAACCTTAACACCATAATTCTATCGTTGTGTCGTATCACCTCAATTACATTCTTATGCAATTCTATAGACACCAAAAATCCTACTCCGTTCTTGGCCCCATCCGACCCGGAATACAACAACTTATACCCATTGCGCTCGTCTGCTCTTTGTCCTTTCCACCTAGTCTCCTGAAGACACGCTATCTGAACCCTACGTCTTTTAAGTGCGTCTATCACTTCTAACAATTTACTACTAAGAGTTCCTACGTTCCAAGACGCCACGCGTAAACTACAGCCTCTAACTTTACCCTTACCTGCACCCCTCGTCCTTGAACATGGTCTCAAGTAACAATCATGGTTTCTATTGTCTATGCTTACAACTAACAACTAACCACAAGGTAACAAACAACGGGCAACACAAAGTACACAAAAGGCAAAACTACCTACTCTTTTTTTTTTTTTTTTTTGACTTTTTCTTATTTTTCTGATGATTACATAGGCCCTAAAGTTAACAAAACAACACACGCATATACACAAGCTTCTTGTATATACACAGACTCTAGCCTAAAAATGTACAAAGAATCAACAATGATAAAAATTCAACCTAATGCCTAAATTCACAAAATCAACACACGAAATAAATCAGAAGCGAGTTGAGCAAACTAAAAAGTGGAAAAATACAACCTGATCGAATGTTGAAACACAAGCGAACCCTATCTTCAAACACCAATTAGGTCTGGTCGCCGGAGAGTCGCCGGAGAGATATACCTTTAGGGTTCTGAAATCTAGGGTTTGCTTCGATTAGACTAGTTCCTGTGCAAAGAAAGAACTGATCGAAGAAGAAGAAGAATTATCTTCTCCTTTCTAGATACTGTAGAGTCAAATCAGACGAAATCAAACCAAATCAGGTCAAATCTATGCAAAATTTCGCATCAACCCTAGGCAGATCTACAAAATCCGCAAGATCCACCAGTGAAGTAACAACAAATCGTCCGATTGAACAGAAGATTTGAGGGAGGGATGAAGCCCTATATATATATATATTCATATCTAGAGCCTATATATATACTAGAAGTCTAGAACCTATATAATATTAATAGCAAAATAAAGAAGTGTTCATCAAGATCACCAAAAGCATCCGATTGTTCATTTGGACTGGAAGAGCGACGCTACAGGAGGGTGGGAGCAGGAGCTTCAATGGTAGCAGTCATGGATTTAGGGTTCATATATAATGCCGATAGATGAATATGTGCGACTGTACTGGTAGTTTACTTTAAGTTTAAGGTTATAAATTGGGCCAAAAGTAATGAAGATGGAATGGGCTTTGAGGATATGGCAGATTATAAAGGGAAAATAATAAATTTGGGCCCAACCGATATTCTCGGCGAGATGGCCGATATGAAACATACATAATATCGGCGATATCTCAGTACTTATCGCCGATATTCTCGGTAACGAGATAAAAACCAATATTTGAAACCGATAACTTACTGGATGACCGATAACCGAGATATCACCGAGATCTCGCCGATATTGAAGTGAACGTCTTGATCAGCCTAAAGATAAATATAGCTGAGCTGGTACTAGTCCCAAGTGTCTTGAGGGTTCTGTTCTATCTACTGCTGTGGTGTCTGCTATTCAGATTCCTGCTGCACAAACAGCGACACAATCTTCAGTTTCTTCATCTTATGCGATTGCTGCTAAGCTTGGTTTTAAAAAGCGCGCCTTAGGCGCGAGGCGACCTCAGGCGCAAGGGCCATCGCTTTTACTTACCTAAGGCGCATGTTGTAATGAAAGCGCTCGCTTTTTCCCGCTCTGGTCGTTTTTTCACAGGCGCTAGGCGTGCGCTTTCTTGTCACAGGCGAATCTTCAATGAAGTGGAGAGGCTGAACTCATGTTATTAACGCATCTATGGAGGCGAATCTTCAATAAACATACGAAAATGGCAGAGGAAAGAGAGACGGGAGATAGAGAGATGAAAATTAGATGGGTGAGAGGCGGCTGTTTAGTATTTTAGGGTTTAAAATATAGTAATCAAAAGCGGAAAAAGAGAGTGGTGGGTGTTTGGTTTAAAGGATAGAAATAGCAATAGGAAAGGAAATGGCCGAGATTTTAGGTTTAGAAAATTGGGTCTCAATTTATTAGTCATTTAATGTTATGGTTTTGTTTTTATTGGTCAAAGTTTTTCTAATTTGTTTATTTTGTTTCTTTTCTTATTTCTTGAGTTTTATTTATAGTAGTTGGTTGTACATTAAGTGTACCATAGAGATATTATGTTTTTTTATAAGTTCTTTATATATGAACCACATATAAAGCTTGTTTTGTCTAAACTTTAGGTAAATCATGATAGAAATCTATGAGAAATATATAAAAAAGACAAAATAAATACTTTGCGCTTCGCGTACGAAAAGCCCACCGCTTTTGCGCTCTGCGCTTTGATTTTAGACCTTGTCGCTTTTGTGCGCTTCACGTTTTTTAAACAAAGCTGCTAAGTTTGGAGCAAATTCTGCTGGTGGAGTTTGTGTTGAATCGTTAGATTCTAGTAATTAGGAAGAGGATGACAGTAAGTTTCTTGAATAGGTTAAAGCGTAGTTACCTAATTCGTGGTTCGCTCCGGTACGGCTACGCGGTTCGCTCCGGTACGGGTACGCGGTTCGCGATTCGCTAGAGGTGACGTTTTCGGTACGGAGGGGGGTAGGTTCATTTTGGTACGAACCGGTACAGTGTGCCATGGAGTCCGGTTCGGTGTACACAAATTAATACATAAATTATCAAATTCCAAAATTCAAATTACCATTTACCAAACATAAACATTGAAGGTTAAATGTAAAATTAGAGGGGTTAAATGTTGTAATAACTAAACTTATTTAAACCCTAAAAACCTAAAACATTCGCAGCCGCTGTTTCTTCTTCCCCTTCTTCCTGGTTTCTGGCTGAAAACACTGGCGTCGGAAATCAGCTATGGATCGCTGGACCCAATCGATTTGGAACGCCCACCTTGTCTATTTGGTTTGCTGAACCGGATCAATTTGGATCGCCGTACCTTCGTAATCAGGAACACCGTACCGACGCAACTCGGTTCGTCGGACCATGTCGTTCCGGTACGCTTACGATTTCTGATTGGGTACACCACGATCCAATACGTGGATCGTGGCTACCCCAGCGATTTAGGTAACTAATAACTATGGGTTAAAGTTTCTCTTGTTATAGAACTTTCTGTTTGATATAGTTTATGTGTGATTTGAGAACAATGTAGTTTAGTGATTTCGATGTAGAAGTCTGAAGAATGTCTATCATTTATTCAGTTAGAAGCAAAGTAATGGTTTTGAGAGTTTCAGAAATCAGTGGTTGCGTAGGTGCGAGATTAGAAAATGTAGTTTAGTTTTCAGTATCGCCGTTTGAATGTTGGTTTGAGCACAATTAGTCCGTCTGTGGGTTCATCATGCTATTTGATTTTACTTATATGCTCATTTATTTGAATACAAAACAAATTGAAGTTTTACCTAGTTTCAATCAGTTATTGGCTATCCCGTTAAGGAAAACTGGCACACTAAGAATGAAAAAAAGGTGTATCTTTCGTGTTTCATATGGAGGTCAATAGACTTTTAAAAAGCACCGTTATATTGAAATCTTGTTCGTTCGTGTCTCTTTTACTTGTTTATACGTTCGAATTTTTTACTTATATGTTGATATTATCTTCTCTTAACTGTAATTTACTGAACAATTATTATTTCAATTCCTTTGCTAGATTAGGCTATTATCAATTGTTAATGTGCATCAGAAGTACAATGCTTCACTTGATTCTTTAATGGCCGATGCTCAGTGATTCCATGATGTGGTGCCATACGCCTGAGTCAGCGACTGAACGCCTTCTGTATACGGTGGCTGCATCAGAAGGATCTTGGCCACCAAAATAAATAAAGCCTTAAATGCTAATGATATGTATCTCTAGTTTTCTTCTTTTTTTTTGATGCTATGAGCTCCTGATTTGCAACGGCTAGGTTTTATAAAGTGCCGGGCGCACTTAGGCGTTCGGGTCTCGGGAGCTGAGGCTTGCTGTTTGATTTTTTGGCCCTTCTTGCATGCTATGAGCTCCTGATTTATTTTTTTTTGTTTTTATTTTTAAGTTTTTTTTTTACTTTTTATGCTTTTATATTTTATTTGATTTATATATATATTTCTTTACCTTTTTCTATGTTGTCAAAAGCGCAAAAAGCGCGCGTCTAGGCGCCCGGGCGCAGCGAGGCGCACCTGTAGCGCCTGGTGGCAGCCTAGGGGCAGAAAAGGTTTTTTTTGAAAAAAACGTCCTGAGGCGCGGCAAAAAGGGTCTGAGGCGCAGCAAAGGCGCGGAAAAGAAAAAATGGTCTGAGGCGCAAGCAGAAAAAAAAAACGAAACTAACTGAGTATAAAAAACTGCCTCACGCGGGCCCGGGTTTTTCGGAGCTGCATTCGTGTCCGCAGGTGCGGGCACGCATGAGTTCAACCAAATTCCAGCTCAGAAACTCATTTTTTTTTGTATTCTGATGTAGAAAAACAGTATGTCAATATCCTGGTCACCAAGGTGCTGTACGTGGTTTGTCGGTATCTACAGATGGACGTATACTTGTGTCATGTGGAAGTGATTGCACGTAAGGCCAACCCCCTTTCTCTTAAGACTTAGTAATGGAGTAGTTTATTATTATTCCCCTATGTGAACTTTGTGTGTTTAACGGGCATGCTTTGCCCTCGCGTTGTGACTACGTAATAAGTCATATCTGTATTTTTAAACTCGCAAAGTTGTTGTTTAGACTTTTTTGGTTTATTTAGTTTGTGACTCTGTAAGGTTTTAAGCTGTGTAAGAATCTTTTTTGAACAGTAATTAAGCCATTAAACGGGTGGAAGAAGGCTTAAAATGACTTTTTTTTTTCCTGCACACATATACATAAAATTGACATTTGAATCTTTAATTGATTGAACCAGTGTTAGACTGTGGAGGGTTCCTCTTGCAAGTGGCATTGAGTCAGATGACTCATCTGATAGCTCAGACAAGGTCAGTAGTTTCTTGATTATTGATCAACTGATTTCTCATTCCAACACATCTGTACAATTTTGCTTTCTGTGAAAACAGACACTGGCATCCTATGTTTGGAAGAATGCTTTCTGGTAAGTTCACTTGTTTTTTGGGGATTTTGATCGTAAAATTAACTTGTTTTAACCAAAAACGCTTGAGGCGCGCCTCGAGGCGGAACGGGTGATAAATTGCACATGAGGCGGCACCTCAGTGGTACGGGGTGGAACGGTAAATTGGAGGTGTACATTTTTTAGGCGGAAAAATTAGGGCTTTTTAGGCGGGATAAAGAGTTTTTAGCATAAGTAGCGACAAATGATGCTTGTAGCTATACACAATCAAGAAAAAATAGGGTAGGATGGAGACGTACCTTGTAGCGATGAATGACCAATAAAAATTAGGGTAGAAGTAGAACAAAGGAGTTGATGCCAACGAGAAAAGAGTGGTGATGTAACTCTCTTAGGTTTACTGAAGAAACATCCCCTTTATTAAACCCATTTACAAAAACTTACATTAAGACCCTTAAACATTGAACTTTTATCATATTCAACCCAAAATTATTCTCACAAGTCTATTTGCATTAGGAAAGTTCTGTGTTTTATGTTTAGTATTTTATTTTTATAAGATACATATTTTTTTTATTTTTAATTCCGCCTCGGGCTTACACTTCGAGGCTTACGCATCATGAGGCAAAGGGAAAACTCCCCGAGGTTCGATTCCGTTATTTAATCTTGGTTTTAGCCATACTCATTAAAGGCGCGAAGCGCATTCTAGGCGCATAGGCTCCGATTAGGGCCTAGGCGATAGGCGCAAAAAAAGCGTGGGCCCGAGAAAAAAAGCGCACTTAAATAAAAAATTTAAAAGTTCATTAAGGGAATAAAGTACTCAAAACCAAAACAATAATGTTCATACTAGCACTTAAAAAGTCTCAGATAACAAAATACTTAAAACCAAAATGTTCATAGCACTTAAAAAGTATCAGATAACAAAATGCTTAAAACCAAAATGCTCAAACTCGAAAACAAAAGATTCACTAAAGTAATAATGAGTAAAACTTGAAAGCCAAAAGAACTGAATAATCTTGATAACACGAACTTAATAATCTTGATAACACGAACTGAATAATTTTGATAATTCGAACTAAATAATTTGATAATTCGAACTGAAAAATGTGATAATAAACTGATATCATTTGTTTAAACTTAAAGCCCTATAAATACTGCAGAAAAAGTGGAAATTACCAATTAAAAAAAATAAAAAGCATAAATCATTAATTACGCATGGGAAGAATTAAGCTGCGCTATTATTACCTGGGAACTATAAGCGCAGTAAATGCGAATCGCCCAGAAAAAGCGCCTAGGCGCTAAAAGCGCTCGCTTTTGATAACTCTGGTTTTAACACAATTTGGAACTTATAAACATGTTCTAATAACAAAAGCATCATCATGCCCCTTTCTCTCCTTTGCTCTAGCTCTTTAAGATTGCGAGACACAAATGGACTCCATTTTTAACCTCTTCTAAACATGTTATTATTTGCTATCAGTTGACCTACTAGTGAAGTGCTCATTTTGTTCTCACTTCTACCATGACTAGTTAACCTTTTCATTTTATTTTGACCTTGTAGCATGTCACACTTTGGAATTTTGACCTGACTTTTTTTTCTTTACCTTTTTACTCTACAAAATAAGTTCACATTAGTATATATATGCAAGGTTCAAAAGAACGGGGCGTTTTCCCTTCGCCTCACTAGGCATAAGCCGCGAGACGATCCGAGGCGGAATTAAAAATTACATGTCTTATAAAAACTAACACCGTCTAAAAACGGTTCGGTGTGCGCATATAATGTATATATGTGTGGGCCCTCAAGAGGGGGGGGGGGGGTGAAATTGCACCAATTTTAATGTTATTTTACTAGTTTCGTGAAAATAATGTTAAAAGCGGCGGACGGTTAATCATGCATCATGTGGTTGAGGTGATAGCCGAAAGACAAGGGGTTACATGCACTAATCGGCCTTTGTCCTGATTGCTAAGTGTTATGTGCCTTATGTCCAAGGCTTGATGCAAAACTACTCGGGTCTCACTGGAAGCAACCTCTCTTTTCCTACAGCTTTGCTATTGGTGGGATTTACCGAGTATGATGATGATGTCTTATACATGGTTTAAAAAAACGTGCGAGGCGTCAGTACTGAGGCGTGCCTCGAGGCGGAATGGAGCAAAATCGTATATGAGGCGGCGCCTCAGGGACACATATTATACGTATGCCTCAGTGGTGTGAGGCGCACGTTTCGTTTCGAGGCGGAACTATTTTGTTGAGGCGTACGTGTATGTTTTAGGCGGGATAGATTAGGGTTTTTTTAGGTGCCAAACTTATTGGCGGCAATAATAAAACTAGAGGGCCTTTTTTTTGTTTCTTTAATTATCTTTATAGGGTTAATCAGTATCTACATCCAAAAAATACAAAATCCCATCTGCAATCTTGAAATTGTGATCCCATCTTCAATCTTGAAATCGTGATTCTTCTTCAATCTTCAATACAGGTAAGTTTTCTTTAATGCTTTGTTTAATCAATCATTCTTAATAATTGATGATGATTGTTAGTTGATTTATGGCTGATTTTAATGATACTTGCTGCTGTTAATTGATTCTGTTATGGCTGCTTTTGATGATTGTTAATTCATTCTCAATGCTTTGTTTAATCGATCATGAATAAATATTGCTGCTGTTAATGTTTTTTTCTGCTGTTAATGATTCCGAACTTCCGATTATTGCTGCTGTTATTGCTGCTGGTCTTGTTTTAATCTGATTCTGATGTTAATGATTCCGATTATTGCTGCTGTTTCTATGAGGTGTGATATATATATATATAGGTTTTCACCTATTCTCGGTGTCGTAGTTTTACTAACAAGCACTTACTTATTTACGTGTTTATTATTATTTTTATCTCTATCTTTTGTAGTAGTGGCGTGCTTATATATGTTTTTTTAGAAGCTTATGTTTTGGTTATAGTTTTTGGAGCCGGGGGTCTCACTGGAAGCAGCCTCTCTATCCCCTGGGATAGAGGTAAGGCGTGCCTACATCGTACCCTCCCCAGACCCTATCAATAGCTTCGCTATAGGTGGGGGTATGGTTGTTGTTGTTGTATGTATTCAGTTTATTCGTTTAGATAATATTTGATGTATAATACTTGATGTTCCTGCAATCCTATGTTGTTTAATCTGTACAGAATGTGCTGTTAAATGTGTATGATAATCTGTTTAAACGTGTTGAATCTTTTTTATGTTTTAACTATTGAATCTAATGAAATTTGATGAGAAAACTCCGTTTTTGATGTTATATTTATTTATTTATTAATACCGTCTCGGCCTTACGCCTCGTTACTTACGCCTCTTGAGGCGAAGGGAAAATGGCTCGAAACTCGTTTCCGTTTTTTTTAAACCTTGGTCTTATAAAACTAAAATACTAAACTTAAATTATGTAACTTTACTAATGTAAATAGACTTGTGAATAGTTTTGGGTTAAATATGATAAAAGTTAAATGTTTAAGGTTTCTAGTGTAAGTGTTTGTAAATAGAATGAATAAAAAGGGGCCACCATTTTCTTCAGTAACCCTAAAAGAGTTACGCCACCATCATCGTCTCCATTCCTGAAACTCTATTTTTTCTTGGTCTTAATCTTCTGTATTTCGTCCTGCCTTTTTCAGAATCGACCTAAAAATCCTAATTTCTTCCGCCTAAAAAGACACGTACGCCTCTTAATTACCATTCAGCCTCGACACGAAACGTCCGCATCGTACCTCTGAGGCGTACGTATAAAAACAAGCAGTGAGGCACTGCCTCTTATTCGATGTCTTGCCGTTCTGCCTCGAGGCGCGCCTCAAAACGGACGCCTTGAGCGCTTTTTTAAACCATGTTTATATGTTTTAATTACATTGAATTTATTCTTTTAAACAAGTATAAGTTGCTCAAGAATTACTTTTTGAGCTTTAAGGGTGTTACATTTGGACTTGTTCAATTCGTTTCTTTTTAAACCTAGTTCTTTTGTTTTACTTTTTTGAGATAAAACACAACTTCGAATTGACCCTTCTATAATGTGAAATTGCCACCGCAAATTGTGATCACTTTAATAAACTAATTATGTTGACTATGGCTTGTCATTTTCCAGGGCTGTGGACCATCAGTGGGAAGGTAATTTATTTGCGACAGCTGGTGGTAGTCAAGTTGATATATGGGATCACAATAGGTAATGGTCTGGACTTTGTTTAGACGTTTAATACAAGATTTATAAATGTATTGATTATCCTGCACATATAGATCACAGCCAGTCAACAGTTTCGAATGGGGAAATGACACAATTATTTCAGTTCGTTTTAATCCTGGGGAGCCAAATGTCTTGGCAACATCTAGCAGGTATGACTTTTACACCACACACATGCATTTGGGTCAACCCGAACACGGCCCTTTAACCCGTTTTTAAATGAGTCATACAAGCTGACGAGTTATAAGCTGGTTATTGATGATGTGTTTAATGTTGAGTAAATCAAGCCGGGGTCTCACTGGAAGCAGCCTCTCTATTCCTACGGGGTAGAGGTAAGGCTGTCTACATCTTACCCTTCTCAGACCTTACCTTGCTATTGGTGGGATTTACCGAGTATGATGATGATGATGATGATGATGATGATGTTTAATGTTGAGTATGAGTGTGACAAGTAATATGGTGTGTGAACACTAACAATAATCTGAATGGAAAACGGGAAAAAAACAAAAACAAAAATATACGAGTGTTTTTCTAAATACTTAAACAGGTTTACGGGTCAACGGTCAACCCGAACCCAACCTGTTTTAATACAGGTCAACCCGAATCGACCCGTTTTTAGACGGTGTTAGTTAACCCAAACCATTTTTTTTCGTGTCGGGTTTCGGGTTGTCTCAAGAATTGCCACTCCTAAATTTTTCATGGTGGATGTCAGTTGAAATGTCTTTGGCATCGCCAACTGAATTTGTCATGTATTCATTTTTATGCTATTATAGTTCTCCCAACTTTTTCCCCTCTTCAAGACTTCTTTATTTGTTGTAGTGATCGGAGCATAGCAATTTATGACCTTCGAACATCATCAGCAGCAACAAAATTTAAGATGACGGTATGTATGCAATATGTCATCTTAACTTCTCAATATTGTTTTCCTCTTTGATGCACTCCAAATGTTAATTACTAGTTAACTCGTGTTTGTGGTCTAAAATGGCTTAGTGTTTGTTCATCATCAATATTAGAAGAATAGAACAATTGAAAAAGAATGGCTTACATCGACCATCATAATTATAAATGTTAATGTTATTATTTTTGAGTGAGGTGATCGATAGTTTGTCTCAAGCTTTCTGAACTTAGTGTTAGTTTAATATTCATATTTCAATTAATATAATGTTACTTTTAGTTGTAAAACATGCATTAATGTTGGAGTGTGCTTTTTCATTAGGTTAAAACTCGGTTTACTTTTTTTTTGTGCAGACAAAAACCAATTCTATAGCTTGGAATCCAATGGAGCCCATGAACTTCACCACTGCAAATGAAAATTGTAACTGTTACAGCTATGATGCAAGAAAATTGGGAGAAGCCAAGTGCGAAGCCAAGTGCGTACACAAAGATCACGTGTCGGCAGTGTAAGAAAGATAGCAAACTCCTTGATTCGGATAGGGAGGGATCATGTGAATTAATACTAATAGTAGTTGTGTGTGAACTTTGCAGTATGGATATTGATTACTCACCAACAGGCCGTGAATTTGTAACCGGATCTTATGACAGAACTGTAAGTTAGTTATTTTTGATCACAGCTTTAGTGACGAAGCATTCCTCCTGCTCAATACATTATTGGGCTTTTGCAGGTGAGGATCTTTCAGTATAATGGTGGACATAGCAGGGAAATCTATCACACTAAGAGAATGCAAAGGTTTGTCTCCTTGATGTTTGTAGTAATAGTAATAGTAATAGTAATAGTAATAGTAATAGTAATAGTAATAGTACATAGTACATAGTACATAGTACATAGTACATAGTAATAGTAATAGTAATAGTAATAGTACATAGTACATAGTACATAGTTTGTTAGTTTGTTTTGTGGGCCCATAGTAATACGTAGTTTGTTAGTTTGTTTTGTGGGCCCAAGCGTACTCCGCGTCAATGTTTTATTCATATAGCTTGGGCATTGACCATCTTTCATTCGTGAACGCAGGGTTTTCTGTGTTAAGTTCAGTTGTGATGCAAGTTATGTTATCTCGGGTAGTGATGATACCAATCTTCGACTTTGGAAGGCTAAAGCATCCGAGCAACTGGGTGTTGTAAGTTTTATTTTGTTATTTTTTTTTTCTGTTCAGTTGCTAATTTCTACAAAGCTTATTAAGCCATTGATGTGATTGAGCCTTCATACACTTTTCTATTTAATAGAGTTGTCAAGTGTGTTGAGGTGGTAAAATAGATGGGTCTGGCTGTTTTGGTTATCGGTTATTAATGTAGTTTTTATATGATTTGCCTCAAAACTGTCCCCAATATGGTTATTATATTATTTCAGTTATGTTATAACCTGTTTTTCTTGTATGAAATGTTTTTGGAGGTTCTATTCATTTAAGTAGTTAATGCGGTAAAATATCGGATATCGGTCAAGGGCCGATATTTGAGATATCGGTTATCCCGGTGGGATATTGGTGGGATATCAGTAATTTTAATACCATGCTAAATTTATATATATAGCAATTTAACACTAACAATTCATTATACTCTCCTACCGTTAACAAATTAACCTTTTGCAACTTGCAAAACACTAACAATTGTAGTAAGTAGGAAGTTACTAAGACTTAAAACACATAACATTTAACAGTAACAACTCACAATTAAGACTTAAAACACTAATTGCAACAATAAGAAGAAAGACAGGTGGTAGAACTAAGAAGACATGTATTGATATCGGGAAAATCAGTGATATGTCGGTCAAATATCGGTCAATATCACTATATTATCAGAACCGATATTCTGACTGATATTTTGTACCGATATCTCGGCAGGGACCGATAACCGATATATCACTGATATTTCGGGATATTAACTACATAGCTATTCATTGGGAAAACAATTTGGTCGACTCTGGACCCGTACCTGTTTGACCACTTTCTTTTTTAGCTATTACCTACCTATTTAACAGATAAGATCTAATTGGATCGACATAGTTTTGTTGTGGTGCTAATGGTGCTGTATGCAGATTCTACCACGAGAACGTAAGAAGCATGAGTATATGGAGGCTGTGAAGAATCGTTACAAGCACCTTCCTGAGGTCAAACGTATATTGAGGTATTAAAACAACCTAATGATTGATTTCTGCTATAGACCTAAAACCACTGCGTTGGGTAAAGGGTCAAAGTTTGAATATAACTAATTTGTGTAAAATTATTATTACTATTACTATTATTAAAGTAATAGTATAATAATCTCTGATTTCTTCCGTTTTGATGTTGATGCAGGCATAGACACTTACCGAAACCAATATACAAGGCCGGTTTGCTAAGACGCACAATGGCTGATGCAGAGAAGAGGAAGGAAGATAGAAGGAGAGCGCACAGTGCCCCAGGTAGCATGCCAAGGAAGTCCATACGTAAAAACAGAATTATTCAAGTAATCGAATGACCCTAGCGCTTCGTCATATGTTTCTCTCAATTACCTTAATCTTTTAATGTCAATGTTCAAAATTAAACCAACACAAATTTTGTTATTTTATCGGTATCTCATATCGCTGAACACTAATTTCGCCGTCTATCCTTGCTTTGTGAAGTGGTGATTGTGTTTTGGTACTCAAGTATTATTTAATGATAGATGTTTAAACATGTTAAATTCAAAATGCATATAGAATATGCTATAACACGAAGTTAAGACACCTATTTCAATTTATTACGACTAGGTTTAAAGAAGTTCGCCGCGTTGCGGCAAATTTCTTTTGTTATTCAGTCTGTGTTTACATGTGTTTTGAAATTAATACGAGCGTGTTGCGAACGGAACTGCTGACAAGAATAAATAGAAAATGTAGAAAAAAACACTAAAAGATAACCGAAAGAAAATCAACCAAAAAAGTTGTATGGTAACAATGTTGTTCATATGAAACGCGTGGTCAGAGAAGAACAAATTGTTCTGGGTACTGGTACCAAATTTGCCGAACCGAAAGATCTCAAGTACCAATTCGGTACCGACTTTTGGCGTTCCTGGTACCGGTTCACTACCGTTTTTTACCTTCATGTATAGGTACCGTAAACAGTATTTTCGGTATCAGTACCGATTCTGTATCGGTTGGCATCGAGCTCATCCCTACCCCTGAAACTAAAAAAGAAAAAAATTAAAAGTTGAAGAAAATCAACAAAAAAAGTTGTACAATACCGTTCGTACGGTAACCATGATCAGGGGAGCAAATGGTACCGGATAGCAGAACTGAATTTCCCGAACCAAAAGATTTCCAATATCAATTCGGCACCAACTTTTGGCGTTTTCTGTATTAGTGCCGGTTTTTACCTTCATGTACTGATACCGAACAGGACCGTACCGGTATTTTCGATATCAGTACTGGTTCGATACCGGTTGATACCAACTTTATCCCAACCCCTGATATTAAAAAAATGATTAAAGTTAAAAAGTAAAGAAAATAACTATTATTATAATATTAAAATCACTATTTATTTCAATTCGTTTATTAATATATAGTAAAGTAATAATATATAGTAATAAGGTAAGATTTCAAATAAAGAACCATCTGTTACACATACCTTCACTTGGTCTATCTAACTCGAGAGATGGACCAAGAGAGCCAAGTCATTTCTGTGTTCGATGGTTGAGATAAAAACAAACCCTGAGCAAACAATTGATTGCACAAAACAAAACCAACCCTGTAAACAAACTATGATTCATTATTGTTTACATACTCTGTGAACATTCCCAAACCAGTTACTGCTCTTGGAACAAACTGGGGTCAAAACAAAAACAAACGATGATATGTTGTTTACACACTCTGTGAACATTCCCAATAATGTTGACAATGTAAGCACTTCTAAACAAGAGGTTTATGTCAATTCAATAAATATAGAGTTCGTTGGAAGCTTTTAAAGCTCTTTTGAGGCATTTATAAACTAGATATGAATATTCATGATTTGTGATCCACAAAACCATTAGGTACATCTTATTGTTAGTGATATATATTGTTAGTGATATATAAATCAGATTTCCCAATACGGACTAGATGATGACGTGTAATCTATATTACAGATAGTCAGAAATGAATATTGTATCCTTTCTATTTTTAATGTAGGTAGACGTATAAATATTCCCACTAAGGGGGTGGGGTGGTGATTACTGATCACTCACTCATCACTTACAACATCCAATCAAGTTCCGCCGTGTCATCAACCATTATTCCATCACTCACAACCTTTTTTAGTGGAAATGGTCATCACTAGTGATGAAATTCCATCACTCACAACCTTTTTTTATTTAAAAAAAAAAAATTATAAATTAACAATAAAATACTAAAATTATAAATTATAAATTTCATTTAAATAAAACCTAAATTACATACTAAAATAACAAAAAAAAAAAAAAAAAAAAAAACTAAACATTGGAAATAAAAAAAAACCTAAAAAGACCGACTTAAACGGATGACATCTCCCACCCCCACCTTTCACAAATCTCGCGTTTTTGTTGAGTTACGACCGACTTAAACGGTTCGTCGAGATTGTTGTGCGGCTTTAACAAGATTTTTAAATCATTTTGTTTTTCTATTGCGTTCAAGTGTCGCATATTAACAATAAAATACTAAAATTATAAATTATAAATTATAAATTTTAAATTATAAATTTCATTTAAATAAAACCTAAATTACATACTAAAATAACAAAAAAAAAAAAAAAAACTAAACATTGGAAATAAAAAAAACCTAAAAAGACCGACTTAAACGGATGGCATCTCCCACCCCCACCTTTCACAAATCTCGCGTTTTTGTTGAATTATGACCGACTTAAACGGTTCGTCGAGATTGTTGTGCAGCTTTAACAAGATTTTTAAATTATTTTGTTTTTCTATTGCGTTCAAGTGTCGCATATACACCTCCTCGCATTGAAGTTTTGCCGTCACAAGTTTTTCTATTCTTTCTTTGGATTCGGTTATTTCCGCCAATTTAGCCTCTTTGATTTCGAAGATCGACTCCGCCACCGCTTCCTTTCCTTTACTTGACGAATCACCACTTTTCTTGTGGTGCGGCCTTGTAGGTGTATCTTCTTGAATGGGTTCATCAACGGGTTGATTGGGTTAGTCAACGGGGTCGTCGTTCAAATTCATTTGGGGCAAGTTATTCGACGCGGAAGTCGTGTAGTTCCCTGACTCGGAGGTCTTTGATCTTTTGGGACTCCTCTTTTTTTTTTGGAGCCGTCGGCCCATCCATGTCGACCAAATCAGCCGGTACCCACTTCGGGTGACGGCTCGCAACCTGCCATGCCGCCACGTGTGGAAAACTCCTCTTTTTGTATACTCGGCAATACTCTTCGGTGGCGGTTTGCATGATAGTCGCCTCGCTCGCTCCACTTTGTGGATTTCGGTTCTACAAAAAATAAAAAAAATTATTTAAAACCGTTTTTCTGTTTAAAAAAAAACTATTTTCTGTATTTAATAAAAACTGTTTTCTGTTTAAAAAAACTGTTTTTCTGTATTTTTTTTATAAAAACTGTATTCTGTATTTTTTTTTTATAAAAACTGTATTCTGTTTTTTATAAAACTGCTTTTCTGTTTAAAAAAAAAAAACAAACAGTTTACTGTATTTAAAAAAAAAAACAGTTTTCTATTTAAAAAAAACAACTTATTTTTTTTATAAAATCCATTTTCTGTTTTTTTTAATAAAAAAACAGTTTTCTGTTTTTAAAATATAAAAAACAGTTTTATGTTATATGAATTAAAAAAAACAGTTTTAAATGTATAAAAAAACGTACAACTTGAAGGAAACAACCGGTGAATTTACTAATTTTCCGGTTCAAATCGGTCCACTTCGACGTCATTTGATCCATGTTTCGGTCCGTTGAACCGGGAAGTTTGCTAAGATGAAGCATGATTCGTCTCCAAAACATTTCTTTTCTTTGCTCGTTGGAATATTTCTTGTTTTCGGAGGTGTGCAAGTACGCCTTGACCAAGACGACCTCCTCCTCGCTCCTCCAATGTCTCCGAACGGATGACGGGACAATTTCTTGAACGTCTTCGTCATCTTCTTCTTCTTCTTCTTCTTTTTCTTCTTCTTGAACGTCATCCTCATCTTCATCGTCATCGAGATTTTATTGTGGTTCGCGATACGCACGTGCAAAATGATGGATGAGGGTGTCATCTTCTAGTTGGTCGACTTGGTGGGATTGGGTTTGAAAGTGTGGAAACGATTGGGGTTGAAATTGGAGAGGTTAAAACGGTAGAACGAACGGTTGTGATTGAAATGGTGGATATTGTTAGGTTTGAAAGGGTGGAAATTGTTGGGTTTGAAAATGTGGGACTTGGTCGGGTTCGTCCTGCAACCTAAAGCGCGCCGGCTCGCCAAGATTCGCTCGAACCTTCGGTCGTACGGGATTTTTCTTCGAACCCAAACCTCTTTTCTTCGAACCCGAACCTCTCTTGCTTGAATCTTCCATCTTTGTATTGAATTTTTTTGAATTTGGAAGAATGTTTGGATTTGAAGGAAGTATTGTATTTTTTTGAATTTGGAAGAATGTTTGGATGTGAAGAATGAGTTGGAGAATATTTGGATTTTATTAAAAAAACCAAAATCAAACGGTCATCTTTCAACGTAAACAAGGCCCAACGTTCGAATTTTTGGAAATTCAACGCGTGATAAACTTCACGCGTGGTAAACTTCACGCGTGAAAGATGTTGGTGGCGGCGGTGTGCAAAATTGATTCACGAGTGACAGGGGTTCTATCACTCACCACCCCGGGTCCCCTAAAAGGTTCGAAGTATGTTTTCGATACGTACAAGGTTCTATTTTTTATTTAAAAATATCCTTCCGACTTTTACAAAATCATACTTGTAGATTAATAAATGTGTTGTTAGAAACCTTGAAACTCATGTGACATTGCTTGGATATCATGTCCTTCGTAGCTAGGACTTAGGAGATTGTTTGATTATGTGCTATAAAGTGTGGCACTACTGTCACTGCTAAGGTTATATGATCTGGCTACATAGGTAGGTGTTATAATGCAAGTGTTACGATATTGAATGGTCGATATTATATATTATTGGTTATTGTATATGGGGTGCGTATAAGATAAACCAACAAAACTTACGCTCGTTGATTAAGTGGCAACATTAAGTATGGATCGTCTTGATCGCACTTTACGTCCCCGATGGTTAGAATTTTTGTACGGCTTTAATCTTCAACGCTATTCATGACAAACGCAAATAAGATTGTCGTGCGAAGCGTGCGAGTCAAATTACAAAAAGGTATACAAATAACTAATCTAGCTATACATTGATAATTATTCTAACTATATAAACAAGTCATTTTAGTTTAGTTTAGTTATAACTAAAGTAATTACACTACAATGATAATTATTCTAGTTATACAAATAACTAATCTAGTTATACAATGATTCATACTCTAACTATATAAACAATTACTCTAGGTATTCAATAATAACTACTCTAGTTTTATAAACAATTACGCTACTTAGAACTAAAGTAACTACAGTATAGTAATACTTAATAGGGCTACAAGCGAACACAAACAAACATTAATAAGCGTTTATGAACATAAACGAATAGAAAGAGACATATATTCAAAGGTATGTAATTGACAATAAAATATTTTATTAGTGGGAATTTTAAAGTATTTTAATAAAATATAAAAATTAAAAACACCAATGAACTATTGAACACAAACAAACACAAACGAAAATTAACGAACGAACATAAACGTACACGTTACTAAACATTCACAAAGATAAATGAACGAACGCGGCCTCTATTCATGTTCATTTATGTAACTAAACGAACACAAACAAACTTCCCGCCAAATGGTTCATGAACCGTTCACTGAACGTTCGGTTCATTTGCATAATTACTCTAGTTATAGAGTGCTTATTGTTGGGGGCTAGATTTTATTATAGTGGATCCAATATTCTGAGGCGTTGCCTGTATAAGTTATCCTTAGCGGGTAGTGCAGGGACTCAGAGGATCAAGCATCCTTAGTATTTCTTATAGTTTCTAACAATTGTTCTCGATATTTTCTTATGTTTATGTTCAGGATATCAACGTGGTGGACCGAGTCTAAGCTGGAATCTCCAAAGTAATTCGTTATGGAAGCTACACGTGCTTATTCCACAATGGTCATGGGGAGTGAACGTGGTCAAGCAAGATTTCCGGACTTAGTTATTATTGTTATTAAATAAGGGTTGATCAAGTGTGATAGGACACATTCTCACTTTCGCATACACACACTACGAACTAGAAGCTTACAAACACTCTTAGCAATCAGTTGTGGTAACACACTTGATCAACATCCGAAGTTGTAACTATTTTTATTGTTCAATATAGTTGGTGGTTGATAGTTTTCACCACCCGAGGTTTTTGTACCGACGATCTACTAGTGATCAAGGGCTTTTCATCGTATAAATCTCTGTGTTCAATTGCATTTACCGCCTTATATTCATTTATATCATTGTTAATCATCTAAGCAATCTACCTCACATTTTAGATTTGGTTACATTATCCTTGATCATATTTTTGACCAAAACAATTTGGCGCCCACCGTGGGGCAAGTGGTGCTTCAATTCTAAAATTTTTCCATCCATTTTGCTTATTTTCATCAATTCCATAACACTATGGCCTCTCAAGGAAAGTCCGTTTCAACTGCCATGCCAACCACTACCTCCTCATAGAGCTCTATGCCATTGCCTCCTATCCCCTCCACAATTCCAGAAGAATAACGAAACTGCTTAGAAGAAGACATCATCTGTCTTCCAAGGATCCAAAACTTCTGCTACTTCATATCTATAAATAATGACAATGAAATTTCTATTTTATATTCGCAGATGAAAAGCTATATGAAGCCGCAGAACAAGACTAATCAAAAGATCCTGCATGAGATTGAAGATATCAAGAAACAGAAGAGGCCAACAGAGGATCAATCTCCATTGATGCCTAGCGTGTTGGATTTTGTCACTCTAGCATCAACAACTAAACAATCAAGAGGATCCTCCATCCAACCTCAAGGATCCTTTATCCTTCAACAAGGATCTCTGGGGATGACTCAGCCTCAAGGATCATCCCTCCGTTCAGAAGGATAAATGGAGATGTTCCAGCCTCAAGGATCCTACTTCCATCAACAAGGATCCTCAGCTCGAGTTCAAGGATCCATGGATTACCCACCAAGACCTCAACATAAACCTTTCCAGGATCAAGGATCCTCAGGGAGACAACCACTAAGAAGCTCAGAAATCCATGATGGGGATTTCATCCCCATGCAGACTATTGCTTCCTCAGGCCCTACTATAACTGCATACATGTTTATCCTAGATACACTTCTGGGATACCACGCTTGAGCCAACTAGGAGGTAACAATTTCCATAATACGTCTTTGGATACTAAATATGGTTATGTGCAGGATGCAAGGATCAATCAGGCCATGGCCGGGGAGTTGCAAAAGCTTAAGGATATGATATACAGCGTTCCGGGAATAGTCAAACCTATTACTGAGATTCCAGACGGAAGCCACAGGATATCGCGTTTTGCTCCACCAATATGCAATGCAGAGATGCCCAAGCGCTTTCAAACCCCCAACATGAAGTTGTATGATGGTACAACTGATCCGGAGGAGCATGTGGCCCAATACAGAGAAAGAATGGAGATAAACCCTAAGCCTGAGTGTAACACCTCGGAAATTTACGTCCAATAATGTATTGACACGTGTCATGGGCCTTGAATATGTAAAAACATACTTTAGAGGGACTAAAGTTGACAAACGGTGAAACTATGTAAATTCAAGGGTTCAAAGTGTCAACGATTGATAAATAAGCCCTACAATAACCCTACATGGTGTTTATAATCTTAAACAGAAGAATCATGGATCATACGAAGCGAAAAATGAAAGAAAGTGAGGAATTACAAACTACAGGGGCTAAACGTGTCAACATGTTGAATCTATACCTCTGAGTGATCCTTTGGCAAACCCGAAGCTTTGTAATGATAAAATATACTCATGAGAATATGTGATAAAAATTTCATGAAGTTTCGTAAACGTATGAGAAAGTTATGATTAAAACCGTATACGAAAGGTCAAATACGTAATCGTGAATTTCGTGACTTTTCGGGTAAGCGCAAAGTGTACCGAGGACATACCCAAGCTTATAAAAGTCCCAAGGTTCCTACGAATCAGATTTGAGGGTCTAGAGTGCTAAATAAACGAACAAAACAACGTTTCAAAGATCAGGGACTGATTTGCAAATGGCTAAAACTTGAAAAGCTGGTAAACCACTTGGTCGCGCCACGCGAGGAGGGGCTCGCGCCACGCGAGCGACTGCCCAGCGACGAAAACGACTGGCAGCTGCCAGTTCTGACTGTTTTCGACTTGTATCCAGCTGTTTTCGACTCAGGCACTTCACCAATCAAATTTCATGCAAGGAAGCACCCTTGGACTGATTATATAACATCCATAAACACTTGCAACAGCCTTTAATCTGATCAAAGTTCCATAAATAGGCACTTGTTGTTACAAACACAAGAACACTTGCATTCTCAAACTTCACAAGAACTCTCCTGGAGCTTTCTGAACATCAAGGCTGATTCATAGTGCTCTCTAAGCTTGTCTAGGATCATTGTAAGTGCTCATATCATCCTATATTTCGTTCTAGCTTAGTACATTCACCAAAAGTCAAACTATCGTAATATAAACTTGACCTTGCAATTAAACGAGATGTGCTCAGTCATATCTCGAATTGAAAGTACCTGCATGTTGGTATTTATGTGTGTAACAAACCCCTAAAAGGGTATTATCAGATTCACACTCTAAATATGCTAATTGTCGAGTCAAAGCGTTTCGTAAAAAGTCAACAGAATGTGTTTTTGCAAAAATAAGCTTGATTAACAATGTAGGCTACATGCAACCTGTTTGATCATCAAAATAACTTTATAAATAATGTAAGAACATGTTTCAACTTGATCAACTCGACAATTTTCTGTATTACACCCGAATCGGAACCGAAAGTCTCATAAATTGACTTTTTCTTTGACTATCGGTTCTGATCCGTACATGCATGTTAAGATCTGCATTAGAGCATATTTTGGACCAACTTTTATATAAGATTAACCCTCTGGAATTTTACACCTTGATTCCATGGTTAACCGATTCATATGCATGTTACCGGTTTATGCTTAAAGTTGACTATTTTGCCCTTTTTAATATAAAACGCGATTTTTGAAAAAGTGAAAGAGTAAAATCATTTGTTACTGATTTATAAACATGCACCGAAAATTTCATATCAGTTTGTGGCCTAGTTTAAGAGATATGCTCAATATCGTAAATCACAAGCTTTATGTTAAGTAAATAGCGCATTTAGCGCAAAGCCTATTTTAACCCACTTTTTGGTATCAAACTTTTTATACACTGATGTTATATAATATTTTGAGATTTTTAAAGATTTTTATTTAATTTTTGGAAGAGCATAACATAGGTCTTTAAGTTAAATTCGGTAAATACCGAAATTGCCCTTTTTGGCCATAAAACGAGTTTTATAAATCCGATTGACCCCAAACCACTTCCTACTGATTTTATTTATTAAATAAAGTATGTTGAACCTTCTGGAAGTGTAAAAATCTCAGCTTTCTTTTACAAACCCGGAAACGGCTCTAAATCGCCTTTTTAGGCATTTTTAACGCATAGTATATACTATAACCATATCAAGCATATAAGAATTATACCTACTGATGTAATTAGCATATTTTCATATAAAAACAGTAAGTACAGGTTTATAAACTCAGGTTTCCAATTTTGACATTTTTAGCCCTTATGAAATTACCAAAGTACCCCTAAGGTGCATAGTTGGTTTTAAATGATAAGTTTCACACAAGGGTCATACCCTACTGTTATAACATGTTAAATTAAGTATACTTACTGTATAAATCAGAACCGTAACTCATATTTACAAATAAACTCTTTTATAAATCTTTTAAATGACCAAAATGCCTTTATGAGGCCTAATTTGTGTTTAAATCCGTTTTGGGCATAATGGAAATAACTTACTGATATTATAACATATTTAAAGCATATTATCTCAGGGAATTTGCATATGACTCTTACGGTTACCCGTAACGCTCTTTTCGCGTTCGGTTCGGTTTATGTAACTAGTTTGCATAAATTGACCGAGACGGGTCAAACATTATCGTTTTTGTCTCAGAATCCAGAATGTATTTAGTATACCCATATTATACAAGTATTCAAACTTGTCGGGTCTAAATCACATTCTATCCGGTCTTCGCTTAATCGTGCGTTTGAACCGTATCGTCTTTTTTTTTAAACTAACCGGGCTAAGCTTAAGCTTAAATAAAGACCCGTTAGAAATCTAATAGGTTATTATAAACCTTCGTTCCAGATTTAGGAGCCCAGTAAAAGCTATCTGTACTTGCTGATTGATATACGGCTGGGTTTGAATTTATATTTAGCTCAGGTAAATACTCTTTGGCTTATTTTCCCTATACGGGCTTGGGTTACGGTATATAAAATACCGCTTGATCGGGCATTAAATCCTCCACCGTTGCGTGGGTAGTTGGAATAATTTAATTGGCTCGTTTAAACAGTCTTGTTCACTTAAGGCCTTTGGGGGATTAATTGACCATGTCCCGGATATCCTTGGCATCATCTTACGAGATGGCCGCGACCTGAGTACGGGGTGTAGGCGTACACCTGTCTGTATATAACTCTTGAATGTGGTGGGTCCATTGATCTTTAGCCCGGACTAGATCCGGGCCACTGAACGCAAGTAACATGTAATTCGTTCACATGATTATTATATTAAATAATTGACCCAAGTTAATAAAAATGTTTTGTGCCTTGTGCATTTAAATCAATTTTCAACTTTTTAAAATGAGTCAGTTAAATTGTATTTACCAGTGTAAACTGACGTATTTTCCAAAAGGTTAAGTGCAGGTACTACACGTAATAGGCTGGCTGTCTTCTAGAGCGTCCACAATAAGTCTCGCAAGCTTGGACGACAATAAGCTGTTGAACAATATCTTATTTTGTTTTTGATCCGCCTGTGGATCCGTTTCCAACTACTAGTGATATTTAATATTACATTTTTATTTAAAGTTGAAATGAATCTATCTTTGCTTCCGCTGTGCATTATTATATTGTGTTGTTTGTCTATGATGATACCAACTACGTCACGATACTCCCCACCGGGCCCACCGGTGACACGTGGAAAATAGGGGTGTGACACTGAGAGACTAAAAGAAGCTTGCCTATGCAAGGGTTCCGGATCTACACTCACTGGATCTTCATTAAAATGGCTGCTAAGTCTTCCTCCCTATTCTATTACTTCCTTTTCGCATTTAGTTAATCTGTTTATAACCAATTTTCCTGTAGTAGAACATTTGAAAAGTCAACTAGCGATTTGTATAGAATCACCCAGGCTCGTGACGAATCCCTTAGGCATTTACTATGTCACTAAATTTGGAAGAGAATCCTTAGAGATCCCAAATCTTGACATTGCAACTGCTGTTGAAGCATTCAAGATGGGATTGCAAAAGGATTCCCCCTTTTATTATGATCTTGTAATGACCCCATGCAGGAATCTAGATGAAGTAAGGAACAGAGCCTTGAGGTTTATCAGGCTAGAAGATGACAAAAGAATCCAAGATAGGCTCGGTGGTTTTACCAAACATGAGCACTATGATAAGAAACATGGATCCTTCTATAAGAATAACAGATCCAAGCCTTATTCAAAAACAGATAACCAAAACGTCCACGCAGTGGAACAATATGAAGACGAAGAAGAATATCCTAAGATATCAGAATATTGCTTCTCCGTTGATAATAGTGAACTAATGCTTGCTTTGCAGAATTTAGGTGAGAAGGCAAGGTGGCCAAGGAATAACGACAAGTCAAACTCCTTTAAGGATAAATCCAAATGGTGTGCATACCATGAGGATTTTGGGCATTTAACATATGCATGCATTGCACTAAGGAGGGAGATAGACTACCTTCTCAGCAAGGGTCATTTGAAAGAATTGCTAGGCAGAAAGAAATCAAGGACCTAGGATCCTGAGAATGTCCCAGAAAAGGCTACTCCACCTCCATCAGATGCCCAAATGATCAACTTCATTTCTAGAGGACCAGATATTTGCGGCACCTCTTTCTCGGCAGCTAAGAGACACGCTAAGAAGACCAAATTGGAGAATGGTGACAGACCCATCAGGACTTCCACGTTGACGGATCAAAACATAATATCCTTTGACGAGGATGATAGAGTCAACATCCAGGATCCTCACCATAACGGTTTGTTATAACACTGTTTATTGAAAACCATTTTGTTCGCATGATTCTTATAGACAGAGGAAGCTATGTGAATATCATACAACTTGATGTACTGAAGAAAATAAATATTCCAGAGTCCGAGATAATACTAAGATCCTCAGTACTTGTTGGGTTCAGTGGTGAAACCAAGAATACATTGAGCGACATCAAACTACCGATATATATATATATAGGGATTTAGCTCTATCAAAAAAAATTGCGTTATTGACAATTTGTCTTGTTGTAATGTGATCCTTGGTAGGCCCTGGATACATGAGATGAAGGCTGTTCCTTCAACATATCATTAATGTGTGAAGCTTCCAACTCCTTGGGGAGTAGTAAAGATAGATAGTGACCAGCAGGAAGCTAAAAATTGCTACATCTCGTTGATGAAGCCAACTTCAAAAACAAGAGCACCATTGCAATTACAGAATCCTCCGAGAGATGTAATGGAGACAAGGGAACATGATATCAAAGAGGTCAATTTGGAACCTGAGGATCCTGACATTAAAGTGTTCGCAGGATTAGGGATCCTTGATACTAGGGATGCAAACAAGCCGAGCTACTCGCGAGCTACTCGAGCTCGGCTTGAAAAAAAGCTAGAACAAGTCGAGCTTAAACGAGCTCAAGTTCTAGCCCGAGCCTAAAAACAAGCTCGTTTAGTAAACGAGCCTGAGGCCGAGCTTCGCTTATCGAGCTCGAGCCGGCTCGCGAGCCTAATCGAGCTTCCTGTTTATATATTTTTTATTAATATATTAAACATATATTTATATAATAATAATTACCATTTATATATATATATAAAAAATAACTACATTATATGTATAATAATAATTATAGTTAATATAAATTAATTAATAAATAGTAAACGAGTCGAGCCTGAGCCGAGCTCGAGCTTGAAAAATTACCTTCGAGCCAAGCTCGAGTTTTAGAAATAAAACTCGAATCGAGCCGAGCTCGAGCTCGAGCTTTCATATGTTAAACGAGCTCGAGCTTGGTCGAGCTCGGGTTCGGCTCGGCTCGTTTGCACCCCTACTTGATACTATAGAACATGATCTCATATCCTTCCTTAAAAGAAGAAAATCAACCTTTGCATGGAAGCACGAGGACATGACAGGTATTTCCAAAGATGTCATTAGACATAAACTAGGAATAGACAAATCTTTCGGGCCTATCCACCAGAAAAGGAGGAAATTTGCACCTGAGAGAAATGCTATTATACAAGAAGAGGTAAATAAACTCCTAAAAGTAGGTATGATTAGGGAAGTAAAATATCCTAAATGGTTAGCCAATGTAGTGGTGGTCTAAAAGAAAAACGGAAAGTGGAGGGTATGTGTCGATTTTACTGACTTAAACAAGGCATGCCCCAAGGATCCTTTCCCACTCCCACACATTGACACCGTGGTGGATGCAACGACTGGTCATGAATTGCTCATCTTCATGGATGCTTCATCTGGATTTCAACAAATACAGCTGGAACCATCTGATCAAGAGGATACTGCATTCATGACCCCCACCGGTATATATTGTTATATTGCTATGCGTCTCGGGCTAAGAAATGCATGTGCTACATATCAGAGACTTGTCAACATGATGTTCAAAGACCAGCTTGGTGATGCCATGGAGGTCTACATTGATGATATGTTAGTCAAGTCGAAGAAGGCAGAGGATCACCTCAAGGATCTTGAGGTTGCATTCAACATACTTGATTGGTACAACATGAAGCTGAATCCTTCGGAATGCCACTTTGGTGTCAGAGCTGGAAAGTTCCTGGGCTACATTAGAGGTGTACAAAAAAAGCCGGTTTTAGAACCGAAACCGGGAAAAAAACCGAAATCGGTTTTTTTAACCGTTTTTTTATAACCGAACCAGTTTTATAACCGAACCGCCGGTTTGTGACCGGTTACTATTCTTAATCTAAAAAACCGGTTAATAACCGAAACCGGTTTAAAAAAAACCGGTTTTTGCACTGGTTATTGTTTTGGACTTGAAAAACCAGTTATTAAACGAAACCGGTTATAAAAAAAACCGGTTATAAAAAAAACCGGTTTTCATTTTGGGTGAAAAAAACCAGTTCGGTTAATAACCGAAACCGGTTTTTGAAAAAAAACCAATTTGTACACCTCTAGGCTACATGGTGACAAAGAGAGGAATATAAGCCAACCCTGAACAAATAAAGGCTATTGTAAACTTAAAATCTCCTACAAGTGCAAAAGACGTACAAAGGCTAACAGGAAGGATCATAACTTTAAACAGGTTCATTTCAAAGTCTTCAGAAAAGTGCAAGGATTTCTATGACATCTTGAGGAAGAATAAGAAATTCGAATGGACCAAGAAACATGAAGCTGCACTTAAAGCACTTAAGGAGTACCTATCCTCAACACCACCCTTAATGAAACCAGTGGATGGTGAACCATTATCCTTGTACTTGGTTGTCTCAGGTAATGCAGTAAGTGCAGTATTAGTTAAGGATCATGAAGGCCAACAACACCCTATATATTATGTAAGTAAAAGCCTTCTTGATGCCGAATCTAGGTATTCTCATTTAGAAAAATTAATTCTTGCATTAATTATGGCCTAAACTAAGCTAAGACACTATTTTGAAACTTATACTATTATTGTAAAAACTAATTTTCCAATTAAGAATGTTCTCAGGAAACAAAAAATGTCAGGTAGGATGACAAAATGGGCAGCAAAGCTTAGTACCTATGATATAAGATAGGAGCCCAAGGCTGCCATCAAATCACAAGCACTTGCTGACTTTGTGGCAGATTTTAGTAGTGATTTACAGAAAGAAGCTGAATTGGAGGTCCAACAACTTGGAGAAACCAAGGATCCTTGGGTACTCTTCACTGACGGAGCTTTAAATGTCAAAGGAACTGGATTAGGAATGCTACTAAAATCGCCATAGGGGGACATAATACCCCGGTCCATAGCCTATGAATTTCAAACCACCAACAATGAGGCAGAATATGAAGCATTAATAGCAGGTTTGCAATTTGCCAGACAAATGAGGATCATGTATCTTTAAGTTTATATAGATTCATCGCTAATTACTAACCACTTTAGTTATAGAATGCTTAGTAGTTAGGGGCTAGATTTTATTATAGTGGATCCAATATTCTGAGGCGTTGCCTGGATAAGTTATCTTTAGCGGGTAGTGCAGGGACTCAGAGGATCAAGGATCCTTATTATTTCTTATAGTTTCTAACAATTGTTCTTGATATTTTCTTATGTTCATGCGCAAGATATCAACGTGGAGGACCGAGTCTAAGCTGGAATCTCGGAAGTAATTCGTTATGGAAGTCGCACGTGCTTATTCCACAATGATCATGGGGAGTGAACGTGGTCAAACAAGATTTTCGGACTTAGTTATTATTGTTATTCAAAAAGGGTAGATCAAGTGTGATAGGAAACATTCTCACTTTCGCATACGCACACTACGAACCAGAAGCTTACAAACACTCTTAGCAATTAGTTGTTGTAAGACGATTGATCAACATCCGAAGTTGTAACTATTTTTATTGTTCTATATAGTTGGTGGTTGATAGTTTTCATCACCCGAGGTTTTTGTGCTGGCAATCTACTAGTGATCAAGGGCTTTTCCTCATATAAATCTCTGTGTTCAATTGCATTTATGACCTTACATTCATTTCTTTCATTGTTAATCATCTAAGCACTCTAACTCACATTTCAGATTTGGTTACATTATCCTCGATCAGATTTTTGACCAAAACACTTATTATGACATACAATTTAACACACACACACGCTACAAGCAACAGTTACTCTAGTTACTCTACTAGCCAAGTCATCAATATTACAATTATGCCACCGTGCGTTTTCTTCCATTTCCCCACTTGCACATTTCATACGTTAAGTCGATATATAGCGAATCCCACCCCTATACGTTAAGTTGATTTGTACCATACATATATAAATATAAGTTTTTATCTTAAGGGTTTTAATACTCGCACATGGCCTTTGAAATCTACTAACCGGCCTTGAGGTTGATTTCTAAATCGTTTGCAAATTGTAGCCAATGCTAATTTTTAATCTTCAATATAAAGCTTGATGGAAGAATTTTTAGCTGCCTGAATCTCTCAAACAAATTATTATTTTTTCATTCCTTTCTTCAAATGAACCCTATATATGTTCTTCAACTTTTTTTTTAAACAACAAATTTTTACACCAAATTTCACCTAACTTTGCATTTGCAAGAATATAAACTCACATCATTTTTTATGAGTAAAAAATCATACCACTAGACCGCTAGGTCATTCGTATCACTTCTCCAACTATTGAGCATAAAACACCAATTAATTTTGAGATCAACTTAATGAGCTTGAAAACATTGCTACTGTTCACATCAGCCTACTTGAAGTTCGTTTCTTTGTCAGCTTTTCTTTTTTTTTTTCTTCTTTTTTTCACAGATCAAACACCACAAAATCCATGTGTCCCACGAGGTCACATCACCTAAAGTCCAGCCCATGATCATAAAAAATTTGGTGGCCTACTTTTTACATACCCTCTTCCACTGCCAATATTAGGCATGTCTTCACTTGGATTTTCGGCCATGTGCACGGAAGCTGCTCTCGTATGTGAAAAATTTTGTAATTTAATAGGGATGCAATGATAGGTTTTATTAACTGACTAGCTTATAAACTCGTGTAATTGTTAAGAATCTGATATATCCGAGAGAGACAAAGACTTTATTCAATACAATAAATCTTCAAAATCCACAAACGACCTAGAACCAACACAAAGATAGAATCTCACTTACAGGTCATCAATGTGATGATCTGTACCACTCAACAAAGATCTAACACAGACTACAGATGTCACACCCCCAAAATCCACCATGCGGAGTATCACCGCTTGGAGGCGTGACATGACCAGGATCGAGCCACCAATCATATTGAACAACGTCATTAAGTAAATAAAATCGACCACAATACAATTGGTGACCAAAAGCTAGTTAACCAAGTTCAAATTAAACAGCGGAAGCATTAAAGATAAAACCCAAAACATAAGTCTTATAAGTTCATAAAGTTCAAATATTAGGCACGGAACATAACAGTCCTTATCCCACAACGACCTCCTCCTCGTGCAAGCTCCATAAGCATCTAGCGACCTGTAAGGCATGTAACAACGAGTCAACAACAAAGTTGAGTGAGTTCACGGTTGGTTATTTAGTTTTAAGTTATTTCTGAAAACATGGTTTGTCTTTCGTTGGCTTAATTGCCGTGGGGGTTAACCCATAGTTGAAAGTATGATTAACCAGTTCCTTCTTTATTACCCAAACCATATCCACAATCAGTGGGGGTTTCCCCATGTGAACCACTAGACCGTATGATATCGACTACTAACGAATTTTGTTGTGCCCTACGTCAATGTTCTATCATCATTGATAGTTTGCCATAGTCCATTAGTACACGCCCGTTCGAACGACACGGTGTGAGGTTTGTTAAACCTAATAGCGCTATTAACTAATGACCCGCTCGCCATTGGCCTCGGCGATTAAGTCGATATAAGATGAGGGACTTAATGATATAGTTTTGTCTAGTAAGTTTTAAGGGTGTTGTCCTACCCAAGGAGGACGAACGTACGTATTCTACCCATGGAGAATACGCAGGATTAATATTGGCATCCTACCTATAGAGGATGGCCGTACATATCCTACCCAAGGAGGATATGTAGGTTCCGTTTTAGTTTCTTAACCCATTCCCAAACCACCGGGAATCCCATGCCTTAGAAAGTGTGTGAACTCACCTTGGTTTGCTCAGTTAGATTAATTACTCAAATAATCAGGAAATCAGGCACGTCCTAATAAGGTACAGTTAACAATCAGTTTCTCATGCATAACACGTATCCTACGTGCGGTTCATTTACTTATTACTTCTGTCCCATACCACACAATTTAAATGTCAAGTTATATTGTTAAGTTACATTATTTTACCCTAAAATAATATAACTATCTCACAAAATAAACAAGTATCCACACAAGTGTTCTAGTATAAGATATATATTCTAAATATGTCTTTACCCATTTTTATTTACAGAAACCAACCTCCGACACTTTGTATTTTGTTACAAAAATTATGGCGAAGTTTATATTCAAAACACAAGTTATAAAATATACTTGTAACGCTTGTTTAGAAAAATATTTTCTAAGTGTTGGAATTTTAGAAAATTTCGCCAGAGTTTCCTTTGTAAACGAAGGTGTCCATGCTTATTAGCATATCATTTCTTTTCAAAAATTCATTCAATCAATCAACCACAAATTATTAAACAACATACACTAACCAAGTGCAAAAACAATGCACTTTACATAGTAACATGAACTTGGTTTTTCGTAAAAACGCGTAGTAACTTAGTGGGGTGTTTAATGGGTTTAGATACCCTCCAATGTGTGTTTATGTTGGTGCATACATCTGTCGTCTTCGTCTTATATCGAGTCTCGGTTTCGTTACGGATCTGAAAGAGGATGATGTCATCATTATTGAAGATGACATCATACTAATGACATCATTCATTGCATCATGGAATTACAACATTCTTACAAATCAGAAGTTAGATCCGCTTGAAGACAAAATAGGAATATAATATTTTATGTTGAGTTCGCTTGAACATGTCATGTATGTTTCAAGCGAACTAGGAAGTAGTATAAATATGGTTCATGACTTGTCATTTGAAGCGGACAGACTAGAGACTAGGGATTGATACCGAAGTGCTGCCGGTATTTCTTCTGCATGTAATCAGTGTTAAATCAATATACAAGATCTTTAAAGTGATATTCAAGCTGTTTCTAAATCAGTTTCTTATTTTCCGCATCTGAAACTAATAAAATCTCTTCTGAACGACTCGTTTGGGTCACAAACCGATCCTACAAGTGGTATCAGAGCTCAGGAGGAAGAGATCTTGCAAAAACAGCCTGTTTTCGTCACACTTTCTGATTTCTACACCATTCTTTTTCAAATTCAAACATTTTTCACGGTTAAAAATGGCTCAAAATTACACATCTTGTGCGTATTCATGTATTAACAAATCCTGTAAAGTTTCAGAACGAAAATCGACTTAAAACTGGTTAAAATCATAGTTCTCGCTTGAAATTTGTTCGAAGTTGCTGACGTCATTGACTGTTCAAGCGAACATAACACCGCGAGTCCGCTTGAAACTGGTTTCTCGCTTGAAAATTCACCGAGTCCGCTTGAAAAAGACTGTTCGCTTGAAAATACATTGAGCTTTCGCTTGAAAATGACACACCGCTTGAAAATGACACCCCGCTTGAAACGACAAACCGCTTGAAACTAACACACCGCTTGAAAGTGCATTGATATTATCATTTCATTTTTAAAGTTTCCATGTCTCGTAAATTGGAAGTCAGATTGCATGTGAATATCTTGGTTTAAACAAATTGCATGTGATTACACTGTTCGAAACTTTTGGAATCATATTCATTTGAAAATTGTGTTGTCAGCCCAATAGAATTAAAGAGCTGATTAAAAGTATTCGGCCCAAGCTCATCCACTACATTTGAGGTCCAATGGGATTTGAGTGGTGATCAACATTGTCGAAAATTTTTTAAAGTCAATTGTGTCAGCCCACGTGATCCATATATGCGGCCTAATCAAATTGTTGTCGGTTCATGCGCATGTGAAAAAAAGATAAATTGTCGGATTGTCTAGTTGTATGTGATCTCATTATATAGTATGTTATCTCAGTCTGCACGTAGTGGGTCAGGTTGTTGATTTTGATCCTGGTCATAGCAGTCCGTACAGTGTGTCAACCTTCAGTCCACACAGAATATTCACCAGTTCAAGTACCAGTCTTATTTTATAAATTGATAAGTCTTTAAACTGATTGTGTTTTGTTTGTTTGTTTTACAAGGTGATACAGTTCATTGAGATCAATATTATTGAAACAAGAAAGTTTGTGTTTTGAGAACTTTGAAAAACCAAAACATGGATTCCGAGTTCTACAACGCATTTGCTACTCCGACTACTCCGGCTTCCATTGCTCAGAATATGAACTTGGAAAATGAGACCGGAATGTTACAAAAGCCCCTGAAACTGATGAGCATAGAAGAATACTATGGATAGAAAGACAGATTCGAAAACTGGGTTCAAGCTAACCATCTCAGATCTTGGGAGTGCATTCTGAAGAAATATGTATTACCACAGACTGATCTGCAAGTTGAGAAAGCAATATCTGAGTTTAGTGATGAAGAACGTAATATGTACAGAGCTGAAAAGATGATGATTAGTCTACTTCAGCAAGCTATCAAAGAAGACATTTTTGTGTTACTTCAACATGACAAGACTTCAAAATCGATTTGGGATGCTCTTAGAGTCAAGTTTGAGGGTAGTGAGAATATGATCAAGAGCAAGAAAGCACTGCTCAAGAAAGAATTTGATCTGTTTACAAGTTTGCATGGGGAAGATACAAAGAAGCTAATTGAAAGATACTGCCACTTAGTGCGATCCATGTCGATGCTTAGTATAAAAAAGGATCGTGAAGAGTGGGTAGACAAGTTAGCTGACGCTTTACCACAAAAGGAATGAGGCTCATACTTGATGATTATGAAGAATACTGGGGTTTATGATGGGTTAACGATTTCTCAGTTTATCGAGAAGATTGAGGGTCAAGATTTGGAACAGCAGAAGATCGCGAGGATGAACAGTCCAAGTGGTCAACAAGATGTAAAAATGTATTACAAAGGCAGTGTTCCAGAAGTTGAAAGAAGCCCAAAGATACAAACTGCATTTAGTGCTGGAGATTCTATTGAAAATGTTGATCAAAGTCCTAAAAGCAGTAGTGGTTTCTCTTCATATTCAAGTGTCAATCCAAAGAGCTCAACTTCAAGTTTCAGTTCTCAAAGCACAAAGACAGGAAATGGTTATGTGATACAATGCAACATTGCTTTGAATCTTCCAGACGGCCAAAGTTTTTCTGAAGAGATTGCTAAAGATCACATGGCGTTGCTTGGTTCCGTGCTACTATCTTATGAAGGTTTAGTCACAGGGCGGATCGGGAATCCTATGTTAACAAAGGAGGATTACGATCAGATAGACGCCGAAGAGATGGAGCTAATGGACATCAAATGGTGTCTAGCTAGCGTTCTGAGAAGAGCTGAAAAATTCAAGCTGATTACTGGAAGAAATGACTTTCTTGATGCACATGTTTCTACTTTAGGTTTTGATAAATCTAAAGTTACTTGTTTTCGATGCAAGGAGAAAGGTCATTTCAAGAGGGAATGCAAGAACAGGGAAGCTAGTGATGTGAAGAATCCATTCAGAAAAGATGACTACTACCGAAAAGCCATTTATCAACAAGTTGGTCAGCAACAACTACAAGAACCACAGGTGGCTCATGGTAGAAAAGTGATCGAGGATTCAAAAAGAGCATGTCTGGGGAATCAAGAGAACTTTAATTGGAATTTTCAAGATGATGAAAAATTGCCTGAAGGATTTAGCTGGGATATGTTTGTTGATGAAAAAGGAGAATTAAAAGCTTTCATTGCTAAAATTTTGAAAGAACCAGATATGTTTACCACATGGATGAAGTCTATTGGTGAAACTGTGAAGAATGAAGAAGAAACATCTGTTTCATCAGAAGAAGGATCACAGAGTGCATATGAAAGTTCACAAAGTGATGAAAGATCAGAAAAGGAAGTTGTTTTTGATCAAACACCAATTGATTCTGGTTGTTCGGATGATAATGCTGAAAAGTCTATTGAGTTTGATCAGTCACCAACTGATGACAGTAGTAGTGATGATGAAGAAGAACGACATATTAATGTTGCTAAAACTCATCTCTCTCCTGAAAGTTTTCATTTTTATTTTGCAGATCGCTTGGAGAAACTGAAGGAGAAACGAGCTGCAAAAGAACAACAAGAAATGAAGACTGAAAGTGTTGTTCAGAATGATGAAGTTAAAAGTATTGCCGAGGAGATTGTGGAGACTGAGTCAGTGGGTGAAGCAGAAAAGGTGATTGAAGCTAAGAAAGTGATTGAAGTTGAGAAAATTATAGAAGTTGAAAAGATTATTGAGGTCGTCAAGCCTTGCTTGAAGTGTTTGGAACCTTGCAAGGAATGTGTAGCTAAAGTTGAGAAACTGGCAGAGTTTGAGAAGATGAAGGAGCAATTACTGTTCAATCTAAATTACGTGAAAGAATCTTATGATGTTTTGAACAGAACAGTAACTGGTCTTCAAAAGACAAACTCTGAAAGAGAAAATGCTTTGACGATGATGAATGCAACATTGATGATGAAGCAAAAAGCTGTTAACTTTTACATTGAAGAAAGTGCAAAATGGAAGCAAGAGTTGGAGACTGAGAGAATTGAGAATGAGAGAATCAGACGTTTATTACAAAGTTATTCTAGTTTTGATTATCTTATTGATCGAATTTATCCGACTGTTGCAGGTATGGAAGTTTTTCAAGATGAGAAGCCAAAGAAGAAGGATACTGGTAAGAAATCGACTGCTAGCTATAACAAGTGTCCGCCTCCAATCTGGGAAGGTTATTCTCCCAGAAAACCAAATGAGGAGCAAGTCAAAAAAGCAGTCAATATAAAGTTAAAAACCGAATCAAATGATGAATTACCAGAAAATATTGACGTCACGTTCACCTCGTCTGACACTGATCATGAGTCTGAGTTAATAAAAAAGGTGGTCGATCAGGTGTTGGATACTGATGAGGAGTTTGAGTCAAAGTCTAAGTCTGGAGGGTCAAGTTCGTCAGTCAACAGTTCAAAACTGATGGTTAAACGGTCCTACAGTAAAGAATTTTTGTTATCAAAAGCAAATTTGGATGATGAAACATTTGAAGTAGCATACACTTTAAATGATTCTGACAAATTATATTCTGACAAAGAGTTTCCATTAAGAAGTGTTAGATTTGAAATGATCAAAAAGGTTTTCAAAATGACAGAAATTAAGATTTCTGAAATAAAAGATTTAAATCTTATTGGAAAACCTAAAAAATACACTTCAAGAGTACAACAACGATTAAACAAGAAAAAGGGTTACAATTTTGGTTCTGGTTTTCAAAAGAAACCAAACCATAATGGTAGCTACAAAAAGAAAGGTTTAGGTTTTATTCCACCTGAAAATTATAAAAATGAGAAAAATTCTAAAACAAAAACAGAATTTGTTTCAGGAGGAAGTGCTGAAGAAGAACAGAAGAAACCGTTCAGGAAACAATCAAACCAGGAGTTTCTTGCTGAGAAGAAAAGGAATGGAACTGGAGTGTTTCATCCAAAAGAGACTCGAACTTGTTTCAAATGCAATGAAGCTGGTCACATTGCATGAAATTGTCCGATGAATATCAAGACAAAATAGGGAGTTTCTAAAAAATTGAAAGAAATAGTTGTTGATGTTGAATCACCAACCGAAAAATTCAAAATGTTTAAAAATTCAACTTATGAGGTTGGTGAATGTTCTAAAAAGAATTTTTACAAAAAGAAAGCAAAAGATAACCAAATGTGGGTTGTCAAGAAGGGTGATGTAAAAGTCGGCGATGATTCTAGTTCCACAAAGCCAGAAGAGCCACAAGGTGAGGAAAAAGAGGTAAATTCTGTATCTTCAGTGAATGATGATGAATTTCCATCACTGAAGTTTGAGAAGATTAAACAGAAAGTTGGAAAGATTGAGATCTCGGATCAATTTTACTCCGAGAAGAATGAGTTTGATATTGAGAAAGTTTTCAATGGAAATGTTAAGAAAATTTTTGGGAAA
The DNA here is from genome assembly GCA_030545235.1 of Helianthus tuberosus. Classification (NCBI taxonomy): domain Eukaryota; kingdom Viridiplantae; phylum Streptophyta; class Magnoliopsida; order Asterales; family Asteraceae; genus Helianthus; species Helianthus tuberosus. Next base: position 109,569,141 of record CM060377.1, read on the forward strand.
ATGCTTGATGGGAAAGTAAAAGGGGTTAAAGATTTTTACGCAACAAAGAAAGCAACTTTTAACCCAACTGAACAAGAGCTAAAGGAGCTAAAAACACCCAAAGTTGGTCAGACTTGGGTGGAAATTCTTTTCCCTTGAACATCTGACTTTGCCGGAGATCCCAAGTTAGTAATCGTGGATCATGAATCGGCATTTTTCTTAGTAATTGTTTGTGTGATTGAATCTTAAAAATAGTTGAATTTTGACAGGTTAAGTGTGAATTGCCGGAGCTTCCAGGTTGGTAAGTATGAAGCAGGAATCGGCATCTTTATTGATAAAATGAATTTGTGTAGATGAGTTATTCCTACAGTTGGTAAAAAGGTCTACTTTTACAAGTGGTAAATCAGGGACATTAAGTTGTACTTGATTTCCTATAATTGGTATTTTGAAAGACAATGTGATGAACCACATCCCTAACTTACAAGTGGTAAAATCGACAAAACTTATTTTCCAGAAAAATCATTTTGGTTAAAACAAACTTAAGTGTTTTGAAATCATAATGAGAAAATAGTTTTGTGAAAGGGGGAGTTCTGATTGTTTATGCCTAGTGGATGGCGAATTGATGCAATTTGATATTAGTTGTCAAGTTTTGTATAGTTTGTTTTCAAATTTCCTAAAATGTGTTTGCATTTTAGGGGGAGTAAAATTTTTTCAGAAAATCAAAAAACATTAGAAAATTTGAAAAAGACAAAAACATGATAAAATGCAAAAATGAGTTTTGGTGTCAAAGAAGAGGAAATGATAGTACATCAGTAGACAGTCAAAGTATGCTAAAGAAATGTAATGTTTAAATAGCGTTAAACAGTCTCACTGATGATATGCCGATAGGTTTTCATACATTTAGTAAACTTTTTCGGGATATAAACATAAATTCAAACTTGCTTATTTCGTGGGGAACACTACTTGGATATAGGTAACCCCTGAAATCTCGTTTGAAAGGTCCCTCTTTCTGAAATACTAGGTCTTTATGCTCAGTGATATCTGGGGTATTATCACGGGACTTCTGCTGAAAGAAATTTCTGACCTAGTCCCCGCATAATACTTTCTGCATATGCTTTGAAATATAAGCTCGCCCTCAGCAAATTGATGAAACAATAAAATTGATAATCATTGCTGTTGAAGAAAAGATCCTCTAAATGGGACACACCAAAAGTCGAAGCCGTCATCTCTCTGCGTATACGGGAGTATCGACCTGAGCTCTCATGGCCCTCGCAATTTAACCCTTACAGATATCATCTGTGGTATACTCACCTGTAAGACTGAATATTGGGATCTGGATACGGGAGTATATTCAAGAGGTGGGAGACATGAATGAGTTTAAGTTCTTAAAATACCTAACTCATATCCTGAATCAGTTGAAATTTGTGTGAGAATTTAAGTGGATCAGTATATTGGCAATCTAAGTAAATTGTTTAATTCTTAATGTGTAACTAAGCTCAACGGTACTTGTGACTTGTCAAAAACTGATATGATCCTCTTACACAAACTCATAAAAATATTGTCTGTAAATATTTCTTTACTGCATTTCTTTATATTCTAAAATCCAAAAAGATTTTTAGTGTGTTTTAGCATAAATTTTGAAAAATTCAAAAATATTTTCGACAACTGGTGTTGGAGAGCTAATTTTCAAAATTCCGAGTGCTAAACATGATGAACAGATGGTTTGGGAGAGTCTGTTGTTTTTGAAAATAAAAATGATATATCTTTAAGTGGTTCATCAAATGATTAACATTATAAAATCATTCTTTGATTGTATAATTCCTTCAAGTGGTTCATTAGATGGTGAGATTGTTTTTACAAGTTATCATCAGAAGATTTATTGTGAGGTAGAGAATGTGCAGGTTTTCATCAGAAGATTTATTGTGAGGTAGAAAATGTGCAGGTTTCTAAGAGATAGAAAGCCAGGTTCCGATACCTGAGGACTTTATGATATCAAAAAGCCAGACTGCGATCCCAGCATATCGACAGGGGAATCTGAAGACATCCGAGTAGAGATTGTTCGTGGGGAGTCTGTTGATGGTGAAGAGGAGAAGGAGATAAAGTTTGAGGATGCTTACACTGTGAGATATTTCAGAGAGCGTTCAGACTGATAAAGACTGAAGATTGTGAAGACTTGACACTTAAGACTCGTCAACATCTGAGGGGGAGTATGTTGGTGCATACATCTGTCGTCTTCATCTTATATCGAGTCTCGGTTTCGTTACGGATCTGAAAGAGGATGATGTCATCCTTATTGAAGATGACATCATACTAATGACATCATTCATTACATCATGGAATTACAACATTCTTACAAATCAGAAGTTAGATCCGCTTGAAGACAAAATAGGAATATAATATTTTATGTTGAGTTCGCTTGAATGTAATTAGGGTGAGTTCGCTTGAACATGTCATGTATGTTTCAAGTGAACTAGGAAGTAGTATAAATATGGTTCATGACTTGTCATTTGAAGCGGACAGACTAGAGACTAGGGATTGATACCGAGGTGCTGCCGGTATTTCTTCTGCATGTAATCAGTGTTAAATCAATATACAAGATCTTTAAAGTGATATTCAAGCTGTTTCTAAATCAGTTTCTTATTTTCCGCATCTGAAACTGATAAAATCTCTTTTGAACGACTCGTTTGGGTCACAAAACCGATCCTATAGTTTACTTTTGTTAAAATCTCATTCTCGGGATTTTTAGATGTTTACAACTTGTAAACTTATTTTGCAAAAATGTGTATTTATTGGATCTTCTTGTTCTAAAAATATTTCTACACTTATTTTGTTACTAAAATAGTGTAGGTTTAACAAAAGTCATAACCTTTCAAAAATCATCTTCTACTCTTGATTTATTTAGGAAAAACCATTTGTAACCCTCGGATCCATACGATCACCAACTTACTTTGTTTACTAATTTTTCAAGAAAACATATTGTTACCAAGTTCATGCTTAAACATGGAGGTGATTCTTTTATGGAAATCACTAATAACCTCCTAACTTGTTAACTTAAGCTTTAATCTTACTTTAACAAGTTTCAACCATGCTGTTTAACATCATATCTCTAGTAATCAACAAAAAAGCAACAAGAAATCATCAACAATACAAGACAACATCATTCATATCATTACTTCTTCATTTTATCAATACTTCATCATTAAGTTAGCTTTATGTTCAAGACCTATCTTTATGATTTTTAGTGTTCTTAAGGTTTCATCATGATTTAACTATTAACCACTCTAAACAAGAAGTAAATGAGGATTCAAGAGACTCACTACTAGCTTTGAAGCTAGGGAAGAAACAAGATGGAAAATGAGTGGTTAATAGCACTAGCAAGAGGTCCTTCAACTTCCAAGAACACCAAGCTTCGTTGAACGCCTTGTAGCACCTAGAAGTACACTGAGATTGCTTGAAGTTTGAAAGAAAATGGTGATGGTGATATAGGGGGTGTTCGGCCAAAACTTGCAAGAGGGGAGGAGAAGAGAGTTTGTGTAATGTGATGAAGATGGTGAACATTCTTATAATCCATTTTGTGTTATTATCCAAAGGTCACCATGTTTCCTAAAGTACTAGCACAATCCACCAAATTCCAAGGAAGGGATTTAGTAAGATTGGAAGAAATCTTGTGTGGGGCCTAGCTTGGGGACGGTTATAAGGGGGGGGGGTATTGGTTTGGTTTCAAATGCTAGTTAGCTAATTTAATTAGAAAGTAAGTGTTTAGTTTAAGTGTTGTGTAATAGTATGATGTGTTATGGTGTTCGGGAACCATAACTAGTTCAGAAAAATAAAAACAATGTTTCTTGCCATATTTTAGTGTTCCGGGTAATGTCCGGTTGTTCGGTTAGGTACTGTTCCGTTAAAGTGCTAAGTTATTACGTCTAGTGTCTTTTATGTACCTTTTTGTAACACTTTTAATTCTCAACACTTAGGAAAGCACACAGGACCATTTAGTCAATTTTTCTGCACAAGACTAGTATATTAACAAGCACAGGTAAGTATGACACAGTAATCAGAAAGCAGTTAAGTAATTCAGCACAGTCATCAAGCACTTTAATTAACATTAATTAATCGTATGGATACTTGAAATTTTGAGGGTTGTCACATTCTCCCCCTGTTAAGAGAATTTCGTCCCGAAATTTAGCACGTGGTTACTGAGGAAGCTAGTTAAGTTGCGTTGGTTTCCTGGTTTTCTTGGGGTTTCACATCATCCCCCCGTTGGTTTGGAATTTCGTCCTGAAATTCTGCAGTAGCTTCAGCCTCAGTAGTGGTTGCACTTTTCTTAAACAGCTGGGGGTACTTGAGTTTCATTTGGTCTTCTCGTTCCCAGGTATACTCTGGGTCACGACGGGAGTTCCAACGAACTCGAACAAGGGGTATTCTGGTACGCTTGAGAATCTTAACGTCTCGATCAGTAATCTCTACTGGTTCCTCGACGAATCGCAGTTGATCATCGATAGTTAGCTCCTTGAGAGGAACTATGAGGGTCTCATCTGACAGACACTTCCTCAGATTCGACACATGGAAAACATTGTGAACTCCGCTGAGTTCTGCCGGTAGATTCAATTAGTAAGCGACTTTGCCAATTTTCTCAATGATTTCGAACGGTCCGACATAACGCGGATTAAGTTTTCCTCGTTTGCCAAAACGAACTACACCTTTCCAAGGTGAGACTTTGAGTAGCACTCGATCCCCAACCTGGAACTCGAGTGGTTTCCTTCGCTTATCAGCATAGCTTTTCTGACGGTCACGAGCTGCCGCCATTCGCTGTCGTATCTGAGCAATCTTCTCGGTTGCATCTATTACAAGTTCTGGGCCTGTGATTTGGCTGTCACCAACCTCTGCCCAACAAAGAGGTGATCGGCACTTTCGTCCATACAATGCCTTAAACGGAGCGGCCTGAATACTGGTGTGGTAGCTGTTATTGTACGAAAATTCCACCAAAGGAAGGTGCTTTTCCCAACCATTGCCAAAATCAATCACACATGCCCTAAGCATGTCTTCAAGGGTTTGGATGGTGCGTTCAGATTGCCCATCCGTCTGTGGATGATATGCCGTGCTCATGTCTAATTGAGAGCCAAAGGACTTGTGCATAGCTTACCACAATTCAGATGTAAGACGTGAGTCACTGATGTGAGTAAAATGCAACATATAAATTACATCAAATGAGGCATAAAACTAACCCTTTTTAAGTACTAATGTTGGAAAAAGTGTACTTTTGTCTTCCTTTTGTATTTTCAGGGTTAAAAGAGCTTAAATGAACAAAAGAAGCAAAAATGAAGCCAAATCCAACATAAATACAAAGAAAAGGAAGAAACGTGGCATGCCCGACTCCTCGACAGCATCTCCCAAAGCAAAAACAAGAAGAAAGCTGAGCATGGGGCTGTGCCCAGCTGAACACGGGGCTGTGTCCAGCGGACACGGGGCGTGTCCAGCTCAACACGGGGCCGTGCTCAGCGAGCACGGGGCAGTGTCCAGGATGGTCAGCCCTGGCAGAAAAGACAAAAGTGATAGAAGCTTCTATTGCCCACCACGGGGCCGTGCCCAGCGGACACGGGGGCGTGGTCAGAGTGCTGCAGGTGCATTTATTGTAATTCTGAATTACAATTAATGAAGAGAGAGAGTGTCAGACGGGCACGGGGCCGTGTCCAGCGGACACGGGGCCATGCCCAGGCTTCTGTTCAGCCTATAAATCGGAGTGCTTGGAGCCATTTCAACTTATCCCTTGGCACACCACCTCTCTCACACTTCATCCACCACCCACCACCATCACAACACCATCATCCACCACCATCATCCATTGTCCATCGTTGAGTGTGTGAGTCGTCTCGGGATCCAAGATTGATCGTAAGAGTTCTTGACAATCAAGGCCATGTTTGCCTAAGTCTCTTACATCACTTGGTGAAGACAAAGTGTCTAGTATAATACTTTTTATTTCTAATCTTTTGCACTTTTTATTTGGTTTTGTATTAATGACTTTAATAACTAGTTACTTATGTTGAAGGTGATCTTTCCTTATCGTTTGTCCGTGGTGTCTTGGCATTATTTTACTGTCTATATAAAATAAAGGATTTTCACCATTCATATCTCCACGGTCTATATGGAGGTATGTTGGCTACCTGGTCGGGGGTTAAGGGAACGGTTTGGTAAAGGTCTTGCCATTGTTCAGCGTTTAGAGGTCCTGCAATGGACCTGGGTCAAATTTAGTAGGACCTCCTTCAATACTTCATGGTATTGGATGGCGGGGGTCCAAACTCTTTGACCCCCTCATAAGTTAACTACTATTAATACTATAACCCGGCTATTTAGGACTGTATCCCTGCTGACTCAGACTACTTAGTCGAGGGTAACGTCACCGCCAAAAGCGGGGCCTACCATAATATTGCATTAATAACTTAATTCATTATCTTCCAATAATCCACCCTTTTAGGATTGTATCCTTGCTGACTCAAACTACTGGGGTGAGGGTAACGTCACCTTCAAAAGAGGGGCCTACTACAATAACTAAGATAATCTCTTAATTATGTGCAAAAGTGCGGAAATAATCAAAGGTTATACTAGATACGAGTCGGAACCAAGTGATTCATCTTGTCTATCTGTTTTTATTTTATTTTTATTTTCAGCATTTTAGTTAGTTTTTAATTTTCTTAGTTTAAAAACATTTTTCTAAACTTTTTATTTTGATTAGACGTTGAGGATAAACCGGTACTAAAAGCTCTTGTGTCCTTGGACGACCTCGGTATCTTACCAACTCTATACTACGCTCACGATGGGTGCACTTGCCCATATGTGTGTTTAGTGTTAGTAAAATATCGTGTTTTATAAATTTAAAACTTGGCTAAAAATAAGTGTTAAAAGGGCTTAAAATATATACCTAATATAAGTAACACTTCACACGCATCAGTCACGATCAGAAATGATGGAGGTTGGCACTCCGTGCCTTGATCCTACTTCCTTTAGGTAGATGTCTGCTAGAGTAGAAAACTTGTCGGTTTCTTTGATAGCAAGAAAGTGTGCAGACTTGGTCAGTCGATCCACGATCACCCAAATGGTATTATTTCCGCGTTGAGATCTTGGCAGACCAGTAAAGAAATCCATGGAAATTTGTTCCCATTTCCATTTAGGTATCTCTGGTTGTTGGAGTAGGCCTGATGGTTTCTGGTATTCAATCTTGACTCTCACACAAGTCAAACATTTACTGACGTAGGTTGCTATGTTGGCTTTCATGCTAGACCACCAATATGTAGTCTTGAGACCGTGGTACATTTATCCGAACCAGGATGTACCGATAACGAGACTTGTGTGCCTCATCCATCACAAGCTCATGTAGATTACCATAGAGTGGAACCCAGATGCGCCCGTTTACATAGTAGGCACCGTCTTCCTTTTGTTCTAACCGCTGCCTCGACCCTCGCAGGGACTCAGCCCTGATGTTTTCTGCTTTCAATGCTTCAACCTGAGCATCACGAATTTGAGCGGGAAGGTTAGAGTGAATGGTAAGCTGTAACGCACGTACACACTTAGGTATAGTGTCCTTTCGACTGAGGGCGTCGGCCACAACATTGGCCTTGCCCGGATGGTATTTGATAGCGCATTCATAATCGTTCAAGAGCTCGACCCATCGGCGTTGTCGCATGTTTAACTCCTTTTGCTTAAAGATATGCTCGAGACTCCTGTGATCGGTGTAAATGGTGCACTTGGTACCGTACAGGTAATGTCTCCATATCTTAAGTGCAAAAACAATGCTCCCAATTCCAAGTCGTGCGTAGTGTAGTTCCTTTCGTGAACTTTAAGTTGGCGCGATGCGTAGGCAATGACCTTGTCACGTTGCATCAACACGCAACCAAATCCTTGGATGGAAGCGTCGTAATAAACCACAAAATCATCTGTGCCCTCAGGCAATGAAAGAATAGGCGCGCTGCAAAGTCTCTCCTTTAAGTGCTGAAATGCGGACTCCTGTGCATCACCCCAATGATAGGTGACACCCTTCTGAGTCAGTGAGGTGAGAGGTTGCGCAATCTTAGAGAAATCCTTGATAAATCTTCTGTAATATCCTGCCAAACCCAAGAATTGGTGGATTCCTGTTGGTGTACGGGGTGCAGGCCAGTTCTTGATTGAATCAACCTTAGATGGATCAACGAAGCCAGAAGTCACATTTTGAAAATTTGGCATAGAAAGTGGACTTCGCGAAGCCAGAAGTCACATTTTGAAAATTTGGCATACAACTGCTCCGTTCGAAGAAGTTCCAAAATGAGCCTCAGGTGTTGCTCGTGTTCTTCCTGACTCTTCGAATAGATCAGGATATCGTCGATGAAAACTATGACAAATTTGTCTAGGTAAGGTTTGCACACTCGGTTCATGAGATCCATGAAGACCGCAGGTGCATTCGTCAATCCGAAAGGCATAACCAGAAACTTGTAATGCCCATGCCGAGTTCTGAATGCTGTTTTAGAGATGTCCTCATCTTGGACTCTCAGCTGATGGTAACCTGACCTTAGGTCAATCTTGGAATAGAAAATCGATCCTTGCAACTGGTCGAATAAGTTATCAATGCGTGGAAGGAGATAACGAATTTTTTTCACGGTCACCTTGTTGAGTTCGCGATAGTCAATACACATTCTGAAGGTACCGTCTTTCTTCTTCACGAATAACACTGGAGCTCCCCGAGGCGAAGAGCTAGGGCGAATAAAACCCTTGTCCAAGAGCTCTTGTAGTTGCGAGGACAGTTCTTCAAGTGGGTTCGGATGTCGTCAAAGAAAAAAAGGGACATATTTATCATGTCTGAGGATCCATATCGGCCGTATCAAGATCAAGGAAAAGTACCTGGGGTATCAACATGTTCATGGCCCAATGCTCACTAAGTAACTTTCATAGAGCGTAACTTGTCCAAGCGAGTGTCCGCGGGGAACACTTTTAAGATCGTAGGGTTTCAAAGTATAACGTGTATAGGTGGGGAAACATGAGAAAGGGTAGCCGCAATCGATGAATAAGCGTTTAATAAACCCTAGCAGGGGTTTACCTGATGTCGAAGGTACAGCTGGTTGTACGCAAGTTGGGTATAGTTAGGATAAAGTATGCCGTTGATCGAATATAGCTGTCATGGGGTTAAATCAATCAGAACAAGAATTCAACATAGCAGCATGATTGTCGTACAAATGTGTAGTGTTAAGATTCACTGAGACTTCCATCAAAAGTCGTCGGACTCGCCCACATGCGAAGGAGGAACAATTCACCTGAATCCATAAACTTAGGTGGGTTTGTGTTTCATCAAGTAAGCAACCAAGTTAGGAGGAGTTCCTTGGGTTGTGCGAATGAATCCAAAATACGTCTGCGTAGTCGTGAGGTTCCAAAGGAAAGACACGAAAACGTGTTCAAGAGAGTATGATCGTATCAACAATACATCACCACCCTCAAGGTTTCCAAGGAGTGATCACTAATGATAGAAGGTCGAGCCTTTCAAATTCTCTATGCTAGAGGGTGTTCGTTTCAGTGTCTTTGCATGGAGAAGCGAGAACAAAATGTCACTGTGGTAAGAGAATGACGGTTTGGTCTACGCAAATGGTAGAAATTAGACATAACATAAGTCAACAATCATGTGTCGGTACAAAAGCTAGTGTAAAGGTTTCGTGTATTTAAGAAGACTATCATGAAATAATACGATTTCTTGTAGTGTAAGGTGGGTCAGGTAAGCGTATAGATTATCGTGTTCGCCTGTAGGTTGAGTGATCCATATCTCCATCCTTGATCGTCCTGAAGACTATCCCATCAGTAAGGGCATCCAATCACTAGGTTGGGTTTACGAAGGAGTATGTCAAGTAGAAGAAGCATTAACCACCCAACAAGGTAATTGGGGGGGGGGGGGTAATCTTGTGATCGGTGGAAATCATGGTATGGTTGTTAGCGTTTCGTTATATTGGTTGCCAATCAAAGAAACAGGGGATTGGTGAGGTTCATATGAAGAATTTAGGGAAAACAGGAGTCCAACAATAACTGAAGAATTCAACCAACTAATCTGTTGTCTAGAAGCAATTCTAGTAGTGAGGTGTGGCGGCACGACACAAAAAGGGAAGTTCGTCGCATCACGATCATGGAAGTATATCACTTGTCCAAAATAGAGTTTGGTTGGTAGGGTTACGAGTTGCAAAGCGACGAATGCGCGTAACTGTGGCTGCTTCGTTTCTGGTAACGATGACCGGTGGAGATGATAAGGTTCGTCAACAGAGATGCGTGGATATAGTTCTCCTAATCCCGAGTTCGTTTGAGCCAGGTCTGGTCTTTTTGAACATTGACGTGCAAACTGAATGTACGGAGGGTCAGATGGTGACGTCATGTCGAGATAAGCGTGTAAATAGATAGAATGCATAAACAGTTTTCGTAGCGGGGTGACGAGAAATCATAAAAGAATTTGACCACCACTTGTCAAATTTCAAGTAAACAATTGCGTGTCATAAAGAACGCAGTAGGGCTAATAGACAGCATTCTACTACCCTAAATAAACACACAATAAACACCACACCAGACAAAAGTAATCTAGCAAGTAAGAAATATAAACTTAAATCATACCACTTAGTGTGTTGAGCCTTGCACGTGGAGCGAAGCGTCGTTGTGGATCGTTGAGCACTGTAGAGGTTATAGTCTGGTTTTGTCAAAAAGCTTTTCCCTTTTTAAAACCAAGTTCGCTATAACCAATGGCTCTGATACCAATCTGTCACACCCCCAAAAACCACCATGCGGAGTATCACCGCTTGGAGACGTGACATGACCAGGATCGAGCCACCAATCATATTGAACAACGTCATTAAGTAAATAAAATCGACCACAATACAATTGGTGACCAAATGCTAGTTAACCAAGTTCAAATTAAACAGCGGAAGCATTAAAGATAAAACCCAAAACATAAGTCTTATAAGTTCATAAAGTTCAAATATTAGGCACGAAACATAACAGTCCGTATCCCACAACGACCTCCTCCTCGTGCAAGCTCCATAAGCATCTAGCGACCTGTAAGGCATGTAACAACAAGTCAACAACAAAGTTGAGTGAGTTCACGGTTGGTTGTTTAGTTTTAAGTTATTTCCGAAAACATGGTTTGTCTTTCGTTGGCTTAATTTCCATGGGGGTTACCCCATAGTTGAAAGTATGATTAACCAGTTCCTTCTTTATTACCCAAACTATATCCATAATCAGTGGGGGTTTCCCCATGTGAACCACTAGACCGTATGATATCGACTACTAACGAATTTTGTTGTGCCCTACGTCAATGTTCTATCATCATTGACAGTTTTCCATAGTCCATTAGTACACGCCCGTTCGAACGACACGGTGTGAGGTTTGTTAAACCTAATAGCGCTATTAACTAATGACCCGCTCGCCATCGGCCTCGGCGATTAAGTCGATTTAAGATGAGGGACTTAATGATAGAGTTTTGTCTAGTAAGTTTTAAGGGTGTTGTCCTACCCAAGGAGGACGAACGTACGTATTCTACCCATGGAGAATACGCAAGATTAATATTGGCATCCTACCTATGGAGGATGGCCGTACATATCCTACCCAAGGAGGATATATAGGTTCCGTTTTAGTTTCATAACCCATTCCCAAACCACCGGGAATCCCATGCCTTAGAAAGTGTGTGAACTCACCTTGGTTTGCTCGGTTAGACTAATTACTCAAATAATCAGGAAATCAGGCACGTCTTAATAAGGTACAGTTAACAATCAGTTTCTCATGCATAACACGTATCCTACGTGCGGTTCATTTACTCATTACTTCTATCCCATACCACACAATTCAAATGTCAAGTTATATTGTTAAGTTACATTATTTTACCCTAAAATAATATAACTATCTCACAAAATAAACAAGTATCCACACAAGTGTTCTAGTATAAGATATATATTCTAAATATGTCTTTACCCATTTCTATTTACAAAAACCAACCTCCGACACTTTGTATTTTGTTACAAAAATTATGGCGAAGTTTATATTCGAAACACAAGTTATAAAATATACTTCTAACGCTTGTTTAGAAAACTATTTTCTAAGTGTTGGAATTTTAGAAAATTTCGCCAGAGTTACCTTTGTAAACGGAGGTGTCCATGCTTATTAGCAGATCATTTTCTTTTCAAAAATTCATTCAATCAATCAACCACAAATTATTAAACAACATACACTAACCAAGTGCAAAAACAATGCACTTTACATAGTAACATGAACTTGGTTTTTTGTAAAAACGCGTAGTAACTTAGTGGGGTGTTTAATGGGTTTTGTTACCCTCCAATGTGTGTTTACTTTTGTTAAAATCTCATTCTCGGGATTTTTAGATGTTTACAACTTGTAAACTTATTTTGCAAAAATGTGTATTTATTGGATCTTCTTGTTCTAAAAATATTTCTACACTTATTTTGTTACTAAAATAGTGTAGGTTTAACAAAAGTCATAACCTTTCAAAAATCATCTTCTACTCTTGATTTATTTAGGAAAAACCATTTGTAACCCTCGGATCCATACGATCACCAACTTACTTTGTTTACTAATTTTTCAAGAAAACATATTGTTACTAAGTTCATGCTTAAACATGGAGGTGATTCTTTTATGGAAATCACTAATCACCTCCTAACTTGTTAACTTAAGCTTTAATCTTACTTTAACAAGTTTCAACCATGATGTTTAACATCATATCTCTAGTAATCAATAAACAAGCAACAAGAAATCATCAACAATACAAGACAACATCATTCATATCATTACTTCTTCATTTGATCAATATTTCATCATTAAGTTAGCTTTATGTTCAAGACCTATCTTTATGATTTTTAGTGTTCTTAAGGTTTCATCATGATTTAACTATTAACCACTATAAACATGAAGTAAATGAGGATTCAAGAGACTTACTACTAGCTTTGAAGCTAGGGAAGAAACAAGATGGAAAATGAGTGGTTAATTGCACTAGCAAGAGGTCCTTCAACTTCCGAGAACACCGAGCTTCGTTGAACGCCTTGTAGCACCTAGAAGTACACTTGGATTGCTTGAAGTTTGAAAGAAAATGGTGATGGTGATATAGGGGGTGTTCGGCCGAAACTTGCAAGAGGGGAGGAGAAGATAGTTTGTGTAATGTGATGAAGATGGTGAACATTCTTATAATCCATTTTGTGTTATTATCCAAAGGTCACCATGTTTCCTAAAGTACTAGCACAATCCACCAAATTCCAAGGAAGGGATTTAGTAAGATTAGAAGAAATATTGTGTGGGGCCTAGCTTGGGGATGGTTACAAGGGGGGGGGGGGGTATTGGTTTGGTTTCAAATGCTAGTTAGTTAATTTAGTTAGAAAGTAAGTGTTTAGTTTAAGTGGTTAAGTGTTGTGTAATAGTATGGTGTGTTATGGTGTTCGGGAACCATAACTAGTTCAGAAAAATAAAAACAATGTTTCTTGCAATATTTTAGTGTTCCGAATAATGTCCGGTTGTTCGGTTAGGTACTGTTCCCTTAAAGTGCTAAGTTATTACGTTTAGTGTCTTTTATGTACCTTTTTGTAACACTTTTAATTCTCAACTGATGTGTATAAAATGCAACATATAAATTACATCAAATAAGGCATAAAACTAACCCTTTTTAAGTACTAATATTGGAAAAAGAGTGTTTTTGTCTTCCTTTTGTATTTTCAGGATTAAATGAGCTCAAAAATGCAAAAGAAGCAAAAAGGCAGCTAAATCCAACATAAATACAAGGAAAGGAACATTAGTGGACTGCCCGACCCCTCAACGGCACCTTCCAAAGCAAAAAGGAGAAGACAGAAGGCTGAACACGCCCCGTGCTCAGCCAGCACGGGGCCGTGCCCAAGAAGCAGCAGAAAAGACAAATCCATAGAAGCTTCTATTGCCCATCACGGGGCCGTGCTCAGCGGACATGGGGCCGTGTCGAAAGTACAGCAGGCGCATTTATTGTAATTGCGAATTACAATTAATGAGGAGAGAGAGTGTCAGACGGACACGGGGCCGTGCCCAGCGGACACGGGGCCGTGTCCAGCTCTCTGTTCAGCCTATAAATAGGAGTGCTTGGATTCATTTCATCTCATCCCTTGGCACACCACCTCTCTCACACTTCATCCACCACCCACCACCATCACAACACCATCATCCACCACCATCATCCATTGTCCATCGTAGAGTGTGTGAGTCGTCTCGGGATCCAAGATTGATCGTAAGAGTTCTTGACAATCAAGGCCATGTTTGCCTAAGTCTCTTACATCACTTGGTGAAGACAAAGTGTCTAGTATAATACTTTTTATTTCTAATCTTTTGCACTTTTTATTTGGTTTTGTATTAATGACTTTAATAACTAGTTACTTATGTTGAAGGTGATCTTTCCTTATCGTTTGTCCGTGGTGTCTTGGCATTATTTTACTGTCTATATAAAATAAAGGATTTTCACCATTCATATCTCCACGGTCTATATGGAGGTATGTTGGCTACCTGGTAGGGGGTTAAGGGAACGGTTTGGTAAAGGTCTTGCCATTGTTCAGCGTTTAGAGGTCCTGCAATGGACCTGGGTCAAATTTAGTAGGACCTCCTTCAATACTTCACGGTATTGGATGGCGGGGGTCCAAACTCTTTGACCCCCTCATAAGTTAACTACTATTAATACTATAACCCGGCTATTTAGGACTGTATCCCTGCTGACTCAGACTACTTAGCCGAGGGTAACGTCACCGCCAAAAGCGGGGCCTACCATAATACTGCATTAATAACTTAATTCATTATCTTCCAATAATCCACCCTTTTAGGATTGTATCCCTGCTGACTCAAACTACTGGGGTGAGGGTAACGTCACCTTCAAAAGAGGGGCCTACTACAATAACTAAGATAATCTCTTAATTATGTGCAAAAGTGCGGAAATAATCAAAGGTTATACTAGATACGAGTCGGAACCAAGTGATTCATCTTGTCTATCTGTTTTTCTTTTATTTTTATTTTCAGCATTTTAGTTAGTTTTTAATTTTCTTAGTTTAAAACATTTTTTCTAAACTTTTTATTTTGGTTAGACGTTGAGGATAAACCGGTATTAAAAGCTCTTGTGTCCTTGGACGACCTCGGTATCTTACCAACGCTATACTACACTCAACGATGGGTGCACTTGCCCATATGTGTGTTTAGTGTTAGTGAAATATCGTGTTTTATAAATTTAAAACTTGGCTAAAATAAGTGTTAAAAAAGGCTTAAAATATATACCTAAAATATACGACACTTCGCACGCATCAAGTTTTTGGCGCCGTTGCCGGGGACACAAGGATTTTAAGAAAGCTTAAAATCGACGGCCTAATCAGTTTTTCAAAACCTTTTCAAAAAAGCGCGCATATTTTTCTGCATTTTAGTTTAGTTTTGCATTTACAGTAGCCTGAACACGGGGCCGTGCTCACTGAACACGGGCCGTGTCCAGCGTTATCATAAAAACACCCAGTAACAGAAGCTTGAACACGGGCCGTGCTCACTGAACACGCCCCGTGCTCAACGAAATCAGTAAATTTAATTAAAACGCCCAGATACAGATCCTGAACACGGGGCCGTGTCCACTGAACACGGGGCCGTGTCCAGCCTCTGTTTCCGTTTTTATTTTTGTTTTCTGATCTCGAGACTTGGTTGTGGTCTGCTGAGTGATTCTTATGGATCAATACTCAGGAGGTTACAACTACACCTATGATGAGGATGATTATAGGGGTAATTATTGCACTAATTGTCGTAATGCACGTTCGATTCAAAATAATCACTCATATCAACCATCCAATTCATACACCTACTATGAGGAGCCCAGGTACGAGCCATCAACTTCATACACATCCTATGAAGACCAAAGGTATGAACCTCCCCCCTCATACTCATATTTTGATGAACCAAGGTATGAGCCTTCTTACTCATACTTTGAGGAACCAAGATATGAGCTACCACCTTCATATGCTTATTATGAGGAACCTTGGCGTGAACAACCCACCTCATATGAGTATTATGAAGAACAAAATTACGAACCTTATCCATCATATGCTTACAATGAAGGACAATGGTGTGAACCATCAACTTCATATGGGTATTATGAGGAACAAAGGGTCGAACAACCGGATTCAAGCTTAGAAAACAATGATTCTTTTTCTATAACCGAAGTGACCGATAGGATATTAGAACACATTAGAGTTATCGATCGATGTATAAAAGAAGCTCGCGCAAGGGAAGAGGAGTCCCGCGCAAGAGAAGAATTAAAAAAGGGAGAGATAACTAAAAATGAAAAAATGGAAGAACAAATAAGTGAAAAACCGACACATGAGTTAAACAACGAGAGAGGTGAGTCCAACAACGTTAAAATCCAAGAAGAGTCTAATTTTGAAGAAATTAATCTCTTGACACCTTCTTTTGAAAATCATTGTTTAGTACCCACTCATGCTAAGTTTTTAAAAGAGTTAAACACTAACACTAAAATTGACGAAACGGTAAGTGTTAAGTTAACTAATGATCAAACTTCGCTAATAAAAGAAGACCCATTTGAAATTAACATCACACCGGTTCCATGTTTCTTTCAAAATTCGTTTATTAGTAATGTCACAATCGATAAAGATCTTTGTATTAACATAATGCCTAACTACATTTTCGAAAAATTAAGTATTAGTGATTTTTCTCCACTTCAAATACCCATTTTTATATCCAATCGGAAAGTAATAAAATCAATCGGTATAGTTGAAGATGTTTTGGTTCAAACAAATCAAATGGTAATCCCAACCGACTTTGTCATCCTCGATGACGCTCCTCTAATGTTGGGACGACCATTTGTAAAAACTCACGAAGCTTTGAAAAACCGGAAGTTCAACAATTTACCTCTTCAGTTAGGGGCATTCAAAAGAAGTGTCGATCTCGAACGATCAATGAAATACCCATTCGGCAATAATGACCCCCTAATTGAAGATGAAGATGAACCACCCGATACAAGTGAAGAGATTGACCACTTTGAAGAAGAGGTCGCCATAGAACAAACTTTTAAAGTTCTTGATCGAAACGAGCAACCAAATAAGGAGTCTCCTAAAGACCCACCACTTGAGCTCAAAGAACTTCCAAAAGGTTTGGAATATGCTTTTCTAGACAAAGATGGTAAGTTACCTGTAATTATTTCGTCTAAATTAGATAACTTAGAAAAAGAAAAACTAATTAATCTTTTGAAAAAAATACAAAAATGCAATAGCTTGGAAACTTGTTGCCATAAAAGGAATTAGTCCTTCTATGTGCACACACAAAATTTTGATGAATGATGACTACAAATCGGTCATACAACCACAACGTCGAGTAAATCCAAATGTTCAAGAAGTGGTTAAAAACGAAGTCATCAAATTACTTGACGCCGGACTTATCTATCCTATTTCCGATAGTCCTTGGGTAAGTCCCGTTCAAGTAGTTCCAAAGAAAGGAGGTATGACGGTGATTACTAACGAAAAGAATGAATTAATACCAACGAGAACCGTCACAGGATGGAGAGTATGTATACATTATAGACGATTAAATGAAGCAACAAGAAAGGATCATTTTCCTTTACCCTTCATTGATCAAATGTTAGAAAGATTATCCGGTCATAAATTTTACTGTTTCTTGGATGGTTTTTCAGGTTACTTTCAAATCCCGATAGCACCCGAAGACCAAGAAAAGACAACTTTCACATGTCCCTATGGAACTTTTGCTTATCGACGCATGCCGTTTGGTCTATGTAATGCCCCCGCAACATTCCAACGTTGCATGGTAGCCATTTTCCATGACATGATAGAAAAGACAATGGAAGTCTTCATGGACGACTTTTCTATCTTTGGGGATTCATATGACCAATGCCTCGATAACCTTGAACGAATGCTATCCCGATGTGAGGAAACTAACCTCGCCCTTAATTGGGAAAAATGCCATTTCATGGTAACGGAGGGAATAGTACTTGGTCACAAAATCTCAAGCGAAGGAATGGAGGTGGATCGAGCCAAAATAGATACCATTTCTAGATTACCACCTCCATCCTCCGTAAGAGCTATTAGAAGTTTCCTAGGGCATGCCGGATTTTATAGACGGTTTATCAAAGACTTTTCAAAAATCTCAAGGCCTCTAACAAAATTACTTGAAAAAGATGCTCCTTTTATCTTTGACAAGGATTGCAATCAAGCATTTCTAACCCTAAAGGAAATGCTAGTCAATGCACCTATCATGATAGCACCTGATTGGAAATTTCCTTTCGAAATCATGTGTGATGCTAGTGACTTTGCAGTTGGAGCTATCTTGGGACAGAGAAAAGAAAAGCATTTCCACCCAATATATTATGCTAGTAAAACACTTAACGATGCACAAGAAAATTACACAACAACTGAAAAAGAATTACTAGCTGTAGTATTTGCTTTTGATAAATTTCGTTCTTATCTTGTTCTTTCTAAAACTATAGTCTATACAGACCATGCAGCCATTCGATATCTCTTTAAGAAGCAAGACGCAAAACCACGTTTGATTAGGTGGATTCTACTCCTCCAAGAATTTGACATTGAAATCAAGGACAAAAGAGGAGCGGAAAATACCACAGCAGATCATCTTTCACGCCTAGAAGACCCAGCTTTGGAGGCAACCAGGGACGAGCAAATCAAGGAAAAATTTCCAACTGAGTCCCTGGAAATGGTGGAATATAAGGAAGAACCATGGTACGCCGACTTTGCTAACTACCTAGCTAGCGGTATAGTCGCAAAAGGGTGGCCACATCATCAAAGAAAAAAAATTCTTTGCCAATGTGAAACACTACTTTTGGGAAGATCCATATCTTTTCAAAATGTGTGCTGACCAACTTGTCAGACGATGCGTACATGGTAGTGAAGCACGAAGAATTCTCCGCCATTGTCATGAAGGTCCATACGGAGGACATCATGGTGCTGCCAGTACCGCACGAAAGGTATTCGATTCAGGATTTTATTGGCCAACCATTTACAAAGATGCTCAAAATCTTGTAAAGACATGTGATGCTTGCCAAAGAACAGGTAATATTTCTTCCAAAAACGAAATGCCACAAAATGGCATTCTTGTTTGTGAAATTTTTGATGTATGGGGACTCGACTTTATGGGACCTTTCCCACCATCAAAAGGAAACAAATACATACTTGTGGCAGTAGATTACTTGTCTAAATGGGCCGAGGCCGAGGCACTTCCAACAAATGATGGAAGAGTGGTGGTAAGATTTCTGAAAAAATTATTCTCTCGTTTTGGCACACCTAAAGCATTAATAAGTGATAGAGGTACCCATTTTTGCAACCATCAACTTGAAATTTTTTAACAAGATATGGGGTCTATCACCGGGTTTCGACAGCATATCACCCTCAAACAAACGGACAAGCCGAAGTGACTAATAGAGGGTTAAAACGAATACTCGAAAAAACCGTAGGGTTAAATAGAAAGGAATGGGCTGATAAATTAGATGATGCTTTATGGGCTTTTCGAACCGCTTATAAAACAACGATAGGTACAACCCCATATAAGCTAGTCTATGGAAAAAGTTGTCATTTGCCAGTAGAAATTGCACACAAAGCCTACTGGGCAATCAAAAATGTAAACTTAGATCTAGAATTCGCTGGTAAAAATCGATTTTGTCAAATAAATGAATTAGACGAGCTTAGGAATTATGCATACTCAAACTCCGAAATTTATAAGGAAAGAATGAAAAATTTGCATGACAAACATATTAAACCTAATGAATTTCGGGTAGGAGATTTAGTTCTTTTGTTTAATTCACGACTTCGATTGTTTCCTGGTAAATTAAAGTCTAGGTGGTCAGGACCTTTTTCCGTCACCCATATTTTTCCACACGGTGCAGTAGAAATTAAACCTCGAAATGGGCCACCATTTAAAGTCAATGGCCAACGGCTGAAACTCTATCAAGGATTTATTGAGGATGAGGAAGAAGAGATCTCGCTTCAAATCGTGGAAGATTAAAAACATCATGCCTGGTAAGTTACGAACGATTGAGACGACAAAATTAAGCGGTAAGTTTTCTAAACCATAGCTTATGGGAAAAGGGGCACTCACACGCGCACATAAAAAAAAAAAAACTGCTCGGCACGAGGCCATGTCCGCTGGACACGGGGCCGTGTTCGCGCTGCAGACGGGATAAAACCCCTTTTTCAAAACTGTTTCTTCATTCCACACGCCCCGTTTCCCCACAAAAGCTCTGGTTCAAGGCGATTTTTCGCGAAATCTCGACGTCTCTTACCGATCTAACAACGTCAAGGTATGATTCTATCACTCTTAGTAGTTAGATTAGTTACTTGCATGTAGTTAAAACACCACAAATTTGGGGAAAAATCTAGGGTTCTTGATGTTCATCCGGATCGAACCTAAAATTTTTGCCTAAATCTGTTTGCATTTAGTTAGATTAGTGTTAAGGAAAGTAAATACACTTAGATTGTTCATAGATTCACCCGATTTCTTACAAAAACCCCAAACCCTTGTTCTTGAACCGAAAAAGACAAAATTGATAAGGTAAACGGGATATTTTGGGAAAAACGGTGTTTAGGGTTTCATTTTCGGGGGAAACCGCACCTATTGGACCAAAAATTTTCAAGTTTTCGAAACCGGGTCGAAAAATGAAGTTTTTTGAGTAACAGACCTCTGGACACGGGGCCGTGTCCGCTGGACACGGGGTCGTGTCCAGCCGGCTGTTTGCAGTTTTGTCCGAAAACACTTCTGTTTCGTACTAATTTTGGTATATTCTTTCAGATGGCAAAGTTCACAAGGTTCAATGCAAGTGAGCTTGATGCAAGGGCAAGGTATGAGGTTCTTCAAACAAGACCCGAAGAGTACCCCAGGAGAGCTTGCACGGAGTTGTTAACCTTGGTAAACCAGCTGAACCGATTCAACAACATCGTTACAGGCCCACTAGCTGTTGCATTAAACACTAGGCTTCAGTCGGTCCATCAATGTACCATGGAGTTCTACAGTACCTTCAACTTCGATTCAAGATGTGACCCATTTGACGAGACTGGAGTTGTATTTCGGTGTGGAGGAACAATGTACTCGATCTCCATGGCACAGTTTGGAGCCATAATAGGTCTATATCAAGAAGAGGAATCGGGAAACGAAGAAAATACCGGGGGATTACGAGACTTGGAGGTAAATGAAAGACAAGCCGCATGGGCTCAAATCGGTGAAGGAATCTACGACCCTCGTAGCACCAAGAGTACAAAGCTGAGGGATCCGCTCTATCGCTACATTCACAGGATCCTCACCTACTCTCTAAACCAACGTCACGACAGTAGTGGTGTTGTAGGGTTGAAAGATTTGGTTGTCCTCCACTGTATCCACAACCAAAAGCCTCTTGATGTTCCGTATCTCCTATTGAAAAACATGCATCTCAACCGCCTTGCTCGAGCTCCAACGCCTATCTTCTACGGAGGATGGGTGTACCGTCTTTTTAAGCATTACACGCGAATTCCAAGAGCCTTTGAAAGAAGCCCATGGGCGGGACGAGTTGACTACCACATTTGCCGAGCCATGAACTTACTCTATGAGGCGGAAGACGGAACAGTGAGTTTCCAAAGAACGCAAGGCTATGCATGGAACCCACAGGAGGCCCTAGTTCTTCACGCACCACCTCCCCACCACCAGTATCCACCCCATGGTGATCCGGGTCAATCCTCCTCACAAGGAGGCGGTTTTCCTAATTTTCAAAGCTTACATGATCTTATGCAGGAAAACCTCATGTGTACCAGGAACGCCTACAACCTCGCCAACAACACATATCAACGGGTCGGAGCTATTGAACGCAACATCAACGATATACGAGACGATATCGGTAGCATCCAGGAGTACATGGCGGGGCATGGGGATGGAGGTGATGATAGCGATGAAGATATGGAATAGAGGGTTTGGAGGAGCAGGAGCGGTTTGATGGCGAGCCCACAGGTTTAAGTCCCTTTATCTATCGAACGATTGGTGGCCTGCGTGCCAGAAGTTGAACAATTTACTTTCCTTAAACACTTTTATTTTCCGTTTTATTTTTCTTTTACTTTATGCTTGGAACAATTAACTATGGTAATGTAGGATGTTTGTATTGCTTGGTGTGGTATTAAGTGATGAAACATGTACAAACCAAGGCTTGGGGTGCCAAGCCTCAGCACTTATAGGGCCAGGATGGAAAAACCGAAGGAAGAAGCCTGTTTTTCAGGTTTTCAGACTGTCCACACGGGGACGTGTCCAGCCAACACGCCCCCGTGCTCACCTCCCAGACCTGTTGTTTGGCTTCTGTTCTGCAGAATTTTGTCAGACACGTGGCCGTGTCCAGTGGACACGGGGCCGTGTCCACCTTCTGTAAGTTCTTGTTACTGGCACCTGAACACGGGGTCGTGCCCACCCAACACGGGGCCGTGTTCAGTGCCCAGTAACATAGATTTTTGCTTTTTAAACACTATTTTACACATCTAATCAACCTAAAAATTTATTTTTGGGACACATTGAGGACAATGTGTAATTTAAGTGTGGGGGGGATGCTAAAACCTTGAATTTTGCAAGTCCTAAATACAAGCCTTACACAAAACTCTATTGGAACCGCTAATCACCCCAAATTTTTTCAAAAATTTCATATATTTTTTTTACTTGTCTAGGTTTAACTCGGGAAATTCAAGTTCTCAAAAAGGTTATATTTTTACAAATTTACAACCGATAGCGTAGTGATAAAAAGAACCAACATAAGAAAATTATGAAAAGGCATAGCAAACTTATTTAAAATTTGATTATATATACTTGATCACATAAAAACCCATTCCCACAAAAGTGAGTTTTGAGCCTTTATTGAGCACACAACTACATATCATTTGACTAAATGCTCATTTTTCGTTTCTTGTGTGAATAGCCGCTTGGTTCTTACAACTCTAGAACTTGCCATGACAATGCATTCCCGGTCCTTATCAACTTAAACCCGAGTAAGTAAATGATGGAGGCATTAGGACTAACCCTTTTTATTTCTACACCATTATTTTTCTTTTTCTTTTACCACCTACCCAAAAATCCCCCTAGTTAGCCCCTTTGAGCCTAAACCTTTTCGTTTCATCACCCAAACAAAAACCCGTTTTACCCACCAAAACCTTTTTCTTTTTAACCCTTTATTTTAGTAACAAGTTCGGTTCTTCGTAAAAAAAAAAAAAAAAAAAAAGTATGATAATGATGAAGCAAAAAGAAAATAAACAAACAAGTTAATCAAAAATAACTTGTTTGAATAAAAGCTTCATCTAAAATATATATATATATATATATATATATATATATATATATATATACGAAAACCGACACTTGTTACGCTTTTAGCCCTTTTTCTACTAACCACTAACCCAACCACCTACCTTTAACCCTAGCCTAACCCTTAACCCACAAAGTCCTCTTGATATTTACAAAGGTATAAAAGTTAAAAAGGAGGAGGATTGATTTCTTGGCAAGCCTATGGTAGGAATAAGTTCCATGCCGCTCTCGAGTGATTCACTAAAAATACACCTTCGGCCGAGTGTGAGTGATTTCCCCGTGAGGTATGTGAACTTGTATATAAATAGAATTTTAAAAAGGCATGTTATGCCCAAATAAGTAATTTCTTTTATGAAAAGTTCTAAATAAATCATTACGAATAGGAGTGTAAATAAATAAAAATAAAACCCCAAAAAGATCTTGGAAATCCCGACACTCTACGACAAGCCCAAAACCTTCTCTTCTACCTATTCCATTTGGGAGTGTAAGCCACATATTAAAGAGTTTTGCTTGAGGACAAGCAAAAGTTCAAGTGTGGGGGTATTTGATGTGTATAAAATGCAACATATAAATTACATCAAATAAGGCATAAAACTAACCCTTTTTAAGTACTAATATTGGAAAAAGAGTGTTTTTGTCTTCCTTTTGTATTTTCAGGATTAAATGAGCTCAAAAACGCAAAAGAAGCAAAAAGGCAGCTAAATCCAACATAAATACAAGGAAAGGAACATTAGTGGACTGCCCGACCCCTCAACGGCACCTTCCAAAGCAAAAAGGAGAAGACAGAAGGCTGAACACGCCCCGTGCTCAGCCAGCACGGGGCCGTGCCCAAGAAGCAGCAGAAAAGACAAATCCATAGAAGCTTCTATTGCCCATCACGGGGCCGTGCTCAGCGGACACGGGGCCGTGTCGAAAGTACAGCAGGCGCATTTATTGTAATTGCGAATTACAATTAATGAGGAGAGAGAGTGTCAGACGGACACGGGGCCGTGCCCAGCGGACACGGGGCCGTGTCCAGCTCTCTGTTCAGCCTATAAATAGGAGTGCTTGGATTCATTTCATCTCATCCCTTGGCACACCACCTCTCTCACACTTCATCCACCACCCACCACCATCACAACACCATCATCCACCACCATCATCCATTGTCCATCGTAGAGTGTGTGAGTCGTCTCGGGATCCAAGATTGATCGTAAGAGTTCTTGACAATCAAGGCCATGTTTGCCTAAGTCTCTTACATCACTTGGTGAAGACAAAGTGTCTAGTATAATACTTTTTATTTCTAATCTTTTGCACTTTTTATTTGGTTTTGTATTAATGACTTTAATAACTAGTTACTTATGTTGAAGGTGATCTTTCCTTATCGTTTGTCCGTGGTGTCTTGGCATTATTTTACTGTCTATATAAAATAAAGGATTTTCACCATTCATATCTCCACGGTCTATATGGAGATATGTTGGCTACCTGGTAGGGGGTTAAGGGAACGGTTTGGTAAAGGTCTTGCCATTGTTCAGCGTTTAGAGGTCCTGCAATGGACCTGGGTCAAATTTAGTAGGACCTCCTTCAATACTTCACGGTATTGGATGGCGGGGGTCCAAACTCTTTGACCCCCTCATAAGTTAACTACTATTAATACTATAACCCGGCTATTTAGGACTGTATCCCTGCTGACTCAGACTACTTAGCCGAGGGTAACGTCACCGCCAAAAGCGGGGCCTACCATAATACTGCATTAATAACTTAATTCATTATCTTCCAATAATCCACCCTTTTAGGATTGTATCCCTGCTGACTCAAACTACTGGGGTGAGGGTAACGTCACCTTCAAAAGAGGGGCCTACTACAATAACTAAGATAATCTCTTAATTATGTGCAAAAGTGCGGAAATAATCAAAGGTTATACTAGATACGAGTCGGAACCAAGTGATTCATCTTGTCTATCTGTTTTTCTTTTATTTTTATTTTCAGCATTTTAGTTAGTTTTTAATTTTCTTAGTTTAAAACATTTTTTCTAAACTTTTTATTTTGGTTAGACGTTGAGGATAAACCGGTATTAAAAGCTCTTGTGTCCTTGGACGACCTCGGTATCTTACCAACGCTATACTACACTCAACGATGGGTGCACTTGCCCATATGTGTGTTTAGTGTTAGTGAAATATCGTGTTTTATAAATTTAAAACTTGGCTAAAATAAGTGTTAAAAAGGGCTTAAAATATATACCTAAAATATACGACACTTCGCACGCATCATCAACACTTAGGAAAGCACACAGGACCATTTAGTCAATTTTTCTGCACAAGACTAGTATGTTAACAAGCACAGGTAAGTATGACACAGTAATCAGAAAGCAGTTAAGTAATTCAGCACAGTCATCAAGCACTTTAATTAACATTAATTAATCGTACAGATACATGAAATTTCGAGGGCTGTCACAACAGACGATCTTAACAATCACAAGACTAACTAATCCTAGATCTAATGAATTTCAACAATGAAACCCTAGAGAGATGAGAGAGAAAATATCTACTGAAGTATATGTCTAGCCAAAACCCTTATGGGCCCTTCAACATACTGCATTCACTTGAGCCTGTCCACACAATCTAAGCCCATTCACTCCTGGAACCCATCCAGCTGCTTCCAAGCCCATCAATGTATTAACATAGCCTAAGGTTATAATACCCTAGGCCCAACTAACAAATATATAAACATAAAATGTAAATTCAATAAATAATGAAATTGAACATTATATTAATATGTGTCATATGATATTTTTCACACCCCCACACAATTTCATTATGGGAACAAATCAAATAATTTGAACTCTTTGCACAACAAAACATGTGTCCTTACTAACAGACCCTTTGTAAATAAATTTGCAAGATGGTTCATGGAATTAACACTAATACACTTAATGACAGCTTTTGCAATACACTCCCTTAAGAAAACAAATCAACCTCAAAATGTTTGGTCCTATCATGAAACACTGGATTTACTGCAATTGAAATTGTAGTAGTGTTATCACGGTACATATTAACAGGAACATTGATAAAAACATTAAGTTCATTTAACAAGTTTTTCAATTAGACAACTTCACTGGCAGCAGCGCACATAACCCTAAATTCAGCCTCAGCTGAAGACCTGGACTTAGTAGATTGTTTTTTGCTTTTCTAAGAAACCAAACAGTTACCAAGAAATACATAAAAACCGGTGACTGATTTCCTGGTACTTAAACACTTTGCCTAATCAAGATAAGCAGTTAAGTACATTTGCTAAACAAGACACCTTTTCCAGGGGCAGATTTAGATATCTTAACAAATCAAAAGCAATTTTTAAGTGTCCATCAGTAGGGATGTGCATAAACTGGCTTAAAAATGTTCAACATATGCTATATCAGGTCTAGTATAAGATAAATAAATCAATTTTCCTATTAATTGTTGATATCCAGTTATACCTTCAAGAGGACCATAATTACTGTTAAGTATTGCACTAACACTACGACTTTGTTCTATAGGACAGTTAACCGGCTTACACGCCAACATACCATATTCAGCCAAAATATCTATACAATACTTCCTTTGGAATAGATTGTGAGTGCATATGTCTATCGCTTCCGTCAATCACGTATCGTAGCTGAGAAATGGTCAAGACTAGGTTTAGAAGTGTTTTTATGTTAAACATAATGTCCATTTGTAGTTTGGAGTCCATCTGTCACACCCCGACGGCCTAAAACAACAAACCGCAGCGGAAACGTCGGGGAGTGCTGTAATAGAATCATTGTTTTTAAAGTTTGGTTTTATTAATTAAAATTTTTACATTGTCTTAGTTCAAACAGAAAACGAAACATAAATTAAACTTGTCTTGCTTCATTTTAAGTCACTAAGGCCCAAGTCCGCCTAAGTGTATCACGATCATTATCATACATTAGCTCCTGAAACACATGTGAAAATAGGCACGACCGCATAAAAATGCCTGTGAGATACATAGGTTTTATTGATGAAGGATTCATGACTTGTAAGTTAAAAGAAGTGTTTAATAAAAAGTAGTCATGAATCTTGTAAAATGTTTTCTTTTATAAAATCATGAGAAAATCGATACGAAAATCAGATGATATAAAAGAATAATGCATGGTTAAATAAATAACCAAGTGAAAAATGAATTTGTATAAAATAATGCATTTGTAAAACAATATCATTTGAAATATATGTCATTTGTATAATATGTCGTGTCTCTGTCTTTGTCGAAGTGGTTTAGATAACGCTACGATATGTAGTATCATAAAAGCACTTATATATAGGAAGTACCATCGGCGTATCCACCATGCTTTTATCATATTACACACGTCTCGTTATTTATGTCACACCCTGGCTTTGCGGAAGCGTGGTTAATTTTGGTGTGACTTCTTAATACCATAGCTTAACCATAACAAAGCTATATGAAATAAAACCATGCAAGATCATCCATTTGATTAAGTTTTAAAACCAGAGTAACATACCATTGTCTTAAAGACTTACAACACCATAACGTAAAACATTGTCTTGAACAACATAAACATGAAATAAACGCAGTTTAAGAGTTGTGACTTATCCAGGAAAGAGTCACATTTCCTAAACTGGGATGACCTTGGAACCCTTATGCAGCGGGAAAACACAACATACCGCGCCAGATCTTTAATTTCCTGAAATACATGTAAGTTGAAAAATCAACAATAATGTTGAGCGAGTTCATGTGTAAGTGAGTATGTAAAACACTTGTAAGTATAAAAGTTCCCTGGTATGTAGCAGTGTAAGGAAAAAGAGATCACCAATGGTTTGCAAGGCCATTAGTATGTGTGAAGTGCAAGTAGGAAGACTCAACCTAGCAGATTTCGCGTCGGGTACAAAGTCACTCCAAGGTCCGTTCTGTTGGGCCTCTCAGAGGTCCGTTCTGTTGGGCCTAGAGTTGGGCTCGCTACACCCAGATAGATCTACCGCTTACGTCCCTCGGTGTTTCTGCCTACCCACTCACATGATCTAAGTAGTAAACCTCCTTACGCTAACCATACCATGTATAAAGTACTTGTAATCAAAGTAACATGTATTTCACCCCCGCAGTTAAGAAAACAGAAAACAGTTAGAGAAAAGGGGGACATGAACTCACAGTGAAGCGTCTCTACCAAGTATCTCCTGCTCACGCAGCTGTGCGACGACCTACAGGTGCTAATTTCTATTAGACGGACGGCCGTGCCCTAGCTTTATAGTTTAAGTCTTTGGGAAATAGTTAGACAACTATTTCGTGTTTACATTCTGTATATACTTGGTAGTTAATCTCCTTCCCAAGGATGGGGGATTCAATACATGTGCGTTCAAATTATATCATTAAGTCTCACTTAATATATGTATATATTTCCAATTTCCCATAATTTTTCTCCAATAATACGTTGTTAAAATACGCGTTCATAAATATTTCCGTAAGTGCGTAAGTTACGTTTTAACAGTCGAGTGGTAATATACTTACCGATGTAACTTATATATTTATGGTGAAGGCGTTCGTATTATTTTGGATTCGTTAACGTTCGTAAATATTATTTTTACTCTAAAAATAATATTTATGTATTTTCACAAAATAATCATAATCAGTGTGTGAAAATATATATTTATCACGTTAAGTTTTGTGAAAATCCCACCTCCGAATATTTAGTAATAAAGTCATGGCGAAATTTATATTTCGAAAACATGTCAAAAATGATTTCTAACACTTGTAGTGTAAATAGTTCTAAGTGTTAGGTTTTTAGAAAAATTTCGCCAGAGTTTCCTCTGTAACTGGAGGTGGCCACGCTTTCAAGCGTATCATTTTCTTTATCAAATCAACTCAACAATTTTCTTTATTTGATCAGAACAACTTTTCTCACAACAACTAATCAACATATGTGTAACTTGCCAAAAATTACATGAACTTGCAGTTTTTCCCAAAACTGTGGTGTAATCCCCTTAAACTTAGTAGATCTTCATATAAGGTAATTTGATCTTGTAAAAACCTCGTTTTTAGAGAAAATCCATCTTTACAATTTCCCGTCATCTTTTACAAAAACTGTTATTTTGTCGGATCTTTTCATTTCACAAGTGTTTACACACTTGTGGTTTATAAAAATCATGCGTGTTAGTGTAAAGTCCATCTTTTAAAATACATGATTTCTTTGATACGTGGTTCTTTGAAAATACCACTTGCAGATGCGTAGATCTGCTAGTTTTAAACACAATTTCACAAGTAAAACTCTTTTACACAAGTTCATGATTCGCGTGTGGTAGAGTTTCACCTCTTAACCCTTGTATTATTCAAAACAAGCTTATGTTAAGATCCATGATCTTACCAAACCGGGTTAAACGATGATCCGAGCTACCACATCATAGATCGGGCCTAAATAATCATACATTTCGAATACTACATCATTTACACAACTTATGTGCTATTATCCACCATTTTTAGTGTTTTAAGTAGACTTTAAAGCATCATCTTGCATGTTAACGAGTTTTAGCCGATAAAAATCCTTTTAACTACTTTAGATTAGTTCGAATACGAGTTTTAAGCATTATACCTCTAGCTCGAGGCTAGGGAAGAATCTATGCGCAAAAGAGGTGGATAAAAGCTAAGTAGAGAGGTCCTTCGCGTTCCGTTGCACCAAGCTTCCTAATATGCGATCCTTGAAGCTTGTATATGCTTGGAATGTGATGATGGAAATCGAAAGTATGATGGATGTATAAGGGGATGTTCGGCCGAGAGTTGTAGAGCAAGAGAGAGAGTGGTTTTGTGTGGTGTTTATGGAATGAATGATCATGTGTGCTTAGCCTTAAACTTATAGACAAAAATTTGGGTAATTAACCAATGGATACTATGCTTCCTAGATATTAAGCATACTTAATATAATAATCAACAAGAGTACAAGTGTGTCCCCCTACATGGGGACGGTTTGCAATGGGGGGGGGGGGGGTACCTAGTTCGAATCCAACTATTAGTTGGTTACTTAGTTAGGTTAAACAAGTTAGTTAAGTGCTAACTTGGTTAGTTATGTTTAGTGCTTTAAAGCGGGTGTTAGGGTATGCAGGGACCCTAACTGGCTCAGAAAGAGATAAGTAATGAAAATAACAATATTTTCATGTCCCGGGTATAGTCCGGTTGTTTGGTTGGATAGTAATCCGTTAAAGCGTTACCAAAGCTTTAAAGTGTCGTTAATTCCATTTTTAGTGACACAACTCGTTTTTGACACTTTGGAAAGTGTCTAGTAATATTTTTCTCTTGTTTTGGCACTTTATTAGGTAGCTTAAAGCTGAATTATTATGTAAAGTGCTGAGTTTTGTACTTTAGAGTACGTTTTAGGCACATCCAGTCATTGTGACTTATCCCTAGAGACGCAGTTCTACAACCCTTATATCCCTACACTCACCACTTAGTGTAGCAAAACATTTCAGGCTCTTACAGGCCTTAGAGGCAGTGTCTGCCTGATGCTGGCTTTATCAGCATGTTCAATAGGTTACCCGTTATTGTGCTACTGTGCTTTTTGTGCATCATGGTTGTCACTAGGGTTCAGCATGTAAATAATGTAGTGACGATAAGTAAAGTATGACGCAAGTAAGTAAATGTATCAGATATCAAGTAGCAGTTCATCAGCTAGTTCAAGCAAGCACAGTAATTAAGTAGTAATTAATCATTAGTTAAGTCGTACGGATACCTGGTTTAGTGCGGGTTGTCACATTCTCCCCCCGTTAAATAAATTTCGTCCCGAAATTTAAGTTCTGCTTGTAGATGCAGGGTTCTTAGGAAAAAGGTGGGGGTATTTCTCTTTCATCCGGTCCTCACGTTCCCAGGTGTATTCAGGACCGTGTCTGGCATTCCAACGAACTTTGACGAGCTTGACACTGCTCCGGCGGGTCTTGTTTACCTTCCAATCTGTAACCTCAACCGGTTCTTCAACGAAATGGAGCGTGTCGTCAACATGAATCTCGTCGATGGGAATGGCAATGTCATCTTGAGTTGGACTTTTCTTCAGGTTGGATACATGAAATGTATCGTGAACACCATTCAGTTCAGCAGGTAGGTCCAACTTGTATGCTACTAGTCCTATTCTTTCCAGAATTCTGAAGGGACCAATGTAGCGCGGATTTAACTTCCCACGCTTTCCGAAGCGTGCCACACCCTTCCAGGGTGAGACTTTCAATAACACCATTTCTCCAACTTGGAATTCCACATGTTTCCGGTTTGGATCCGCATAGGCCTTCTGTCTGTGGCGAGCTGCTTCGATGCGTTTAAGAATCTGCGCGATCTTGTCTGTCGTCTCTTGGACGATTTCGGGACCAGCAAGCTGCCTATCACCTGTGTCAGCCCAGCATAGGGGTGATCGGCACTTGCGTCCGTAAAGGGCTTCGAATGGCGCGACACCAATACTGGTGTGGTAGCTGTTGTTGTATGAAAATTCGACCAAAGGCAAATGCTTGTCCCAGCTACCGCCCAAATCCATAATACATGCTCTCAGCATGTCTTCCAAAGTCTGTATCGTTCGCTCGCTCTGGCTGTCAGTTTGCGGATGAAACACAGTGCTCAGATTCAATTGTGATCCAAACGCTTCTTGGAAGGATTGCCATATCCTTGACACACACCTTCCGTCTCTATCAGAAATGATTGAGAGAGGCACTCCATGGCGCGCGACGATCTCTCTCATGTAAATTTCAGCCAATTTGCTCGTATTATCCTTCTCTCTGATAGGTAAGAAGTGTGCTGACTTCGTTAATCGATCCACTATCACCCAGATAGTGTCATGGCCTCTTGGCGTTCTTGGCAATTTTGTAACAAAATCCATTGAGATTTGTTCCCATTTCCACTTGGGAATCTCAGGTTGTTGCAGATGTCCTGAAGGCTTCTGGTATTCCGCTTTAACCTTAGCGCACGTTAAACATTTGCTCACGTAAACAGCAACATCGCCTTTCATCCTAGGCCACCAATAATAATCTTTGAGATCCTGGTACATCTTATCCGCTCCCGGATGGATAGAGTACCGTGACTTGTGAGCTTCATCGAAAATAACCTTCCTTAAATCTCCAAACAAAGGAACCCAAATCCTTTTCTCAAAACATAATGTTCCTTCTTCGTTTGGTACCAAAAGCTTCTCCATCCCACGGAGATATTCTTCTTTAAGGTTTCCTTCCTTGAGAGCTTCTTTCTGCGCGGCACGAATGCGCAAGGAAAGATCGGTTCGTATAATCATTTCTAAAGCTCTAACCCTTATGGGCTTGATTCTCTCTTTACGACTTAGGGCATCGGCGACTACATTCGCCTTCCCTGGATGATACTTTATCTCGCAGTCGTAGTCGTTCAGCAACTCAACCCATCGTCTCTGCCTCATATTCAACTCTTTCTGGTTGAATATGTGCTGTAGGCTCTTGTGATCGGTAAAGATTGTACACTTTGTACCATAAAGGTAGTGTCTCTAGATCTTTAAAGCAAAAACTACTACGCCAAGCTCCAAATCATGTGTGGTATAGTTCTTTTCATGCACTTTCAGCTGACGCGATGCGTAAGCAATAACCTTTTGGCGTTGCATCAACACACAACCCAAACCTTGACGCGATGCGTCGCAGTATACCACAAAATCGTCAGTACCCTCTGGTAGAGCTAAGATTGGCGCGTTACAAAGCTTATCCTTCAGTATCTGGAACGCTTCATCCTGTTTGATTCCCCAATCAAACTTCTTATCCTTCTGCGTGAGGAGCGTCAATGGTTGAGCGATCTTTGAAAAATTCTCAATGAATCTTCGATAATAGCCAGCCAAACCCAAGAACTGCCGAATCTCGGTTGGCGTCTTTGGCGTTTCCCAATCCTTGATCGCCTCGATCTTGGTTGGATCCACGTGGATTCCATTTCCATTTACCACGTGCCCAAGGAATTGGACTTCGCGTAGCCAAAATTCGCACTTGGAGAATTTGGCATACAGCTGTTCCTTCTTCAGCAGCTCTAGAATGGCTCTAAGATGCTGCTCGTGTTCAGCCTTCGTCTTTGAATAAATTAAAATGTCATCGATGAATACAATCACGAACTTATCCAAGTACGGCTTGCAAACTCTATTCATTAGATCCATGAATACCGCAGGTGCGTTTGCCAAACCAAATGGCATAACGAGGAACTCGTAGTGTCCATAACGAGTTCTGAAGGCTGTCTTCGGGATGCTCTCTTCTTGTATCCTTAGCTGATGGTATCCAGATCGAAGATCGATCTTTGAATAAAAACTTGAGCCTTGCAGTTGGTCAAACAGATCATCGATTCTTGGCAGAGGGTATCTATTCTTGATCGTCAGCTTGTTCAGCTCCCGGTAGTCGATGCACATACGAAAACTACCATCCTTCTTTTTGACAAACAGGACCGGAGCTCCCCAAGGCGAGAAGCTTGGTCGGATAAAACCCTTGTCTAACAACTCTTGAAGCTGTGTCAACAGTTCCTGCATCTCAGACGGAGCAAGTCTATAAGGTGCCTTAGCCACAGGCGCGGCGCCTGGGACTAGATCGATGTGAAACTCTACTTGCCTCTGAGGTGGCAGTCCAGGTAAGTCCTCTGGAAAGACTTCTGGGTACTCCCTCACGACAGGGATGTCTTCGATTCTTGGCTCAGCAGCCTTCTTATCCACAATGTGTGCCAGGAAGGCAACACATCCTTTCTGCAAACACTTTCGCGCTTTCAGGCAGCTGATAATTCTTAACGGCGTATCACGCTTCTCTCCGTGAACCACAATTGTTTCGCCATCTTCGGTTGGGATACGAACGATCTTTTCGTGACAAACTATCTCAGCTTTGTTGCCTGATAACCAATCCATTCCTACCACCACGTCGAAGCTTCCCAACTGGACTGGTAGTAGATCTAGAGTGAACTCACGTTCTCCCAATTCAATCACACAACCTCTGATAACTTCATTGGCTTCTACTAACTTTCCATTGGCCAATTCGATTGAGTACGGAATACCTAACTTATTAGCGGCTAACCCAAGCATATTTTTAAATTCTAACGACACGAAGCTATAATCGGCACCGGTATCAAATAAAATGGATGCATAGCGTTGATTTACAGGGAACCTACCGGTAACAACATTGGGGTCCTGGCGCGCTTCCCTTGCTTCGATTTGGAACACTCTTCCACGGGCTTGGTTTAACTCTGGGCAGTTTTTCTTAAAATGCCCGATATCACCGCAGTTATAGCATCCAAGTCTTTGCCCGTTTCCACCAGCTTGATCATTCCTCGGGTTACGATTCACGGCGCCCGCTTGGTTAGCATTGTTGCCTCGATTCTCGTTACCTCCATAGTTTCCTTGTGAGCGATTACCACCACGATTATTATTCCTATTCCCAAATCCTCCTTGGCCTCCCTGACCAGCAGTGGCCCAACAAGTGTCCTTCGAGTGGCCACGTTTCCCACATGCTTCGCATACTTTTGGCCCGCAATGACCAGAATGGTGGCGCTGGCAGGCGTTGCATTTGGGCTGGGTGCCGATATACCCTTTTCCTTTCTTTCCTCTACCAGCTGTAACCTGAGCTGGCGTGTCTGACCCTCCTTTCTTAACCACCACACTGGCGCCCTGCTTGAAGTTCGAGAACTTCCTTTTGTTACCTCCTGATGACTCGACGTGAGTCTCTGCCTTCTTGGTCTTGATCTCGTCAAACTTGTTCAGGCGAATAGCCTCCTCAGTGAGAGCTACGCTCAAATCAATCGCCTCAGTAATGGTCGCAGGCTTGGATGAGGTTACCATGCTTATGATTTGAGGAGCTAGTCCCCAAATGAAACGTTCAATTCTCTTGAACTCAGGAGTGACCATGTAGGGTACCACATGCGATAAGTCATGGAACCCTTGAACGTATTCTGCTATCTTTGGACCGTCCATTTTCAAGTGCCAGAACTCGGTCTCCAATCGCTGGATTTCTGCGCGGGAACAGTACTTTTTGCGCATGAGTTCCTTCAGTTCGGTCCAGGTCAGCGCATAGGCAGCAGCTTCGCCAAGTGTCTGTACTTGCAGATTCCACCAAGAGAGGGCTCCATCCAAGAATAGCCCTGAGATATAGGTGACTTGCTGATCCAGTGCGCATTTGCTCATGCGAAGAACAGATTCGGTTTTCTCAGCCCAACGAACAAAGGCGACAGCACCTCCTGTGCCATCAAAGTTTACGGGCTTGCAGTCTAAGAACTGCTTGTAGGTGCATCCTGCACATACGTTATAACATACGTTTGGCATTAGCATCATTGCTAAAGATATCCAATTAGGTCATGGTATGTCTAAATGACTTAGTATTACCATGAGGTGGATTATTGTTGCCAGTGTTGCCAGAGTTGCTTCCACTCGTTCCTCCTTGAGAGGCAGCATATTGAGCAATGGCAGCAGCAATAACTTGCTGGAGTTCTGCCTCATTGGTAGGCATGCGTGTCTCACGTCTCGGCGGCATCTTCTAAAAGATGGTTTACGTTGGTCAGGTCATAATAAGTAGAGTGTACGTAGGTATACAACAATATCAACACATAACATCTCATGTTATCAATCACATAACATCTCATGTTATAAATAGATCACCCATATTGATAGCTTCTGCAATGGTTGAGGGCTTTGAGGTAGTAACCATACCCCTGATCTGGGGTGCAAGTGTCCAAATGAATCGTTCAATCCTTTTGAACTCCGGTTTGACTAAGTAGGGGGGCGACCCTAGATAAGTCGTGCGATCGCTGGACAAGTTCAGGAATTTCTGGTTCGTCCATTTTCAAATTCCTGAACTCCACCTCAAGCTTCTAAATTCCAGTCCTAAAACAACATTTCTTCTCAATCGTTTCCTTGAGCTCGTCCCAGCTCAGTGCATAAGCAGCGTCTGTGCCAAGGGTCTGAACCTGGAGGTTCCATTAAGAGAGTGTGCCATCTAGAAATATCCCCGAGATATAGGTAACACTCTGTTGGGGCGAACAGTTACTCATTCTTAGAATGGAGTCGGTCTTTTCGGACCAACGAACAAATGCAACGGCGCCTCCTGTTCCGTCAAAGTTCAAAGGCTTGCAGTTCAGGAACTGTTTATAGGTGCAGCCAGTTGGAGGGTTATTTCCAGTAATGCCATCGTTGTACTTAGAGCGGAGGGCTTCATGTCGTGCATTTATCTGTGAGATGCGTTCTTGCAGCTCGACTTCTGTCCTTGGCAACGTACTGGTGTTTGTGTCACGTCTGGGTGACATTCCCTTTTGTCGAAGTGGTGTGAAGCGGGTTAGACAACGTTTCAATTGTCTACGAAGTGTATATAGCAACATAAGCCATCATGTAATCACCCAATTTCACACGCAAATATACTCAATGTATGTGTGGGGAAATAAATTTCTGAGCCTTCACATAGGCTTGCCAATTTGGCTTGTTGCTTGTAATAGAATGAACTCGAGGCTACATCGCCTCGCCTTGGTCATTCGTGTTTTAGATATTTCCTGCTACATTGGTTTTCGTTAGCTTGACCCGCAGAGTCCACCAGGATTTCTGTGCACTACAAGTCGTTATTACGTGGGCCCCCGTAATAATAAATTGTCTTGCACAGTTACCCCAAATTTTCTCTCGTCCAAGCAGACGGTCAATCAAGGAGCAACAGCAGGTGCATCGGCATGAACAGGGTCGTGCTACAATGCGGGGTCAGGAGCAACGCCTGGCTCAGGGGCCACGGCTGGCTCCGGATCAAAAACTCCATCTCAAGATCAGCTGGATCAACAAACACAGGGGTTACAGGATCCTCCAAAGGCTGGTCTAAGTGCATGAACTCAATGTCATGGTCTGGATCAAAACCAGGTGGAAAAACAGAATCGTCCTCAATATCGCGATCAAACTCAAATCTGTGTGCGAGAACTGGGGCAGCTGATGACGCCATATCAGGGTCGGTGTCGTGTGAGTGGTGCTGCACTCCCTGTATGTGCAAAGATGCGGATGTCAGAAACTCAAATGAGTCTGGGATAGGGGAATTGGCATGAGTTTCCCCTGCAGAAGCGTCCGCATGCAGTAGTCTAATACCAGCAGCAATAGGGTCCTGCCCTCGAATGGGTCCTCCTCTAGTAGGTCGTTATCATCGTTAGAGGCCACGTTGGGGGGCATATCATCAACAGGATAAGCGGCAAGGGGGCACAGGAGCAGGGATCACCGCGAGTGGCAAACTCCCAACAAGATGGCCATCAGTAGGCTCTGCTACGACTTCAGGCAGCGCAAAAGGGCTGAAAGTCGTCATCGTCTGTGCCGGTAGTATCGGAAATGTACACCTCGTGCTTCGATGAAACTATGTCGTCAGACACTATGGCCATGGGATTCGTAGTGTCCATCTTTCTAGTATATGATGAAAGCATGATGTTTGTAACACAAACGCATATACGTATAATAATCAATCATATAATCACATAAGTCACCAAGTAAGGTATCACATAATTCTCCTAGTTTCACTAGCCAATTTCTCCCAGTCTTTAAGACTGCTCTATCCTCCACCTCGACCTCTTAGATCGAGCCTCGGTCCCCTTGACCGAGCCTCAGCCTTCATGACTGAGCCTACTCTTCCTAGCCTCACTAGCCAACTACCTCGGTCACCTAGACCGAGCCTCGATCCTCCAGACCGAGCCTCAGCCCTCCAGGCTGAGCCTATAATAAATCAACGTGCTCAACTACCTCGGTCACCTAGACCGAGCCTCGATCCTCCAGACCGAGCCTCAGCCCTCCAGGCTGAGCCTATAAATAATAAAATGTGCTCAACATTTGTTTGTAAAAAGTTTTGGATCAGGACTTAAGTGGTATGCAGTAAAATGTTTTCGTGAGAGCCCTAGTGATCATAGTCTAGACTCGAGAAAGAATCCTAGTTCGCTATGATCAGAGCTCTGATACCAAGCTGTCACACCCTGGCTTTGCGGAAGCGTGGTTAATTTTGGTGTGACTTCTTAATACCATAGCTTAACCATAACAAAGCTATATGAAATAAAACCATGCAAGATCATCCATTTGATTAAGTTTTAAAACCAGAGTAACATACCATTGTCTTAAAGACTTACAACACCATAACGTAAAACATTGTCTTGAACAACATAAACATGAAATAAACGCAGTTTAAGAGTTGTGACTTGTCCAGGAAAGAGTCACATTTCCTAAACTGGGATGACCTTGGAACCCTTATGCAGCGGGAAAACACAACATACCGCGCCAGATCTTTAATTTCCTGAAATACATGTAAGTTGAAAAATCAACAATAATGTTGAGCGAGTTCATGTGTAAGTGAGTATGTAAAACACTTGTAAGTATAAAAGTTCCCTGGTATGTAGCAGTGTAAGGAAAAAGAGATCACCAATGGTTTGCAAGGCCATTAGTATGTGTGAAGTGCAAGTAGGAAGACTCAACCTAGCAGATTTCGCGTCGGGTACAAAGTCACTCCAAGGTCCGTTCTGTTGGGCCTCTCAGAGGTCCGTTCTGTTGGGCCTAGAGTTGGGCTCGCTACACCCAGATAGATCTACCGCTTACGTCCCTCGGTGTTTCTTCCTACCCACTCACATGATCTAAGTAGTAAACCTCCTTACGCTAACCATACCATGTATAAAGTACTTGTAATCAAAGTAACATGTATTTCACCCCCGCAGTTAAGAAAACTGAAAACAGTTAGAGAAAAGGGGGACATGAACTCACAGTGAAGCGTCTCTACCAAGTATCTCCTGCTCACGCAGCTGTGCGACGACCTACAGGTGCTAATTTCTATTAGACGGATGGCCGTGCCTTAGCTTTATACTTTAAGTCTTTGGGAAATAGTTAGACAACTATTTCGTGTTTACATTCTGTATATACTTGGTAGTTAATCTCCTTCCCAAGGATGGGGGATTCAATACATGTGCGTTCAAATTATATCATTAAGTCTCACTTAATATATGTATATATTTCCAATTTCCCATAATTTTTCTCCAATAATACGTTGTTAAAATACGCGTTCATAAATATTTCCGTAAGTGCGTAAGTTACGTTTTAACAGTCGAGTGGTAATATACTTACCGATGTAACTTATATATTTATGGTGAAGGCGTTCGTATTATTTTGGATTCGTTAACGTTCGTAAATATTATTTTTACTCTAAAAATAATATTTATGTATTTTCACAAAATAATCATAAACAGTGTGTGAAAATATATATTTATCACGTTAAGTTTTGTGAAAATCCCACCTCCGAATATTTAGTAATAAAGTCATGGCGAAATTTATATTTCGAAAACATGTCAAAAATGATTTCTAACACTTGTAGTGTAAATAGTTCTAAGTGTTAGGTTTTTAGAAAAATTTCGCCAGAGTTTCCTCTGTAACTGGAGGTGGCCACGCTTTCAAGCGTATCATTTTCTTTATCAAATCAACTCAACAATTTTCTTTATTTGATCAGAACAACTTTTCTCACAACAACTAATCAACATATGTGTAACTTGCCAAAAATTACATGAACTTGCAGTTTTTCCCAAAACTGTGGTGTAATCCCCTTAAACTTAGTAGATCTTCATATAAGGTAATTTGATCTTGTAAAAACCTCGTTTTTAGAGAAAATCCATCTTTACAATTTCCCGTCATCTTTTACAAAAACTGTTATTTTGTCGGATCTTTTCATTTCACAAGTGTTTACACACTTGTGGTTTATAAAAATCATGCGTGCTAGTGTAAAGTCCATCTTTTAAAATACATGATTTCTTTGATACGTGGTTCTTTGAAAATACCACTTGCAGATGCGTAGATCTGCTAGTTTTAAACACAATTTCACAAGTAAAACTCTTTTACACAAGTTCATGATTCGCGTGTGGTAGAGTTTCACCTCTTAACCCTTGTATTATTCAAAACAAGCTTATGTTAAGATCCATGATCTTACCAAACCGGGTTAAACGATGATCCGAGCTACCACATCATAGATCGGGCCTAAATAATCATACATTTCGAATACTACATCATTTACACAACTTATGTGCTATTATCCACCATTTTTAGTGTTTTAAGTAGACTTTAAAGCATCATCTTGAATGTTAACGAGTTTTAGCCGATAAAAATCCTTTTAACCACTTTAGATTAGTTCGAATACGAGTTTTAAGCATTATACCTCTAGCTCAAGGCTAGGGAAGAATCTATGCGCAAAAGAGGTGGATAAAAGCTAAGTAGAGAGGTCCTTCGCGTTCCGTTGCACCAAGCTTCCTAATATGCGATCCTTGAAGCTTGTATATGCTTGGAATGTGATGATGGAAATCGAAAGTATGATGGATGTATAAGGGGATGTTCGGCCGAGAGTTGTAGAGCAAGAGAGAGAGTGGTTTTGTGTGGTGTTTATGGAATGAATGATCATGTGTGCTTAGCCTTAAACTTATAGACAAAACTTTGGGTAATTAACCAATGGATACTATGCTTCCTAGATATTAAGCATACTTAATATAATAATCAACAAGAGTACAAGTGTGTCCCCCTACATGGGGACGGTTTGCAATGGGGGGGGGGGGGGTACCTAGTTCGAATCCAACTATTAGTTGGTTACTTAGTTAGGTTAAACAAGTTAGTTAAGTGCTAACTTGGTTAGTTATGTTTAGTGCTTTAAAGCGGGTGTTAGGGTATGTAGGGACCCTAACTGGCTCAGAAAGATATAAGTAATGAAAATAACAATATTTTCATGTCCCGGGTATAGTCCGGTTGTTTGGTTGGATAGTAATCCGTTAAAGCGTTACTAAAGCTTTAAAGTGTCGTTAATTCCATTTTTAGTGACACAACTCGTTTCTGACACTTTGGAAAGTGTCTAGTAATATTTTTCTCCTGTTTTGGCACTTTATTAGGTAGCTTAAAGCTGAATTATTATGTAAAGTGCTGAGTTTTGTACTTTAGAGTACGTTTTAGGCACATCCAGTCATTGTGACTTATCCCTAGAGACGCAGTTCTACAACCCTTATATCCCTACACTCACCACTTAGTGTAGCAAAACATTTCAGGCTCTTACAGGCCTTAGAGGCAGTGTCTGCCTGATGCTGGCTTTATCAGCATGTTCAATAGGTTACCCGTTATTGTGCTACTGTGCTTTTTGTGCATCATGGTTGTCACTAGGGTTCAGCATGTAAATAATGTAGTGACGATAAGTAAAGTATGACGCAAGTAAGTAAATGTATCAGATATCAAGTAGCAGTTCATCAGCTAGTTCAAGCAAGCACAGTAATTAAGTAGTAATTAATCATTAGTTAAGTCGTACGGATACCTGGTTTAGTGCGGGTTGTCACAATTTAAACCACTTACCAAATAACCACCAAAATGTCATGTCAAACCAATGTTAAATGTCGTGTATAAACAATGTATAATGTTATAATGTCAAGTATAAACCATGTCTTGTATAATCAAATGTCTTGTATGGTGAATAAAGAGTATTTACTCAAACCATATGTATAATGTCTTGGATAATCAAATGTCATGTACAAAACAATGTCTTTGAATAAACCAAAGTTTAAATCAAAAGTTATGTTTTGCAAAACCAATGCTTTATTGTTACAAACATTTATGTGGTTGTGTTTATCGCATACATTCAAGCCTTGAGACTGTCGGATAAACCCTTAACAAGTCAAAGGTTTATCAAAAAATGTTTTCGGATTCTGTCATTCCCTACTTCTAAACAAACCTAGGAAGCCGGGAATGGGATTTTTCAAGTCCTATGGTACCACTACATACTACCGAGCGGTGTGATCAATGTTAATGAATGTATTTTTGTCCCGTTAAACATACCAAATGTCATAGCAAATGTAAGCATGTCATGTAAAAACCATGTACTAAGTATGCTAAGTAAACATACGAAGTAGAAATTTCCATGAAATCAATGTGCTATCATGCTCAGTCAACATACATAGCAGAAATGTAATGTAGGGGCTGAAGTTTCAATTGTTGACAGCTTTGGCCCCTGGACTTGATTCGTCACGTTTTGGCACTTCTAACACCTGTTAAGCCCATTTTCAAGCTCCATGATGAAGTTAAAGTATATTTAACTTGAATTATGCTAAAAAATGTCATGGATGTCGGTTCGTTTGGCTGTACGGTTGCGTTTTTCGGTTAATTACGAAGAAAGTCGTAACGGACGCGAAAACGACCCAAATTACGAAAAAAAAGGTATTTTTGCATTCCTATCACTAAATACAATATTTTAGTAATTAAAAATTTTTTTGGATGTCCGGATATGGTCAGAACGCAAGATATGCACGAATATGCAAACTTTCGCAGTTTTGACGCTTTTAGTCCCTGTGATCAAATAAGCGTATTTTCGCATACCGAACCTCTCAAAACTTATTTCTAAGCTATGTTAAGGGTATTTAGGGTATGTTTAGCTTATGATCTTATTCCGGAGTGTACGTTGCTATACAAATTGGCAGACTTTTGCTGTTTGACGCAAATAGTCCTTGTGATCGAATAAACTTGTTTTTGCCACACCAAACCCTTCATAAGTTACTTCTAAGTTATGTAAAGGTTATTTCAGGTATGTTAAGCTCATGTTACTATTCCAGAGTGTATGTCATGTTAAACTGATTACGTTTACGCATTAGTTTGCGTATAACTTTCCAGAAAGCGTTTAAGAGTTTGAAATCGAACAAAATCATAACGTGCAAAATTTTAAACATAAATAATCAAATATTGGGATCAAAACACATTGTTTTATTGATATTTGAATTGTTCAGAGTTATACAATGATTACACAAGCACAGATGTCACACCATCCTCATGAATGGAGTCCATCCTCACGAAAGTCCATCCTCATGAATGGACATGCTAGTTGGAGAGGATAGACATGGGCTGTGAACGCGTATAAGGATGGTATTTGACTCCCGAATGATTGTGAATGACACGTACGAGGTGCGAAATCCTTGCACGTGTGTGGATCGAACACAAGAACTAATTATAACGATGATTCGATTAAACGTATGACAATATACAAGCACCGTGAATCACCTTCTTGCTACTTTCTCTCTCTAGACTTCTAATCTCTCCAAATGTAGCAAATGA
This sequence comes from Helianthus tuberosus, assembly GCA_030545235.1. Lineage (NCBI taxonomy): Eukaryota > Viridiplantae > Streptophyta > Magnoliopsida > Asterales > Asteraceae > Helianthus > Helianthus tuberosus. Next base: position 109,612,444 of record CM060377.1, read on the forward strand.
CAAAAAGTTCTCAAATGTAAACATAACACTCCTATATATAGGGCTCTAATAAGGATGGTTTCCTTATTTACAAAAATGCCATTACCCTATATTTAACACTCTAAAACCTTGTTTTGTTCCATTTCTTGCTACGATTCGGATTGACGGAGGTGATAGACATTAATGCACTCACAGACTCCCCCTTGGATATTACCGTAGTCAATCTCGTAGCTTTCTGTCTTCTTTATCTCTCTGAGTCTTTACTAAGCTTTGACAATATCAGCAACACAGACTCCCTCTTCAAGCTTCTCTTGATTCTGCATTCTGAATTAGCTCCCCCTTTCTGTTGACTCTTTCTTCAGGCTCCCCCTTTCGTTAAGCTTCCGTGGTTTTAGGATCGACACCTGTCTCTTCGAATACAAGCTCCCCCTTGCGATGAGCTCGTCTTCAGACTCTCCCTTAGCCCCAGCTATCAGGATCGTAGTCTGGCACTTTCATCTGCAAATCTTAAACCATTTATAAGATATTTGACAATTTTAAGATAAAAAACCTAGCTCTAAACATAACCTGGAACATTTCAAATATGTGACAGTGAAAGCTTTTTAGGTTTTTCCCAGGAATGATGACCTGGTTCTTAAAATATTTTGGATCGAGAACCTGGCTCTATTGCACAAATGTAACAATATGTATTTATCCAAGATTGCTTGACTCCACTCCCCCTATCAAATGACTTTATATATGACCTTGGAGATTTAACAAATTGTTTTTGAAAATTTTCAAATAAAAACTTTCAAGTATCAAATGAATGAACTTTATTATTTTTCAGAAACACGATCAGCAAACTTAGATTTTGAAACTCAGCTTTCAGACACCGGTTGTCGAAAATAAAGCAGAAACAAAATCTTTTTGTATTTTTCTGAAACATAAAGCAGTAAAGAAATATTTACAGACAATATTTTTGTTTGAGTTCGTGTTAGAGGATCATATCAGTTTATGACAAATCACTAGCACCGTCGAGCTATAAACACATTAAGTTCTAAACGATTCACTTAGATTGCCAGTATACTGATCCACATAAATTTTCAGACAAAGTTCAACTGATTCGAGATACGAGTTTAAGATTTTAAGGACTTAACGTATTCGCGTGTCCCACGTCAGAATATACTCCCGTATCAAGATTCCCTAGATTCAGTCTTACAAGTGAATATACCATAATGATATCTGTTCTCTGGGTTAGTGCGAGACCTTGAGAGCTCAGGTATGGACCACCGTTCAGTCAAAGAGATGAAGGCTCGAATTTAGGTGTGTCCCACTTAGGGATCTTCTTTACAACTGCAATTGATTTATATCTTTCGATATTTTTCAATTTTGTGCAGAGGGTAAGCATTAAGCGCGCAAAGTATTATACGAAGTATAGGCCATTGCTTCCGCAATATCAGAAGACCAGGTATAATACCCCAGATATCAAACAGTATAAAAACCTAGTATCTCAGAATCAAGCAATCTCTCAAACAAGATTTCGGGGGTTACCCATATATCCGAGAGATGTTCCCCACGAGATAAGCAAGCTATTGATATTTAAGTTTATATCTCAAAAACAATCCACTAAGTGTGTAAAAACTTACTGGCATATCATTAGTGAGACCGTTTATCACATTTGACTTTCCATTTCTTTAGCGTACTGTGATTGTCTACTGATGTACTATCATTTCCTCTTTTTACACAAAACTCTTTTGAATTTTCTCATGTTTTTGGCTTTTTCAAAATTTCAAATGTTTTTGTATTTTCTGAAAATATTTACTCCCCCTAAAATTCAAAACATTTAAAGAAAATTTGATAACCGATGTAGATAGCTTTGTCTCGCCAACCATTTTCTACATCTCATGCTCTGTTTTGCAGAAAATATAACATGTAAAGCAAAAAGTACCCCCATGATTTACAACATACTAATTTTTAACAATGTTAAAACCATTTTCAATTGTTAAATAATCATGTTTGTTCAGCCGTGAGGGTTTCGGCGCATTCACTCAATAATTTTTTAAATATTTTGATTTTTGTAAATTTAAAAACACAAACATATTTTTTCATTTTTCAATTTTTTAACAAAATAAAAACATATTTTTGGATTTTAGATTTTTCTATTTTTAGGGTTTTGAAATATGGTTTATTTATGTACAGAACAAACAAACTCTCTGTTTTCAGTTGCAGGGATCCACAGCCTCCTCTTGTGCCAGGCTGCTCCTCTGTTCAATCTGACATTCAACTATCATCTGGAGCACATGCACATTCAAATAATTCAATCATTTGAACAATGCAACCCAAGCCTGTTTAGACTCAGGTAGCTGAACATAAATCTTTCCAGGTAGAACTGGATAGTTTCGTTCATTCTTCTCAAAAACATCTTCATTTTGATTATCACTCATAGAAGTTGTTTGTTTCTTTGCCACCCAAACTTGTCCTTTTAAAACATTCCTTCAATAAAATCTTGAATCATTTTGAATGTTTTGTTTTGACAAATCATTTTTAGGTTTCCAGATTTGTTTTGGTTCTGAATTTTCTTTATGTTTCAAAATCTGTTGTGGCACAACCTTGGGTGTCGTTATTTTTGTTTCCAAGTTTGTTTTGATTCAAACTTGGTTGATTGCTGATGCACAACATCAAATTTCTTTTTCTCAACACCAACAGGTTTAAGATTTGGACATTTTCGACTGAGATGTCCAATTTGATCACACTTAAAGCATGTTCTCTTGGAAACATATTTTGCCTGTTGTTGTTGTTGTTGTTTCTTTTGAGCATAGAACTCTTCATTAGACTGTCGTCTAAATTGGAGTTCTTTCTCTTCTTCAGAACTTGTTCCGTTAACAAGGTTCATCTTTTTCTGATAATTTTTCTTTTCAAAACATTTTTGATTATGTTTCTTCTTATAACCCAACCCAGTCTTCATGTTTTTCTTCTTATAGTTAGGTTTGTTATAAGAACTCTTCTTGCTCTTTCAACAAATTTTGAAATTTCAGACTTTTGAATTTCTACCAGTTTCAACACTTTTTCAACTTTATCTGAAATCACATTCTGAATCGGGAATTCAACATCTGAGAATAATTTGTCTGATCCAATCATGGTATACACCAATCCTGTTGAATCATCATTCGCATCTTTCTCAGATTTTGAATTTTTAATATACCTTTCATGAAAATTTCCCTCATTTTCATCCTGTGACTCAGACTTATCTGTTCTGGTAGACTCCTTTGACAAAACGGTTTCAGCAACCTTACCAACCACCTCTAAATCATCAAGATCATCAGATTTGGTGTAAGTCATGGTGTGTGCAAAGCGTGATATGTTTTTATTGATATTTTAAGCCCATTTTACACAATAATCAAGTTTTAAATTTATAAAAGACGATATTCTACTAACACTAAACACACACTTGGGCAAGTGCACCCATCGTGAGCATAGTATAGCGTTGGTAAGATACTGAGGTCGTCTAAGGACAAAAGAGCTTTTAGTACCGGTTTATCCTCAACGTCTAATCAATCTAATTTTTTTTTGATAAAAAGTTTAGAAACATGAAAGTAAAAACTAAAAAATGCAAAGATAAATAAAATAAAAATAGATAGACAAGATGAATCACTTGGATCCGACTCGTCTTTAATGTATCATTTGATGACTTTCGCACTTCCGGACTTTTTAAGAGACTATCTTAGTTATAGTAGTAGGCCCCTCTTTTGAAGGTGACGTTACCCTCAACCCAATGGTTTAATTCAGCAGGGATACAATCCCAAAGGGTCGGAATATTGAAAGATAATTACGTTAGTTATTAATGCGAAAAGTGGTAGGCCCCTCTTTTGGAGGTGACGTTACCCTCGGCTAAGTGGTTTAATGTAAGAGGCTTAACCAAACATGGCCTTTGATTGGTAAGAACCCTTACAATCAATCTTGGATCCCGAGACTACTACACACTCTAAAGATGGATGATGGATGATGGTGGTGGGTGTTGGTGTTGTAGTGGTGGCAAAGTGGGAGAGTAGTGGTTTGCCAAGGGATGCCTTTGAAGTGAACCAAGCACCCCTATTTATAGCCTACATAGAGCTCTGGCCACGGCCCCGTGTCCAGCGGGCACGCCCCCATGGCCATCCGTTTTCTCTTCCTTCATTAATTGCAAGTGTCAGGAGAGGGCCCCACAAGGCCCCGTGTCTAGCAGGCACGACCACGTGGTCAGCATCGTATCTGTACTATCAAGATTTGGCAAGATTCTGCGTATCTTTGCGTTGACCACGCCCCGTGCTGAGTTGGGCACGCCCCCGTGGTGGGCGTGTAAGCTTCTACAGGTTTATCTTTTGTGCAAGTCCCTGACCACGCCCCATGTTCAGCTGGGCACGACCCTGTGGTCAGTCTTCTGATTTCTTGTTTTTACTTTGGGGATGCTGCCAAGGGGTCGGGCATGTCAGTTTACTCCTTTTCTTTGTATTTATGTTGGTTTTGGCTGCCTATTTGCTCCTTTTGTTAGTTTAAGCTCATTTGGTCCTGTAAATTCAAAAGGAAGACAAAAACACGCTTTTTCCAACATTAGTACTAAAAAGGGGTTAGTTTTATGCCTCATTTGATGTAATTTATATGTTATATTTTGCACACATCAAATACCCCACACTTGAATCTTTGCTTGTCCTCAAGCAAAACTCTTTAATATGTGGCTTACACACCCAAATGGAAGAGGTAGAGGAGAAGTTTTGGGGTTATCTTGAGTGTCGGGAATCCAAGATCTTTTATTGGGTTTTATTTTTATTTTATTTACAATCCTATTCGTCATGATTTATTAAGAACATTTTATAAGAAAAATTACTTATTTGGGCATAACATGCCTCTTTAAAATTCCATTGATACACAAGTTCACATTCCTCATGGGAGATCACTCAACACTCGGCCGAAGATGTATTTTTGTGAAACACTCGAGACCGGCATGGAACTTACTTCTACCATACTCTTTCCAAGCGATTAATCCTCCTCCTTTTTAACTATAAACCTTTGTAAATATCAAGAGGACTTTGGGGAAGGGTTAGGCTTGGGCTAAGAGTAGGTGGTTTTGGTTTGTGGTTAGTAAAAATAACGAAAAGCGTAAAAAGTGTCACACCCTGTCTTTTGCGGAAGCGTATGATGTGTGACTGGTTTAATATCATTGCATTCAATCGTAATAAACAACTACATGATCAAAACGATGTTCATCCATTCATGAAAATTTGAGTATTACAAACACTTGTTATTTAAGTTAAAAAAAAACACAACCTTCGTCTAGGTTACAATTTAACAAAAGTGGATGACATCTAAACTTGAAGTCTACTTCTAGTTACGACACCCGTGCCCAAGATCCATCCTGTCACCTGAAATACATGTAATTTTGGAAAACATCAACAAAAAGTTGAGCGAGTTCATGCGTTTTGCATACCTTGTATGAAACATGGTATGTATCTTGTATAAATAAAGTATTCTTGTGAAATAACGTATTCTTGTAAAATAAAGTATTCTTGTGATACAAATCTTGTACCAATAAAGTATTCTAGTAAATCTTTGAGAGACTTTAAGGCATGTGAGGACATGGGGAGTACTTGTTATGACTCCTAGGGAGCATTCGTAATGGCTCATAGGGAGCACTCGTGATGGCTCATATCCTTGTCGATTTTCCTCGAGTGTGTCGATTAACCTCGACTGTGTCAATTTCCCTTCACTGTGTCGATTACCCTCGACTGCGTCGATTAACCTCGACTGTGTCGATTAACCTCGACTGGGACTCCGAAGCACTACTAGATACTAGTTTTGACCATGAGTGGGGTTCGGCCGCACCCGCTAGATCTAACCCTCGTCCCTAATTAGTGAATGTTTTTAATGGCTTGGTACTAGTTTTCACAAAGACTTTATGGCATTTTTAGTATTATGTCTGTGCTCACGTGATCTAGTATTTTCTTGGCATCTCCTAAAACGCATCATACTTGGTACTCGTTCTCACCAAGAGTGCTTCTTGTATTTTTTGTATTCTCAAATCGCATCATACTTGGTACTCGTCCTCACCAAGAGTGCTTCTTGTATTCATACCATTTATAAACATTGTATTATTTGTAACATGTATCTCACCCCCGAGAGTTATAAAACCAAAAACAGTTAAAGAAAAGGGGGAGCATGAACTCACAACTTTGCGTTCCTGCGTCGTAAACTTCACCGGATTTGCTTATCTAGCGTCGTGACCTAAACGTGTTTATTAATGTTAGTCACTAGACTTGTATCGCATAAGTACAAGTCACTATCTTTTGTATATGTGTTCTTGTGTTAAAAATAATTTATATTTTTAACTATGGGTCTTACTTATATTATTTTCTCAAAAATAAATATAAGTATCTTGTATTTTTCACCCGAATTATGTATCTTGTATGTTGTATGTGTATTTTAGTGTTTTTACTTCTCATGAGTATTTAGTGTATTTTCAAGTCCTAATACACTATCAAGTATAATACATACTACATACACTTAGCACAAAATTTGGTTACCAATAAATATATATATATTTTTCTCAAAAATATACATACTTAGTATCAATTTTATTCTTGAAGAAATCATCATTTCTTAATACAAAAATTAGGGAACCTTGGTAAATGTTTTTAGACACATTTTTAGGGAATAAGTTTCTCAAAACTTATATTTTTCTAAGTGTCAAAATTTATAAAAATTTTGGCAGAGTTTCCCCTAAAAATGGAGGTTTCCCATGTTTACAAAACATGTGTTTATTTTATTTTAAAATCATCATCAATCAATCATCAACCAACGATATGCAACTTCTACTTACCAATTTGTCAAGAACAAGCATAAACTATAAACCCATGAACTTGAATATTTATGAAAATATGTAGTAACTTACTAGCACACTTAGTAAGTCTTGTTACCTTTCAAAATGTGATTGGTTCTTTAAAAACTTTACTTTTAAAGAGTTTGAATATTTACAACTTCTAATCATACTTTCTAAAAATATTTCTTTATGAACTTTTCTTATTACACAAGTGTTTCTACACTTGTTTATTCACCAAAAATGTGATTAGTTTATGTAAGATCCAAGTTTTAGTGAAACTCATATTTTTAACTTGGTTCTTTTGAAAAACCACTCATAGATCTTTAGATCTATGAGATTATAACCCACTTTGATCTTTATTTTTCAAGAAACTTTCATTTATTCAAGTTCATAGTCTATGTGTCGATGATTTCGTTATCTTACACATCTTTACTTTCACATCTTGCTAGTTCATGTCTTTAAACATGATCTAGCAAGTCCATGTGATGAACCATATCATTTTTACTAACAAACAACATACAATAATCATAACAACACAAGAACAACATGCTTCCATCTTCATTTTAGCACTACTTCATTTCATAGTTAGTTTATGTCAAGACTTTGATTATGTTCTTTAGAGTTCTTGAGATTTCATCATTCTTTTAACTATTAACCATCAAAAATATGAAGAAGATGAAGATCTAAGGCACTTACTACTAGCACAAGGCTAGGGGAGTTCAAGAGTATAAAAGTGGTGGTTAAAAGAAACGAGAGCGGTCCTTGAGCTTCCGAACACACCAAGCTTACTTGTAGGGTCTCTTGCACCTTTGGATGTCCTTAGATTGCTTGAATGAAGCTTGATGATGGTGGTGGTGTATGTGGTGGTCTTCGGCCGAACAAGGAGAAGAGAGGAGGAGAAGAGTTGGGTTTGATGTTGTGTTGTGAAGTGAGAGAGTGATGGATTAGTAGTTATACTTATAGACTTCAACTCACCAATACCTCATGTGTAATATGTTCTATTATCCAACAACATGATCAAATAAAATATCCAAGAAAATCAAGAGGGTGTGTCCTACTTTACAACCGGTTTTGGGGGGGGGGGGTTGGTCTAGTTGAAATGTAATGGTAAGTTAACTTAGTTAACTAGAAGGTTAAGTGTCTAGTTAGTGGTTTTGGTGTGTTATGGAATATATAGTGTGTTAGGGTGTTTTGTAACACCTGTGCCTCCACGGCCATAAAAAAAATACCAAACCAATGAAATATTATATTTCATACTTGGGATTTGTAAAAATATGTGTATCGTTTGCACATATCAACTCTTGTTCGATTTCAAACTCTAAATCGCTTTCTGGAAGGTTATACGCGCACCGATGCGTAAATATAACCAGTTTAATGCAACAAACACTCTGGAATAGTGACATAGGCTTAACATACCTTAAATAACCTTTACATAACTTAGAAATAAGTTTTGAAGGCTTTGGTATGGCAAAAATCAAGTTAATTCGCTTACAGGGACTAAACTTGACAAACTGCGAAAGTATGTCAATTTGAACTGTAACGATCATTCTGGAACATGACCATAAGTTAAACACACCTTAAATATCCTTTACATAGCTTAGAAATAGGCTTTGAGGGGTTTGGTGTGCTAAAATAAACTTTTGGGTCATTCAGGGACTAAAAGTGTCAAAAAGTGCACAAGTTTGCATTTTCGCGCATAACTTACGTTCTGAATACATCCGGACATCCAAAAATTTATGTAAGCATGACTATATTATATTTTAGTGTTCGCCTTAAGAAAAATCCATTCGTCGCGTCATTTGGATCGTTTTTCGCGCTTGTGCGCATTCCGTCGTAATTAAGCGAACATCGCGTTCGTACGGCTAAACGAACCGACATCCGAGATATTTTTGAACACATTTTAAGTTCCCTATACTTTAACTTCATTTTAGAGCTTTGAAATGGGGTTAACGGGCCTTAAACGTGTCGAAAATGACCTTATTGCATAACAGGGACCAAAAGTGTAAATCTGCCAAACTTGTATGGCTACGATGCGTAGCACTTTTTGCCCTACGATGCGTAGGGGTTCTCCTGAACAGATCAGACTTAACAGTCAGCAGTTTCCAGCTGTTGCAACCTCACCCACACACTCACCACTTGACATTCCAGCTGATAAGGACCAATTTAAGCCACCACAACTTTCCGACACATGTACGGTTACGATTAAGGCACGATATTCAACAAACGATCTTAACGGTTACCCGAATACTATAAATACCCCACCCCCCATTGCTTAAAACCCACTAGAATTCTGATTTTAGGAGCTCTAAGTTGAAACCATTGTTTCATACCTGAGATTCTTGAATCGGGATTAGCATTCGGGGACCCTGGGTAAGTATTCTTTCGTTCTTTTCCTTATTTTACTGCTTTTCGAGTCCGAAAGTCAAACTTTGTTTGACTTTCAGCGTTGACCAGTAATGGTCAATGCGAAGTTCGTTTGAACTTCGCAACGTGATTGTAATCACGATGGTCATAGTCCCTTGGGACTATGCCTACTGATTACCACGTTGTCTAGGGTCGTAGGGTAGGCGATCTAATAAATCGCCTATACCTTCGAACCCGACCCAGTTTGGTCGATCATTAGGATCCGACCAAACACATTAGGTGACCATAGTGTAGGGAATAACCTTCCGAGGTTATACCTTATGGTCACGACGTTTAAGTAGTTGTATGATAGGTAGTTTATATGCCTTAGGTAAATTACCAGAATACCCTTTTCATGTATAATTGGTAATTAAGCATATGTAACCTAAACTTTTGTCACATAACTGATTATGTAACATGTTTAGGCATATAACACTTGTCATAGGACTAGTTAGGCGGTCCGAACGCGTTTCACGCAAACGACGCGTTAAAGTAGCATAAGCTACCTAAACGGGTCGTAATGGGTCGTAGACACTTAGGTTAAGTTTCATTTAGTATGTAGGCTTTGATTAACCATATCACATGAGTTCCTACACTCATTTGGTTTACAAACCCTCATGCTACCCAGTCTTCCGATTTAGGTCCGGTTTATTAATGTAGTTACCTATATTAGGTGTCGTTTGATATTCCGCGATCTCTAGCTTTGCTTGGTGGTTATCCTAGGACTTCTGAGCAATCTCAAGTGAGTACATAGACCCCTCTTTTACTGTTTTCCAAACTGTTTTGGGGTGAAACACATGTGCCTACTTGTTACTTTCGTGCTTTCCTGTTTTCACATCATATACTTGCTATGTTCATTAGTACATTTATAGTACATGATTTCATGGTGTTCTATGCTTTGTATGATGACTTTGCATACTTAGTACATTGTTTTACATGACTTTTCTACTTTGTATGATGACTTTGCATACTTAGTACATTGTTTTACATGACTTTTCTACTTTGTATGATGACTTTGCATACTTAGTACATTGTTTTACATGACTTTTCTACTTTGTATGATGAATTTGCATACTTAGTACATTGTTTTCACATTGCATCTCTGTTGCATATGTTCCAGTAACATATGGACACATGGTTTTACATCTCTACCTTGTATGTTTACTCTAGCATACTAGGTACATTATCTTCATAAAACATGCTTACATTTTGGTATGACATTTTGGTTGTTTAAACTATACTATACATTCATTAACACCGATCATGCCGCTCGGTAGTAGGTAGTGGTACCATAGGACTTGACAAATCCCGTTCCGGACATCCCAGGGAAAGGGGATGAAAGGAATGACCGAATCCGAATACATATTCTCTTGATAACTCACTTTTACATAGTTATCCGTCTGTCTCAAGGCTTGGATGTATGAATTTTCACAATACCGCATAAATGTTCATATTCAGTATAGCATGCATATATCTTACAAAACATAACTTTGATTTAAACCAAGTTTTACTTCAATACTTTGTTTTGTACATTTTTACTTATGGTTTAAGTAGTCTAAATTTTACTTACCATACATATCATTTTGGTTATACATTACTTGACTACTTTTGGACTATAGACATTTGACATGGATATTTGACATAGACATTTTGACATGATTTACATCTTGACATGAACATTTTACATTGTTTGGTTTGGTTTGGTTAAGTGATTAAGTAACGATGCGTGTGTAATATGATACAAGCATGGTGGATACGCCGCTGGTACTTCCTATATATAAGTGTTTGTATGGTATTACATGTCGTAACGTTATTTGAATCATTTCAGTTTGAGACATAGAACATTTCATACAAATAACATACTTTTCACAAAGACATTGATTTACAAACAACTTAACTTATACAAACTCATTTTTACATGGTTATTCATTTAACCGTGCATTATTTCTCTTATTTATACATATCATCTGAACTTATTGTTTTTCAAATGATTTACAAAGACAAAGCAAATTACAAGGTTCATGACTAAAACATTTTCTTAAACAGAGGTCATGAATCTTATTTTCACAAAACCTATGTACTCGCCGGCATTTTTATGCTGACGTACCTATTTTCACATGTGTTTCAGGATATGAAGCATAGGATTGATCAAGACATACTTAGGCGGACTTGTGCCTTAGTGACTTAAAACGAGACAAGAACTAGTTAATTTTTGTTGTATACTCTTTACTTCTTGTTTAAAGACAATGTAACTCGCTTGTTTGATGAATAAAACTAAACTTCAATATCCATGGTTGTGAAACATTAATTCTGTTACAACACTCCCCGATGTTTCCGCCACGTTTTGTATGTTCTACGTGGTCGGGGTGTGACAGAAAAGCTGGTATCAGAGCCAATGGTTATAGGGAATTAGGTTATTAGTAATGCTTTGACCTAGTCTATAACCTTCTTAGGACCCTAACGCGAGTTTACTTGCGTTTAGTCATAAAACAATACTGTCGCCTATCCTTAGGCGACAACCGCAACAAGAACATGAATTTCAAAACCGCTTTGAAAACTAATCATCTGTTCTAGGATGATTGATTTCTAGGTTTTGAACCCTCTATTGTAAGGTTTTGAACTCTCTGTTATATGGTTTTGAACCCCTTTGAATTTTCAAAATCTCGACATGGTTTTGGGTTTTAAATAATGTGAACACGTGCAAACTGGAAGGGTGAATGCCTGTATTCTGGGTTTTCTGTCTAGGCAAGCACTTCGTATATATCTCATCAGACGCGAGACCAGTTGTGCTTACCTGGGAATTCTTGGGATGAGTGTTCACTTATAGGCGAGCATGTCTTCGCGATACATTATTTTTGACCCATTTACTTTGATCAGTCACTATGTGTCGTTTGTTGCTTTGTAGTAACAAACAAATGACCACTATCCTTGCTTTCATCAGATTTGTTCATCTCATTCTTTTCATCTAATTCTCTCACTCGTTTCCTTTCATGTTTCCTCTTTTAGAATGCCTCCTCGACGCGAGAACCAGATAGAGACTGCCGAACTGGCAGAAATTATTGCGCAGCAGATGGCTGCCCAATTTCCAAATCTCTTTGCTCAATGGCAACAAGCCAACAACAACAACAATGCCCTATGCAAATACAAGGACTTTAATCAGGCTAAACCACTCAAGTTTAGTGGCTCTGAGGGAGCAACTGGGCTTCTTCAGTGGTTCGAGAGCATTGAGAATACTTTCCGCCACGTTCAGTGTCCGGATAATCGCAAGGTCGAGTTTTCTTCAAGTGTGTTCCAGAAGAGGGCTCTCACATGGTGGAACGGGGTTATGAGGGACCGAGGTGCAGAAATTGCTCTTGCGCAAACCTGGGCTGAACTTAGGGCTCTTATGATGAGGGAATTCTGTCCTCGTCATGAGCAGCGAGCTTTGGAGAAGGAATTTGATGAGTTGAAGCAAGATAGTGGTGAGCACAGGGCGTATACTGATAGGTTTGAGGAGTTGAGTCTGCTTTGCCCGACAATGGTTACCCCACTTGACATAGCTATCGAAAGGTACATCGACGGCCTACCTGACTCGGTACAAGACATCCTTACTGGTAGTAACCCTACCACACTCCGTCAGGCGATCGAGTTATCAGCGACATTGACTGAGTCGCAGATTCGGAAGAATAAATTACACAGGAAGGGTGACAAGGGCGAGAAACAGCCGTCTGACAAGGAGGATAGCAAGAAAGGTCAGAACAAGAATGGGAAGGATTCTAGTTCATCCAAGAGGGCAAGGAAGCGTAAGGTTTCCCAAAACAATGCCATTACTGCACAGGCCCAAGCTGCATCAAATCAGCCTGCGCAACCACTAGCCAAGAAGCCTTATTTTGGCAATGCACCTTTGTGCAACAAGTGTAACGGCCATCATCAACCACACCTCCAGTGTCGTCAGTGCACCAACTGCGGAAGATCCGGTCATCTTGCTGACACCTGCCGCATCCCTACTAATCCGAATCGCCCAGTTCAGAACCCGGCTCAACAAGTTGCTCAGCCTCTTGCTCAGCAACAGGGTCAAGCTGCACGACCACACTACCCACCTGGTGCCTGTTACAATTGTGGGGATCTGACCCACTACAGAAACCGATGCCCAAAACTTGCTAATGCAAATCCGACCCACGGATGAGCATTCAGCTGAACAAAGGATGTTGCTGTCTTATGCCTTTGTTTCTTTTGTTTTCGTGTATTGTGAAACAATATGTCTCGTTTATAAATAAAAAATTTGTTGTTCACAATTCTGATATACAAGTATAATTACATGTGTGTATGACTTTTCCTATGATACCTACATCAAGGAACTATGTTCCTTACAAGCTACTCTTGTGATCCTCTCTTTCAAATGATCGCTTATGATTCTTTCGAAAATTTTAAGTACTCGTTTCATTCTAAGATACGAAGTACAGAAAATAAAGTGACATTATGAGTAATCATGCTTCTGCACATCTGTGCCTTTGAAATCCTTAGTTAAATAACTAAGGGTATTTTCAAATCTCATACCCATTACATTTTGATTTTTCAACATACACAGTACAAGCATTTCAAAAACAATCTTCATGATCTCAAAACATTTCATATAGTTTGAAAACAATTTTTCTAGATACATTGTCTATGTTATTTCAAAAACATTGGCCATGTTATCAAAACCAACCTTTCTAATTTCAAAATATTTCATATAGTCTGAAGACAATATTAATACAACACATTTTCTGATCAAGTGCATGATTTCGAAAAGCATCATTCATGTCTTTCAAAAACCTTATACATAATTTCAAAATTTATCTCGCATGATCTTAAAACATTTTTGTAAATATATCTATCTAATACACCTACTTTATGATTTCAAAAAGTATTATATATAAGGTTTCAAAAACGTTAAACACATTTTTCTTAAAAGAACCCCATGCATAGTTTTCAAAAATATTTTCCTCATACATTGACTTAACCTTCAAAATTCTGCTTCATATGTCGCCTTGACATATCAAGCATCTCAACTTCATAAGCATTTTTACTTCATGTTTTGACATAAGCACGTCCAGTGCAAGGTTTCAAAACATCTTCAACTTCTAAAATCCATATGGGATCTTTTTATCTTCACAATTAGATCCTTGTGGATGATTATCATTCAAATCTGAGTCCTTAATTGGATTCCTTATGTACCTAAATTCGAACATTTCGGTTCCTTAAAAATCGAAATCGAATTTTTTCTTTTAAAAATCTTTCTATCTTTATAGTTAGATTCTTGATAACGTTTAAAGTACCAAATGAAATCCATAGAATGGATTCCTAGTGTGCTTTAAATGCATGTACGCAATTTACAAGACAAATTAGCAAACAATTTTGTGGTTATGTGACTATGTGTTTACTCATCTTATGTTTTCTTTTATGCATTTTTGGTGTTTTTAATACTCTGGATATTCGTTATCCAAATCCTCGCAGAATCTTTCATATCTTCATATGAGGGATTCGTAGCAGGATATTCAAAAGGTACTACCTTCAATCCTTAATGGGCTTCTATGTAATAGTTAAGACCCTTGGATTATATAAGTACCGCTCCATGTTTCATAAGAGACCCTTAAGTGGTCTAGTCAAAAAGATTGATTCACAATTTGGTTAAAAAAAATGACATCTAGTGATGTAGCTGAACAGACTCCTTGATAGTCTATTTAAATCATTTAATGATTTAGTCTAAAGGACTCTATGGCGGTCTAAGTCACGCTCATCACAGGATTATTCATTTGGTTTTACCCTACACATTATAAAATAGATTGTGTGAACTGTGCAAGGAATTCTCTAATTATGGATGCGCACATAATTATGAAATTTAGTGCACAGAAATCCAGTAAGATTTATTATGTGAAAGAACCGATAGCGACAACAATAACAAAATGAGGACGATGTAATGGAGGTACGGTGGACGCACCAATGATGCTTTATATACTTGTATATAAGTATCCCTCTTACGTTGCACTCATAATGTTATTAAGGTTACTAGAAGTTCAGAACCCTAACCAATATTGTTCGATCTTTTCAACTTCATGCTTTCACGCTCTTACAATTTTCCTCTAAATAAATTTCGGGACGAAATTTCCTAAAGTAGGGGAGACTGTAACACCTGTGCCTCCACGGCCATCAAAAAAATACCAAACCAATGAAATATTATATTTCATACTTGGGATTTGTAAAAATATGTGTATCGTTTGCACATATCAACTCTTGTTCGATTTCAAACTCTAAATCGCTTTCTGGAAGGTTATACGCGCACCGATGCGTAAATATAACCAGTTTAATGCAACAAACACTCTGGAATAGTGACATAGGCTTAACATACCTTAAATAACCTTTACATAACTTAGAAATAAGTTTTGAAGGCTTTGGTATGGCAAAAATCAAGTTAATTCGCTTACAGGGACTAAACTTGACAAACTGCGAAAGTATGTCAATTTGAACTGTAACGATCATTCCGGAACATGACCATAAGTTAAACACACCTTAAATATCCTTTACATAGCTTAGAAATAGGCTTTGAGGGGTTTGGTGTGCTAAAATAAACTTTTGGGTCATTCAGGGACTAAAAGTGTCAAAAAGTGCACAAGTTTGCATTTTCGCGCATAACTTACGTTCTGAATACATCCGGACATCCAAAAATTTATGTAAGCATGACTATATTATATTTTAGTGTTCGCCTTAAGAAAAATCCATTCGTCGCGTCATTTGGATCGTTTTTCGCGCTTGTGCGCATTCCGTCGTAATTAAGCGAACATCGCGTTCGTACGGCTAAACGAACCGACATCCGAGATATTTTTGAACACATTTTAAGTTCCCTATACTTTAACTTCATTTTAGAGCTTTGAAATGGGGTTAACGGGCCTTAAACGTGTCGAAAATGACCTTATTGCATAACAGGGACCAAAAGTGTAAATCTGCCAAACTTGTATGGCTACGATGCGTAGCACTTTTTGCCCTACGATGCGTAGGGGTTCTCCTGAACAGATCAGACTTAACAGTCAGCAGTTTCCAGCTGTTGCAACCTCACCCACACACTCACCACTTGACATTCCAGCTGATAAGGACCAATTTAAGCCACCACAACTTTCCGACACATGTACGGTTACGATTAAGGCACGATATTCAACAAACGATCTTAACGGTTACCCGAATACTATAAATACCCCACCCCCCATTGCTTAAAACCCACTAGAATTCTGATTTTAGGAGCTCTAAGTTGAAACCATTGTTTCATACCTGAGATTCTTGAATCGGGATTAGCATTCGGGGACCCTGGGTAAGTATTCTTTCGTTCTTTTCCTTATTTTACTGCTTTTCGAGTCCGAAAGTCAAACTTTGTTTGACTTTCAGCGTTGACCAGTAATGGTCAATGCGAAGTTCGTTTGAACTTCGCAACGTGATTGTAATCACGATGGTCATAGTCCCTTGGGACTATGCCTACTGATTACCACGTTGTCTAGGGTCGTAGGGTAGGCGATCTAATAAATCGCCTATACCTTCGAACCCGACCCAGTTTGGTCGATCATTAGGATCCGGCCAAACACATTAGGTGACCATAGTGTAGGGAATAACCTTCCGAGGTTATACCTTATGGTCACGACGTTTAAGTAGTTGTATGATAGGTAGTTTATATGCCTTAGGTAAATTACCAGAATACCCTTTTCATGTATAATTGGTAATTAAGCATATGTAACCTAAACTTTTGTCACATAACTGATTATGTAACATGTTTAGGCATATAACACTTGTCATAGGACTAGTTAGGCGGTCCGAACGCGTTTCACGCAAACGACGCGTTAAAGTAGCATAAGCTACCTAAACGGGTCGTAATGGGTCGTAGACACTTAGGTTAAGTTTCATTTAGTATGTAGGCTTTGATTAACCATATCACATGAGTTCCTACACTCATTTGGTTTACAAACCCTCATGCTACCCAGTCTTCCGATTTAGGTCCGGTTTATTAATGTAGTTACCTATATTAGGTGCCGTTTGATATTCCGCGATCTCTAGCTTTGCTTGGTGGTTATCCTAGGACTTCTGAGCAATCTCAAGTGAGTACATAGACCCCTCTTTTACTGTTTTCCAAACTGTTTTGGGGTGAAACACATGTGCCTACTTGTTACTTTCGTGCTTTCCTGTTTTCACATCATATACTTGCTATGTTCATTAGTACATTTATAGTACATGATTTCATGGTGTTCTATGCTTTGTATGATGACTTTGCATACTTAGTACATTGTTTTACATGACTTTTCTACTTTGTATGATGACTTTGCATACTTAGTACATTGTTTTACACGACTTTTCTACTTTGTATGATGACTTTGCATACTTAGTACATTGTTTTCACATTGCATCTCTGTTGCATATGTTCCAGTAACATATGGACACATGGTTTTACAGCTCTACCTTGTATGTTTACTCTAGCATACTAGGTACATTATCTTCATAAAACATGCTTACATTTTGGTATGACATTTTGGTTGTTTAAACTATACTATACATTCATTAACACCGATCATGCCGCTCGGTAGTAGGTAGTGGTACCATAGGACTTGACAAATCCCGTTCCGGACATCCCAGGGAAAGGGGATGAAAGGAATGACCGAATCCGAATACATATTCTCTTGATAACTCACTTTTACATAGTTATCCGTCTGTCTCAAGGCTTGGATGTATGAATTTTCACAATACCGCATAAATGTTCATATTCAGTATAGCATGCATATATCTTACAAAACATAACTTTGATTTAAACCAAGTTTTACTTCAATACTTTGTTTTGTACATTTTTACTTATGGTTTAAGTAGTCTAAATTTTACTTACCATACATATCATTTTGGTTATACATTACTTGACTACTTTTGGACTATAGACATTTGACATGGATATTTGACATAGACATTTTGACATGATTTACATCTTGACATGAACATTTTACATTGTTTGGTTTGGTTTGGTTAAGTGATTAAGTAACGATGCGTGTGTAATATGATACAAGCATGGTGGATACGCCGCTGGTACTTCCTATATATAAGTGTTTGTATGGTATTACATGTCGTAACGTTATTTGAATCATTTCAGTTTGAGACATAGAACATTTCATACAAATAACATACTTTTCACAAAGACATTGATTTACAAACAACTTAACTTATACAAACTCATTTTTACATGGTTATTCATTTAACCGTGCATTATTTCTCTTATTTATACATATCATCTGAACTTATTGTTTTTCAAATGATTTACAAAGACAAAGCAAATTACAAGGTTCATGACTAAAACATTTTCTTAAACAGAGGTCATGAATCTTATTTTCACAAAACCTATGTACTCGCCGGCGTTTTTATGCTGACGTACCTATTTTCACATGTGTTTCAGGATATGAAGCATAGGATTGATCAAGACATACTTAGGCGGACTTGTGCCTTAGTGACTTAAAACGAGACAAGAACTAGTTAATTTTTGTTGTATACTCTTTACTTCTTGTTTAAAGACAATGTAACTCGCTTGTTTGATGAATAAAACTAAACTTCAATATCCATGGTTGTGAAACATTAATTCTGTTACAACACTCCCCGATGTTTCCGCCACGTTTTGTATGTTCTACGTGGTCGGGGTGTGACATGTTTGGGGACCCTAACTAGCTCAGAAAAATAAAAACAATGTATTTGGCAATATTTTTGTGTTCCGGCTAAGGTCCGGTTGTTCGGTTGGGTGTTGTCCCGTTAAAGTGTTAAATTGCACTGTTTAGTGTCTTTTAAGTATTCTCTTGTGACACTTTCAATTCCCGACACTTAGGGAAGTATTCTGGATGATAAATTATAATTTTTGCATAATATTTTAGTGTCATAATGCTGATTATAGCTGAATTTAATAAAATTCTGCACTTAAAGTGTGTTTCGGGTGCTTTTTAGTGCGTATTTTAGCTTTCGGAGCGTCTATATGTTAATCCTTGTATGTACTCTTGGGTTTTAATGTATTCTTGTCATTGGACCTACACCTAGGCTCCAATTCTATTGTCTAACTGCTTTCTGCAGGAATGTTGACACAATGTGTCTTTCCGGTGAGTTTACTAATATTTTTGACGCAACGCTAACATAAAGTAATTCTTGTAGTATAAAACGTGCATGAATTCACTTGCATGGAATTCAGAAATTTATTTTTCTGGTAAACTAGATCATGCACAGTCATTAAAGCACAAATTACTGTTCATTTAGTGTATGGAATATACGGAAAAGTGACGGTTGTCACAGTCTCCCCCCGTTAAAAGAATTTCGTCCCGAAATTCATTCGATGCCATCGGTCACAGGGGAGTTGTGAATTAACTATGGTCACTTAGATTCATGATTTGTCTTTATGTTCTCATGTCATGTATTCTATCGTACTCAAGTAAATCAATTATGTCTTTTCTGTGTCTTGTGGACTCTTGGTCCGAAACCTCAACAGGTTTTATAGTATTTCTTGTCGCTTCTCATTGACGTGAATCTTAATTATGGGAACAACGATTGTTCCTTGAGCCAGACTCCTCTAAAGACTAGACACATGAATGCGTCGTGATCACTACTGATATTTTTCTGGAAGTTTCATCTTGTGCGCAATGGTTATGATCCCTACACCGGGGATTCAACCTTTTCGTTTTCCAAATCACACTACGCCTTCTCTAGGCGAGGCTCTCATTTTAGTCATACTTCTTGTCTCAAATTCTTATGATTTCTGCCGCTCATCGACGCAATCTTTCTGTATCCTGCGGGCTGCCTTGATATGTTCACATATCTAAACGGTTTGCCTCTAGTTTTCTTGAACCAACGCAGTTCAGTGGATTGTTTATTCCCGGTCCCTGATCAACATGACGGGGATCGATTCATTATGTTCCGTCTAAAGCTTCACATGAAGCGGTTTGAACGACAATGTGATAAATACTGCTGTAGGAAGACTCCACTAAGGGCAAGTGAGTGTTCCGACTTTTCGTCAAAGTTTATCACATAAGCACGTATCATGTCCATATAGTCTGCATCGTTCAGTAGCTTAGTTCATCTTCGTTAATATTAAAGTTTTTACGATCAATGTTGTGCTGCAACCCTTGTGATCAGTAAAGATCGTGCAGCGTTTTCTTTCAGGTAATGACGTCAAATTTGCGGCGCGCAATTACTGTATCTAGCTCATGGTTTCTTCTTATGATTCCTTAATCAATGTGCCGCGTATGCAATGTTGCGGTCTCGTTGCGTCGACGTACAATCGAGACTTTGTCGAGAAGCGTCACATAATTGCAACTCTAGCCCCTTAGCTCTTGGTTGCAGGGTTGGCATGAATTTCGTTCTTATCCACCATGTACCTTAAAGTTCTCACTTTGCGAATTCGAAATCCGCTTTCCGTCATCATAGCATATAACTGTTCTTTTCTCTAAGAGTTGCAAGGTAAATTGCAGCTGTTGCTCATGACCTTCCTTGGTCGTTGGCCATATAAGTATGTAGTATAATCATGATTTATCCAGGTATGGCTTACACGTTCGATTCATGAGGTCCATGAATATTGTCGATGCATGTGTTAAGCCAAATGGTACGACAAGGAACTCGCAATACTCGAAGTGAGTCCTAAAGGTCGTTTTAGGGATACTTCCTTCTTGTATCCACAGGGGAGGACATCTTGTCCTCATGTTGATCTTTGAGTGGTAACTATAACCTGACGATTTGTCTGTTCATGTTATCAGTCCTTGGCAAAGGATTCTGAGTCTAAATTTTCTGGAAATTATGCAAAATGGAACTGTCAACTTTCTCCTCGTGTCCTTACTAAGGATGTCATGTCCTTAATTTCCTCTGTCTAGCAGCTCTTGTCATTATGTTGGAGGCTCATGCTTTGCGGACGAAGCTAGTCAGTAAGGCGTTATTCGGCACTGGTGCCGCTCCTGGTACGAGATTTATCCCAAACTCCTCTTGGCGTTGTGGAGGTATTCCTGGTAAGTCTTCAGGAAAGGCTACTGGAACTTCTTCCGCCACGGGGATGTTCTCAAGCTCTGCAGTCAACTTGGATATCCAATCCATGCTGACTATCGTATCATGACTTCTCAAGTCAATGGTAACAGAAGGTTCTGGCCTTCTGAGTCTCTAAACAATCCTTAATTGCTTCGTCTGCTTAAACTAGCCTTCTATATGCTCATTTCTAAAGAATACGGGACGTCTATTCTACTTGAAACTAGGCCAAGTAGTTTCTTAGGTTTTAAGCATGCAAGGTTAAAATTGATGCCAGTATTAATTAAAAGTAGATGCAGAGGGTTGGTTAATAGGGGACCTACCCGTAACCGCATCTGGATCCTGGCGTGCTTCACGAGTTTCGATTGTGAAAACCCTTCCTTGCTTGTTTCTTCCTAGGGCAATCTTTCCTAAAGTGCCCTGCTTCACCACATCTGTAGCAACTGGGTATTCTCTTATTTCTTCCATCTAGGTCCTTCGCCCAACAGGCGTACTTGCTGTGCCCTTCTTTTCCACACTTTCCGCACTTAGGCCTCAGACATCGACCTTTATGGTGATAATAGCATTCCCCGCACCTTGGCTTAGCCCCCGAGTAAATTTTACCACCGGCCTTATTAGTGGCTCCCTCAGTTTTCCTGCCATGCGGCGGTTTCACTTTCTTTCTTTTGTTTGCTTTAGAGCTTCCATAGCCGACTTGTGTGCCCACCTTTAGGTTCGAAGACTTCCTTTTCTTATTGCCTGATAACTCCACATGAGTCTCTTTCTTGTTATCCTCAGATTCTGAAAATTTTCCCGCATGTAGAGCTTCTTCAGTAAGCGTAACGCTTAAATCGATAGCCTCTGCGATGGTTGGAGGCCTTGAGGTAGTAACCAAGCTCCTAATTTGAGGTGCAAGTCCCCAAATGAATCGTTCAATCCTTTTGAATTCCAGTTTGACTAAGTAGGGAACGACCCTAGACAAGTCGTGAAATCGCTGGACGTATTCAGGAATCTTCGGTCCGTCCATTTTCAAGTTCCAGAACTCCACCTCAAGCTTCTGGATTTCAGCCCTAGAACAGTATTTCTTTTCCATCATTTCCTTGAGCTCGTCCCAGCTCAGTGCATAAGCAGCATCTGCCCCAAGGGTTTGAACCTGAAGGTTCCACCAGGAGAGTGCGCCATCCAAGAATAACCCTGAGATATAGTTAACACTCTGTTGGGATGAACAGTTACTCATCCTTAGAACGGAGCCAGTCTTTTCTGTCCAACGAACAAACGCAACAGCACCTCCTGTGCCGTCAAAGTTTAATGGCTTGCAGTCCAGGAACTGTTTATAGGTGCAGCTAGTTGGAGGGTTATTTCCGGTAGTGCCACCGCTGTGCTCAGAGCGGAGGGCTTCATGTCGTGCAATTGCCTGTGAGATGCGTTCTTGCAACTCGGCTTCTGTCCTTGGTAACGTACTGGTGTTTGTGTCACGTCTGGGCGACATTCTCTTCTGTCAAAAGGTATGAAGTAGGTTAGACAATATTCCATAATTGTCTATGAGGTACATAGCACCATAAGCCATCATGTAATCACCCAATTTCACATGTATATATAATCAATGTATGAGCGAGGAAACAATTACTGAGCCTTCACATAGGCTTGTCAACTTGGCTTATTATTTGTAATAAAATGAACTCGAGGCTACATCGCCTTGGTCATTCAAGTTTTATGAAATGGTAGTTGTTCACGTAGGGGTGATAGAGAGTGTATCGTTACTGATTCTTTCTGAATGTTATTCCTCTTCTCTTGGTTAAATATTGTTTCTCAAACGTCTCGTACATGAAGTAGGCAAAGTCAGGCACGAAGTAGGCAAGACAGCTTTCCTTCTTTATAAAGTGCTAAAGGACTGGTCTAGGTTTTGTTCTACCATTCGAAGGTGTGAACACCTAGAGTTTATTGTTGTGTAGTGATCGTTAGCTTGGCCCGCAGAGTCCACCAGGATTTCTGTGCACTACAAGTCGTTATTACGTGGGCCCCTGTAATAATAAATTGTCTTGCACAGTTACCCCAAATTTTCTCTCACCCAAGCAGATGATCAATCAAGGAGGGGACACTACTGTCCTTATACCCATTGCAGTGGTCCACGCGCTAACACTCGTTATCGTTACGCGCGTATAGGCACGATGATAGGAATAAAGAGAATTCCTAGTAGTTGGAGGGGCACCTTTGAGATGAATACTTCATCTTCCTTTTCAGGTCAAGTATGTCGTCAATCTTGCTTCACATCAGTCGCAGGGATCTTGTCCCATTGATTAAGAATTCGTTCCAGGTTGCCGCCTCTGCCTCGTCATCATCACCGTAGTCAGGCACCTTCATGATCGAGGGGGAAGAGCAGCCATCTCCTATGTAAGCAAGCTCAGGATCTTGTTTGGTAGTCACTTCCAGCCGTGAGTTTTGCAAAGGATGCGAGGTCGGTAGCTTCATCGTGCGAGTCACGTACAGTAATAGGAGTCGGAGTCGAAAGTATCTTATTCACGTCAATAATCATTTCGTACACTTATTTGTATGTATTCACGTCAATATTTATTCCGTACACTTATTCGTATATATGTATATCAATAACAAATATGCTACATAGCATAAACAAGCAATTTGATGCATTATATCACGTATAACTCTCGTTTTTGGGGGGGTCATTTTTCTAGTTGTCGATTTACGACAAAAACACTACTTGGTACTAGTGATCACCAAAAGTGTATTTTATCTTTGGCAAGTCTAACTTGTGTAGACTATGCCTTAATTGGCACCTTATCTTGAGGGTATTCCCTACTAATGTCCTTGCCTTGTCTCTTTTTGAAAAGTGTTTGACTCGTGGATCTTGGCGCTTACGTGAATGCAATGAAAACCTTTTTGTAAAAAAGTTTTCACGAGAGAACTCTAGTGATTGTAGTCTAGACTCGAGAAGGAATCCTAGTTCACTACAATCGAAGCTCTGATACCAAACTGTCACACCCTATCTTTTGCGGAAGCGTATGATGTGTGACTGGTTTAATATCATTGCATTCAATCGTAATAAACAACTACATGATCAAAACGATGTTCATCCATTCATGAAAATTTGAGTATTACAAACACTTGTTATTTAAGTTAAAAAAAAAACACAACCTTCGTCGAGGTTACAATTTAACAAAAGTGGATGACATCTAAACTTGAAGTCTACTTCTAGTTACGACACCCGCGCCCAAGATCCATCCTGTCACCTGAAATACATGTAATTTTGGAAAACATCAACAAAAAGTTGAGCGAGTTCATGCGTTTTGCATACCTTGTATGAAACATGGTATGTATCTTGTATAAATAAAGTATTCTTGTGATACAAATCTTGTACCAATAAAGTATTCTAGTAAATCTTTGAGAGACTTTAAGTCATGTGAGGACATGGGGAGTACTTGTTATGACTCCTAGGGAGCATTCGTAATGGCTCATAGGGAGCATTTGTCACACCCCGACCATGTAAAACAACGAAACGTGGTGGAAACGTTGGGGAGTGTTGTAACAGAATTAATTGTTTCACAACCATGGAAATTAAAGTTACATTTTATTTAACAATCACGATAGTTACATTGTCTTAAACAAGAAACAAAGAGTACATAACATAATTTAACTAGTTCTTGCTTCGTTTTAAGTCACTAAGGCACAGGTCCACCTAAGTGTGTCTCGATCATCCTATGCAACAGCCCCTGAAAACACATGTGAAAATAGGTACGTCAGCATAAAAATGCCTGTGAGATACATAGGTTTTATGGAAATAGGATTCATGACTTGCGTTTAGAGAAAACTATTTAAAAAGTAGCCATGAATCTTGTTGAATGTTTCCATTCATAAATCATTTGAAAAGTGATAAATAAACCAAATGATATATATGTATAAAAGAATAATGTATGGTTAAGTGAATAACCATGTAAAATGAGTTTGTATAAGTTAAGTTATTTGTAAAACGATGTTTATGTGAAGATTGTATTGTATATGTAATATGTCTAAACTGAAATGGTTTAAATAACGCTACGATATGTAATACCATAAAAGCACTTATATATAGGAAGTACCAGCGGCGTATCCACCATGTTTTTATCGTATTACACGTCGCCTCGTTACTTAAATCACTTACCCAAACAACCACCAAAATGTAATGTTTAACAGTTGTAGAAATGTTTATGTATGGTCAAATACG
The DNA here is from genome assembly GCA_030545235.1 of Helianthus tuberosus. Classification (NCBI taxonomy): domain Eukaryota; kingdom Viridiplantae; phylum Streptophyta; class Magnoliopsida; order Asterales; family Asteraceae; genus Helianthus; species Helianthus tuberosus. Next base: position 109,637,868 of record CM060377.1, read on the forward strand.
GTTCACATGGTTCAACAGTTACAAACGGTTCATATAATCAAATGGTTACAACAGTTTACATAGTCAAATAGTTATAACGGTTCACATAGTCAAATAGCTACAACGGTTCGCATAGTCAAATAGTTACAAACGGTTCAAAAGGTAATATAATGTGTTCATATGCTGGATGAGCATATGCAACAAAATGCAATGTAAAACAATGTGTCCATATGTTGAGTAAACATATGCAACTAATGTAATGTAAATCAATGTGCTAGTATGCTCAGTCAATATACATTAGCAGAAATGTAAAGTAAAACAATGTACTAAGTATGCTCAGTAAACATACATAGCGAAACAATGTAATGTAAATCATGTACTAGTAGTGTACTAATGAACATAGTAAGTATATGATGTGAAAACAGGAAAGCACGAAAGTAACAAGTAGGCACATGTGTTTCACCCCAAAACAGTTTGGAAAACAGTAAAAGAGGGGTCTATGTACTCACTTGAGATTGCCTAGAAGTCCTTGCGTAACAACCAAACAATGCTAGAGATCACGGAAATCAAACGGCACCTAATATAGGTAGCTACGTTAATAAACTGGACCTAAGTTGGAGGATTGGATAGAATGAGGGTTCGTAAACCAAACGAGTATGGGAACTCATGTAATATGGTTTAACAAAGCCCACATACTAAAATGAAACCTAACCTAAGTGCTTACGACCTATTACGACCCGTTTAGGTAGCTTATGCTACTTTAACGCGTCGTTCGCGTAAAACGCGTTCGGAATGCCTAACTAGCCCTATGATAAGTAAAATATGCCTTAACATGTCTAATATTGTTGCTAAATCAGTTTAGATATAAAAAATTATGTAAAATAGGCTTAAAATGAATTTTGGCGTAAAAAGGGCATTTTGGTAATTTACCTAAGGCATATAAACTACCTATCATGCGACTAGTCAAACCTAAGTGACCATAAGGTATAACCTCGGAAGGTTATTCCCTACGCTACTATGGTCACTTAACATGTTTGGTCGGATCCTAATGATCGACCAAACGGGTCGTGTTCGAAAGTCTAAGCGGGTGTTTAGTCCGTTTGACTTTCGGCTCCACACAAGCACTAATCTAAAAAAATGACGAGCTAAACATGCTAGAACATGTTTAGTTAAGTTAGAAAACAGGTTTTGATATCAAAACAAACGGTTTTGATATCCTAGAGTAGTTTGGTTACAAAATACGCGAGAAAACGCATTTTGGCCGAAACTACGACTCGTCACTGAGCCTAGATAACGTGGTAATCAGTAGGTATAGTCACTAGGGACTATAACCATCGTGATTATGCTCACGTTATGAAGTTCAAATGAACTTCGCGTTGACCATAAACTGGTCAAAGCAGAAAGTCAAACGCAGTTTGACTTTAACGACAAAAACGAATGAAAAGAACGAAAGAATACTTACAGAAGGTCCCTGCAAGCTCTTGATCCGATTTACTCTCAGGTATGAAGCATAAACTTCAACTTAGAGAGCCAAAATCAGATTCAAGTGTGCTTTGGGAGGAAGTGAGGGTGGGTATTTATAGGAATTCAAGAACCGTTAAGATCGTTCATCGAAAACTGAGCTTTGATCTGGACCTTACATGTGTGCCCATTGTTTTCTAAAACCATGGGAGCCCCTAATATTGACTATGTTCATTGAATACCAGCCCATGGTTTTGCAAAACCATGGGTTAAAACCATCAACACTTCAAAATGGACTAGGTTCATTGAATCTGCCAGAAATTTCAAAAATGGTCCCTGCACTTGTAAAACTTGATTTTTTGCAGTTTTAAGCCCCGTTAACCCCATTTCAAGGCTCTAAAATAAAGTTAAAGTATAGGGAAGTTAAAATATGCTCAAAAACATCTTGGATGTCGGTTCATTTGGTTGTACGGTTGCGTTATTCGCTTAATTACGACGGAAGTCGTAACGAACGCAAAAAAAAAAAAAAAAAAAAAACGATCCAAATTGTGAAACGAATGGAGTTTTCTTAGGACAAACACTAAAATAAAATATTTTAATGCTTACATAAATTTTTGGATGTCCGGATGTATTCAGAACGTAAGTTATGCGCGGAAATGCAAACTTGTGCACTTTTTGACGCTTTTAGTCCCTGAATGACCCAAAAGTTTATTTTAACACACCGAACCCCTCAAAGCCTATTTCTAAGCTATGAAAAGGATATTTAGGGTATGTTTAACTTATGGTCATGTTTCGGAATGTTCGTTACAGTTCAAATTGGCATGCTTTCACAGTTTGTCAAATTTAGTCCCTATAAGCGAATTAACTTGATTTTGCCATACCAAAGCCGTCAAAACTTATTTCTAAGTTATGTAAAGGTTATTTAAGGTATGCTAAGCATATGTTGATGTTCCGGAGTATTTGTCGCGTTAAACTGATTACGTTTACGCACCAGTTTGCGTATAACTCTCCAGAAAGCGATTTAAAGCTTGAAATCGAACAAGAATTGATATGTGCAAAAGATACATATATTTATATCAATACCAAGTATGAAATACACTATTTCATTGGTTTGGTATTCGTTTGATGGTCGCATGACACAGGTGTCACAGTCTCCCTTACTTTAGGAAATTTCATCCCGAAATTTATCTGTAGGAGTCTGTCTGTGACTTTGTGTTAAATGACCATCAAAGATAAAGCATAATCTTGTCATTTTCCTCAACGGATATTTTTTAGAAGCGAAAATAAACGAACGGAGTCATTTTCCTCAACGGGTTCTTCGAAAATGGAAAATGAAGGTTTTAACTAAACGGATATTCATTTCCCTCAACGGATTATCTTCAGAAGCAAAAATGAATGGATGATTCATTTTCCTCAACGGGTTCTTCGTCAGAAACGGGAATGAAGGATTAAACAAACAGATATTCATTTCCTCAATGGATAATCTTCAGAAATGAAAATGAATAGACGGAGTCATTTTCAACGGTTGCTTCATCAGAGTTGGAAATGAAGGATTTAGCAAACGGATATTCATTTCCTCAACGGATAATCTTCAGAAACAAAAATGAATAGACGAAGTCATTTTCAACGGTTGCTTCATCAGAGTTGGAAATGAAGGATTTAGCAAACGGATATTCATTTCCTCAACGGATAATCTTCAGAAACGAAAATGAATAGACGGAGTCATTTTCAACGGTTGCTTCATCAGAGTTGGAAATGAATTGGGTTAACTCTAGATACATGACAGAACTTGCTGTGATTTCTGTGCACTAAATTCCATAATTATGTATGCATCCATAATTACGTAACTCCTTGCACAGTCCGCACAGTTTGTTTTGTAATGTTTAGGGGAAGGAAATCAAACCAAACCTGTGATGAGGGTGACTAGACTACCATAGGGTCCTTTTAATTAGATCGACAGATGATCTTTTTAAGTAGACCACCAAGGAGTCTTTTCAGCTTTATCATCACATGACATTCCTAACCAGATTTGTGGATTAATCTGTTTAACTAGACCTCTCAAGGGGTCTAATTATGGAGTAGTACTTTATAATCTAAGGGACTTAACTATAACGTAGAAGTCCATTAAGGATTTTAGCTAGTACCTTTGGGTATCCTACTATGAATCCCTTATACGAAGATATGGAAGATTCTACGAGGATTTGGATAACTTAATTTGGATCACAAATAAAAACATAAAAGGGAACACATAAGCACTTAATCACATAATTGTTTCCTTGGTTATTAATTGTTATTATCTTGTTATTGATTGCTATTAACTTGGCGTTGATTTGAACATGGGTATTCAAGGCATACCAGGAACCCAGTTGATGCACTTCAACGTCTTCAAGCATCTATCTGAAAAGATAGGATGATCTTCTAAAAATTCAATTTTTAATTACAAGGAATCACCACATTCGAATTAAGGTATACAATAATTAAGGACTTACGGAAATACCCATAGGTACCCTATTAAGGATTTATAGTGGTATATTGGGTATTCGTCTAGAGTTGTAACTTGCGCCCTGTACTTCGTTTTCCTTGGAAGAAACGGGTACTTAGGATTTTCGTGGAACACACAGGAGATCATAAAGTGGAAGAATTTGGGGGTAGTCTGTTCTTCAAGGAATACGGTTCCTTGATTGTCGGTATTGCAGGGGTTATGCTGTTTTATACATGCAACCACATAAACATATTGCAATGTAAATAAAAGATTTATTTATAAACAATATCAGCAACTGTTTCATGGATCTTGACAACAAAAGAAAATAATACATAAGACGTGATTATTTCTAAACAGCGTTGTCTTTCATTCGGTCAGATGCTCATCCCTGCGCTGGATTCGCATTAGCAAGCTTTGGGCAGTTTCTTCGGAAATGGCCCATCTCGCCACAGTTAAAGCAAGAACCTGGTGGAAAACGACCTTGAGCAGGATTGTTGTTAACTTGATTTGGTGCAGCTGCGGTTGGGCAAAGCAGAAAGTCAAACGCAGTTTGACTTTAACGACAAAAACGAATGAAAAGAACGAAAAAATACTTACAGAAGGTCCCCGCAAGCTCTTGATCCGATTTACTCTCAGGTATGAAGCATAAACTTCAACTTAGAGAGCCAAAATCAGATTCAAGTGTGCTTTTGGAGGAAGTGAGGGTGGGTATTTATAGGAATTCAAGAACCGTTAAGATCGTTCATCGAAAACTGAGCTTTGATCTGGACCTTACATGTGTGCCCATGGTTTTCTAAAATCATGGGAGCCCCTAATATGGACTATGTTCATTGAATACCAGCCCATGGTTTTGTAAAACCATGGGTTAAAACCATCAACACTTCAAAATGGACTATGTTCATTGAATCTGCCAGAAATTTCAAAAAATGGTCCCTGCACTTGTAAAACTTGATTTTTGGCACTTTTAAGCCCCGTTAACCCCATTTCAAGGCTCTAAAATAAAGTTAAATTATAGGGAACTTAAAATATGCTCAAAAACATCTCGGATGTCGGTTCGTTTGGTCGTACGGTTGCGTTATTCGCTTAATTACGAAGGAAGTCGTAACGAACGCAAAAAAAAAAAAAGATCCAAATTGTGAAACGAATGAAGTTTTCTTATGCTAAACACTAAAATAAAATATTTTAATGCTTACATAAATTTTTGGATGTCCGGATGTATTCAGAACGTAAGTTATGCGCGGAAATGCAAACTTGTACACTTTTTGACGCTTTTAGTCCCTGAATGACCCAAAAGTTTATTTTAGCACACCGAACCCCTCAAAGCCTATTTCTAAGATATGAAAAGGATATTTAGGGTATTTTTAACTTATGGTCATGTTCCGAAATGTTCGTTACAGTTCAAATTGGCATGCTTTCGTAGTTTGTCAAATTTAGTCCCTATAAGCGAATTAACTTGATTTTGCCATACCAAAGGCTTCAAAACTTATTTCTAAGTTATGTAAAGGTTATTTAAGGTATGTTAAGCATATGTTGATGATCCGGAGTATTTGTCACGTTAAACTGATTACGTTTACGCACCAGTTTGCGTATAACTCTCCAGAAAGCGATTTAAAGCTTGAAATCGAACAAGAATTGATATGTGCAAAAGATACATATATTTATATCAATTGCAAGTATGAAATACACTATTTCATTGGTTTAGCATTCGTTTGATGGTCGCAGTGACATAGGTGTCACAGCACTCGTGATGGCTCATATCCTTGTCGATTTTCCTCGACTATGTCGATTAACCTCGACTGTGTCAATTTCCCTTGACTGTGTCGATTACCCTCGACTGCGTTGATTAACCTTGACTGTGTCGATTAACCTCTACTGGGACTCCGAAGCACTACTAGGTACTAGTTTTGACCATGAGTGGGGTTCGGCCGTACCCGTTAGATCTGACCCTCGTCCCTAATTAGTGAATGTTTTTAATGGCTTGGTACTAGTTTTCACCAAGACTTTATGGAATTTTTAGTATTATGTCTATGCTCACATGATCTAGTATTTTCTAGGCATCTCCTAAAACGCATCATACTTGGTACTCGTTCTCACCAAGAGTGCTTCTTGTATTTTTTGTATTCTCAAATCGCATCATACTTGGTACTCGTCCTCACCAAGAGTGCTTCTTGTATTCATACCATTTATAAACATTGTATTATTTGTAACATGTATTTCACCCCCGAGAGTTATAAAACCAAAAACAGTTAAAGAAAAGGGGGAGCATGAACTCACAACTTTGCGTTCCTGCGTCGTAAACTTCACCTGATTTGCTTATCTTGCGTCGTGACCTAAACGTGTTTATTAACGTTAGTCACTAGACTTGTATCGCACAAGTACAAGTCACTATCTTTTGTATATGTGTTCTTGTGTTAAAAAAAATTTATATTTTTAACTATGGGTCTTACTTATATTATTTTCTCAAAAATAAATATAAGTATCTTGTATTTTTCACCCGAATTATGTATCTTGCATGTTGTATGTGTATTTTAGTGTTTTTACTTCTCATGAGTTTTTAGTGTATTTTCAAGTCCTAATACACTATCAAGTATAATACATACTACATACACTTAGCACAAAATTTGGTGATCAATAAATATATATATTTTTCTCAAAAATATACATACTTAGTATCAATTTTATTCTTGAAGAAATCATCATTTCTTAATACAAAAATTAGGGAACCTTGGTAAATGTTTTTAGACACATTTTTAGGGAATAAGTTTCTCAAAACTTATATTTTTCTAAGTGTCAAAATTTATAAAAATTTTGGCAGAGTTTCCCCTAAAAATGGAGGTTTCCCATGTTTTAAAAACATGTGTTTATTTTCTTTTAAAATCATCATCAATCAATCATCAACCAACGATATGCAACTTCTACTTACCAATTTGTCAAGAACAAGCATAAACTATAAACCCATGAACTTGAATATTTATGAAAATTTGTAGTAACTTACTAGCACACTTAGTAAGTCTTGTTACCTTTCAAAATGTGATTGGTTCTTTAAAAACTTTACTTTTAAAGAGTTTGAATATTTACAACTTCTAATCATACTTTCTAAAAATATTTCTTTGTGAACTTTTCTTATTACACAAGTGTTTCTACACTTGTTTATTCACCAAAAATGTGATTAGTTTATGTAAGATCCAAGTTTTAGTGAAACTCATATTTTTAACTTGGTTCTTTTGAAAAACCACTCATAGATCTTTAGATCTATGAGATTATAACCCACTTTGATCTTTATTTTTCAAGAAACTTTCATTTATTCAAGTTCATAGTCTATGTGTGGATGATTTCATTATCCTACACATCTTTACTTTCACATCTTGCTAGTTCATGTCTTTAAACATGATCTAGCAAGTCCATGTGATGAACCATATCATTTTTACTAACAAACAACATACAATAATCATAACAACACAAGAACAACACGATTCCATCTTCATTTTAGCACTACTTCATTTCATAGTTAGTTTATGTCAAGACTTTGATTATGTTCTTTAGAGTTCTTGAGATTTCATCATTCTTTTAACTATTAACCATTAAAAATATAAAGAAGATGAAGATCTAAGGCACTTACTACTAGCACAAGGCTAGGGGAGTTCAAGAGTATAAAAGTGGTGGTTAAAAGAAACAAGAGCGGTCCTTGAGCTTCCGAACACACCAAGCTTACTTGTAGGGTCTCTTGCACCTTTGGATGTCCTTAGATTGCTTGAACGAAGCTTGATGATGGTGGTGGTGTGTGTGGTGGTATTCGGCCGAACAAGGAGAAGAGAGGAGGAGAAGAGTTGGGTTTGATGTTGTGTTGTGAAGTGAGAGAGTGATGGACTAGTAGTTATACTTAAAGACTTCAACTCACCAATACCTCATGTGTAATATGTTCTATTATCCAACAACATGATCAAATAAAATATCCAAGAAAATCAAGTGGGTGTGTCCCACTTTACAACCGGTTTTTTTTTTTTGGGGGGGGGGGGGGGTTTGGTCTAGTTGAAATGTAATGGTAAGTTAACTTAGTTAACTAGAAGGTTAAGTGTCTAGTTAGTGGTTTAGGTGTGTTATGGAATATATAGTGTGTTAGGGTGTTCGGGGACCCTAACTAGCTCAGAAAAATAAAAACAATGTGTTTGGCAATATTTTTGTGTTCCGGGTAAGGTCCGGTTGTTCGGTTGGGTGTTGTCACATTAAAGTGTTAAATTGCACTGTTTAGTGTCTTTTAAGTATTCTCTTGTGACACTTTCAATTCCTGACACTTAGGGAAGTATTCTGGATGATAAATTATAATTTCTGCATAATATTTTAGTGTCATAATGCTGATTATAGCTGAATTTAATAAAATTCTGCACTTAAAGTGCGTTTCGGGTGCTTTTTAGTGCGTATTTTAGCTTTCGGAGCGTCTATATGTTAACCCATGTATGTACTCTTGGGTTTTAATGTATTCTTGTCATTGGACCTACACCTAGGCTCCAATTCTATTGTCTAACTGCTTTCTGCAGGAATGTTGACACAATGTGTCTTGCCGGTGAGTTTACTAATATTTTTGACGCAACGCTATCATAAAGTAATTCTTGTAGTATTAAACGTGCATGAATTCACTTGCATGGAATTCAGAAATTTATTTGTCTGGTAAACTAGATCATGCACAGTCATTAAAGCACAAATTACTGTTCATTTAGTGTACGGAATATACGGAAAAGTGACGGTTGTCACAAAAAGCGTCGGTCGTCGTAAAACTTTTCGTTTTTGTGACTTTTATTCAAACTAAGCATATTCAAACAAGATTTCTTTGAGGAACTTGTTTGTTTATTGCAAGACTTTTTTTTTGATAGGTCACAAGATAACCGAGCGTTTTACTAAAATAAAGGGGTTGAAAAGAAAAAGGTTTTGGTGGGAAAAGGGTGTTTGTTTTGTGGGTTTTGAAATGAAAAAGGTTTATGCTCAAAGGGGTTAACTAGGGGGATTTTGGGTAGGTGATAAAAAAAGATGAAAAATAATGGTGTTGAAAGGAAAATGGGTTAGTCCTAATGCCTCCATCATTTACTTACTTGGGTTCAAGTTGGTAAGGACCGGGAATGTATCGTTGTGGCAAGTTCTAGAGCCGTAAGAACCAAGTGGCTATTCACACAAGAAACGAAAAATGAACATTTAGTTTAAAGATATATGCTTGTATGCTTAATAAAGGCTCAAAACTCACTTGCTGTGGGAATGGGTTTATAATGTGATCAAGTATATATAATCAAAATTTAATTAGATTTATCATGCCTTTTCATAATTTTCTTATTTGGTTCTTTTTATCACGACACTATCGGTTTTAAGTTTATAAAAATATAACCTTTTTGGAACTTATTATTCCCAAACTAAACCAAGACAAGTAAAAAAAATGAATTTTTTTTTTGAAAAAAATTTGGGGTGATTAGCGGTTTCAGTAGAGTTTTTTTGTGTAAGGCTTGTTATTAGGACTTGCAAGATTCAAGGTTTTAGCATCCCCCCCACACTTAAATTACACATTGTCCTCAATGTGTCCCAAAAGTAAGTTTTTAGGTTGATTGAATGTGTAAAAAGGTGTTGAAAAACAAGATTTGGTGTTATTGGGCACCTGGCCACGGCCTCGTGCTGGCTGAGCACTGCCCCGTGGTCAGAGTGCCGGTAACACAAACTTACAGAAACTTGGCCATTGGGTGTGCCTAGTGGCCACGACCCCGTGGTGGGCAGGGTTCAGACAAAACAGCAGTTCAGGGATGACCACGGCCCCGTGGTGGCAATCTGCAATTGATGATTACAGGTTTTGGCTTTTGGTTCGGGTTTCCGGGCTTATGTTGCACTAATGCTTAGTGCATCCAAGCTTCCTGGGTACCTGTTTTGCTAAACACTACCCCATACATAGCATAACAAACATCTTAATTTACCAAAGTTCATCATCCGTCATCACACATAAAAAGAAAATAAAATACAGAAAATAAAGATTGTTTAGGAAAGTAAGTTGTTCAAACCATGGCACGCAGGCCAGAAATTATTCGTGGGATAGAAAGGGTTAACCTGGGATACTGCATCCGTCATCACACCAACTCCAATCCCTCCACTCAGTCCATATCCTCGTCCTTATCGTCTTGGTTTAGATATCTTACCGATTTTCGAAGCTTTCCCGAGGTCCATTACCTACAAAACATGATGTTAGTACACAAACCATCGTTTAATTATTCCTCGACCGCTTATAGCGAGATCTCTTCCTCAACATCCTCAATGAATCCTTGATAAAGCTTAAGCCGTTGTCCATTGACTTTGAATGGAATTCTATTTTGAGATTGAATCCTTGATAAAGCTTAAGCCGTTGTCATCTCACTGCATTAAGTCAGAAGAATAAACCCTCTGAATGGATCCAAACAAGAAGAAGCATTTCAGACCTTGAAACAGAAACTTTGTGATGCACCTATTCTATCTTTACCTGAGGGCAATGACGATTTTATCGTGTATTGTGATGCATCAAATTTGGGTCTTGGCTGTGTTCCCATGCAAAGGAGCAAAGTCATAGCTTACGCATCGAGACAGTTGAAGATACACGAGAAGAACGACACGACTCATGACCTTGAGTTAGGTGCACTAGTTTGTGCTCTCAAAATCTGGAGACACTACTTGTATGGTACAAAATGTGTGGTTTTCACTGACCACAAAAGTCTTCAGCACATCTTCAATCAGAAAGAACTTAACACGAGGCAACGACGTTGGGTTGAACTTCTAAACAACTATGACTGTGAAATTCGCTACCATCCTGGTAAGGCGAATGTCGTGGTTGACACATTGAGTCTTAAGGAACGTGTCAAGCTTCACTGTGTACAAGTTCGATTTGATATTCAAACCCGCATTTCTCAGGCTCAACATACTTGTGTTTCACAAGATTTGATGGGTAAGGAATTACTATGTCATATTAAGCCTGATCTTGAACTGAAGGACAATGGATTGTATTATTTCATGGACCGTTTGTGGGTCCCAAGTCAAGACAATCTCCGCACGTTGCTAATGGATGAAGCTCATAAGTCTGGTTATTCTATTCATCCTGGTGCAGATAAAATGTATAAGGATCTTCGAACCCAGTACTGGTGGCCAGGTATGAAGAAAGACATTGCCTTGTACGTATCCAAATGCCTTACTTGTCTTAAGGTTAAGGCTGAACATCAACATCCCTCTGGATTATTGGAGCAACTAGAGATTCCGGTTTGGAAATGGGAAAACATTGCTATGGATCTTGTTACCAAGTTTCCACGCACTAAGAAAGGTCATGATTCCATTTGGGTAGTTGTTGATTGTCTTACAAAATCAGCGCATTTCTTGCCGATCCGTGAGGATCTATCTGCTGACAAGCTTGCCAAAATCTATGTGGATGAGATTGTATCCCGACATGGTGTTCCTTTGAACATTATTTCTGATAGAGATGCTCGATTTTCGTCTCACTTTTGGAGAACCATGCAATCTGCTATGGGAACCCAACTTAATTTGAGAACAGCTTATCATCCGCAATCAGATGGTCAATCTGAAAGAACAATCCAGGCACTGGAGGATATGCTTAGAGCTTGTGTGATCGATTTTGGTGGTAGTTGGGATTCATATCTTCCGTTGATTGAATTCTCCTACAACAATAGTTATCACTCCAGCATTAACATGGCTCCTTTCGAGGCTTTATACGGTCGAAAATGTTGTTCACGAGTCTGCTTGAATGAGATCGGTGAAGCTTAGCTTACTGGACCTGAGCTCATTCTAGAGACTACAGATAAAGTCAAGAAAATTCGCGACAACCTTCAGACAGCTAGAAGCCGTCAAAAGAGTTACGCGGATAGACGTCGCAAGCCTTTGGAATTTCAAGTCGGTGATCGCGTCTTACTTAAGGTTTCACCTTGGAAAGGTGTTATCAGATTTGGAAAGACAGGAAAACATGCACCTAGATATGTTGAACCATTCAAGATCGTCGAAAGAATCGGAAAAGTAGCCTACAGACTTGAGTTACCTCCTGAACTTGGAAATGTTCATCCAACCTTCCACGTGTCCAATCTCAAAAAAGTGCTTAGCTGATGAGAACCTCCACATACCACTTGATGAAATTCGTGTTGATGACACGATGCACTTCGTTGAGAAGCCTATGGAAATAATGGACCGTGAAGTCAAATGGCTCAAACGCAAGCGCATTCCACTTGTCAAAGTTCACTGGAAATCTAAACGTGGTCCAGAATTTACTTGGGAATGTGAAGATCAAATGAAGGCGAAATATCCACATCTATTCTCACAAGTTTCCTCTAATTGAATTTCGGGATGAAATTTTCTAAAGTAGGGGAGACTGTGACATCTGTGCTTGTAATCATTGTACAAACTCTGAATATTTCAATTATCAATAAAACAATGTGATTTGATCCCAATATTTTTTTATTTATGTTTGACATTTTGCACGTTTTGATTTTTGTTCAATTTCAAACCCTATATCGCTTTCTGGAAAGTTATATGCAAACTGATGCGTAAACGTAATCAGTTTAACGCAACAAACACTCCAAAACATTAAAATATGCTTAACATACCTTAAATAACCTTTACATAACTTAGAAATAAGTTTTGGATGGTTTGGTGTGTCGAAAACAAGTTTATTCGATCGTAGGGACTATTTTCGACAAACTGTGAAAGTATGCCGATTCGTATAATAACAAACATTTAGAAACTTGATCATAAGCTAAAAATACCATAAATATCCTTTACATATCTTAGAAATAGGCTTTGAGGGGTTCGGTATGCGAAAATAAACTTATTGGTCAATCAGGGACTAAAATCGTCAAAAAGTGCATAAGTTTGCATCTACGCGCATATCTTACGTTCTGAACATATCCGGACATCCAAAAATTTTTGTAATCATTAAAATATTTTACTTTAGTGATTGGAATGCAAAAATACCATTCGTCATGAAATTTGGATCGATTTCGCGTCTGTTCGAGTTTTCGTCGTAATTAACCGAATAACGCGACCGTAAGACCAAACGAACCGACATCCGAGATGTTTTCAAGCATATTTCATATTCCCTATGCTTTAACATCATTGTGGAGCCTTGAAATGGGATTAACGGGGCTTACACAAGTCGAAAAACAAGTTTTAAGCATGCAGGGACCTGTTCTGCCAATTCTGGAAACTTGAAACCGAGCTCCCACGCGCCACACTACAGGGACCAAAACTCAACAGTCCAGTTTTCAGCAACCATCATCAATTCCAGGGTCTTTTATGCAAATTTCTCAATACCTTGGTCTGGTTTTTGGCTCCCATTGTATTCAAAACTATGTCCCACAAATGTAGGGTCAAGATTAAACCTTCTAAACACTTGGAATGATCTCCTTGATCCTAACTTCCTATAAATAGAAAGGGGTTTATCATTCATTCTTCACACTTGATTCAAAAACCTGCTCTAAGTTGGATTTCTATACTTCATACCTGAGCAATTTGAATCAAATCTTCCTTGCTTGGACCTTTTGTAAGCTTCTTTCATGCTTTTTTTATGCTTTTCAAACATGAAAGTCAAGTAGTGTTTGAATTTCTGCTTTGACCACGAGTTGGTCAACATAAAGTTCGTTCGAACTTTGCAACGTGAGCGTAATCACGATGGTTATAGCCCCTTGTGACTATACCTACTGATTACCACGTTGATTAGTCGAAGTGACGAGTCAAAGTTTCGGTCAAAATACGTATTTATGCGTATTTTGCAATGAAACTATTTTTGGGTATCAAAACACTTTGTTTTGATATAAAACTTGTTTTCTAACTTAGTTAAACATGTTTTAACATGTTTAACTCGTCACTTTTAGTCTAGTGCTTATATAGGGTCGTAAGATAAGCGGTCTAAACAACCGCTTAGACTTTCGAACCCGACCCGTTTGGTCGATCATTAGGATCCGACCAAATATATTTTTTGACCATAGTTGTATAGGGAATAACCTTCCGAGGTTATACCTTATGGTCACTTCGTTTAGTTAGTTGTATGATAGGTAGTTTATATGCCTTAGGAAAATGACCAAAATGCCCTTTTTACGCATAATTTCATTTTAAGCATATGTAACCTAAATTTTAACATCTAAACTGATTAGGAAATATTATTAGACATGTTAAGGCATATAATACTTGTCATAGGACTAGTTAGGCGTCTCGAACGCGCATTTGCGCGTCTCGAACGCGCATTTGCGCAAACGATGCATTAACGTAGCATAAGCTACCTTAATGGGTCGTAACAGGTCATAAGCACTTAGGATAGGTTCTGATTTATAATATAGGCTTCGTAAGCACTTTTCTGCTATGTATGTTTACTGAGCATGCTAGCACATTGATTTACATGACATTTCTGCTTCGTATGTTTATTTAGCATACTTAGTACATTGTTTTCACATAACCTGATTACATTTGGTATGACATTTGGTTTGTTTAACAGGACTAAAATACGTTCATTAACATTGATCACGCCGCTCGGTAGTATGTAGTGGTACCATAGGACTTGACAACTCCCATTCCTGGAATCCTAGGTTTGTTTGGACGTAAGGAATGATAGAATCCGAAAACATTTTGATAAACCTTTAACTTGTTAAGGGTTTGTCCTACAGTCTCAAGGCTTGAATGTATGCGATAAACAATACCACATAAGTGTTTGTATCAGTAAAGCATGGATTTTGCAAAACATAACTTTTGACTTAAACTATGATTTATATCAAATACATTGTTTTGTACATTTTTACCTATGGGGTTGAGTAAATGTTTTATTCACCATACATTACATTTGGTTACACATAAACATTATACATATGGTTTGAGTAGTAACTTTTTACTTGCCATACATAACATTTGATTATACAAGACATGATTTACATTTAACAATTGGACATTTATTTCACATAAACATTTTGATAATTGTTTAAACAAGACATTTGATGGTTATTCATAAGTGGTTTACATAACGAGGCGACGGGTAATATGATAAAAGCATGGTGGATACGCCGCTGGTACTTTCTATATATAAGTGCTTTTATGATATTACATATCGTAGTGTTATTTAAATCACTACAACAAAGACATGACACATTTTATTAAAACGTCATATTTTCACAAGATATTGTTCTACAAACGACTTACCTTATATAAATTCATTATTACTTGGTTATTTATTTAACAATGCAGTATTCTTTTATATATCATCTGATTTTCTTATCGCTTTTCGTATGATTTATAAAAGAAAACATTTTCTTAAGGTTCATGACTACTATTTGTCAAACATTTTCTTTTAACTACAAGTCATGAATCCTTTATTAACCAAACCTATGTATCTCATAGGCATTTTTATGCTGATGTACCTATTTTCACATGTGTTTTCAGGAGCTGATGCATAGGGTTGATCAGGATACACTTAGGCGGACTCGGGCCTTAGTGACAATAAAAGAAGCAAGACTAATTTAATTTATGTTATGTTTTCCTGGTTTTAAGACAATGTAATCAATGTTAATAAATAAAATCGAACTTTTAAATACCATGGTTGTGAAACAATAATTCTGTTGCTCCACTCCCCGATGTTTCCGCCGCGGTTTGTTGTTTTACGCGGTCGGGGTGTGACAGAAGAGTTGGTATCAGAGCCAATGGTTATAAGGAATTAGGTTATTAGTAATGCTTTGACCTAGACTATAACTTTTCTAGGACCCCAACACAAGTTATCTTGTGTTTAGATCTTAAAACATACACGTCACCTATCTTTAGGTGGTTACCAAAACAAGAACACAAATTTTCCAAATTCAATTTTAAAAATCAATCATCTATTCTTAGATGGTTTGTTATAAGGTTTTGAACCCTCTAAGTTTTCAAAATCTCGTCAAAGTTTGGGTCTAAATAATGTGAACACATGCAATCTGGAAGGGTGGATGCCTGTACCTCGATTTTTTCGTACAAATCCACATAATCGGACCAGTCACTCTTACCTGAGAATTCTTGGGGTGAATGTCCACTTATAGGCTAAAGCATGTCTTCGCAATACATTATTATGACCCATTTATTTTGATTAGTCACTGTGTGTCATTTGTTTGCTTTGTGGTAACAAACGAATGACCACCATCCATGCTTTTTGTCAATATTTGTATCATCTCATTTTTTTCTTATCTTATCATCTCTCTCGTTTTCTCTCATGTTTCCTCTTTTAGAATGCCTCCTCGACGCGACAATCAGCTACCTAATGCCGAACTGGCAGCTATCATTATGCAGCAAATGGCTGCTGTACTCCCAAATATCATTGCTCAAGTTAACCAAGCCAACAATAACAATAATGCACCTGCTCCGTGCAACTTTAAAAGTTTCAATTTGACTAAACCGCTCAAGTTTAGTGGTTCTGAAGGGGCAACTGGGCTCCTACAGTGGTTTGAGAGCATTGAGAGTACTTTTCGTCATGTTCAGTGTCCTGATAATCGCAAGGTTGAGTTTGCTTCTAGCGTGTTTCAAAAGAAGGCCCTTACTTGGTGGAATGGGGTAATGAGAGATTGTGGTGCTGATGTTGCTCTAGCACAAACCTGGGAAAAGCTTAGGGCTCTTATGATGAGGGAATTCTGTCCTCGTCACGAACATAGGGCGTTAGAAAGGGAATTTGATGATCTGAAGCAGGATAGTGGTGAACATCTGGCTTATACCGACATATATGAGGAGTTGAGTTTGCTATGCCCTACAATGGTTACCCCACTTGATAAAGCTATCGAGAGGTATGTTGATGGTTTACCTGACCCCATGCAAGACATCGTCACTGGTAACAACCCTACCACAGTTCAACAAGCCATCGAGTTGGCTGCGACTTTAACTGAGTCGCAAATCAGAAAGGGTAAACTACACAGGAAGGGTGATAAGAAACATAATCAGTAGTCTGACAAGGGTGAGAATAAGAAGGGAAAGAAATCTGAATCTTCAAAGAGGTCGAGGAAGCACAAGGCTTCCAAGAACTATGCAGTTACCGCACAGGCAAATCAGGCAACTCCCAATTAGCCAGCGCAACCACCTGCCAAGAAACAATACATTGGTAACGCACCTTTGTGCAACAAGTGTAACAGCCACCATCAGCCGCAAGTTCAGTGTCTTTATTGTACCAATTGTGGAAGATCTGGTCATCTTGCCGCCACTTGTCGTCTTCCCCCTAACCAGAACCAAGCAGCTCAGCAACCTACTCAACCGCCTGCTCAACAACAGGCTCAAGCTGCACGACCTCACTATCCACCTGGATCTTGCTATAATTGTGGGGATCTGACCCACTATAGAAATCAGTGTCCGAGGTTGGCCAATGCAAATCAGGCGCAGGCTCGTGGTCGAGTCTTTAACATGAATGATAAAGAGGCACGAGCAGACAACGAGGTGGTTAATGGTATGTTCCTTGTTAACAATCAGCCTGCATCTGTTCTTTTTGATTCGGGTGCCGATAAGAGTTTTGTGTCATTGTCTTTTGAACCATTGCTTTGCAAGACTAGAACAAAACTAGGAAAGCCCTTGACAGTAGAGGTAGCTGGTGGTGAACCCGTTGTTCTCGATTATGTTCTTCGAAACTGCTAGTTGAACCTTAATAACCATCTTTTTCCTATCGACCTCACGCCTATCCAACTTGGAAGTTTCGACATTATAGTGGGAATGGATTGGTTAGCCAAGTATCATACAGAGGTAGTTTGTTTTGTGAAGATTGTTCGTGTACCTCTTTCGTCTGGTGAGATCTTAAAGGTTCGTGGTGAGAAACCTGCTAGTAGTCTCAAACTCATGTCATGTATTCAAGCTCAAAAGTACCTGCATAATAACTATGTGGCCTTCTTGGTGCATGTTATGGAGGAAAAAGGCAAAGGTAAGTCTATTCAAGATATCCCTGTTGTTCGGGATTATCCTGAACTGTTTCCTGAAGAATTACCTGGTTTACCCCCAACACGTTAAGTTGAGTTTCGTATTGATCTTGTACCTGGTGCTAATCCTATTGCTAAATCTCCGTATCGTCTTGCACCATCTGAGATGCAAGAATTATCTAAGCAGCTTCAGGAGCTTTCTGACAAAGGTTTTATTCGTCCTAGCTTTTCACCTTGGGGTGCCCCCGTTCTTTTTGTTAAGAAGAAAGATGGCTCTTTCAGGATGTGCATCGATTATCATGAGCTTAACAAGCTTACCATCAAGAATCAATATCCCCTACCTCGCATTGATGATCTCTTTGATCAGTTACAGGGTGCTACTTGTTTTTCGAAGATTGATCTACGTTTTGGGTATCATCAGCTTTGAGTGCTCGAGGAAGATATTCCCAAGACTGCATTCCGCACAAGATATGGTCACTATGAGTTCACTGTTATGCCATTCAGTTTGACTAATGCTCCTGCTATTTTCATGGACTTGATGAATAGGTTTTGTAAGCCTTATTTGGACAAGTTCATCATCGTTTTCATTGATGACATCTTGATTTATTCTAAGACATGAGCCGATCATGAGCAACATCTCCGTCTTACAATGGAACTCCTAAAGAAAGAACAACTTTTTGCTAAATTCTCCAAGTGTGAATTTTGGCTTAAGGAAGTTCAATTTTTGGGACATATCGTCAACAAACAAGGTATTCATGTAGATCCCGCCAAGATCAGTGTGATTAAGGATTGGGATACACCAACTACTCCTACTGAGGTTCGTTCATTTCTTGGTCTTACGGGTTACTAACCGCTTTATCGAAAACTTCTCCAAGATTGCAGTTCCTCTCACTGCATTAACTCAGAAGAATAAACCCTTTGAATGGGGATCCAAACAGGAAGAAGCATTTCATAACTTGAAACAGAAACTTTGTGATGCACCTATTCTATCTTTACCTGAGGGTAACGACGATTTTGTCGTGTATTGTGATGCATCAAATTTGGGTCTTGGCTGTGTTCCCATGCAAAGGAACAAAGTCATAGCTTACGCATCGAGACAGTTGAAGATACACGAGAAGAACTACGCGACTCATGATATTGAGTTAGGTGCAGTAGTTTTTGCTCTCAAAATCTGGAGACACTACTTGTATGGTAAAAAATATGTGGTTTTCACTGACCACAAAAGTCTTCAGCACATCTTCAATCAGAAAGAACTTAACATGAGGCAACGACGTTGGGTTGAACTTCTAAACGACTATGACTGTGAAATTCGCTACCATCCTGGTAAGGCGAATGTCGTGGCTGACGCATTAAGTCGTAAGGAACGTGTCAAGCTTCACTGTGTATAAGTTCGATCTGATATCCAAACCCGCATTTCTCAGGCTCAACATACTTGTGTTTCACAAGATTTGATGGGTAAGGAATTACCATGTCATATTAAGCTTGATCTTGAACTGAAGGACAATGGATTGTATTATTTCATGGACCGTTTGTAGGTCCCAAGTCAAGACAATCTCCGCACCTTGCTAATGGATGAAGCTCATAAGTCTCGTTATTCTATTCATCCTGGTGCAGATAAAATGTATAAGGATCTTCGAACCCAGTACTGGTGGCCGAGTATGAAGAAAGACATTGCCTTGTACGTATCCAAATGCCTTACTTGTCTTAAGGTTAAGGCTGAACATCAACATTTTGACAACCGTCAAAAATTCAGGTATCCGTACAATTAATTAATATTGATTAGTGCTTAATGACTGTACTGAATTACAAATGATTGCTTTCTGACTATTGTATCATACTTACATGTGCATTACATTTCATATTGTCACATCATCTTTACATACAAACTCTTAGTGACATAAACGATGCACAAAGCACAGCTAGCACAGTTAGCGGATAACTCAGAAAATGCTGACAATGTTCAGTACATAGATAGACAGTGTTTTGAGACCCAGTATGAGCCGAAAACCAAGTTCTACACTAGTAGAGTGTGTAGGGAAGTAAGGACCACAAAACTGCTTCACTAGGTGATAGTTTAAGTGCCGGAAAGTGCCTAAAACCCACATAAAGTGCAGAATTCTGCATAAATCAGCAAAAATCAGCTTTTTAACAAGCTAGCTTCATGTAAAAATATGACAAAATGGTCCTGAATGCTTTCCTAAGTGTCGGGAATTAAAAGTGTCACAAAAGGGTACATAAAGATCACTAAACGGAATAATTTGACACTTTAACGAACCGGTATCTAACCGAACAACCGGACATTACCCGAAACACCAAAATTATACTAGAAGCATTGTTTTAATGTTTCTGAGCTAGTTATGATCCCCGAACATCATAACACCCCACTAAAAATATCTAGTAAATAACACTTGAAATTGAACTTTAAACTAACTATATAGTTTAAAATTACACTTAGAACCCCCCCCCCCCCCCCATGCTAGTAATCGGCCACACATGGCCTAAATGGTTGGATTTTATTGAATTGTTTATTAGATTGTGTTTAGTACTTAGGGTGACACAATGTACAAAGGACAAACACTTGTTGGACATGAGCTTATATTAACCACAAGACTTCACCACAACTTCTCACTTCTCACAAAACACCAACTCTTCTCCTCTCCTTCTTCCCCCCCCCCCCCCACACAGCCGAGACCTCCTCCACACACCACCATCGTTTTCTTTTCACTTTCATCTATTCCAAACTCATCACAAGGTGTAAGAAGGGTTACAATCAAGTTTGGAGGCTTTGGAACTTCAAGGACCTTCATCATTTGCTATTACCCAACACATTTATCATCTTCAACCTCTTGTGTTCATCCCTAGCCATAGAGCTAGTTGTAAGACTCTCATAACCCTTTGTTACTTCTAATTTAGTTGGTTAAAAGATGTAGAATGTTGTTAATCACAAGAACACTAAAGAAACATAATCAAGAAGCATGAACATAAGCTTGATATATGATGAAATATGGATAAAACTATGTTGTTTAGTGTATGAATGATACTTGATTGTTATTTTCTTGAGATTAAGATGTTGATCATCATAAGGAGCTTGCTAGATTGTGATTAAACACATGATCAAGCAAGTGAGAGGATGATTATGTGATAAAACAAGATGATCATCCTCATGTGTAAGCATGAACTTGAAAAATAAGATGATTTCTTGAAAAAATAATAATCAAGTGAGTTGATAATCTTATAGATCTAAGATTTATGAATGGTTTTTCCAAAAGAACCAAGTTCAAAATATGATTTTTAGGAAATCATGGTTCTTACTTAAACATTCACTATTTTTGGTGATAAAACAAGTGTAGAAACACTAGAGAAACAAGAGGATTTCACAAAGAAACGTTTTTGTAAAATATGTTTGCAAGTTGTAAACACCCAAACCTTCCAAGAATGAGTTTTTCAAAGAAGTAAACACACTTTAAAGGGTAACTAAATCTACTAAACACACTACCAAGTTACTACAAGTTTTTATGAAAATTCAAGTTCATGATTATTATGTAAATAGCATAGTTTTGGCACTTGGTAGGTGTAGATTGATTGTTGATTGTTTGTGATGATTTTGAAAAGAAAAAGATATGCTTTGATAGCATGGGCACCTCCATTTTTAGGGGAAACTATGGCAAAATTTTCTAAAAATATAAACACTTAGAAAAATATTTTCAAAATCAATACTTACAAGTGTGTTTAAACCATGGTTTTCAATATAAACTTTGCCATAGACTTTGTTACAAAAATACAAGTATTGGAGGTTGGTTTTTATAAATAAAAATGGGTGAATATATATTTGAATATATATATATATATATATATATATAAGAAACTTGTGTGAATATTTGTATACGTTGTGAAATATTATATTATTTTAGGGTAAAATAATATAACTTAACAAATACCAAGATATTTACAATCCAAAATAATACCGAAAATCACAAGGAATAAATATATAAGTTACACGCTTAATATGGTGGAACCGAACACAAGAACGTAACTTACAAAATATTCCGGAAAATACTGTTATAAATATATTTTTGTTAAATATTATTTTGGATACAAAAGGAATGAAAGTATGATTTTTATTATTATTACAAGTTATATCATACTTTGACAAAAGAGAAAATATTATTTTTGAGAAGTTAAAATATATTTTATTGGAATATTTAGAAGATATATGATTTTTGGGAAAAATATATATTTTCTGGACAATACATTATGTTTGGGACAAAATACGTTATTATATATTTTCTAAAGTGAGACTTGAAAATATATTAATTTTGAACTACAAATACAATAATACGAAAGTACATGTATGAAATACCCCCATGCTTGGGAAGGAAATACGAAAATAAATACTTGAGAAGTATTGTACAAAATATTGTTTAACAATTATTCCAAAATTAAATATAATTTGAAGTTAAAATAATTATTATTTGAACAAGTAATTATAACTTGGAATAATATTGAAGACATGAAGTAAACGTAACTCAAAAACGTAAATACTAAGACAAGGCACGACCCGTTCGTCTAATAGACGCTAGAACAACGTAGGTAGTCGTGTTTGCTGAGGAGATTTGAGTTACGAGTACCGAAGGCGCAATACTATGAGTTCATGTCCCCCTTTTCTTTTACTGTTTTCAGTTTTATACTTCGGGGGTGAAATACATGTTACCATTGTTTACAAACATTTTTATACATGGGATGGTTAGCTAAGGAGGGTTACTGCTTGATCATGTGAGTGGTGGGTATAACACTTAAGGCCATTAATCCTCGTCGTAGGACCGAGGGACATGAGTGATAGATCTATTTGGGTGTAGCGAGCCCACACCCATGCAGACCAGGGTGGCCCATGTGGTGACTATGTCTTATTCCCGGAGATAAATTTGCTAGGTTTGAGTTTTCCTGCATCACTTCACACATACCATTGGTGATCTGTTTTTCCTTATTGCTATATACTAGGGACATACATACATACAGACATACTTTAAAGGTTTATTCATACACAAACACATGAACTCGCTCAACTTTTGTTGATGTTTTTAAACTACATGTATTTCAGGGAACTAAGTGGATCTGGCAGGTGTTGCATGCTTTCAAGTTGCGTTACTAATAAAAGATGTCATCCGAGGTCGTTAGGTTTAGGAGATGTATCTTATTCCTGGACGAGATACATGTTTCTAAACTCGGGTTTGTTCAAGGTCTTTTGTTGAGTCTTCGTGAACTCATTTAGACATGTTGTGGTTGCAACTTAAATTTGGTGTCGATGTTTCAAACAAGTAGGTTGTGGTATTTTCAAACTTAATTTTTATGGATGAATATCTTATGGTTTTATCATATAGCTTTGTTATGATTGAATGCTATGGTATTAAGAAGTCACACCAATAACCACGCTTCCGCAAAAGTCAGGGTGTGACAAACATCCCTCTGGATTATTGGAGCAACCAGAGATTCCGGTTTGGAAATGGGAAAACATTGCTATGGATCTTGTTACCAAGTTGCCACGCACTAAGAAAGGTCATGATGCCATTTAGGTAATTGTTGATCGTCTTACAAAATCAGCGCATTTCTTGCTGATCCCTGAGGATCTATATGCTGACAAGCTTGCCAAAATCTACGTGGATGAGATTGTATCCTGACATGGTGTTCCTTTGAACATTATTTCTGATAGAGATGCTCGATTTTCATCTCACTTTTGGAGAACCATGCAATCTGCTATGGGAACCCAACTTAATTTGAGCACAACTTATCATCCGCAATCAGATGGTCAATCTGAAAGAACAATCTAAACATTGGAGGATATGCCATCTTCAGATGCGGGAATCATACCATGAAAATATTCACAAAATATTATTAACATTACAATTTAATAAGAGCTTGTACGATAATACAAGGCATTCTATATTACTCGTTAACACGAGTAGCTCGTTATCAATATCGGTCAGCTAGTTAGGCCTTAGGCCGCCTTAACCGTCTTTGGCTTCGTGATTAAGTCTCGGGTCAACTTTCATCTCCCCATAAGAGCACTAAGGTTGAGTTTGAATACCACTTCATACTCAATTTTCTCAACCCACGGCTCTGATACCAACTTGTAACGCCCGACTTGTTAAAAACAATATTATAATACTTTACGGAAAATAGGCCCAGATTTTTTTTTCTTTTTGTTAATATTACCTAATAAAGGTTAATATTCCTAAAATCTATTAATCCACATAATTGGATTAATAAAACAATTACAAACAGACTTTTAGAAAATTTCGCCATGACCCGTTTGCATCACGACCAATCCTTACGAAAACAATACCTGCTTATTAACCAAGGTTTTTATAAAACAAATATAACTCACTACTACATTGACATACTAGCACTTGGCTAAAATAAACATTGAAGTTAAACTCTAAAATGCAAATAACTAAGTCAATTTGACCCAATAAGAAAACCCATATTACTTAGTGAACAAGGCGTCACTAAATCTTCACATCGTTGACCCGCTTCAAAAACTTGATCACTTTCACCTTCCTACCACCCGAATCTGTCATATAACATTACCATATTATTAGCCTCAACCGAGAAATTATATATTCCTACAGTAAGCATAATTATGACTAATATATAGATTGAACCGGATTATTGGTGAATGACTTAAGAGATGTTTTCTTCTTTCATGATTCTGGTTTAAGTCATCCCTTTGATTTTCATGACTTATCACCTACATTGAAAACACCAAAATATTAGCTTTTGTTAAGTGAGGACTCATAATATGATTTTGTACCAAACATAACGGAGTATTCAATGCTCATAATGCCCAACGAAACAATATCAAGTCACCACTTCATTATCTCGAGTCACGCATTTTGTGACTTTCTCCATTCTAATATGGATGCTCCTTTTTTTATATCTCATGTATATCTCTGCTAATATAGAATCAAGGAAACTTCAAAGTAAACCATTATCAAATTGATTCGGTCAATATAAATAAAATGGTAAACTGCCACATATCTATGTTGTAATTCATTAGAAAATATATACGATTATCAACAATCATTATTATCCAACATACTCTTAATAATTCGTACATGTATTCATAACATACTCCAATACGTTATATAGTATTTACGACCCAAGTGTCATTCATTCATAAGCATTACTAAATGAACACATGTTTTTGCACATGCAGGTTATAACACCCATGACTTTTTAATTTAGCATACACATCCATATTCAAGGAATCACTCACCTCAACTCATGTAATATATATAGCTAGCTACATAGAGGTTTAAAACAACAACATAATCACATCCCATTGGTTCCTTATAAATTCCCTAAGATTATGCAAGTACTATAAAATTTATGTTTTTCACTTAGTTTTATGCAGCTGTAGTAATTCAGTATTTTACCATATTTATAATGAGTATTTCACTTCAAACGAAAATTCTTATTAACGGTGACTCCAAGACATTTTCGTGGATATAAAATACGCCCCGAACGGACACTCGGTTGATTTTCTATGAATTTTTAAAGACTAGCAAAATTCTGAAAATAAGCTGAATTTTTAGCATTTGGGTATCTCGACCCATTAACATTGTGTACTCTTTCTTGATGGGTTAAAACCCCCAAAACATCGCTAAAACAATACGTTATTGTTAAGTTAAACCATATTCAATAAGTTTCATTAAACCACCTTAACTATAAGAAATTTAAGCCAACAATAAGACTATTTAAATCAATGCGACTCCAAACATACTCGAGTCACTCACCTTTGCCCGTAGGAATGTTGTTGCTTTATCACCCGTTTGACCCGTTGCCATCCAAACGTTATGCCACCTATCTTGACAACAAATAAACTTTCAAATCATTAGAATACGTAATATGGGCATTTATCTCATAATACCTAGTTACTTATCCAACCCATCATCAAACATGTGTTCTAAATCATTCTTTTACCCCAAACTTGTTAATTGGTTTATCAACATCCATTTGACCCGTTATCACGCATTTGTATTTAGACATAACATACGGGTCATTTTCACCATAATTTCATCGACTAACCAATGTGTATAAGTTTGGGTTATAATCCAACCCAATTAACTCATTCACTCAAGTGACCCGTTTGGATGATCAAGTGAAAATAACATTTACATATGTACTTTATGTTAATCTCATTCACCATTAGATTCACCAAAACTTTATGTTTACAAAACACCAAGTTATTGTTAGCAAATCATTAGAAATCAAGTAAACATGGCAAAACTTTCAAAATCTCACTTTTATTTTGGTTTGTTCATTTAAGCATTTCATCGAACACTTGGCGGGTTTCGCATTAATGGGACATTAAACACATATGTTCTAGGATATAATTTAACTAGTTCCCTTAGCAAATCATCAACAATCAATCAATCAATCAATCCATATGATCCTTTTTACTTCATATCAATCTAACTAATGTTAATGCATCAAATTCAAGATCACACATCAATATTTCAAGGTTTTACATAGCTACTTCTATCATCTTAATTATCCTATATTTATGAAGATTTTCATATCAAATAATTTTATGAATCAAGATGTTCAAATCATCAAAACCACACATAAAACTATTCTACATAACAAATCCAACTTCCAACAACACTTATCATATCATAATCTCATGTTAGGGTTGAAACCCATTTCCTACAATTCATCAAAACACGAAATTGAACTTACCACTCTATTGAGTATGTTAAGATAATCGAAAAATTGAAAGCATGCAACTGATTAACTTCAAATTCCCTTGTCAATTTGATAGATTTTGCAAGAACAAGGTTTGCCCTTGTTTCCCCTGCTCTGGTCGAACGAAACACACACCAGTGTGTGTGATTTTCTTTTGTTTTGTTTTTATTAATCCTTTTGATTTATAATTTTTCACATTTCCCCCTCCTAGTATGCTATATGTTTAATTTAAGCATTTCACATAACTTAACTATCATTTTATCATAATTCACCAACTAAGTTAAGCTTTTATCTATTTTTTTTCACTTATTTTCATATTAAACCTTTTTTGGGTGTTACAAGTCTTTATAAAATACTATTTCCACCAATACAAACTTACTTGAAAGATTATACATATTTTAATACCATGAAAAATCGGGATGTTATAAGTCTACCCCCCTTAAATAGGTTTCGTCCTCGAAACCGAATTATACTCTACATTAGGATATTACCCTAATAGTTTAATCACCATCCCACTTGTTTGCGCCTTTAAGCTTAAGCAAGGAGTTATTCTATTATTCAACTATCATTAAACTAAAGGTGTCCATTAAATGGATTTCACATTTAGAATTTACTTACGTGTATGATCAAGTAGAGCATTCATCCATGCTCGTTTGAGTCCCGTTGCATACCACCTATGCAACTCGCAGACGCCTTCCATCTTTCCACCTGTAACATCACTATTTAAACGTATTTAAAACACATGTTCATATTAAACACGAGTTCTAACATGAACCCCTTCCTTTATATGAGGCTATTCAACCTCTAGTCCATACTTATTTCAATCATGGTAACACCTCTTAATTCCTTTATCATTAATTAACTTTTCGTTCACAACTTAGTCCACCTCCAAGTCTTTATACGTTTTGAAAACGATTATTATTATACATCCACATGTCGTGAAAGTAACTTTTCAACCATTACCCAATTACTTGACATTGGTTTTACACGTTACAATTTTTGGGAATTAAATCTTACTTGACACTTGTGAGGTACTTATCCTTATTATCATTTCCATGAAGTACTTAGACATCAATGTTATTACCCCATGAAGTTCGGACACTTCATGTATACACCCGTGAAGTTCATATACTTCAAGTTATCATCCGCCATTACTATTATTACAATTTATCATTCTAATTTCTCTCTTTTAACTTGCATAATTCATTCACATAGGAGCTTAACGCCATTATCATACACATAATTAGACATATTTATATATTATCTTCTCCTTCATTAATATATATATATATATATATATATATGGGCTCATACGTACTTACCTACATTCATATTCCCATATTACAATTTATAAACAACTAAACACTTTTCCATACTTGCGTACTTAATAAATAAGTAGGGGCCCTTCGTGTGTACTTACAAGTACGCTCACCGCACTTCTGTGTACTTAATACGTACACATGTCTCACAACCATTAACACTTATAATTTAAGTATTTGTCTTAGATTATGAGATATTTAAACCCTAATGTTATCCGTGAAGTCCTTACACTTCACTTTACTTCTCTTGGAGTCCTTACACTCCAAGTATTATCTGTTATGTCCATATATCATCGCCTTACATTCGTGATATCCGTGGACAATCACCATTCATTCCATGATGTTCGTAGATATCTACTTTATGTCACTTTTATTACATTCGTTAAAATTGTCGTTACTGACTAAAACCAAGTTTTAGTTCAACGTTTTTTTAACTTGTGTCAGTTACTCGCATCAAGGAATTGATGACCAATTACTTTCTCTTTACCAATTTTATTTTACGCGGGGAATCGTAACCGATTCCCACGCCTTAACACAATTGACCAACATGCCCTTTTTAATTTTACCCTGTAGGCTATTTCTTTAGGCATTTCTTTTTATCCATGACCCGAAGGTCACATTGGTCCTGTAGACCCTTGCCTTTATTTATAACCAGAAGGTCATGATGATCCCGTAGACCACCTTTTACCCGTGTCATCCATTAAATGTATTTGGTGTCACACATCCATTTTATGTTTTGAAAATTATTTATTTTCATGTTTGAAATCTATTAGGGTCTCGTGAACCTCTAGATCATTCGTTCTTATTATTATTATTTTCTTTTGTCGGCCCATCATGGCCCTTTATACCATTTATTCTCATTTTTCCTTTGTCACATAAGGCCCTTTAGACCATGAGTGCCAAAATTAATATTATGTCTCCTTCCCACCAAGCATGGGCATTTAGGTCATCAATACAATTTCTATTCTTTTCCAATCATAGCCCATGACTATGTTTGATCATTATAGGCAATACCTCCATTTTATGACTTCGTGGGTCATTTATACATTGGTTTTACATGCGAATCCATCATTCATGGCCTTATTGACCATGAATGACGATTATCATCATCGTTTCTTTCTTTTCCCTTTTATCTTTTCTACGATCATTGTCCACGACTATGATCGTTTTCCACTTGGGCAATACCTCCATTTCTCACGCTCCCGTTACCCGGTTTGCATTTACGTTTACTTGACCCATTATGATGTTTAAGCACTTAATCTTAAACCATCCACATTCTTTTCATGGGATTATTCCATTTCCATTAACCTCGTCCTTACTACATTGGACGTATATGTGTTTATTATAAGAAGTTCATGGTATCATGTGTTTACTAGTTACTTGGCCAAGGTAAGCAGTCAACACATGGTACGTATGACCTTATTATAACTAACACATTACCTCCCATGTAAGTAAATCCTTAGTTCATGTTCGTGTCTTCGATTTTGTTTGGTAAAACCACTTTTTATTGTTATTTAACAATTACTAGTTTTACCTATTTTCGTCTCAAAACATGTAGAATGTTTTCATTTATAAAACTTTTATGCAATCGCTTCATCAATGTAATCGTTACTTTTCCTCAGTAAGATCTTACTAAGAATATCTACTTGGATGGTCACCCTCGTCTGAGTTTCTAAATTAGAAGTCTTTTGTACTTTAATTATTCACAATTATGAATGATGCGTATTACCCACCCAATTTCTCTTGGGAGCATCACCCTGGATGAGTATCTCATCCAGTTTTCCCAATCCTTAATTCCGTATGCAACCGTCATTCATTACTTGAATGTTGCATACTATTATTCATATAATAAATTAAAGTGTGCACCTGGGTGATACTCGCCCTGGTGTGCTTTCATTGTCGTTCGTCCTTTATTTGGTATCATCACTTGGCTTAGGTCCTTGATGAGCATGCCCTACTTCATACTTCCGACCCTTCTACCATCACGTCTGGTGGATCATCAAATTCCTACCATCTTCATATGCGGGAATCATACCACAAAAATATTCACAAAATATTATTAACATTACAATTTAATAAGAGCCTGTACGATAATACAAGGCATTCTATATTATTCGTTAACACGGGTAACTCGTTATCAATATCGGTCAGTTAGTTAGGCCTTAGGCCGCCTTAACCGTCTTTGGCTTCGTGATCAAGTCTTGGGTCAACTTTCATCTCCCCATAAGAGCACTAAGGTTGAGTTTGAATACCACTTCAAATTCAATTCTCTCAACCCACGGCTCTGATACCAACTTGTAACGCCCGACTTGTTAAAAACAATATTATAATACTTTGCGGAAAATAGGCCCAGATTTTTTTTCTTTTTGTTAATATTACCTAATAAAGGTTAATATTCCTAAAATCTATTAATCCACATAATCGGATTAATAAAACAATTACAAACAGACTTTTAGAAAATTTCGCCATGACCCGGTTGCATCACGGCCAATCCTTACGAAAACAATACCTGCTTATTAACCAAGGTTTTTATAAAACAAATATAACCCACTACTACATTGACATACTAGCACTTGGCTAAAATAAACATTGAAGTTAAACTAAAAAATGCAAATAACTAAGTCAATTTGACCCAATAAGAAAACCCATATTACTTAGTGAACAAGGCGTCACTAAATCTTCACATCGTTGACCCGCTTCAAAAACTTGATCACTTTCGCCTTCCTACCACCCGAATCTGTCATATAACATTACCATATTATTAGCCTCAATCAAGAAATTATATTCCTACAGTAGGCATAATTATGACTAATATATAGATCGAACCGGATTATTGGTGAATGACTTGTGAGATGTTTTCTTCTTTCATGATTCTGGTTCAAGTCATCCCTTTGATTTTCATGACTTATCACCTACATTGAAAACACCAAAATATTAGCTTTTGTTAAGTGAGGACTTATAATATGATTTTGTACCAAACATAACGGAGTATTCAACGCTCATAATGCCCAACGAAACAATATAGAGCCATCACTTCATTATCTCGAGTCACGCATTTTGTGACTTTCTCCATTCTAATATGGATGCTCCTTTTTTTATATTTCATGTATATCCCTGCAAATATAGAATCAAGGAAACTTCAAAGTAAACCATTATCAAATTGATTCGGTCAATATAAATAAAATGGTAAACTGCCACATATCTATGTTTTAATTCATTAGACAATATATACGATTATCAACAATCATTGTTATCCAACATACTCTTCATAATTCATACATGTATTCATAACATACTCCAATACGTTATATAGTTTTTACGACCCAAGTGTCATTCATTCATAAGCACTACTAAATGAACACATGTTTTTGCACATGCAGATTATAACACCCATGACTTTTTAATTTAGCATACACATCCATATTCAAGGAATCACCCACCTCAACTCATGTAATATATATAGCTACATAGAGGTTTAAAACAACAACATAATCATATCCCATTGGTTCCTTATAAATTCCCTAAGATTATGCAAGTACTATAAAATTTATGTTTTTCACTCAGCTTTACGCAGCTGTAGTAATTCAGTATTTTCCCATATTTATAATGAGTATTTCACTTCAAACGAAAATTCTTATTAACGATGACTCCGAGACCTTTTCGTGGATATAAAATACGCCCCGAACGGACATTCGGTTGATTTTCTATGAATTTTTAAAGACTAGAAAAAAATATGAAAATAAGCTGAATTTTCAGCATTTGGGTATCTCGACCCATTAACATTGTGTACTCTTTCTTGATGGGTTAAAACCCCCAAAACATCGCTAAAACAATACGTTATTGTTAAGTTAAACCATATTCAATAAGTTTCATTAAACCACGTTAACTATAAGAAATTTAAGCCAACAATAAGACTATTTAAATCAATGCGACTCCAAACATACTCGAGTCACTCACCTTTGCCCGTAGGAATGTTGTTGCTTTATCACCCGTTTGACCCGTTGCCATCCAAACGTTATGCCACCTATCTTGACAACAAATAAACTTTCAAATCATTAGAATACGTAATATGGGCATTTATCTCATAATACCTAGTTACTTATCCAACCCATCATCAAACATGTGTTCTAAATCATTCTTTTACCCCAAACTTGTTAATTGGTTTATCAACATCCATTTGACCCGTTATCACGCATTTGTGTTTAGACATAACATACGGGTCATTTTCACCATAATTTCATCGACTAACCAATGTGTATAAGTTTGGGTTATAATCCAACCCAATTAACTCATTCACTCAAGTGACCCGTTTGGATGATCAAGTGAAAATAACATTTACATATGTACTTTATTTTAATCTCATTCACCATTAGATTCACCAAAACTTTATGTTTACAAAACACCAAGTTATTGTTAGCAAATCATTAGAAATCAAATAAACATGGCAAAACTTTCAAAATTTCACTTTTATTTTGGTTTGTTCATTTAAGCATTTCATCGAACACTTGGTGGGTTTCGCATTAATGGGACATTAAACACATATGTTCTAGGATATAATTTAACTTGTTCCCTTAGCAAATCATCAATAATCAATCAATCCATATGATCCTTTTTACTTCATATCAATCTAACTAATGTTAATGCATCAAATTCAAGATCATACATCAATATTTCAAGGTTTTACATAGCTACTTCTATCATCTTAATTATCCTACATTTATGAAGATTTTCATATCAAATAATTTTATGAATCAAGATGTTCAAATCATCAAAACCACACATAAAACTATTCTATATAACAAATCCAACTTCCAACAACACTTATCATATCATAATCTCATGTTAGGGTTGAAACCCATTTCCTACAATTCATCAAAACACAAAATTGAACTTACCACTCTATTGAGTATGTTAAGATAATCAAAAAATTGAAAGCATGCAACTGATTAACTTCAAATTCCCTTGTCAATTTGATAGATTTTGCAAGAACAAGGTTTGCCCTTGTTTCCCCTGCTCTAGTCGAACGAAACACATACCAATGTGTGTGATTTTCTTTTGTTTTGTTTTTATTAATCCTTTTGATTTATAATTTTTCACATTTCCCCCTCCTAGTATGCTATATGTTTAATTTAAGCATTTCACATAACTTAACTATCATTTTATCATAATTCACAAACTAAGTTAAGCTTTTATCTATTTTTTTTCACTTATTTTCATATTAAACCTTTTTGGGGTGTTACAAGTCTATATAAAATACTATTTCCACCAATACAAACATAATTGAAAGATTATACATATTTTAATACCACGAAAAATCGGGACGTTACAAAAGTGAGACTTGAAAATATATTAATTTGGAACTACAAATACAATAATACGAAAGTACATGTATGAAATACCCCATCCTTGGGAAGGAAATACGAAAATAAATACTTGAGAGGTATTGTACAAAATATTGTTTAACAATTATTCCAAAATTAAATATAATTTGAAGTTAAAATAATTATTATTTTAACAAGTAATTATAACTTGGAATAATATTGAAGACATGAAGTAAACGTAACTCAAAAACGTAAATACTAAGACAAGGCACGACCCGTTCGTCTAATAGATGCTAGAACATTGTAGGTAGTCATGTTTGCTGAGGAGATTTGAGTTACGAGTACCGAAGACGCAATACTGTGAGTTCATGTCCCCCTTTTCTTTTACTGTTTTCAGTTTTATACTTCGGGGGTGAAATACATGTTACCATTGTTTACAAACATTTTTATACATGGTATGGTTAGCTAAGGAGGGTTACTGCTTGATCATGTGAGTGGTGGGTATAACACTTAAGGCCATTAATCCTCGTCGTAGGACTGAGGGACATGAGTGATAGATATATTTGGGTGTAGCGAGCCCACACCCATGCGGACCAGGGTGGCCCATGTGTTGACTATGTCTTATTCCCTAAGACAAATTTGCTAGGTTTGAGTTTTCCTGCATCACTTCACACATACCATTGGCCTT
This sequence comes from Helianthus tuberosus, assembly GCA_030545235.1. Lineage (NCBI taxonomy): Eukaryota > Viridiplantae > Streptophyta > Magnoliopsida > Asterales > Asteraceae > Helianthus > Helianthus tuberosus. Next base: position 109,671,749 of record CM060377.1, read on the forward strand.
GCAAACCATTGGTGATCTGCTTTTCCTTATTGCTACATACCAGGGACATACATACATACATACATACATACATACATACATACATACATACATACATACATACATACATACATACATACATACATACATACATACAAACATACATACATACATACATACATACATACATACATACATACATACATACATACATACATACATACATACATACATACATACGTACGTACGTACGTACGTACGTACGTACGTACGTACATACATACATACATACATACATACTTTAAAGGTTTATTCATACACAAACACATGAACTAGCTCAACTTTTGTTGATGTTTTTAAACTACATGTATTTCAGGGAACTAAGTGGATCTGGCAGGTGTTGCATGTTTTCAAGCTGCGTTACTAATAAAAGATGTCATCCGAGGTCGTTGGGTTTAGGAGATGTATCTTATTCCTGGACGAGATACATGTTTCTAAACTCGGGTTTGTTCAATGTCTTTTGTTGAGTCTTCATGAACTCATTTAGACATGTTGTGGTTGCAACTTAAATTTGGTGTCGATGTTTCAAACAAGTACGTTGTGGTATTTTCAAACTTAATTTTTATGGATGAATATCTTATGATTTTATCATATAGCATTGTTTTGATTGAATGCTATGGTATTAAGAAGTCACACCTATAACCACGCTTTCGCAAAAGTCAGGGTGTGACAGCTTGGTATCAGAGCTTCGATCGTAGCGAACTAGGATTCTTTCTCGAGTCTAGACTACGATCATTAGGGCTCTCACGAAAATGTTTTCATAACATATTTCATTCATACACGAAGTGTCCAGATCCATGAAACAAACATTTTTACAAATAAAAGACACAAAATACATTTCAAGGAATTCATTTATGTTTCAGTCTGAGAGACTGGGTAATTCAGTCTGAGAGACTGGGGAGTTAGTCTAAGAGATTAGCTGGGGCAGTCTGAGAGACTGGGTAGTACAGTCTGAGAGACTGGGAAAGTTTAGTCTGAGAGACTAAGTAGTTCAGTTTGAGAGGCTGGGTGGGATAGTCTTGGGAAGACTAGGATGCATACATGCTTACATTGTTACTACTTACATGCTTATTTGATGATTGTTGATATATGTGCATATGTTGTGATTATTTTGTTACAGACACCATGTCCTCTTCTGATAGTGGAGTATCAGATACCGTAGAACCTATGGCCATAGTTTCGGACGATGAGATTGTCCCGGACCCTGAGGTTTTCACATCTGACACTGAGAGTAGCGATGATGATGATTTCCAGCCGTTTGCTTTACCAGATTTTGGTGATGATATACCGCTAGCTGATGGTTTTCCTGGCGAGGATATGCTTCTTGTTCCGATCCCTGCCCCTCTTCCTCTTGCTGCATTTCCTCTCGAGGATCTGCCTCTTGATGCTATGCCTGACGACGACATCGATCTTTTTATTGAGGGTCCCCCTTAGGAGGCCTAGGGTGATGGAGCTCCAGTCGATGATGTCATTGCTGTTTCGTTTATTGAGATTCCGATCATTAAGATTTCATCTGACCATCCTGGTCCTGATTCATTTGAGTCCGTGTCATCTACTACTTTGCACGCACTGGGATTGCAGCGTTATCCCACTGATACCGATTCTGACACCGCTATATCTGCCGCACCTGTTCAGGACTTCGAGTTTGATGATGAGTTTGACCCTGACATGGATCATGAGCATGAGGTCGATTTCGTTCCTGATGATTAGTTTTTTGATGTACCCGCTGATCTTGAGCCGATACCTGCTGATCCTGAGTTAGCACCAGCCGACCCTGAGCCTATGATTGCACCCGAGCCTATACCTGCTCACGATCCTCTACCTGAGCACGACCCTGTACCCGTTGATATACCCGTTGTTGCACCACCTTTACCTGATCCAATCCCTGCACCTGATGATCATGCTCCTTTTGCAGCCCAGATTGACCCCAAATATGCATTCACCCGCAATGGGTGGATCGAGGACAATGATGGCTTACCTCCTTTTGTTAGGCCTGTTACTCCCCCACCTGCACCTACACATGCACCCGTTGATATCGCCCCATTTCACCCACATGTGTCTGACACACACCGCACCGATCTGCCAATCACATTTGTCACACCCCGACCGCGTAGAACAACAAAGCGCGGCGGAAACATCGAGGCGTGTTGCAACAGAATCATTGTTTCATAACCATGGATACCAAAAAGTGTTTCGTTTTATTAAACATTGGATAATTACATCGTCTGGAAATCTAAATACATAATTTTAAACGTAGTCTATCATTGTTATTGAGTCACTAAAGCCTTGTCCAGTCCTATGTGAGCATGCATCCTATCAATCGATATCATTCAACAATACCTGAAACATATGTGAAAAACGAGGTCAGCAAAGAAATGCTGGCGAATACATTGGTTTTGTAGGAGTGTCGAAATCATGGCTAGTTTAGATGTTGCAATACTTTATTTAAAAACCTTGTTTTGAAAAGAGTATAATATTGCAACTTAATTAACCAACTCAAATCAAGCGGGTTATAGTTTATAAAACCTCGTAGCCATGACTCTTAACCCAAAAACATTTGTTTTAGTAAAGCAAATTGTTAAACATCTCGAAATAAATCGTTAATAAAACTTGTTAATAAATCTCGTTAAAAACTCGTATAATTTATATCATATCGAAAACCTTGTTTGTGTGACATCGTTTACCCAATCGTTAATTCGTTTTAGGTCGTGAAACTACTTATATGGTCGTCTCGCTAATAACATTCAAACCTTCGTGACTCATCCCTCGTCGCTTCTCGTTTTCGTCGCTTCTCGTTTTCGTATTAACAAACCCTTACCAAAGGGTAAGTTAATAATTACAGATTCAGTCGCTACCCACCACACCCACACATAACCACGGGTGTAATAAATAACGGGATTTGTCAGATCCTATGGTACCATAACCTAATACTGGTCGGCTTGATCATTGCTAATGAATGTCATTTGTTATGTATCCCAACCAACAAGTTTGTTCACATTATCGAAATCGTTATTAGTTTTGTATAAATCGTCTTAATCGTTTTTGAAACCATCGTTATAACATCGAAAATCGTTTTGATACCATCGTTAAAACCTTGAAAACATTTAGCACATATGAGTCACCCCAAAACAATTGAAAGCAGTAAAATAGGGGAATAATGTACTCGCCTGAGAATGCTTGGAGGTCTTGAACAACAACCAAACAAAGCTAGAGGGAGCACGGAATCAGTCGGCAATCCAAAACTATATAAATAAACCGGACTTAAATCGGGAGATCAGATAGGATGAGGCTTGGTAAACCAAATGAGTATTGGAACTCATATGATATGGTTTAACAAGACCTACATACTACAATGAGACTAACCTAAGTGCTTTCGACCCATCGCGGCCCATTAAGGTAACATATGCTACTTTAACGCGTCGTGCGCGCAAAGCGCGTTCGAGACGTCTAACTAGTCCTATGACAAGTGTTATATGCCTAAACATGTTACATAATCAGTTATGTGACAAAAGTTTAGGTTACATATGCCTAATTACCAATTATACTCGAAAAGGGTATTCTGGTAATTTACCTAGGGCATATAAACTACCTGTCATACAACTACTTAAACGATGTGACCATTAGGTATAACCTCGGAAGGTTATTCCCTATACACTATGGTCACCTAATGTATTTGGTCGGATCCTAATGATCGACCAAACTGGGTCGGGTTCGAAGGTATAAGCGATTTATCAGATCGCTTACCCTACGGCCCTAGACAACGTGGTAATCAGTAGGCATAGTCCCAAGGGACTATAACCATCGTGATTACAATCACGTTGCGAAGTTCAAACGAACTTCGCATTGACCATAAGCTGGTCAACGCTGAAAGTCAAACAAAGTTTGACTTTCGGACTCGAAAAACAGTAAAAGACGAAAGAATACTTACGAAGGGTCCCCGAATGCTAATCGTGATCAAAATAACTCAGGTATGAAACAATGGTTCCAACTTAGAGTCTTTTTAATCAGATTCTTGTGATTTTGAAGCATGGGGGGTGGGGTATTTATAGTATTCGGTCCACCGTTAAGATCGTTTCATGGAAAACGTGCCTTAATCCCATCCGTACAAGTGTTGCAAGGTTGTGGTGGCTAAAAATGGTGCTTATCAGCTGAATATGCAAGTTGCAAGTGTGTGGTTGTGTTTAAAACAGCTGGAAGTTGCTGACTGTTCGATATTATCTGATCTGAGAGTCTGACGCGGGCCGCCTAAGATTTAGGCTTGGTCTCACGCGGGCCGCCTAGCTCTTCAGATCAGAACAAAAGTTTGATAAATGACAGTTTCAGTCCCTGCACGTGTTTAAGCCCATTTCCGGCACTTCCAAGGCCCGTAAAGCCAACTTTAAGGCCCTAAAATGTTGCCTAAACATTGTGGACATGAAACATGCTCAAAAATATGTCGGATGATGGTTCGTTTGGTCGTACGAACGCGATGTTCGCTTAATTACGACGGAATGCGCACAAGCGCGAAAAACGATCCAAATGATGCGACGAATGGATTTTTCTTAAGGCGAACACTAAAATATAATATAGTCATGCCTACATAAATTTTTGGATGTCCGGATGTATTCAGAACGTAAGTTACGCGTAAAAATGCAAACTTGTGCACTTTTTGACACTTTTAGTCCCTGAATGACCCAAAAGTTTATTTTAGCACACCAAACCCCTTAAAGCCTATTTCTAAGCTATGTAAAGGATATTTATAGTGTGTTTAACTTATGATCATGTTCCGGAATGTTCGTTACAGTGTAAATCCTCAGTTTCACAGTTTGACATAAATAGTCCTTGTGATCGAATAGACTTGTTTTCCACACACCAAACCATTCGAAACTTATTTCTAAGTTATGTAAAGGTTATTTAAGGTATGTTAAGCCTATGTCACTATTCTGGAGTGTTTGTTGCATTAAACTGGTTATATTTACGCATTGGTGCGCGTATAACCTTCCAGAAAGTGATTTAGAGTTTGAAATTGAACAAAAATTGATATGTGCAAATGATACACATATTTTTACAAATCCCAAGTATGAAATACAATATTTAATTGGTTTGGTATTTGTTTGATGGTCGCAGTGACCCAGGTGTCACAACATTCTTACAGGATATCCCTCCACCCCGTCCAAGGGAAGGACCGTCGAGCCAGCCGCCTGGCCATGCTCCTCCTGTGTCAGTAGCTTCTTCCTTCGTGCCACAGTTTTCACATACTGATCCTTTTGCTTCTGCACCATCGGGCGAGCCACTTATTTGGTTTCCACCCAACACGATGCCTGTATCCGATCCATACCATCCTTCACATTACACATGTTACACGAGGGATGAACTGCTTTTGTCGTTACAGCTCCAGCAGGAGTTGTTGTGCCGTAGAGTCATGGAGTTAGAAAGGATTCCACGTCCTCCACCTTGTCCTTGTCAGTCACCATTCGCGACTCCACTCGCTCCTCTCCTGCCATACCCATATTTTGACGTCCGTTTTCTTACTATGGAGCAGCAGATTAGTTACCTGCTGCGTACCATTTATGCTCTTGAGGAGGAGTTAGCGCATGTGCGTAGTTTGCTATTCGTTCCTCCACCTCCTCCTCCTCCATCATCTGCATAGCAGTTTTTGGTTTTATGCAGGTAGCATACTTTTGGTGAGAGTGTCGCTATTGAGCCCAGATTACACGACCTTTTTGACGACCACTTTTTGACTTTTGATTGTTGTAGCTTGATAGACGATTTGGACAAGGGTGATGTGACCCTGTAGTCCCTTTTGATGTACGATACACTTGTAGAACTTGTGAAACGGTATTTGTGGTCATTGATATATGAAAGCCCAATCGCAACATTCTCATTACATGCATTGTTGAATTACTTGTTTATATTATGGTTGAGATGTTATGTGTTTACTTGCATTGATAAATATTATTACGCGTGCATGCCGTGTACTTACCTTACCTGTTATGACCTGACCGACGCAATCTTCTTATAGAAGATGTCCCCACAAAGAGAAACTCGATTGCCCACAATAGAGGCCGAGTTGCAGGAACTAATTTCGCAAGCGATAGCACAGCACGAGGCCCTGCGCTCTAAGCATAGCAGGGGTACCTCAGGGAACGACCCACCTCATGGAGACCTACTGGCAGTTCCTTGACTGCAAGCCTCTGAATTTCGACGGCACTGGAGGTGCCATAGCCTTTGTGAAATGGACCGAAGACATGGATTCTGTTTTGCGAATCAGCGGATGTACGCCAGAGCAACAAGTCCCATATGCATCAGGATCGTTTCAAGATGGGGCCTGGTCATGGTGGAACTCTCATATTCGAATAATGGGCAGAGTTGCTACGAATGCTTTAACATGGGGTGAGCTGAAGGAAATGATGCGTAAGGAGTATTGTTCTCAGACGGCGATCCAGAAACTAGAATTCGAATTCTAGAAGCTAAAGATGGAAGGTCCAAATGTGGCGGAGTACGTGCAAAAACTTCACGATCTGTCGCGGGTTGTTCCGTACCTAGTGGAACCAGAGTTGAAAAGGATGGAGCCATTCATCTGGCGACTGGTGCCTCAGATCCTGCGCTTAATGACGGTATCAGCTCCGCCAACAACCATCGATGCGGTCAAGTTAAGTGCGGCACTTTATAAAGAAGCGATTAGACTGGAAGAGCTTTCAAACCCTGACGAGAAGAAGGAAACGCAGGTAGAGTCATCTGGAAGGAACGAGAGGAAGCTCCTCGATTTCCAAGAAGGTGATCGGGCGAATAACAAGAACAAAGCCAAAAAGGGAAAGAAGTACATGGGTAAACTACCTGAGTGCGACGAATGTCGACGTCATCATACCGGGTAATGCATAAATGAAAAGTGTGATAACTGTGGTAGAGTAGGACACTACAAGGAGGTGTGTTGGCGCCGGACGAGACGTGGAAATCAAGGTCAAGTTGGTAGTAGAAAACACGGAGTAAAAAACGACAACAGTAACTATCAGGACGAAAATGGCAACAATCAAGAACGTAGACAAGGGTGTTTTGACTATGGTGACGTGGGGCACTTTCGGAAAGATTGCCCAAGGGAAATTAACCAAGACCGTGAAGGAGCATCCAACATCGGAGCTCGTGAAGCATGCCAGGATCCAGATATGGTTGCTGGTACGTTCTCTATCAACCAAAAATTTTGCATCTATGTTATTTGATACCAGTGCCGGCCATAGCTTCATACCTCATGAATTTAAGAATATACTTGGTTTAGTAAAGGGATAAGTTAGACAACCCGCACTCGATAGAACTAGCTAAGGGGAAACCTCGATGTGGTATCTGGATTGGACCCGTTGTCGAGTAATCAAGCGGAGATTGTTATCCGCATCCCAACGACGAACGATGAAGCATTCGTGACTCATGAAGCAGGATACGCCTCCACAAATTACTAGTGCTTGGAGACACAGAAGTTATCGTGCAAGGATATGTTGCCTTCCTGACTCCTGTCAGGGACAAGGAAGCCGAAGACTTATCAGGATTACCTCCTCAACCGCAAGTCGAATTTTGTATAGGTTTGGCTCCAGGCGCCTCGCTTGTAGCTAGGACACCTTATCGACTTACACTTTCAGAGATCCTAGGATTGTCAGCGCAACTTCAGGAGTTGCTAGAGAAGGAAGTTAACAGACCAAGTTTCCCGTTTTGGGTAACCCCAGTTCTGCTCGTCAAGAAGAAGGACAATGATTTTCGAATGAGCATCAACTACCAGGAGCCGAACTAGCTAACCAACAAGAGTCGGTAACTCTTGCTGAGGATTAATGAATTTCTTACTTAACTAACTGTGAGGATCCAACTACTATTACACGACTGATCGATGATCGAGTGTCATTAGCTGTGAATTCAGGAAGAAAGTATACCGGGGATTTGTGGGACAATAACTTGTCTTAAACCTACACAAAAATCGTGATTCCTGCGCTATGATCTAAACGGTTTTACACAGAATACGAGACTTTGAGAACCTAGAAGACGTGTGCTTAATCCTTTGGGAACCCAGGTCAAAACTTTTAGAGGCTGTCACTTAGGAACCACACCTATTAACTCAAGCAAAACCTATTATTCTGACATATATGCTATTTCAATTGACCAAACAGATAAAGTACTCGAATTTCTTTTGTTGAAATTTCCACTTTTGCTTCTAGCGAGTAGATGTTTGCATCTCTACACCCCTTAATGATAGTTGCATCGCGTTAATTTTCTTCGCTAAGAGCGAACACACTTTGCTTCGATACTTGATCATTTCTTCATTTTAACAAATACTCATTGTTTCATTACTTGGGAACTTATATGTCACACATGCACCATTTGCTACGCATGTGGTTTCGTTTCGAATAAGCGCTTCATTGAGGTTCAAATATTATTTTGCTAAAACTAACTATTGGTTTATGATTCGGATAACCTACATTATTGTAATCGTTGACTCCTTTGTTATCAAGTCAACAGACTTTCTTGAGACTCCTTTTATTTCAAGTTGCATTCATGGTTTGTCTTCGTAACCATGCTGAAATTCCCTTGTTGATACATACGTTTATTGTCAGGCTACGCCGAAACCAAGTTCAATTGCTTGAACTTATCCATTTCGCATATTCAATTTAAAACGTCATATGATGTATTAGAAGCATCATATTCAAATATTTTTGCAAATGTTCTTTTGTATCGAGCCGTAGTAGACTTGCTTGGTCTACGACTCCACTAAATCGTTTGTTGATTTCGATACCTTGCGGTGATACTTTCACAAAATTGAAGCTTGCGCTAATTTGGTTTCGCACCTCACACACGGATTTAATTGTCTATTTATTTGTTCTAAATCCGTTTTGTTTATCACAATTAAAGCGGTCTCAACACAGTTGTGTGTTAAGACAATGGTACCTAGATTCATTTCATATCACAATGTACCTCCTAACGATTCTTTTGTTATAAATTGAATACCTTGCAGTGTTTATTGCTTTCCATCTTCAATCAGAAACAGTAGTTCTTTGATGTTCCATCATCGATTGAAAACTCCATGACATTGTGTAAATCAAATCTTCAGGTTGTTTTAGTACACTTTCATTTGTTTACAAACACGGTGAACTTGTTCGGTCACCGCTATTATTGAAATATGTCAATTACGACACCTTGTGGTGTCATTACAAACTTGTAGCTTGTGCTAATCATGGTCAACCGTTTCATATAAAACTACACATACTTCTGTTAGACTTGTCATTTAAACATTTCAGATGCAACTATGAGTCAAGACAATGATACACCAGATTCGCTTGTATTTCATTCGGTGCATTTTCGCAATTCAAGAATGTCAACACACTAATCCTTACCATTTATTTACTCGAAAGTTGCCAGATCATTCTCATATTCAAGTTGTTGATTTTGAGTTGGTGTAGCGGATACTATGGTTTATGAGTACTCATTTGCGTATTGTGACCGATTGTTTGAAGAATCCATTGGTTAAAACTCCCTTTTTGTGGAACCCCTGTTAACTGAGTTACGCTAGACTATACATCTATACGTCTCGTGTCTTTTGACATCAAATGCTAGAACACATGCCTTGTAACCATTGGGCCCTTGTTGTTGGAATAGGTTCTGATTTATAATATAGGCTTTGTAAGCACTTTTCTGCTATGTATGTTTACTGAGCATGCTAGCACATTGATTTACATGACATTTCTGCTTCGTATGTTTATTTAGCATACTTAGTACATTGTTTTCACATAACCTGATTACATTTGGTATGACATTTGGTTTGTTTAACGGGACTAAAATACGTTCATTAACATTGATCACGCCGCTCGGTAGTATGTAGTGGTACCATAGGACTTGACAACTCCCATTCCTGGAATCCTAGGTTTGTTTGGACGTAAGGAATGATAGAATCCGAAAACATTTTGATAAACCTTTAACTTGTTAAGGGTTTGTCCTACAGTCTCAAGGCTTGAATGTATGCGATAAACAATACCACATAAGTGTTTGTATCAGTAAAGCATGGATTTTGCAAAACATAACTTTTGACTTAAACTATGATTTATATCAAATACATTGTTTTGTACATTTTTACCTATGGGGTTGAGTAAATGTTTTATTCACCATACATTACATTTGGTTACACATAAACATTATACATATGGTTTGAGTAGTAACTTTTTACTTGCCATACATAACATTTGATTATACAAGACATGATTTACATTTAACAATTGGACATTTATTTCACATAAACATTTTGACAATTGTTTAAACAAGACATTTGATGGTTATTCATAAGTGGTTTACATAACGAGGCAACGGGTAATATGATAAAAGCATGGTGGATACGCCGCTGGTACTTCCTATATATAAGTGCTTTTATGATATTACATATCGTAGTGTTATTTAAATCACTACAACAAAGGCATGACACATTTTATTAAAACGTCATATTTTCACAAGATATTGTTCTACAAACGACTTAACTTATATAAATTCATTATTACTTGGTTATTTATTTAACCATGCAGTATTCTTTTATATATCATCTGATTTTCTTATCGCTTTTCGTATGATTTATAAAAGAAAACATTTTCTTAAAGTTCATGACTACTATTTGTCAAACATTTTCTTTTAACTACAAGTCATGAATCCTTCATTAACCAAAACTATGTATCTCACAGGCATTTTTATGCTGATGTACCTATTTTCACATGTGTTTTCAGGAGCTGATGCATAGGGTTGATCAGGATACACTTAGGCGGACTCGGGCCTTAGTGACAACAAAAGAAGCAAGACTAATTTAATTTATGTTATGTTTTCCTGGTTTTAAGACAATGTAATCAATGTTAATAAATAAAATCGAACTTTTAAATACCATGGTTGTGAAACAATAATTCTGTTGCTCCACTCCCCGACGTTTCTGCCGCGGTTTGTTGTTTTACGCGGTCGGGGTGTGACAAAAGAGTTGGTATCAGAGCCAATGGTTATAAGGAATTAGGTTATTAGTAATGCTTTGACCTAGACTATAACTTTTCTAGGACCCCAACACAAGTTATCTTGTGTTTAGATCTTAAAACATACACGTCACCTATCTTTAGGTGGTTACCAAAACAAGAACACAAATTTTCCAAATTAAATTTTAAAAATCAATCATCTATTCTTAGATGGTTTGTTATAAGGTTTTGAACCCTCTAAGTTTTCAAAATCTCGTCAAAGTTTGGGTCTAAATAATGTGAACACATGCAATCTGGAAGGGTGGATGCCTGTACCTCGATTTTTTCGTACAAATCCACATAATCGGACCAGTCACTCTTACCTGAGAATTCTTGGGGTGAATGTCCACTTATAGGCTAAAGCATGTCTTCGCCACTTGTCGCCACTTGTCGTCTTCCCCCTAACAAGAACCAAGCAGCTCAGCAACCTACTCAACCGCCTGCTCAACAACAGGCTCAAGCTGCACGACCTCACTATCCACCTGGATCTTGCTATAATTGTGGGGATCTGACCCACTACAGAAATCAGTGTCCGAGGTTGGCCAATGCAAATCAGGCGCAAGCTCGTGGTCGAGTCTTTAACATGAATGATAAAGAGGCACGAGCAGACAACGAGGTGGTCAATGGTATGTTCCTTGTTAACAATCAGCCTGCATCTGTTCTTTTTGATTTGGGTGCCGATAAGAGTTTTGTGTCATTGTCTTTTGAACCATTGCTTTGCAAGACTAGAACAAAACTAGGAAAGCCCTTGACAGTAGAGGTAGCTAGTGGTGAACCCGTTGTTCTCGATTCTGTTCTTCGAAACTGCTAGTTGAACCTTAATAACCATCTTTTTCCTATCAACCTCACACCTATGCAACTTGGAAGTTTCGACATTATAGTGGGAATGGATTGGTTAGCCAAGTATCATGCAGAGGTAGTTTGTTTTGAGAAGATTGTTCGTGTACCTCTTTCGTCTGGTGAGATCTTAAAGGTTCGTGGTGAGAAACCTGCTAGTAGTCTCAAACTCATGTCATGTATTCAAGCTCAAAAGTACCTGCATAAGAACTATGTGGCCTTCTTGGTGCATGTTATGGAGGAAAAAGGCAAAGGTAAGTCTATTCAAGATATCCCTGTTGTTCGGGATTATCCTGAACTGTTTCCTGAAGAATTACCTGGTTTACCCCCAACACGTCAAGTTGAGTTTCGTATTGATCTTGTACCTGGTGCTAATCCTATTGCTGAATCTCCGTATCGTCTTGCACCATCTGAGATGCAAGAATTATCTAAGCAGCTTCAGGAGCTTTCTGACAAAGGTTTTATTCGTCCTAGCTTTTCACCTTGGGGTGCCCCCGTTCTTTTTGTTAAGAAGAAAGATGGCTCTTTCAGGATGTGCATCTATTATCATGAGCTTAACAAGCTTACCATCAAGAATCGATATCCCCTACCTCGCATTGATGATCTCTTTGATCAGTTACAGGGTGCTACTTGTTTTTCGAAGATTGATCTACGTTTTGGATATCATCAGCTTTGAGTGCTCGAGGAAGATATTCCCAAGATTGCATTCCGCACAAGATATGGTCACTATGAGTTCACTGTTATACCATTCAGTTTGACTAATGCTCCTGCTATTTTCATGGACTTGATGAATAGGGTTTGTAAGCCTTATTTGGACAAGTTCATCATCGTTTTCATTGATGACATCTTGATTTATTCTAAGACATGAGCCAATCATGAGCAACATCTCCGTCTTACAATGGAACTCCTAAAGAAAGAACAACTTTTTGCTAAATTCTCCAAGTGTGAATTTTGGCTTAAGGAAGTTCAATTTTTGGGACATATCGTCAACAAACAAGGTATTCATGTAGATCCCGCCAAGATCAGTGCGATTAAGGATTGGGATACACCAACTACTCCTACTGAGGTTCGTTCATTTCTTGGTCTTACGGGTTACTACCACCGCTTTATCGAAAACTTCTCCAAGATTGCAGTTCCTCTCACTGCATTAACTCAGAAGAATAAACCCTTTGAATGGGGATCCAAACAGGAAGAAGCATTTCAGAACTTGAAACAGAAACTTTGTGATGCACCTATTCTATCTTTACCTGAGGGCAACGATGATTTTGTCGTGTATTGTGATGCATCAAATTTGGGTCTTGGCTGTGTTCCCATGCAAAGGAACAAAGTCATAGCTTATGCATCGAGACAGTTGAAGATACACGAGAAGAACTACGCGACTCATGATCTTGAGTTAGGTGCAGTAGTTTTTGCTCTCAAAATCTGGAGACACTACTTGTATGGTAAAAAATGTGTGGTTTTCACTGACCACAAAAGTCTTCAGCACATCTTCAATCAGAAAGAACTTAACATGAGGCAACGACGTTGGGTTGAACTTCTAAACGACTATGACTGTGAAATTCGCTACCATCCTGGTAAGGCGAATGTCGTGGCTGACGCATTGAGTCCTAAGGAACGTGTCAAGCTTCACTGTGCATAAGTTCGATCTGATATCCAAACCCGCATTTCTCAGGCTCAACATACTTGTGTTTCACAAGATTTGATGGGTAAGGAATTACCATGTCATATTAAGCTTGATCTTGAACTGAAGGACAATGGATTATATTATTTCATGGACCGTTTGTAGGTCCCAAGTTAAGACAATCTCCGCACCTTGCTAATGGATGAAGCTCATAAGTCTCGTTATTCTATTCATCCTGGTGCAGATAAAATGTATAAGGATCTTCGAACCCAGTACTGGTGGCCGAGTATGAAGAAAGACATTTCCTTGTACGTATCCAAATGCCTTACTTGTCTTAAGGTTAAGGCTGAACATCAACATTGTGACAACCGTCAAAAATTCAGTATCCGTACAATTAATTAATATTGATTAGTGCTTAATGACTGTACTGAATTACAAATGATTGCTTTCTGACTATTGTATCATACTTACATGTGCATTACATTTCATACTGTCACATCATCTTTACATACAAACTCTTAGTGACATAAACGATGCACAAAGCACAGCTAGCACAGTTAGCGGATAACTCAGAAAATGCTGACAATGTTCAGTACATAGACAGACAGTGTTTTGAGACCCAGTATGAGTTGGAAACCAAGTTCTACACTAGTATAGTGTGTAGGGAAGTAAGGACCACAAAACTGTTTCACTAGGAGATAGTTTAAGAGCCGGAAAGTGCCTAAAACCCACATAAAGTGCAGAATTCTGCATAAATCAGCAAAAATCAGCTTTTTAACAAGCTAGCTTCATGTAAAAATATGACAAAACGGTCCTGAATGCTTTCCTAAGTGTCGGGAATTAAAAGTGTCACAAAAGGGTACATAAAGATCACTAAACGGAATAATTTGTCACTTTAACGAACCGGTATCTAACCGAACAACCGGACATTACCCGAAACACCAAAATTATACTAGAAGCATTGTTTTGATGTTTCTGAGCTAGTTATGATCCCCGAACATCATAACACCCCACTAAAAATATCTAGTAAATAACACTTGCAACTAACACTTGAAATTGAACTTTAAACTAACTATATAGTTTAAAATTACACTTAGAAACCCCCCCCCCCCCCATGCTAGTAATCGGCCACACATGGCCTAAATGGTTGGATTTTATTGAATTGTTTATTAGATTGTGTTTAGTACTTAGGGTGACACAATGTACAAAGGACAAACACTTGTTGGACATGAGCTTATATTAACCACAAGACTTCACCACAACTTCTCACTTCTCACAAAACACCAACTCTTCTCCTCTCCTTCTTCCCCCCCACACGGCCGAGACCTCCTCCACACACCACCATCGTTTTCTTTTCACTTTCATCTATTCCAAACTCATCACAAGGTGTAAGAAGGGTTACAATCAAGTTTGGAGGCTTTGGAACTTCAAGGACCTTCATCATTTGCTATTACCCAACACATTTATCATCTTCAACCTCTTGTGTTCATCCCTAGCCATAGAGCTAGTTGTAAGACTCTCATAACCCTTTGTTACTTCTAATTTAGTTGGTTAAAAGATGTAGAATGTTGTTAATCACAAGAACACTAAAGAAACATAATCAAGAAGCATGAACATAAGCTTGATATATGATGAAATATGGATGAAACTATGTTGTTTAGTGTATGAATGATACTTGATTGTTATTTTCTTGAGATTAAGATGTTGATCATCATAAGGAGCTTGCTAGATTGTGATTAAACACATGATCTAGCAAGTGAGAGGATGATTATGTGATGAAACAAGATGATCATCCTCATGTGTAAGCATGAACTTGAAAAATAAAATGATTTCTTGAAAAAATAATAATCAAGTGAGTTGATAATCTTATAGATCTAAGATTTATGAATGGTTTTTCCAAAAGAACCAAGTTCAAAATATGATTTTTAGGAAATCATGGTTCTTACTTAAACATTCACTATTTTTGGTGATAAAACAAGTGTAGAAACACTAGAGAAACAAGAGGATTTCACAAAGAAACGTTTTTGTAAAATATGTTTACAAGTTGTAAACACCCAAACCTTCCAAGAATGAGATTTTTAAAGAAGTAAACACACTTTAAAGGGTAACTAAATCTACTAAACACACTACCAAGTTACTACAAGTTTTTATGAAAATTCAAGTTCATGATTATTATGTAAATAGCATAGTTTTGGCACTTGGTAGGTGTAGATTGATTGTTGATTGTTTGTGATGATTATGAAAAGAAAAAGATATGCTTTGATAGCATGGGCACCTCCATTTTTAGGGGAAACTATGGCAAAATTTTCTAAAAATATAAACACTTATAAAAATATTTTCAAAATCAATACTTACAAGTGTGTTTAAACCATGGTTTTCAATATAAACTTTGCCATAGACTTTGTTACAAAAATACAAGTATTGGAGGTTGGTTTTTATAAATAAAAATGGGTGAATATATATATATATATATATATATATATATATATAAGACACTTGTGTGAATATTTGTATACGTTATGAAATAGTTATATTATTTTAGGGTAAAATAATATAACTTAACAAATACCAAGAGATTTACAATCCAAAATAATACCGAAAATCACAAGGAATAAATATATAAGTTACACGCTTAATATGGTGGAACCGAACACAAGAACGTAACTTACAAAATATTCCGGAAAATACCGTCATAAATATATTTTTGGTAAATATTATTTTGGATACAAAAGGAATGAAAGTATGATTTTTATTATTATTACAAGTTATATCATACTTTGACAAAAGGGAATATATTATTTTTGGGAAGTTAAAATATATTTTCTTGGAATATTTAGAAGATATATGATTTTTGGGAAAAATATATATTTTCTGGACAATACATTATTTTTGGGACAAAATAAGTTATTATATATTTTCTTAAGTGAGACTTGAAAATATATTAATTTGGAACTACAAATACAATAATACGAAAGTACATGTATGAAATACCCCCATCCTTGGGAAGGAAATACGAAAATAAATACTTGAGAAGTATTGTACAAAATATTGTTTAATAATTATTCGAAAATTAAATATAATTTGAAGTTAAAATAATTATTATTTTAACAAGTAATTATAATTTGGAATAATATTGAAGACATGAAGTAAACGTAACTAAAAAACGTAAATACTAAGACAAGGCACGACCCGTTCGTCTAATAGACGCTAGAACATTGTAGGTAGTCGTGTTTGCTGAGGAGATTTGAGTTACGAGTACCGAAGATGCAATACTGTGAGTTCAATTCCCCCTTTTCTTTTACTTTTTTCAGTTTTATACTTCGGGAGTGAAATACATGTTACCATTGTTTACAAACATTTTTATACATGGTATGGTTAGCTAAGGAGGGTTACTGCTTGATCATGTGAGTGGTGGGTATAACACTTAAGGCCATTAATCCTTGTCGTAGGACCTAGGGACATGAGTGATAGATCTATTTGGGTGTAGTGAGCCCACACCCATGCGGACCAGGGTGGCCCATGTGGTGACTATGTCTTATTCCCGGAGACAAATTTGCTAGGTTTGAGTTTTCCTGCATCACTTCACACATACCATTGGCCTTGCAAACCATTGGTGATTTGTTTTTCCTTATTGCTACATACCAGGGATATACATACATACAGACATACTTTAAAGGTTTATTCATACACAAACTCATGAACTCGCTCAACTTTTGTTGATGTTTTTAAACTACATGTATTTCAGGGAACTAAGTGGATCTGGCAGGTGTTGCATGTTTTCAAGTTGCGTTACTAATAAAAGATGTCATCCGAGGTCGTTGGGTTTAGGAGATGTATCTTATTCCTGGACGAGATACATGTTTCTAAACTCGGGTTTGTTCAAGGTCTTTTGTTGAGTCTTCGTGAACTCATTTAGACATGTTGTGGTTGCAACTTAAATTTGGTGTCGATGTTTCAAACAAGTACGTTGTGGTATTTTCAAACTTAATTTTTATGGATGAATATCTTATGGTTTTATCATATAGCATTGTTATGATTGAATGCTATGGTATTAAGAAGTCACACCAATAACCACGCTTCCGCAAAAGTCAGGGTGTGACAAACATCCCTCTGGATTATTGGAGCAACCAGAGATTCCGGTTTGGAAATGGGAAAACATTGCTATGGATCTTGTTACCAAGTTTCCACGCACTAAGAAAGGTCATGATGCCATTTGGGTAGTTGTTTATCGTCTTACAAAATCCGCGCATTTCTTGCCGATCTGTGAGGATCTATCTGCTGACAAGCTTGCCAAAATCTATGTGGATGAGATTGTATCCCGACATGGTGTTCCTTTGAACATTATTTCTGATAGAGATGGTCGATTTTCGTCTCACTTTTGGAGAACCATGCAATCTGCTATGGGAACCCAACTTAATTTGAGCACAACTTATCATCTGCAATCAGATGGTCAATCTGAAAGAACAATCCAGACACTGGAGGATATGCTTAGAGCTTGTCTGATCGATTTTGGTAGTAGTTGGGATTCGTATCTTCCATTGATTGAATTCTCCTACAACAATAGTTATCACTCCAGCATTAACATGGCTCCTTTCGAGGCTTTATACGGTCAAAAATGTCGTTCACCAGTCTGCTGGAATGAGATCGGTGAAGCTCAGCTTACTGGACCTGAGCTCATTCTAGTGACTATAGATAAAGTCAAGAAAATTCGCGACAACCTTCAGACAACTAGAAGCCGTCACAAGAGTTACGCGGATAGATGACGCAAGCCTTTGGAATTTCAAGTCGGAGATCACGTCTTACTTAAGGTTTCACCTTGGAAAGGTGTGATCAGATTTGGAAAGACAGGAAAACTTGCACCTAGATATGTTGGACCATTCAAGATCGTCGAAAGAATCGGAAAAGTAGCCTACAGACTTGAGTTACCTCCTGAGCTTGGAAATGTTCATCCAACCTTCCACGTGTCCAATCTAAAAAAGTGCTTAGCTGATGAGAACCTTGTGACAACCCGAGTTTCCAAAGGTCTTTATTCGACTTAATCATGTGATTATTTGCAATGTAAGTTTAATATTTATGTGAGGTGAAATATAAGTATTATTTGTGATTTGTATTAAATATGCATATTGTGAATTTAATAAACCACAAAACCCCATAGCCGAAAACAATACATGGGCTTCGGCCCAGTAGCAGGCTAGACATCAACTTATTTACGATAAAACTCTATCTAGTAAACCCTAACCACCTTACATATTCTCTGTCGTTTCCCATATACTCGACGGCAACTACGAACCTTTGGAACCTTCCTTTCCGATCTAATCTGTTAGTTTACTATTCCGGTTAGTGTTTAACTTTACTCGATCACTTGATTGATATCACTATTAAGTGTATGAATGTTGGGTGGATTATTACATGCTTATATGTGTGCGTTTGATCGAATACTGATGATTATGTGATTATATTATGATCCCCCATGAACTATCTGATGTTGCATGATAATCTCAATTTCACAACGTTTCGGTAATCCATATGATATCATGAATTGTCTTAATTTAATCGACTGTATGTTGAGGATCCGTATATATATATTCTGATGCAAGATCGGTTGTGTGATGCTTATTGTCTGTGTTCGGTTAATGTATATAATATTGTCATGTCTATTGTATGATAGTAAATTATTAGCAGATCATGATTCTATGTTTAAAACATATGTTGATTATTGAATAATCACAACTTGATGATAGTGGATAATTAATGGCAATCGGTGGTGAGGCCCATAAAGTGATGTTACATGGTTGCACAAAGTTCTAATGTGGACATGGGGGCCATGTGCGATCAGACATAATCATGTGGACATTTAATGAGTATTCTTGTATACTATAATTAGGATAGTGGACATGCTAGTAATGTTTGACTTGAATCTGTTATCATGATGATGATTGTGTGTGATGATTCTATTCACGTGATGTTTGGGGTAGATGTGTATGCAACTGTTGTGATAATGATGAACCGATAACATGACATGTGCCAATGACTTTTCTTTTAGTGAATGATTTCTGTATGATGATAACTATATGATCTTTGTATGATGTTGACGGCTGCTAGGGTTTTGCATGAAACTGATTATGACGTAACTGATGCCTTCACGAAACTGATTTGACGAAACGAAGGTTTTGACGAAACAAAACTCACGACGAAACAGATTGTGTTTCGTCGAAGGGTATATGGCGAAACAGGGGTGTTTCGCCAAATGGGTAATCGGCACAGTAACCTGTTTATTTTTCTGTTAAGTGTTAACCTGGTTAGCTAACTGCTGTTAAGTGTAACCATCTTGTGTATGATCTGAAATACGTGCTACGTGCTACTTGTTTATCAACTGTGTGTCTATACGTGATCACAAACTGATTTCACATACGTGCGTACTTTAGGGCGTGATTGATTACTTGCGAGCACATACATTAGCATACTGAGCAAACCAAGGTGAGTTCACACTCTTACCAAGGCATGGGATTCCCCGGTTGGGTTGGGAATGGGAATGAATGATTATCTGCACTTACATTAACACTAGACTATTTACCACGGTCCTCGGATTGGGAAGGATGCCTGTGCCAAATTCTACGCAAAGCCTACGTACTGTCCTCGGATTGGGAAGGACACCAGCACTAAACCTACGTAAAACCTACGTACTACCGTCCTCGGATTGGGAAGGACGCCAGTGCTAAACCTACGTACTACCGTCCTCGGATTGGGAAGGACGCCAGCGCTAAACCTACGTACTCGCTACGTACTGTCCTCGGTTGGGAAGGGCACTTACATAAAACCTGCGTAAACCTATACATACTACTATCCTCGGATTGGGAAGGATACTTATGATTACGAATAGTCTAGGGGATATATAACATGGGAAGCCCCCACCAATAGAACGTACTATCGGCCCAGTAGAGCCACATGTTACATACGAACTTACTATTACGCATTTACTTTCTGTGAACTCGCTCAACTAGTTGTTGATCCTCTGTTACATGCCTTGCAGGACCTTAGGTACTTATGGAGCTTGCACGGGAGGCGTAGTCGTTGTGGGCAAGGATCTTGAATACTTGTTTAGACTTTATGACATTTCATACTTCATTATGTTGGGTTTAATTATACGCTTCCGCTATACAGTGATAACATACTTATGTTTTGGAACACCTTTCATATGGATTGTTTGGAATTAAATTGCAATTACTTTTACTTTATACATTGTTCTATATGATTGGTGGCTTGATCCTGGTCAGTCACGCCTCCAAGCGGTGATACTCCGCGTGTGGACTTTGGGGGTGTGACAGATTGGTATCAGAGCCATTGGTTATAGAGAACTCGGTTTTAATAAGGGGAAAACGATTTTGTTAAAACCAGACTATAACCAGAACAGTGCTCAACGATCCACAACGACGCCTCGCTCCACGTGCAAGACTCAACATCCTAGGTAATAAGGTTTATGTTTATTGCCTACTTGCTAGAATTGCGTAGAACTTTGCTCGTGGTATGCTCAGATTACAGAACCTACTATATGTTATTGCTTGAGAATACTTGTGTGCTCACTCTCTTCGCACTACTCGCGAACCTCTCACCCGCATGTTCTCCTTGATGTCAAGATCATGAGTGGACGCGTTAACCTAACTCAAGCCCAGTTGACGGCTTCGATCACTGAACAAGTTACTGCAGCACTCGCAGCTGCCCAGGCAGGAGGTGTAACCTGCCATCACCACTTACTCTAGGATCTTTAGATCCTACTCTCGTAACTCAACACTTGTGCTTAATTTTGATTACTCTAACGCACACGACAAGTCAACACGCACAGCCACCTGTGTGCACATACAAAACTTTCACGGACTGTCGTCCTACTACATTCAGTGGCACGGAGGGAGCAGTTGGACTCCTCCATTGGTTTGAAAAGCTTGAGTCAATATTTGAGATGTGTGAATGCCCTGAGGCTCGCAGGGTGAAGTACGCCACTGGCACTCTAGAAGGCATTGCGCTGACTTGGGGAAAGGCGCAAGTTCAGATGTAGGGTTGGCAGTTGCCAACGCCACACCCTGGAACGATTTCAAAGAATTGATCAAAGAGAAATACGGTAGTCGTGATGACATTCACAAGCTGGAGGTAGAGTTCTACAATTTGCAGATGACGGGATCAGAAATTGAAGCTTATACGAAACGGTCTAACGAGCTGGCCATCTTGTTTCCATCTATGGTGGACCCTCCTATCAAGCGCGCCGAGAGCGGTACCTCAAAGGCTTAGTACCAGAAATTCAAGTCATGTGATGACTGCTAATCTTGCTACTATTCAAGACGTTACTCATCTTGCTCATCGTCTCACAGACCAGGCAGTGGAACAGAACAAGCTGCCTAGACGTATTGGTGCTACTACTACTACTTCTATTCTCACAAGTTTCCTCTAATTGAATTTCGGGACGAAATTTCCTAAAGTAGGGGAGACTGTGACATCTATGCTTGTAATCATTATACAAACTCTGAATATTTCAATTATCAATAAAACAATGTGATTTGATCCCAATATTTGTTTATTTATGTTTGACATTTTGCACGTTTTGATTTTTGTTCAATTTCAAACCCTATATCGCTTTCTGGAAAGTTATACGCAAACTGATGTGTAAACGTAATCAGTTTAATGCGACAAACACTCTGTAACATTAAAATATGCTTAACATACCTTAAATAACCTTTACATAACTTAGAAATAAGTTTTGGATGGTTTGGTGTGTCGAAAACAAGTTTATTCGATCGCAGGGACTATTTTCGACAAACTGTGAAAGTATGCCGATTCTTATAATAAAGAACATTCTGGAACTTGATCATAAGCTAAACATACCATAAATATCCTTTACATAGCTTAGAAATAGGCTTTGAGGGGTTCGGTATGCGAAAATAAACTTATTGGTCAATCAGGGACTAAAAGCGTCAAAAAGTGCATAAGTTTGCATCTACACGCATATCTTACGTTCTGAACATATCCGGACATTCATAAATTTTTGTAATCATTAAAATATTTTATTTTAGTGATTGGAATGCAAAAATACCATTCGTCGTGAAATTTGGATCGATTTCGCGTCCGTTCGAGTTTTCATTGTAATTAACCGAATAACGCGACTGTACGACCAAACGTACCGACATCCGAGATGTTTTCAAGCATATTTCATGTTCCCTATGCTTTAACATCATTGTGGAGCCTTGAAATGGGATTAACGGGGCTTATACGAGTCGAAAAACAAGTTTTAAGCATGCAGGGACCTGTTCTGCCAATTCTGAAAACTTGAAACCGAGCTCCCCCGCGCCACGCGCCAAGCACAGGGATACCTGGCGTGCCACGCTACAGGGAACAAAACTCAGCAGTCCAGTTTTCAGCAACCAGCTTCAATTCCAGGGTCTTTTGCGCAAATTTCTCAATACCTTGGTCTGGTTTTTGGCTCCTATTGTATTCAAAACCATGTCCCACAAATGTAGGGTCAAGATTAAACCTTCTAAACACTTAGAATGATCTTCTTGATCCTAACTTCCTATAAATAGAAGTGGTTTTCTCATTCATTCTTCACACTTGATTCAAAAACCTGCTCTAAGTTAGAGTTCTATACTTCATACCTGAGCAATTTGAATCAAATCTTCCTTGCTTGGACCTTTTGTAAGCTTCTTTTATGCTTTTCAAGCATGAAAGTCAAATAGTGTTTGACTTTATGCTTTGACCACGAGTTGGTCAACACAAAGTTCGTTCGAACTTTGCAACGTGAGCGTAATCACGATGGTTATAGCCCTTGTGACTATACCTACTGATTACCACGTTGATTAGTCGAAGTGACGAGTCAAAGTTTCGGTCAAAATACAAATTAATGCGTATTTTGCAACGAAACTATTTTTGGGTATCAAAACACTTTGTTTTGATATCAAACTTGTTTTCTAACTTAGTTAAACATGTTTTAACATGTTTAACTCGTCACTTTTAGTCTAGTGCTTATATAGGGCCGTAAGATAAGCGGTCTAAACAACCGCTTAGACTTTCGAACCCGACCCGTTTGGTCGATCATTACGATCCGACAAACATATTTTGTGACCATAGTTGTATAGGGAATAACCTTCTGAGGTTATACCTTATGGTCACTTCGTTTAGTTAGTTGTATGATAGGTAGTTTATATGCCTTAGGAAAATGACCAAAATGCGCTTTTTACGCATAGTTTCATTTTAAGCATATGTAACCTAAATTTTGACATCTAAACTGATTAGGCAATATTATTAGACATGTTAAGGCATATAATACTTGTCATAGGACTAGTTAGGCGTCTCGAATGGGCATTTGCGCAAACGACGTGTTAACGTAGCATAAGCTACCTTAATGGGTCGTAACAGGTCGTAAGCACATAGGATAGGTTCCGATTTAGAATATAGGCTTTGTTAAACCATACTACATGAGTTCCTATACTCATTTGGTTGACGAAACCTCATTCTATCCGATCTTCCAATTTAGGTCCGATTTATTAACGTAGTTACCTATATTAGGTGCCGATTGATTCCGTGATCTTTCGAGCGTTGTTTGATTGTTGTTACAAGACTTCTAAGCATTATCAAGTGAGTACATAGTCCCCTCATTTACTGTTTTTGTCACACCCCGACCACGTAAAACAACAAATCGTGGTGGAAACGTCGGGGAGTATCGTAACAGAATCATTGTTTCATAACACATGGAAACTGAAGTTTTGTTTTATTAAACTTCAAGAGGTTACAAAGTCTTAAAAACAAAGATACATAACATAATCAACTAGTCTTGCATCTTTTATTGTCACTAAGGCCCTCGTCCAATCCTATGTTTGCATCATAATCATCTAACAACATCACCTGAAACACATGTGAAAATAGGTACGTCAGCATAAAAATGCCCGTGAGATACATAGGTTTTATTATAATAGGATTCATGACTTGTAAGTTTTAAAAAAAAAATTGTTTAATAAAAATTAGTCATGAACCTTGTAAAATATTTTCTTTTAGAAATCATACGAAAGTTGATAAGAAAACAGATGATATAAAAGAATAATGCATGATTAAATAAATAGTCAAGTAAAAATGAGTTTGTATAAAATATGTTGTTTGTAAAACAATGTTTTGTAAAGATATGATAATTGTGTAAAATGTAATATGTCGAAATTGAAATGATTTAAATAACGCTACGATATGTAATATCATAAAAGCACTTATATATAGGAAGTATCAGCGGCGTATCCACCATGCTTTTATCATATTACACACGCCTCGTTATTTAAATCACTTATCCAAACAAACCACCAACGTAAAAATGTTTATGTATAATCAATTTCTACTTTGTTTTTGTAAATAACATATCAAACTATGCTTTGGTTTTGAAAATAACATATCAACTATGTTTAGTTTAAAAATAACATATCAACTATGCTTTGGTAAATAACAAGGACAGTAGTATATTAAAATATATGTTGGATATGTACATAGTATATCAAATTATACTTTGGTAACAAATATCACATTTGGGAGTACATCAAACTATACTTTGGTAGTATATCAAAATATACAAAAGAAACAGTGATTTAGTATTCATTCAAACCTTAGTGTATCAAACTACACCTTAGAGACTATAGAAATACCACAAAGGCAATTTCTATTTGGTTAAAATTTGGTTTCTGACATTCCATACAACAGGAATGGGGTGTATAGTCCTATAGCGCTAT
Source organism: Helianthus tuberosus (assembly GCA_030545235.1). Lineage (NCBI taxonomy): Eukaryota > Viridiplantae > Streptophyta > Magnoliopsida > Asterales > Asteraceae > Helianthus > Helianthus tuberosus. The sequence continues at coordinate 109,696,981 of CM060377.1, forward strand.
ATCGTACTACCAATCGGCTTGGTGAATGTATAAAACAAGTACAATCCAACGATTAATTTTATAATCTTTGAAAATTTGTGTTTAAACCATTGATAATCATTCAATTTGTCAAAAGATAAGTACTATCATGTATAATCATAAAGTTGAAATCATGAAAATAACAAATAGGCACATATGAATCACCCCAAAACATTTGAAAACCGTAAAAGAGGGGACTATGTTCTCACTTGAGGATATGCTTAGAAGTCTTGAATAATAACCAAGCAAAGCTAGAGGGATCACGAAATCAAACAGCACCTAATATAGGTAACTATGTTAATAAACCGGACCTAAATCGGGAGATCGGATAGAATGAGGTTTCGCAAAGCAAATGAGTATTGGAACTCATATGATATGGTTTAACAAAGCCAACATACTAAATCGAAACCAAACCTAAGTGCTTACGACCCATTATGATCCGTTTAGGTAGCTTACGCTACTTTAACGGGTCGTTCACGTAAAACGCGTTCGGACCGCCTAACTAGTCCTATGACAAGTATTATATGCCTTAACATGTCTAATAATGTTACCTAATCAGTTTAGATGTAAAAATTTAGGTTACATATGCTTAAAATGAATTTATGCGTAAAAAGGGCATTTTGGTCATTCTCATAAGGCATATAAACTACCTATCATACAACTAACTAAACGAAGTGACCATAAGGTATAAGCTTGGAAGGTTATTCCCTATACAACTATGATCACAAAATATGTTTGGTCGAATCCTAATGATCGACCAACGGGTCGGGTTCGAAAGTCTAAGCGGTTGTTTAGACCGCTTATCTTACGACCCTATACAAGCACGAAACTAAAAGTGACGAGTTAAACATGTTAAAACATGTTTAACAAAGTTAGAAAACAATTTTGATATCAAAACAAACGGTTTTGATACCCAATAATAGTTTGGTTGCAAAATACTCATGAATATGCCTTTTGATGGAAACTATGACTCGTCACTATACCTAATCAACGTGGTAATGAGTAGGTATAGTCATAAGGGACTATGACCATCATGATTACACTCACGTTGTGAAGTTCAAACGAACTTCGTGTTGACCATTGACCGGTTAAAGTAGAAAGTCAAACACTGTTTGACTTTCGTGCTTGAAAACGCATAAAAGAAAGAAAGAATACTTACAAAAGGTCCAAGCTTGAATATTTGAACTCAATTTGCTCAGGTATGAAGCTTGAGAGCTTCAACCTAGAGCAAGAATGAGAACAAATGTGAGAATTGATGTGACAACTGTACTCTGTAATCGATGTACGATGTAAAACAATGTTGATTATTAATAAAACAATGTGCTTTGGTGTTATTATATGTGTTTTGATGTTATTATGTGTGCAATTATGTTTGGTGATTTTACAATTCGATTCAATTCCGATTTCAAGCTTTAAATCGCTTTCTGGAAGGTTATACGCGCACAGATGCGTAAATATAACCAGTTTAATGCAACAAACACTCCGGAATAGTGACATTGGCTTAACATACCTTAAATAACCTTTACATAACTTAGAAATAAGTTTTGAATGGTTTGGTGTGTTGAAAACAAGTCTATTCGCTTACAGGGACAAAACTTGACAAACTACGAAAGTATGCCAATCTGAACTATAACGAACATTCCGGAGCATGACCATAAGTTAAACACACCTTAAATATCTTTTATATAGCTTGGAAATAGGCTTTGAGGGGTTCGGTGTGCTAAAATAAACTTTTGGGTCATTCAGGGACTAAAAGTGTCAAAAAGTGCACAAGTTTGCATTTTCGCGCATAACTTACGTTCTGAATACATCCGGACATCCAAAAATTTATGTAACCATGGCTACATTATATTTTAGTGTTCGCCATAAGAAAAATCCATTCGTTGCGTCATTTGGATCGTTTTTCGCGCTTATGCGCATTCCATCGTAATTAAGCGAACATCGCGTTCGTACGACCAAACGAACTGACATCCGACATATTTTTGAGCATGTTTCATGTCCACAATGTTTAGGCATCATTTTAGGGCCTTAAAGTTGGCTTTACGGGCCTTAGAAGTGTCGGGAATGGCCTTAAACACGTGCAGGGACAGAAACTGTCAAAATGGAAACATGTTTGCTGATCAGAAGCTCCAGGCGGCCCGCCTGAGCCTTGTCTGATCCTGAAGCGGGCCGCATCAGCCCTTCAGATCAGGAAAGGTCAAGTAACAGCTGATTTCAGCATTTAAACACCCTCCAAAGGTCAAGTGCCACTTGTTAAACTCTTATGGTGGCCAAAATATGCTACCACAACTTTCCGACAAGTGTACGGGCTAGATCGTTTCCCCTTTTCCAAGAAACGATCCTAACGGTGAACCGAAAACTATAAATACCCAACCCCACCCATTGCAAAACTCACTAGAATCTGATCTAAAAGACTCTAAGTTGGAACCATTGTTTCATACCTGAGTTATTTGGATCACGATTAGCATTCGGGGACCCTTTGTAAGTATTCTTTCGTTCTTTTATTGCTTTTCGAGTCCGAAAGTCAAACTTTGTTTGAATTTCAGCGTTGACCAGCTTATGGTCAATGCGAAGTTCATTTGAACTTCGCAACGTGATTGTAATCACGATGGTTATAGTCCCTTGGGACTATGCCTACTGATTACCACGTTGTCTAGGGTCGTAAGGGTAAGTGATATGATAAATCGCTTATACCTTCGAACCCGACCCATTTGGTCGATCATTAGGATCCGACCGAATACATTAGGTGACCATAGTATATAGGGAATAACCTTCCGAGGTTATACATTATGGTCGCTTCGATAAGTAGTTGTATGATAGGTAGTTTATATGCCTTAGGTAAATTACCAGAATACCCTTTTCATGTATAATTGGTAATTAAGCATATGTAACCTAAACTTTTGTCACATAACTAATTATGTAACATACACTTGTCATAGGACTAGTTAGACGTCTCGAACGCGCCTTGCGCGCGCGACGCGTTAAAGTAGCATAAGCTACCCTAATGGGTCACGATGGGTCGAAAGCACTTAGGTTAGGTTCTGATTTAGGATGTAGGCTTTGTTAAACCATATCACATGAGTTCTAACACTCATTTGGTTTACAAGACCTCATTCTATCCGATCTTCCGATTTAGGCGTCTATTGTTTGATTAGTGATTCGATTACTAGGTACTGTTTGATTTCTCTGGTTTGCTCGAGTTTGTCGAAGTTCTATTGACTGAGGATACTTTGCACTACATGTGAGTACATAGTTCCCCTATTTTTCTGCTTTCAATTGTTTTGGGGTGATTCATATGTACTAAACGATTTTCGATGTTATAACGATGGTTTCAAAAACGATTAAGACGATTTATACAAAACTAATAACGATTTCGATAATGTGAACGAACTTGTTGGTTGGGATACATAACAAATGACATTCATTAGCAATGATCAAGCCGACCAGTATTAGGTTATGGTACCATAGGATCCAACAAATCCCGTTATTTCACTGCACCCATGGTTATGTGTGGGGGTTGTGGGTAACGACTGAATCTGTAATTGTTAACTTACCCTATGGAGGTTTGTTAATGCGAGAACGAGAAGCGACGAGGGACGAGTCACGAAGGTTTGAATGTTATTAGCGAGACGACCATATATAAGTTATTCACAATTAAAACGAGGATGATTTGGACGATGTAAACGATTTGTAAACGATTTGGACGATATAAACGATTTGAAAACGATGTTAAACGATTTGGGTAAACGATAACGAAACGATGTCACACAACGATGTTTTCAAAGTAACATACGAGTTTTATTAACGAGTTAATACGAGATGTTTTACAATTTGCTTTGCTAAAACAAAGGTTTTTGGGTTAAGAGTCATGGCTACGAGGTTTCATAAACTATAACCCGCTCGATTTGAGTTGGTTAATAAAGTTGAAATAATATACTCTTTTCAAAACAAGGTTTTTAATAAAGTATTGCAACATTTAAAATAGCCATGAATCCAATACTCCTATAAAACCTATGTACTCGCCAGCATTTCTTTGCTGACTGTATTTTCACATATGTTTCAGGAATCGATGCTTGATGATGATACTAGGATGCATGCGTCACGTAGGATCTGGACAAGGCCTTAGTGACATAAAACAATATTAGTCTATATGTAACTTGCTATTTTATGTTAAGACAATGTAATGTTTAATATTATCAATAAAACGAAACACTTTTGTATCCATGGTTATGAAACGATAATTCTGTTGCAACACGCCCCGACGTTTTCCGCCGCGCTTTGTTGTTTTACGCGGTCGGGGTGTGACAATTGCAAATGGGGAAGGTGGGTATTTATAGAAAGTGAAGAACCGTTAGGATCGTTCCTCGATAATTGAGCTTCGATCTGGACCTTACACATAAGGCACATGGTTTTGGAATACTAGGGGTGCCCAAAACCATCACACGGTATTGAGAAAAGTTACACAAAAGACCCCCAAGTTCAACCTGGTTGTCAAAATGAAGTTTCTGCCCAGATGAGGCCGTGGTGTCGCGCCATGGCAAAACCATATAGTGGTGGCGCAGCGCCACCACCTACCAGTGACCAGAAACTTTGCTAAATTATCAGGTTTGGTCCCTGCAACACTTTTGAGTCATTTTTGATGCGTTTAAACCCCGTTAACCCCATTTCAAGGATCTAAAATGAAGTTAAAGTATAGGGAACATGAAATATGCTCGAAAACATCTAGGATGTCGGTTCGTTTGGTCGTACGGTTGCGTTGTTCAGTTAATTACGACGAAACACGAACGAACGCGAAAAACGATCCAAATTACGCGACGAATGGAATTTTATCATGCCAATCACTAAAATAAAATATTTTAATGATTACATAAATTTTTGGATGTCCGGATATACTCAGAACGTGAGATATGCGTGAAAATGCAAACTTATGCACTTTTTGACGCTTTTAATCCCTGTTGATCAAATAAGTTTATTTTTGCGCACCAAACACCTCTAAGCCTATTTCTAAGCTATGTAAAGGATATTTAGGGAATGTTTAACTTATGATCAAGTTCCGGAATGTTTGTTACAGTACGAATCGGCATACTTTCGCAGTTTGTCAAAATTAGTCCCTATAAGCGAATAAACTTGATTTCGACACACCAAACCCTCCAAAATTTATTTCTAAGTTATGTAAAGGTTATTTAAGGTATGTTAAGCCCTTGTCACTGTTCCGGAGTGTTTTTCGCGTTAAACTGATTACGTTTACGCATCAGTTCGCGTATAACTTCCCAGAAAGCGATTTAGAGCTCGAAATCGAACAAGAATTGATATGTGCAAATGATACACATATTTATACAAATCCCAAGTATGAAATACAATATTTAATTGATTTGGTATTTGTTTGATGGTCATGGAGGCACAGATGGTACAGTCTCCCCTACTTTAGGAAATTTCGTCCTGAAATTTATTTAGAGGAAACTTGTGAGATCTCGAAACATGAAGTCAAAAAGATAAAACAACACTGGTTAGGGTTCTGAACTTCTAGTAACTTTAAATAACATCATGCTTGCATTGTAAGAGGGACACTTATATACAAGTATATGAAGCGCCATTAGTGCGTCCACCGTACCTCCATTACATTCATTGTTCACGTTTTGTTATTGTTGCCACTATTGGTTCTTACACTTGATAAATCTTACTGTGGTTTCCGTGCACTGAATTTCATAATTATGTATGCATCCATAATTACGTAATTCCTTGCATGGTCCACACAGTGCATTTTATAATGTGTAGGGGAAAACCAAATGAACAAACCTGTGATGAGTATGACTAGACCACCATAGGGTCCTTTTAATTAAATCAACAAATGATATCTTTAAATAGACAACCAAGGAGTCTTTTAAGCTATATAATCACATGACATTCCCATCCAGATTTGAATCAATCTTTTTAACTAGACCACTCAAGGGGTCTCTTTTGAATTTTGGAATGGTACTATATAATCCAAGGGTCTTAACTATTACGTAGAAGCCCATTAAGGATTTGAGGTAGTACCTTTGGATATCCTACTATGAATCCCTCATATGAAGATATGGAAGGTTCTACGAGGATTTGGATAATCGAAAATTCGGATTACACAAAAATACAACACATAAAACATAATCACGCAATCACATAATTGTTTAACTTGACCTTTAATTTGTTATCTTTGGACACGGGTATTTAAAGCACACTAGGAATCCAATCCGCGGATTTTATTTGGCACTTTAAACATTTTCAAGAATCTTAACTATGAAGATAGGAAGATCTTAACAGGAATTTGGCTTTGTCCTTATTGAATCATAATGTACGTATTAAGGCATACATGGAATTCAATTAAGGACTCCGATTTGAACGATAATCATCCACAAGGATCTAATCGTGAAGATAAGAAGATCCTATATGGATTTTGGAATTCTAAGAGCGGGAGACGCTTCGAAACCTTGCACTAGGCATGCTTAAGTCGATACACGAGGTAGAATGTTCATGAAGTTGAGGTGCTAGATATGCCAAGGCGACATATGAAGCAGAATTTGGAGGTTAGGTACTACGTATGTTAAATCAATCATACAAGCAGAGTGTTTTTGAAAGAAATGCATGGGGTTCCTTTAGAAATGTGTTTAATAATTTTGAAACCTTACATAATACTTTTGAAATCATACGGTAGATGTATTAGGTAAATATGTTTATAAATTGTTTTAAAATCACGTGAGATGAATTTTGAAATTATGTATAAGATTTTTGAAAACATGGATGATGCTTTTGAAATCATGCACTTGATATATCAAGTAAATATACAATGTTAAAAATGGTTTTCAAACTATATGAAATGTTTTGAAATCATGAAAGGTTGTTTTTTGAAAAATATATACTATGCATGTTATTATAAAAACTAGAATGAAATGATATGGGTATGAGATCGGAGAATACCCTTAGTTATCAAACCGAGGATTTAAAGTGATTACTTAAAATATCACTTATATTATGTACTTCGTTTCTTAGAATTAAACGAGTACTTAGAATTTTCGAGAAAATCATGAGCGATCACATGAATGGGAGAACTACAAGAGTAGTTTGTAAAGAACATTGTTCTTTGGTGTAGGTATCATAGGGGTATGCCATACACACATGTAACTACACTTGTACATCAGAATTGTGAACAATGATTTATTTATAAACCAAACAGATTGTTTCAGAGTTCAAGAAAACAAAAGAAACAAAAGCATAAGATTCAGATTATTCAAAGCAACAGCAGGATTTGCAACAGCTTTGTTTTGGATAGCAAAGCGGCACATGTTAACCAAATGTCCCCATCGTCCACAGTGGGTACATTTGAAACATGGTAATTGATTCAGATGATGACGGTTGCATTGATTGTAACAAGAAGCGGTTCCTTTGTACGGCTTCATCCCTGAGGCGAGTCATGGTGATAGCTAAATCAACGGTCCTCTGGAGTACGACGCCTGTTTGTTGGGTAATTGCAGCACCTAGTTCAGACATTTGAGTGTTGTTGCGATGAAGAGGCATCTTAAAGATAATAGAAGACATGGGAGGAAACAAGTGAAATGCTATCGGGTAATCAAAACAGAATGACAAGGCATGAAAATTGTGACCATTTGTTTGTTACCTAAGGCAAACAAATGAGACGGTGACTAATCAAAGTAAGTGGGTCATATTAATGTATCGCGAAGACATGTTTTAGCCTATAAGTGGACACTCACCCCAAGAGTTCCCAGGTAAGAGTGACTGGTCCGATTATGTGGATTTATACGAACACTCTAGCCTTAGACAAAAAACTCGGGATACAGGCATCCACTCTTCCAGATTGCACGTGTTCACATTATAAGACCCAACTTTGACGAGATTTTGAAAACTTTGAAGGTTCAAAACCTTATAATAAATCGACCTAGAACAGATGATTGGTTTTCAAAGCAGATTTAAAATTTGTGTTCTTGTTGTGGTTGTCACCTAAGGATAAGTGACGGTATTGTTTTAAGATCTAAACACAAGAATCTTGTGTTACGGTCCTAGGAAGGTTATAGACTAGGTCAAAGCATTACTAATAACCTAATTCCCTATAACCATGAGCTCTGATACCAACTCTTCGGTCACACCCCGACCACATAAAACAACAAATCGTGGCGGAAACGTCGGGGAGTGTCGTAACAGAATCATTGTTTCATAACACATGGAAATTGAAGTTTTGTTTTATTAAACTTCAAGAGGTTACAAAGTCTTAAAAACAAAGATACATAACATAATCAACTAGTCTTGCATCTTTTATTGTCACTAAGGCCCTCGTCCAATCCTATGTTTGCGTCATAATCATCTAACAACATCACCTGATACACATGTGAAAATAGGTACGTCAGCATAAAAATGCCTGTGAGATACATATGTTTTATTATAATAGGATTCATGACTTGTAAGTTTTTAAAAAAAATATGTTTAACAAAAATTAGTCATGAACCTTGTAAAATATTTTCTTTTAGAAATCATACGAAAGTTGATAAGAAAACAGATGATATAAAAGAATAATGCATGATTAAATAAATAATCAAGTAAAAATGAGTTTGTATAAAATACGTTGTTTGTAAAACAATGTTTTGTAAAGATATGATAATTGTGTAAAATGTAATATGTCGAAATTGAAATGGTTTAAATAACGCTACGATATGTAATATCATAAAAGCACTTATATATAGGAAGTACCAGCGGCGTATCCACCATGCTTTTATCGTATTACACACGCCTCGTTATTTAAATCACGTACCCAAACAAACCACCAATGTAAAAATGTTTATGTATAATCAATTTATACTTTGGTTTTGTAAATAACATATCAAACTATGCTTTGGTTTTGAAAATAACATATCAACTATGTTTTAGTTTGAAAATAACATATCAACTATGTTTTGGTTTGAAAATAACATATCAACTATGCTTTGGTAAATAACAAGGTCAGTAGTATATTAAAATATATGTTGGATATGTATATAGTATATCAAATTATACTTTGGTAACAAATATCACATTTGGGAGTACATCAAACTATACTTTGGTAGTATATCAAAATATACAAAAGAAACAGTGATTTAGTATTCATTCAAACCTTAGTGTATCAAACTACACCTTAGAGACTATAGAAATACCACAAAGGCAATTTCTATTTGGTTAAAATTTGGTTTCTGACATTCCATACAACAGGAATGGGGTGTCTAGTCCTATAGCGCTATATCGTACTACCAATCGGCTTGGTGAATGTATAAAACAAGTACAATCCAACGATTAATTTTATAATCTTTGAAAATTTGTGTTTAAACCATTGATAATCATTCAATTTGTCAAAAGATAAGTACTATCATGTATAATCATAAAGTTGAAATCATGAAAATAACAAATAGGCACATATGAATCACCCCAAAACATTTGAAAACCGTAAAAGAGGGGAATATGTTCTCACTTGAGGATATGCTTAGAAGTCTTGAATAATAACCAAGCAAAGCTAGAGGGATCACGAAATCAAACGGCACCTAATATAGGTAACTATGTTAATAAACCGGACCTAAATCGGGAGATCGGATAGAATGAGGTTTCGTAAACCAAATGAGTATTGGAACTCATATGATTTGGTTTAACAAAGCCTACATACTAAATCGAAACCAAACCTAAGTGCTTACGACCCATTACGATCCGTTTAGGTAGCTTACGCTACTTTAACGGGTCGTTCACGTAAAACGCTTTCGGACCGCCTAACTAGTCCTATGACAAGTATTATATGCCTTAACATGTCTAATAATGTTACCTAATCAGTTTAGATGTAAAAATTTAGGTTACATATGCTTAAAATGAATTTATGCGTAAAAAGGGCATTTTGGTCATTTTCCTAAGGCATATAAACTACCTATCATACAACTAACTAAACGAAGTGACCATAAGGTATAACATTGGAAGGTTATTCCCTATACAACTATGATCACAAAATATGTTTGGTCGAATCCTAATGATCGACCAACGGGTCGGGTTCGAAAGTCTAAGCGGTTGTTTAGACCACTTACCTTACGACCCTATACAAGCACTAAACTAAAAGTGACGAGTTAAACATGTTAAAACATGTTTCACGAAGTTAGAAAACAAGTTTGATATCAAAACAAACGGTTTTAATACCCAATAATAGTTTGGTTGCAAAATACACATGAATATGTCTTTTGACCGAAACTATGACTCGTCACTATACCTAATCAACGTGGTAATCAGTAGGTATAGTCACAAGGGACTATTAACATCGTGATTACGCTCACGTTGCGAAGTTCAAACGAACTTCGTGTTGACCATTGACCGGTCAAAGCAGAAAGTCAAACACTGTTTGACTTTCATGCTTGAAAATGCATAAAAGAATGAAAGAATACTTACAAAAGGTCCAAGCTTGAAGATTTGAACTCAATTTGCTCAGGTATGAAGCTTGAGAGCTTCAACTTAGAGGAAGAATGAGGACAAATGTGAGAATTGCAAATGCGGAAGGTGGGTATTTATAGAAAGTGAAGAACCGTTAGGGTAGTTCCTCGATAATTGAGCTTCGATCTGGACCTTACACATAAGGCACATGGTTTTGGAATACTAGGGGTGCCCAAAACCGTTAGGGTAGTTCCTCGATAATTGATCTTCGATCTGGACCTTACACATAAGGCACATGGTTTTGGAATACTAGGGGTGCCCAAAACCATCACACGGTATTGAGAAAAGTTACATAAAAGACCCCCAAATTCAACTTGGTTGTCAAAATGAAGTTTCTGCCCAGATGAGGCTGTGGCTTCGCGCCACAGCAAAACCATATAGTGGTGGCGCTGCGCCACCACCTACCAGTGACCAGAAACTTTGCTAAATTGTCAGGTTTGGTCCCTGCAACACCTTTGAGCCATTTTCAATGCGTTTAAACCCCGTTAAACCCATTTCAAGGCTCTAAAATGAAGTTAAAGTATAGGGAACATGAAATATGCTCAAAATCATCTCGGATGTCGGTTCGTTTGGTCGTACGGTTGTGTTGTTCGGTTAATTACGACGAAACACGAACGGACGCGAAAAACGATCCAAATTATGCGACGAATGGAATTTTATCATGCCAATCACTAAAATAAAATATTTTAATGATTACATAAATTTTTTTGATGTCCGGATATACTCAGAACGTGAGATATGCGCGAAAATGCAAACTTATGCACTTTTTGACGCTTTTAGTCCCTGTTGATCAAATAAGTTTATTTTTGCACACCAAACACCTCTAAGCCTATTTATAAGCTATGTAAAGGATATTTAGGGCATTTTTAACTTATGATCAAGTTCCAGAATGTTCGTTACAGTAAGAATCGGCATACTTTCACAGTTTGTCAAAATTAGTCCCTATAAGCGAATAAACTTGATTTCGACACACCAAACCCTCCAAAACTTATTTATAAGTTATGTAAAGGTCATTTAAGGTATGTTATTCCCTTGTCACTGTTTCGGAGTGTTTTTCATGTTAAACTAATTATGTGTACGCATCAGTTCGCGTATAACTTCCCATAAAGCGATTTAGAGCTCGAAATCGAACAAGAATTGATATGTGCAAATGATACACATATTTATACAAATCCCAAGTATAAAATACAATATTTCATTGATTTGGTATTTGTTTGATGGCTATGGCGGAACAGATGTCACAGTTTTCAAACATTTTGGGGGTGAAACACATGTTCCTACTTGTTACTTTCATGTTTTCATGCTTTTATGACACATGCTTGCTATATTCACGTAGTACACATATAGTACATGATTTCAATTATGCTTTGCTATGTATGTTGACTGAGCATGCTAGTACATTGATTTACGTTACAAATCTGTTGCATATGTTTACTCAGCATATGGACACAATGATTTACATTACTTTTCTGCTATGTATGTTTACTGAGCATGCTAGCACATTGATTTACATGACATTTCTGTTCCGCATGTTTATTTAGCATACTTAGTACATTGTTTTCACATAACATGCTTACATTTGGTATGACATTTGGTTTGTTTAACAGGACTAAAATACGTTCATTAACATTGATCACGCCGCTCGGTAGTATGTAGTGGTACCATAGGACTTGACAACTCCCATTCCTGGAATCCTAGGTTTGTTTGGACGTAAGGAATGATAGAATCCAAAAACATTTTGATAAACCTTTAACTTGTTAAGGGTTTGTTCTACAGTCTCAAGGCTTGAATGTATGCGATAAACAATACCACATAAGTGTTTGTATCAGTAAAGCATGGATTTTGCAAAACATAACTTTTAACTTAAACTATGATTTATATCAAATACATTGTTTTGTACATTTTTACCTATGGGGTTGAGTAAATGTTTTATTCACCATACATTACATTTGGTTACACATAAACATTATACATATGGTTTGAGTAGTTACTTTTTACTTGCCATACATAACATTTGATTATACAAGACATGATTTACATTTAACAATTGGACATTTATTTCACATAAACATTTTGACATTTGTTTAAACAAGACATTTGATGGTTATTGATAAGTGGTTTACATAACGAGGCGACGGGTAATATGATAAAAGCATAGTGGATACGCCGCTGGTACTTCCTGTATATAAGTGCTTTTATGATATTACATATCGTAGTGTTATTTAAATCATTACAACAAAGACATGACACATTTTATTAAAACATCATATTTTCACAAGATATTGTTCTACAAACGACATAACTTATATAAATTCATTATTACTTGGTTATTTATTTAACCATGCAGTATTCTTTTATATATCATCTGATTTTCTTATGGCTTTTCGCATGATTTATAAAAGAAAACATTTTCTTAAGGTTCATGACTACTATTTGTCAAACATTTTCTTTTAACTACAAGTCATGAATCCTTCATTAACCAAACCTATGTATCTCACAAGCATTTTTATGCTGACGTACCTATTTTCACATGTGTTTTCAGGAGCTGATGCATAGGGTTGATCAGGATACACTTAGGCGGACTCGGGCCTTAGTGACAATAAAAGAAGCAAGACTAGTTTAATTTATGTTATGTTTTCCTAGTTTTAAGACAATGTAATCAATGTTAATAAATAAAATCGAACTTTTAAATACCATGGTTGTGAAACAATAATTCTGTTGCTCCACTCCTCGACGTTTCCGTCGTGGTTTGTTGTTTTACGCGGTCGGGGTGTGACAACATCGGCAAAGAATTTTTTTTCTTTGATGATGTGACCATCCTTTTGTGACTATTCCACTAGCTATGTAGTTGGCGTAGTCGGCATACCATGGTTCTTCTCGGTACTCCACCATTTCTAATGATTCCGTTGGGAATTTTTCATTGATGAGCTCGTCCCTAGTTGCCCCCAAAGCTGGATCTTCCAAGCGGGATAGATGTTCCGCAACGGTGTTTTCTGCTCCTCTTTTGTCTTTTATTTCAATGTCAAATTCTTGGAGGAGTAGAATCCATCTGATTAAACGCGGTTTGGCGTCCTGCTTTTTAAAGAGATAACGAATGGTTGCGTGGTCTGTATAAACTATCGTTTTAGAAAGATCAAGATAAGAACAAAATTTATCAAAAGCAAATACTACAGCTGGTAATTCTTTTTCAGTTGTTGTATAATTTTCTTGTGCATCGTTAAGTGTTTTACTAGCGTAGTATATTGGGTGAAAATGCTTATCTTTTCGTTGTCCCAGGACAGCTCCAACTGCAAAGTCACTTGCATCGCACATGATTTCGAAAGGTAATTTCCAATCAGGCGCTCTCATGATTGGTGCATGGACTAGCATTTCTTTTAGTGTTAAAAATGCATGGTTGCAATCCTTGTCAAAGATGAACGGAGCATCTTTTTCAAGTAATTTTGTCAAAGGTCTTGAAATTTTAGAAAAGTCTTTGATAAATCGTCTATAAAATCCGGCATGCCCTAGTAAACTCCTGATGGATCTAACGGAGGATGGGGGTGGTAATCGGGAGATAGTGTCTATTTTAGCCCGATCAACCTCCATTCCTTCGCTTGAGATTTTGTGACCGAGTACTATTCCCTCCGTTACCATGATATGGAATTTTTCCAAATTAAGGGCGAGGTTAGTTTCCTCACATCGGGATAACATTGGTTCAAGGTTATCGAGGCATTGGTCGTATGAATCTCCAAAGATAGAAAAGTTGTCCATGAAGACTTCCATAGTCTTTTCTATCATGTCATAGAAGGTGGCCACCATGCAACGTTGGAAAGTTACGGGGGCAACCAAAAGGCATGCGTCGATAAACAAAAGTTCCGTAGGGACATGTGAATGTTGTTTTTTCTTGGTCTTGGGTAGCTATTGGTATTTGAAAGTAACCTGAAAAACCAGCTAAAAAACAATAAAATTTGTGACTGGATAATCTTTTTTACATTTGATCAATAAAAGGTAAGGGAAAATGATCTTTCCTTGTTGCCTCATTTAATCGACGATAATCTATACAAACTCTCCATCCGGTGACGGTTCTTGTTGGTATTAATTCATTTTTTTCATTAGTGACCACCGTCATACCTCCTTTCTTGGGAACTAGTTGGACGGGACTCACCCAAGGGCTATCGGAAATTGGGTAGATAAGTCCGGTGTCAAGTAGTTTGATGACTTTGTTTTTAACCACTTCTTGAACATTTGGATTTACTCTACGTTGTGGTTGTATTACCGGTTTATAGTCATCATTCATTAAAATTTTGTGCGTGCACATTGAAGGGATTATTCCTTTAATATCTACAAGCTTCCATGCGATCGCGTTTTTATGTTTTTTCAAAAGTTTAATTAACTTTTCTTTTTCTAAATTAGTTAAGTTTGAAGAAATAGTTACAGGTAGTTTACCATCTTTGTCGAGAAAAGCATATTCCAAACCTTTTGGGAGTTCTTTGAGCTCAAGTGGTGGGTCTTTAGGAGACTCCTTATTCGGTTGCTCATTTTGGTCAAGGACCAAAAATGTTTGTTCAATGGCGACCTCTTCTTCGACAAAGTGGTTGATTTCTTCTTCCGTATCGGGTGGTTCAACTTCATCTTCAATTAGAGGGTCGTCATTGCCGATTGGATATTTCATTGATTGGTCAAGATCGACATAATTTTTGTCGGCTCCTAATTGAATGGGTAGGTTGTTTCCTTCCGGTTGATCAAAGCTTGATGGGTTTTCACAAAAGGTCGTCCCAACACAAGTGGAGCGTCATCCAGAATGACAAAGCCGGTTGGGACTACCGTTTGATTTGTTTGCACTAACACATCATCAACTACTCCCATTGATTTTATTATTTTCCGATTAGAAAGAAAAATGGGTATTTGAAGTGGAGAAAAATGACTAATACTTAATTTTTCGAGAATGTAGTTTGGCATTATATTAACACAAAGATCTTTATCGATTGTAATATTACTAATAAAGGTGTTTTGAAAGAAACATGGAACCGGTGTAATGTTAATTTCAAATGGATCATCTTTTATTAGCGTAGTTTGATCGTTTGTTAACTTAGTGCTTACCATTTTGTCAATTTTAGTGTTAGTGTTTAACTCTTTTAAAAACTTAGCATGAGTAGGTACCAAACAATGGTTTTCGAAAGAAGGTGTTAAGAGATTAATTTCTTGAAAATTTAACTCTTTTTGGAGATTAGCGTTTTCGGACTTACCTCTTTCGTTGTTTGGTTCATGCGTCGGTTTTTCACTTACTTGGTCTTCCATTTTTACCTCTTCTATTATTACCTCTTTAGTTCAAACTACCTCTTCCCTCGCACGGGATTCTTTTATAAAGCATTCGATATCTTTGAGGTGTTGTATTATTCTTTCGGCTTCGGGGAGGATAGTCGGTGGTTCGTGAAATTGAGCGGGATAAGTTTCCCAAAAGCTTGAGTGCGGAAGTTCAAACCTTGGTCCTTCATAATACCCATATGAGGTAGATGGTTCATACCATTGTTACTCATAGTGAGCATATGATGGAGATGATTCATACCTTGGTTCCTCAAGGTACGAGTATGAGGTAAAAGGTTCATACCTTGGTTCCTCATGGTAGGTGTATGACTTAGATGGCTCAAAAATGTCACAATATCGTACTGAGTGAGGGTTACCGCAAATGGTACAATACACTTCTTCGTAATCATCCTTTTCATAGTAGTAATTGTAACCTCCTGAGTATTGATCCATAAGAATCACTCAGCAGATCACAAAAGAGTCTCGGGACTAGAAAACAAGATTAAAAACTGAAACAGAGGCTCACCACGGCCCCGTGGTCAGTGAACACGGCCCGTGGTCAAGGTCTGTATCTGGGCGTTTGAAAAAATTCTTACTGGTTTTTGTGCAGCACGGGGGCGTGTTCAGTGAGCACGGCCACGTGTTCAGACTACGGTTATGTAAAAATTTCTAAAAATTTAAAAAATAATGCGCGCAGTTTTGAAAAGGTTTTGAAAATGATTAGGCCGTCGATTTTAAGCTTTCTTAAAATCCTTGTGTCCCTGGCAACGGCGCCAAAAACTTGGTGTGTGTAAAGCGTGATATGTTTTTATTGATATTTTAAGCCCATTTTACACATTAATCAAGTTTTAAATTTATAAAACACGATATTCTACTAACACTAAACACACACTTGGGCAAGTGCACCCATCGTGAGCGTAGTATAGCGTTGGTAAGATACCGAGGTCGTCCAAGGACACAAGAACTTTTAGTACTGGTTTATCCTCAACGTCTAATCAATCTAAATTTTTTTTTCAGAAAAAGTTTAGAAACATGAAAATAAAAACTAAAAATTGCAAAGATAAATAAAATAAATACAGATAGACAAGATGAATCACTTGGATCTGACTCGTCTTTAATGTATCCTTTGATGACTTTTGCAATTTCAGACTTTTTAAGAGATTATCTTAGTTATAGTAGTAGGCCCCTCTTTTGAAGGTGACGTTACCCTCAACCCAGTGGTTTGAGTCAGCAGGGATACAATCACAAAGGGTCAGAATAGTGAAAGATAATTAATTTAGTTATTAATGCAAAAAGTGGTAGGCCCCTCTTTTGAAGGTGACGTTACCATCGGCTAAGTGGTTTGAGTCAGCAAGGATACAATCCCAAGAAGCTGGTTTAATGTATTAATAGTAGTTTACATATGAGTGGTTCAAGCTATTCGCTCCCCCGCTATCCAATACTAGTGGGCATTGAAGGAGGTCCTAGTAAGCTTGAACCATGCCCTTGCAGGATCTATACACTGAACAAGGCAAGAACCTTACCAAACCATTCCCATAACCCCCGACCAGGTAGTCAACATGCTTTTATATAGACCGTAAAAACATGAATGATTTAATCTTTTACTTTATATAGATAGTAAAGTAACTTCAAGAGACCACGGAGAAATGATAGGAAGAATTCACCTTCAAAATAAGAAACTATTTATTAAAGTCATTAATACAAAACCATGTAAAAAGTGCCGAAAGATTAAAAATCAAAAGTAATATATAAAAGACTTGTCTTCACCAAGTGATGTAAGAGCCTTAACCAAACATGACCTTTGATTGGCAAGAACCCTTACGATCAGTTTGGATCCCGAGACTACTACACACTCTAAAGATGGATGATGGTGGTGGGTGTTGGTGTTGGTGTTGTAGTGGTAGTGGAGTGGAGGCAAAGTGGGAGAGTAATGGTTTGCCAAGGGATGCCTTTGAATGAACCAAGCGCCCTATTTATAGCTTGCACAGTACTCTGGCCACGGCCCCATGTCCAGCGGGCACGCCCTCGTGGCCAACCTTTTTCATTTCCTTCATTAATTGCAAGTGTCAGCAGAGGGCCCCACACAGCCCCGTGTCTAGCGGGCACGGCCCCGTGGTCATCATCGTATCTGTACTATCAAAATTTGGCAAGATTCTGCGTATCTTTGCGTTGATCACGCCCTGTGCTGAGCTGGGCACGCCCCCGTGGTGGGCGTGGAAGCTTCTACAGGCTTGTCTTTTGTGCAGGTCCCTGACCACGCCCCGTGTTCAGGTGGGCACGGTCCCGTGGTCAGTCTTCTGATTTCTTGTTTTTACTTTGGGGATGTTGCCGAGGGGTTGGGCATGTCACGTTTATTCCTTTTCTTTGTATTTATGTTGGTTTTGGCTGCCTATTTGCTCCTTTTGTTCGTTTAAGCTTATTTGGTCCTGTAAATTAAAAAGGAAGACAAAAACACGATTTTTCCAACATTAGTACTAAAAAGAGGTTAGTTTTATGCCTCATTTGATGTAATTTATATGTTACATTTTGCACACATTAAGAGGCAAATGAAAATTAGGGTAGGATTCTTAGGAGGGAAATAGAATTTTGGGGAGAGGGAAAGTCGTAGGGGAAATTTTATTAACACTATGCTCCCGAGTCTCATTTAACAGGGGGAGTGGAAAGAAAATGGATGAAAGTATAAAAAAAACCATGTTCCCGAGTTTTTTTAAGGATAGGAGGGGAGGGAAAATGGAAGAAAATTTGTCTATATATTCATCCTCCTAAATTGGAGTGATTAGGAGAGAAAATATTATTAATTAAAAAATTGCCCTCATATCTAATTAAAATGTTTTATGTTTAAAGGGTATACTGGTAAAATTGTTCCTTTCTTTTCTTTTCCTCCTAACTCGGGAACACATAAAATACTTGATTTTTTCTCTTTTCCTTTACTTTTCATTAAACTCGGGAACACACAAAAAAATCACATAGTTTCCTTCTTTTCTCTCTTAATTTATTTTCCTTCTTTTTCTCTCTTAATTTATTTTCCTTCCACTCCCCCTGTTAAATGAGACTCAGGAACACAGTGTAAAAGTTTGAGAAGGGAAAGAGGGTGAAAAAGTAGGAGTGATGAAAAATTTTAGTGGCGTATGTAATTACCATTAAAACCAGAGTTAGCGGTACAAAAGATAAATGCCATTAAAATAGGTGCTAAACAAATGTGGTTTATGTAAAGTGACGTTAAAAACATAAATTAGTGGCACAAAATCTAAATGCCATTATAAGTGTGTGCCATTAAATGGCTTTTTTTTTGTAGTGTTCATCGCACGAACCGGTTGGCTTAGTATGCACCATCTACCCTTTAAAACACCAAAAGCCCTCTCAACATCTTTTCTTGCCAATTCTTGCAACTTTTTAAACGTCTTTTCTTTAGCCTCGACAGGAAATGAAGGAGCTTTAACAAAAACAGACCATGATGGGTAGATACCATCCACAAGAAGTAAGCCTCGTCTGTATTATCGTCCGTTAACATAGATGGACATAAGGGTGCAGTACCATCCGTTACGGTTTGGAACACATGTGCAAAACATTGATGTCGTTGTTTGAACCTGGAACACCAAAATATGAATGCCAAAACCATAAATCATTCGACATCACCGCTTCAAGTATGATGGTTGGTCTTTTGACGTCACCCCTAACATACGCCCCTCGCAACTCTCTTGGACAACTTCTCCACTCGATATATGTACAATCGATGCTACCGATCATCCCTGGAAAATGCTATCTAGCCTCATGTGCGGCATAAATACATGAGATGTCGTGTCTCGCCGGTTTACGTGAAAACTCTTTACCATACAATTTAATGACCACGTTACAAAAAAATTGCAGACATTCACGTGAAGTTCTGTCCGACATAGATAAGTATTCATCAAATTGATCGGGAGGGTTACCTGTCGCTAGTTGGCGAATGGCGGACGTGCATTTTTGTATCGGCGTGAAACTTTGTTTGCCCCTCGCGTCGTAACGTTCTTGAAACCATTCTTCAGTTGCTTCGATGTCTCCAACAATCTTTAAAAATAATTCTTTTGGTAAACGAAACCGATCTCTAAACGTTTCGGCATTGTAGACCGGATTCTCCACAAAATAATCGTTCATTAACACTTCGTTGGCATTTTCACGATCACGATCCACCATTTTCTTCTTTGGGTGGCTCGAACTTGCTTCAAGTTCATTATACATCGACTCGAAAAATTCAACCGTCTCATTGTCGGAAGACGATTGGCTATCGCTATCGGTGTCCATCGGAAACGACAAAGATATAGGAAAAATCCATTTGTGAAATATGTAGAATGTGTGATATGTATTTTTTGTGTGTGTGAAATGAGAAGAAAGTGTGATATATATAGACTGTTAAAGTTTTTTTTAAATGGTAACATTCAACGGTCACAACCCACCACAACGTTCCAAGTTTTGAAACTTTCACGCGTGAACAAGTTGACGCGATATAAGATTGACGCGTGAAAAAAATAGGACCGCACTACAAAGAGTTCTCGCAATAGCGGCGATTTTCACATTTAATCTCTAGTCAATAAAAACCTTTTTACTAACCAAAACGAAACAAAACACCAGACTGAAATCAACAGACAAACAAAAAACCTTAAACTAAAACACCATACTTGTATTTGACTAAACAACAGTCAAACATCATGAAATCAACAATAGATCTACTCAAATTACTAACATAACAACTGAAATTACAAAGCAATTTGGAATATTCGTACCATTTTCGAAGTGGCGTCGGAGAATCAGGCGAGATGGAGGTGCTCCAGCAGAGTGAAGGCAGTGCGGCGGTGCGGCAGTGCTCCGGCAGACTCAAGGTTGTGCAACGGTGCAACAGTGGAGATGATGAGTTGTGGTGTGTGCAGATTTCATCTTGGAGGGAAAAGAGGGAAAAATGCCGCTAAACTGGTTGTGAGCCTTTTTACACATGTTTTATTCAGGGATAAACCCTACTCCTTCGATCAGTTAAGCAAACAACGGCCCTGATCAATTGCAAAGGCCGTGTCCTGGATCAAGACTTTTAGCGGCGACTTTTTAGATGTCGCCGCTAATGCTTGAATTTCTTGCAGTGCCGGCGGCTGTGTTTTGATCTTCATCACGCGTGACCTGGGCATATAACGGACCGCCCCGGGTCCCCTAAGTGACCAAATCTTCAGTAGTTATCACATTTGGATCTTTGCGTTGAGTGCTCGGGTGTAGTAGTTGATATCTCTAAGTTGGACAAATGTTAAGCTAAATTTAGGAAAAATTACAAGTTTTGTCCTTTATCTTTATACCATATTTCAGGCGGTGTCATTTTTAACGAATGTTGACAGGTTTTGTCCTTTATAGGGAATTTTGTTGCACGTATTGTCCTTTAGCCCTAACCCAGTTAGATTTTCTTGTTAAATCTGGTTACCCAAGGGTATTTTAGTCTTTTTTATTTTTCTATTCTTTTTTACTTTATTTATATATTTTACTCTTTTTTTATTAATAAACAAAATATTATTTTTGTTATATAAAACCCAATCCATAAAGATTTTTCTCAATCTCATCTCTCTTCCATCTCTGTTTACAACCCCACCACCTCCACCACACACCACTACCACCACCACCCACCCCCGCCACCACCGCCACCACACACCATCACCACCCACCCTCGCCACAACACGCCATCACCACCCCCACGTCACAGATCCACCCACACCAAACACAACCCCCTTCAAACCCTAATTTTTCCCCCAAATTCAAACCAATGCAGAACCCAATCACTCGTAGTTTCAGCAACCTTTGGAGAGTTGCATCAACAACAGCTGCAACAAGGTCCACGGTAAATCATTAATTCTGGAAGTGATAAATTTTAATTTCAATTTGATGGATGTATGTATGTGGTTAGGCCACGACTTGAAAATGTCCATTGCTTTTTTCCATCAGTTTGATTTTGACCAAAGAAAGTACACGGGGCTCATATACCCGTCTTCCTCGTCTAATTTTGCTTCTCCTCACCCCAACGATGATGCACACGTACACATATCTCTAGGGTTTTTGTTTTTGTAATAAATTATTTTATTTGGGTGTCTCCTCACCTCATATAATTAAGATGCTTCCTTTGACCAACATCAACCAAAAAGTTGGAAATTAAACCACGGGGATGATGACAGATGGTGGCCACGGCTAAGTTATCCAGCTCATCATCTTCTGTGACATCATCAGAAGGATATTACGGACTCTAGCAAGTGTGATGGCGGGGGTGGGTGACGGTGGTGGGGTTGGATCTGTGACGTGGTGTTGGTGGTGTGTGGTGGTGGAGGTGGAGGTGGAGGTGGTGGGGTTGTAAACAGAGATTGAAGAGAGATGAGATTGAGAAAAATCTTTATGGATTGGTTTTATATAACAAAAATAATATTTTGTTTATTAATAAAAAGAGTAAAATATATACATCTATCAGTATTTACAAAAATTGTCCTTTATATGTATAAAGACTAAACCACGCTCATGTGACTTGCATGTGACCAAATTTAACAAAAAAATCTAACTGGGTTAAGGCTAAAGGACAATACGTGCACCAAAATTCCCTATAAAGGGCAAAACCTGTCAACATTCGTTAAAAAGGACACCGCCTGAAATATGGTATAAAGATAAAGGACAAAACTTGTAATTTTTCCCTAAATTTATTCATTCATCTCCTACGTCTTATAGGTTATTTCTAATATTACAAAATGAATCTTTTTTACCGTTATCTTGTACTTGCCACCATCATAAAAGTGCTTTTTCCGCATCTGAGATGCGAACCGGTTACACTAGTTTTACAATATTATTAACAAACTTCCTTTTACAAATAGTTTCACACAATACACAACAGCAATGAAGGTTAATTAGAGTTTATTAACAATCCTTTTAGTTTATCCAGCAACAGTTGTGGTACATGAAAAGAACAATTTTAAGGCAGATAAGACGCAACAAGAACAGAAGGTAACCAAAATTAAACATGAACTCGCACATCCAAGTGCTGAAACGTCGTCGAATTGAAGGGGGATTGAACTTCTGCTCTGAACCAAAAATTTTCCCAGAAGCAACCACCGGAAGTAACTGCACTGCACTGAGTTAGAGAGGTTTCAAATGCATGTTGGTGGTATTTTTTGAATCCCTTGCCGATGTAATTCTCCCATCACACTATCAAGCGCTGGTGGTTTTAGTCCAAGTGGAAGAGGCTGCCATGGCTTTGATAATATGTCTCCAATTGCTGCATCAATGCTCTCCTTGGTCTGCATCACAAATTGGAACAACAATTAAAACAACTAGTCTTTTCCTAGAATTTTAAATCATATTCACACACACACATGTATGTATGTATGTATGTATGTATGTATGTATGTATGTATGTATGTATGTATGTATGTATGTATGTATGTATGTATGTATGTATGGACCTTATTTATTTGGATCTAATAATAGATATTTATTTTAGGCTACATGAGTCTTTTAGTCATATTAGAACACATCCTGCTGCATGTGTTATTTGTTGGAACTTACTGGCAGTCCTCTCATTTTCAATCTTTATTGTCCTTTACAAAAAAACTAACAATCACATTTATTTCAATTTTTATTTTTGGTCACTAGAATTTTAAAATAAGTAATAAAAATCAGAATTTGCAAAAAGTTTCATTATATTCCCTTACAATAAAATTATCGGTAGTTGATTGTCAAACTTTTTTTTTTTTGCTAAAACTTGGTTTTAAATTATCTGAAATAAAAGATCACTGGTTATATTCCCTTACAATAAAATCTTGCAGAGTAAATTGGTATTTACCGGATGTAGGTCCAATGGTGGTCGGGGGCAGGATTGTCCGGTGGAAGGAGCGGTGACACCTATGCCGGAGTCTATTTTGTACATGGCATGAGGTGGTGGGATACCAGGGACCGCTACATGCGGAATTGGAAATCTCTGAAGATATATGATTCAAAACCAAATGAAAACTATTTTTTCCTACAAAAATTACCTAACATAAATTAAGAATAATCATAAGGTTACCGTTTGTGGTAAAATTTGTGAGAAGTATGGTGCCTGCACAAACGAAAATACATGTTAAACAAAAGGACACAAAGTAAAACTAACTCTAGTGGCAGATCTAGAAACTTTTGTAAGGATGACTGGCACCCCGTAGCCCATCATTGCTTGTACATAAAAAAGTTAATTTTTATGGGCTTACGGGCCTGGGCATCCCATCGTAAAAGGTTGGATCCGCCCTGGCGCCATAAAGAGAGACATAAATTTCGGAAAAAAAGTTACTCGTTGGTGATGAGTGTGCCAAGGTGGTGGAGGAGAGGTTGATGGTGGCCAGACATGTGGTGATGGTGGCCAGACATGTGGTGATGGTGGTGGTGGTGGTGGTGATGGTGAGTGGGCTATATGCTTTGGCCATACAGGCATCAAAGGTCGATCCACGGAGGGGTGACCCCATACATGTAAGGGTCTATAATGAGAAACTGATGTCATTGAAGGGAAGCCCAAGCTTGGTGGTGGTGCAACCCAAGGTCCCATGTGCCTCTTGCCACATGCGCCACTACCACCTCCGACTGACTTGGTGGCGGTGCCACCATACATTTGACGCCTGTGGCTCCAACTTGCTGCCTCTGCTTCCCTCGCAAGAAGATGTTTTCGATGTGATCTATATTTCTGCATAACATTACATATGTATTGGATGTTAGATATACTTATTTATATATGTTTCTAGCCATTACTATGATAGTAAAGAACGTTAAGAAAACAAAACCCCTCCATGCCCATAATTCACGATCTCAAAACTCTATTTTGTGAAAGCCACAATATATATATATATATAGGGGATGGATCATGAGAAAACTAGTTTAAATGAGAAAACCAAAAAACTAACAAAAAAGGCTAAAAAAAAATCTAAAAAATACCAAATTTTTTTTTTTACAATTTTTTTTTGAAAAATCGCTACTTTTTATGTATGGAAAAAAAAATTTCAAAAAAAAAAAAAAATTTCAAAAAAAAAAAAAAAAATTTTTTTTTTTTTTTTTTGAAAATTTTTTTTTAAAATTTTTTTTCCATATATAAAAAGTAGCGATTTTTCTAAAAAAAATTGTAAAAAAAAAAAAAAAAATTTTGGTATGTTTTTAGGTTTTTTTTAGGCTTTTTTGGTTAGTTTTTTGTACATAAAGCTTAACCCACCCCCCACCGACACCCCCCAAAAACCTAAACCCCCCACCCCCACCCCCCAAAAACCTAAATTCACCCTCCCACCAAAAGCCTAACCCCCCACCCCCCAAAAACCTAAACCCCCCCCACCCCCCAAAAACCTAAATTCACCCTCCCACCAAAAGCCTAACCCCCCCCCACCCCCCAAAAACCTAAACCCCCCACCCCCACCCTCCCAAAAACCTAAAACTAAACCCTAAAAATAAACTCGAAAAAAACCTAAACCCCCCACCCCCACCCCCACCCCCCAAAAACCTAAACCCCCCTCCCCCCACACCCAAAAACCTAATCCTAATCCTAAACCTCCAAAAAAACTAACCCTAAAAGCTAAACTATACTCAAAAAGCTAATTTTAAGCATGTAATGCAATTGTAGTACATGTTATATTGCACATGTGCATTACTATAATAATAGTGTTGAAAACAAGACGACACCATAAATCTTTTTTTATGTCATAAAAAATATGCTCGAATATACTTGAATGAAAGATACAAAAATTTGTGATCTAATGGTGCCATTTTTGTTTTAAAATGACATCGTATGGAGAAATGGGAAATGTTTGAAAATTTATATATTTTTTTTTTCCAATTTTACCCCTCCTTCATTAACCTTCATTAAAAGGCTCCCCCCTCATTTTTAGTGTTTTTTTGGTTAGTTTTTTGGTTTTCTCATTTATATCTAGTTTTCTCATGATCCTCTCCCTATATATATATATATATAGGGTAAGGTTCATGCGAGAACCACCTTTATTGCGAGAACCGCGAGAACCAATGTGAACACAACCTAAAATAGCTAAAAAAACCTAAAAAAACCTAACCCCCCCTCCAAGTTAAATGCTAAAAACTAAACCCCCCAAAAAACCTAAAAAAAACCTAACCCCCCCCCCCCCACCCCAAAAACCTAAACCCCCCTCCCCCACCCCCCAAAAACCTAAACCCCCCCCCCCCCCCCCAGCTAAAAAGCTAAAAACTAAACCCCCAAAAAACCTAAAAAAATAAAAAAAAATCTAAAAAAATAAAAAAAAAATCTAAAATATTTTTTTTGATTTTTTTAATATTTTTTATGTTAAAGTCGCTACTTTTCGCATCAAAAAAAAAAAATTTTTTTTTTGGATGCGAAAAGTAGCGATTTTGTTATAAAAAATATTAAAAAAAAAATTGTGTGATTTTTAGCTATTTTTAGGCATTTTTGGTTGCGTTCACATTGGTTCTCGCGGTTCTCGCAATAAAAAGGTGGTTCCTAACGGATCTTTGCCCTATATATATATATATATATATAATGTAAGTATCTATAGAAAACCCACTTTAATTTAGAAAACCCGGGAAACTCTAACCTCCCGATGTTTTAAAAAAAATATATATATACACATGTTATATACATGTTTTTAAGGTATTTGGGCCAAAAAAATCAAAAAAGCGCCGAGTAGATATTTAAAAAAAAAATAAACAAGTTTTGGTCTAACACGTGTTACAAATATGTCAGATGAATGTAACACGTGTTAGACCAAAACTTGTTTATTTTTTTTTAAAATATCTACTCGGCGCTTTTTTGATTTTTTTGGCCCAAATACCTTAAAAACATGTATATAACATGTGTATATTTTTTTTTTTAAAACATCGGGAGGTTAGAGTTTCCCGGGTTTTCTAAATTAAAGTGGGCTTTCTATAGATCATTCCCATATATATATATATATATATATATATATATATGATTAGGTTCAAGAGTGAACACTAGTGTAACTTTCAAACTGAGTGAACTAATCCTGGCCATACACGTGTGTAGATCAATGGCTATATATATATATATATATATATATAGGTAAAGAGTACTGTACAATATTGCTTATCGTACATTACGTACGCTTCAGTCTCAGCCGTCAGATCATCTTCCCGCATTTTAAAATCGCATGTTTTTTTATAACAATTTCGCATGTGATATTTTTTTATGAATTCGCATGTTTTTTTTTGTACCAATTTCGCATGTGATAATTTTGATGAAATAGCATGTTGTTTTTTTATAACAATTTCGCATGTGATAATTTTTGATGAATTCGCATGTTGTTTTTTGTACCAATTTCGCATGTGATAATTTTGATGAAATCGCATGTTAAAAAACCAACATACGAAATTGTTACAAAAAAACAACATGCGAATTCCATGCGGGAAGATGATCTGACGGCTGAGATTTTAGCGTACGTAAGGTACGATAAGGGCATTTGTACGTTAACCTAACCCTATATATATATATATACGGTTAGGTTACCGTAAAATCTAAACTATAAACTCTAAAAACTAAACCCTAAAGGCTAAACCTAAAGCTAAACCCTAAAGCTAAACCATAAACCCTAAAGCTAAACCCTATAGCTAAACCCTAAAGTTAAACCCTAAAAGCCAAACCCTAATATATTTATGGTTTAGGGGTTATGATTTAGGGTTTAGGGTTAAGAGATCCTAGTTAGGGTTCGACGAGCCGGTTCCAACGCCGCTGGAATGAGTCCAATCGGAGTTCGTTTGAGTCGGTTCCCCACAGTTCCCCATTTTTTTAGTGTTCCTCAATGAAACTCACACTATATATATATAAAGAAAAACGTTTTTTTTTCGAGTAACAGTTATGGATGCACATATGCATATGTATTATTTCTTGGACAAATTCCATAATATATTACTAGTAGTAGAAAAATGCACTTTCATTTAAACTACCATATGTAAAAAACACTACTTTTTACATTATCAATATTAGAAATGCACATGTCCATCTATATGTATCAACATGAAATAAGGTGTTTTGTTACAAAAAGTTTGTGATTTTAAATGATGAAGTAGGTCCATATACATGTGTTTTGGTTAGTTATATCTAGTGGTTGATGGTTTAATTATATTTGTCACTTTATGATATAATATGTTGTTTGGATGGTATAATGAGTATTGATGCACATATAATAAAGTGAAATATTGGTAATAATATTGTATTATAGATGATAAAAAGCAATGGTATTGTATTACGGATGGTAGGAGGTAATGGTAGTGTAGTATGGATGGTATGATTGATGAAAGGGAATGTGTATTCAAAGTGGAGTACTAAAACACGTTATAACATGTTCATATATATAGATGCACATGTACATTTGTAGTGTTGTTAATGTTATAAAAAGTTCATACATATAGATCCACATGTGTATTTCTATTATTGTTAATGTAAAAACTAGTGTTTTATGAATGGTAGTGTAAATGAAAGTGCAATTATCTGATATTTGTAATGAATTATGGAATTTGTCAAAGAAACGATACAAATGCACATGTGCATGGATAACTGTTACTCGAATTTTTTTTTTTGAAATTTTTTTTTTTTATTATTGATGAAATATAGCGATTTTTCCAAAAAAATAGGCAAGGTGTTTTTTAGATTTTTTAGGTATTTTTTGGGTGTGTTCACATTGGTTCTCGCGGTTCTCGCAATAAAGGGTGGTTCCTAACGGATCCTTCTCATATATATATATATAGGGTAAGGTTCATGCGAGAACCACCCTTATTGCGAGAACCAATGTGAACACAACCTAAAATAGCTAAAAAAACCTAAAAAAAAACCTAACCCCCACCCCTCCCCCCCCCCCCCCCCCAAAACCTAAACCCCCCCTCCCCCACCCCCCAAAAACCTAAACCCCCCACCCCCCCCCCCCCCCTCTCAAAGCTAAAATGCTAAAAACTAAACCCTAAAAAATCTAAAAAAAATCTAAATTTTTTTTTTAATATTTTTTATGTTAAAATCGCTACTTTTCGAACCCCAATTTTTTTTTTTTTTTTTTGCTTCGAAAACTAGCGATTTTTTTATAAAAAATATTAAAAAAAAAAAAATTGTGTGATTTTTAGCTATTTTTAGGCATTTTTTGTTGCGTTCACATTGGTTCTCGCGGTTCTCGCAATAAGAGGTGGTTCCTAACGGATCTTTGTCCTATATATATATATATATATATAGAGGATTAGGTTCAAGGGTGAACACTAGTGTAGCTTGCGAACTGAGTAAACTAATTCTAGCCATATACGTGTGTAGATCAATGGTCAGGATTTTATGTTGAAATACACTAGTGTATTTTACGATTTGATGATGAGATCCTGGCCATACACGTGTGTAGATCAATGGCCAGGATTTGTTCACTCTGTTCGCAAATACACTAATGTTCACTCTAGAACTCCACCCTATATATATATATATATATTATCACAGAAAGTAGTATGAGAATATAAGTATTATACTAAATTATTGATAGACATTTACTTTTTTTGAAATTGAACTTCTATGATTCTATCAGCTTGATAAAAGTAAAAGAAAACAAACAAAATAACGACTGCTACATCTCTTTCGATGTTTTTTTTTTTTGGGATCAATAAAGTTGTCTTTTTAGAGTACAAACTACTTTAGATTGAAATCATTTGCCTGCGAGAAAAGTTTGCATGTGAAGACTTTTAACAATAATTTGATTCCTCCCAAGTGACATAGTGTGGTGATAACGTCTCCTAATCTTAGAGGTTGAGTGTTCAAATCATACCTAAAGGTGCGGATATAAAAGTATTTTGGAGTTTAGTTTGCCTTTAAAAAAAATAAAAAGAGAGCAATTTGATTCTTTATATTTCTAACCGAAATATTTACTAAGTGTACAAAATATACCTTTAAAGATTGAAAAAAATCAACGTTTATCCAAAGAAAATAGAGCTTATTAAAAGCAAATGTGCCAAGATATGTTAAACTTTTGGGAGTAAATAAGGGCCAATAAATATCAAATGTATGAGATATGGTGATACCGTAATAAATATATTTAACTGTAAGATAACTCGATATAGTTTTATTTTTCTTTATCTGTATATTAAAAAGTTCACAATGAAATGACTTCATTAAAATCTGACATGGAAATTTGTTTTAGTTAAAGTGAAAGCAAACATATTTGATGTTGGATAAACTACAAAGGTAAAAATTACATGCTAATTACAATATATACTTTTAGGTATACTGTTCCACAAATTAACTTACATAGAGCATTTGTAAAATCCATTCAGATATTAGTTTTATTGGAAAAAAAAAAAACAATAATCTTTTGGCAACATCAATCTGTATGATTGACTGATGTGTTTGATAATTTGTCAAAATTTATGAAAGAAAACTAATTTCATCCGTATGATTTTAGAACACATACACGTGGTAGTTCATACATCATATGTAATGCTATGCAATTCAAAAAACAGTTAATTAAAGCTAGTACAATAATGCTGTATCTTTTGTTACCTAATTGGACAGTACATAATTCTCTAATAATATAATTTAATTACAGCACAAGAAAGTAATCTTTCTAAATGAAAGTTGTAATTGATGAAAGAAATAAGTGATTATCATATGAGTAATGTTAAAGTCAGATTGAGAGGATTTTTAAAGGTGTGTTAATTACAAGCAATGTCCTAAAGTTATGAAAATCTATAAACTTATGTACACTCAAATAATATAAAAATGCAGGTTTGATTCATATAAATATATATATATATATATATATATATATATATATACCTGAAGATGGCTAGCAATGTTATGGCGGGTAAGACATCCAATACCCATAATCTCAAGAATTCTTGAAGGGACTGCCTTATCCACCCCCAACTGCTCCACCGCCTGCACGAATCTCCGATGCAGCTCCGGAGTCCAGTCCACCTAGGACATCAAAACTTACATTTTTAGATCAAAGAATGCAACTAAAACATTTGATTTTAGAGATGTGTTCAGTATGCTTATTGGCATCTGTCAATTGATCCATTTTTGGTCAAAAAAGGCTGCGGTTATGACTAATAATGTTTCCTTCAGATGACACCCGTGAAGGGTTTGCCACCCGTGAACTTATAGATAAAACTTCCAATATGTTTTGTGGTCTTCATAAGTTCTATAAGAATTTAGAATGCGATCATATATTGCATAGATTAGTGTTTTCTTCAATGCTACTTTTGCTAACCTCAAGATTTCCTGTCAACATAGTACCGTTTCCTTAAAACCCTAATTTGTATTCTTAAAAACATCATGTATAACAAAGAAAAAATAATAACAAATCCGTAACTAGTATAATCCCACTTATATCAACCTACTCACACGGTATAGGATGAGGGCAAACTTTTTCTCAATCTAAAAAGATACTGCTTTCTAAGACCCAACTAGAGAAAAGATAAAGAAAGAAAAGGAAAAAAAAAAAAAAAAAAAAAAAACAAGAAACCCTAATTGATCTTGTTATCCTAGTTTTGCTTTACCTTAACTTTTCTCTTCCCTTGAGATGAATTCTTAGATTTATCCGACAAAGATTTCATTCCTCTAACATTGGTTTCCTTTTGTTTAGGAGCCAGATTTGTAGCCGGAGCTTCTTTACTTGCTGTCAAATCTTCATCTTTCTTATCGCTAGAGAACGATGTCAAACTGTTGTTATTAAACTCACAAGGTTCTTCTCCACCACTAAGCGTGAATTCTCTGGTAAGTAGCTCCGGGTCCATTTCCAAATCCGGCAACATATCTTGATCATCCATCCCCACAAACAAATCATCAAAATCAATACTTTCAAGCAAATTATCATCCGAGAAATCCGGGAACTCATTACCGACCGAAAACCCAACCGAATGATCACATCCCTGATCTCTTCCATCTCTACCGGTGTTGGTTCCTAGTGGTGACACAATAGCTAACATTACCACACTGGTAAAGTGATGAAAGTACTGTGTATGCTATAAAAGAAACAGGCTATCCAATATGGTGGTGTAATACACTAATACTTGACTAAAGGAAGATATTTTGCATTAAAGATTGATACTTTCCGGCGAGATTTCAGGGGAAGGGATGAATAAAGGGGAGAATATGAAGCTCCGATGGGACACAGAAGAGACAATATGTAATAAATAATTGGATTGCAATGCGTCTTGCAGTGTGAGAGGGTGGTGAGGATGGATCTCCACCACAATAAGTTTGAGTTGAATCAGTGACGAGGGGTCTCCTTTGTTTGTACTTTTGCTTATGTTTTTGTATTTTTTTGTTCTTATTATATCATATCTTTGGAGAGGCTTTTTGTAATTTTGTATGTGTAGTGGAGAATGTGTGATATGTGGGTGAGGTTTTTTTGCGGAGCTACAAGAAATGTTTATGTTTATGTTTATTCACAAATGGTGCACTCGTGAGTATTATTAATATTTTATGATAATTCTATGGCGAGAGTGATAGGAGCAACAAGGAAATATAAAGGGATTGCCCTAATAACTTTTTTAACATATCTTATATTATATTATTTTATTTTTCAGATTTCAGACATCTAGAACACTATCAAGTGAAAAAAAAAATTATGGTCGACATGAAAGAGAGATGAAGAAGGGAAGACAGGCAACACTGACACAACGAGGATTGAGGAAGAGTAAAATAATATTTCACGGGCGTGAGAGGAGAGGAGAGAGGGAGGACCGGCTATGAGCCTTCTAACGTGGTGGAGAGACACTACAAGAAAACAGTGTAATAGAGGCGACAAATGTCACCGCTATTAATATAGATTTGTGCCGCTAAAGGTTTTAGCGGCGACAAGTCGCCACTATTATAGCGCCGCTGTTTCTTGGGGCTAATGACCCAGTTGTCGCCGCTATTGGTGGTAGACCTTTAGCGGCGACATGTGACAACTGGCATGAAACCGGTAATTTTCGTACTATTTTAATAATTATTTATTTCATACATTTATGTGTTTACACCTCAACAATATATGCTTACATGTTATGCATTTGAAATCATGCATGTTTCATACTTTATTTTTCACAATTATATAATACTTTAAGCGTTGCATCAAAACAATTAACTAAACTCACCGGTTAGACAAGCTGTGTCAGCACAGCTTTAGTATTCAGTTAAACAATAGATTTAGTACTTAGATGTAGGTCCAACATAAAAAAAAACATTAAAACCCAAGTGGGTGAACGAAAGTTTACATTAACACTTTCCGGAAGCTAAAATAAGCACTAATAACTGTCCGGAACACACTTTAAATACAGAATTTAGCGAAATTCAGCACATTAACTTTAAAATAACATGCAGAATTAATGATTAAGTATCCAAAATAACTTGTAAAGTGTCGGGAATGAAACTTTTCACAAAAGGTACTTCATACCTTGTAAAATTCATTATTTAGCACTTTAACGAACCGACAACCGAATGATTTGCTGGACACTACCCTATACACCAAAAATAGACTAGAAACATAGTTTTGATGTTTTAAAGCTAGTTATGGTGATCAAACACCTTAAAAATCATAAAAACACTTAACCACACATAACACTTCATTAAACCCACTAACTTACCTTCTAGCCCCTAAATTTCCAAAAACTAACACTTTACCCCCCCCCCCCCTTAGTCTAGGCCGACCCCATATGGCCCCATCTCTTTCTCCTTTGACCAATGATCATGCTTAGTCAAAGTGGCCAACATAGGAACCCATGGTTAATGTGATGTTGGAGAATTATAAGTAAAGACCTAAGGTTGTTAAACCTTATCATAACCCATTCAAAATTTTCATCTTCTTCTCTCCCTCTCCTCTCGTACTCTCGGCCTCAAGAACACACACACATCCATATTTTTCAATCATTTTCAACAAGATCCAAGGCTATACAAAGGTGTATGGAGATGATCTAAGTGAGTACCTAGTTCCCCTCTTTTATGTTTTGCTAAATGTTTTGGGGTGACTCATATGTGCTAAACCGATTTCAAGTTTTCAAAACAAAGTCTATGGTTTATATAAAACAAGGTGATTTCAATAATGTGAACGAACTTGTTGGTGCGTTAATTCATAACACGAATGACATTCATTAGCTTTGGCCAAGCCGACCAGTAGTATGTTATGGTAACATAGGACTGACAATCCCGTTACTAGACTATTCACTGGATTTGGTGGGTAGTTTAGGGAACGAAAGAATCTGTTATTTTAACAAACCCTTTGGTGTTTTGTTAGTCGAATTAAAGATATCCCTTGGGTGGTATAGTCGAGTCACACGTTTGAATGTATTCAAATAGAACGACCAAAATTTTTCACAATTAAAACACGGAAGATTGACGATTGGTTTATAACATGGACGAATGACGATTTAGTTTATAACAAGGACGAATGACAAATGGTTTATAACAAAGACGATTTTGGACGACTGGTTTATGGTAAGTGATTAGATAACGAGATGAGTGTAATGTGATAAAAGCATGGTGGATACAACGCTGGTATTTCCTATATATAAGTGCTTTTATCATATTACATGCCGAGGCGTTATCTAGATCACTTGGACAAATGTTTTCAAACGATGACACGCAAAGATGTTAATTAATGATATAAACCATGCGAAGTTTTCTTACAAGATGATTTACTACTTGGTTTTACAAAAACAAATGTTTTAGTAAAGATTCATGCCAACGGAGTTTTCCATAAACTTTAACCAACATATTTAGTTGGTTAATTATATTGCAATACCAAACACTTTTTGATACAAGGTTTTCACTTATCGACTCTAGTAGTCGTACGAGGTATTGCAATATGTATATAAGCCATGAATTTGACACACTCATAAAACCTATGTACTCGCCAACCTTTTATGCTGACTCTCTTTTCACATATGTTTCAGGAGCTGTTGTTTGATGATATGATGCATAACATAGGATGGATGCGGGCTTTAGTGACTTAAAATCTGAAAGACAATATGTTTAAACTTGTTTCTTTTTACTCTAAGACAATGTAAATCACTTATTAATCAATAAAACGAAACTTCAATTACCATGTGTTGTGAAACAATTTATTCTGTGACGTGACTCCCCGACGTTTTCACCGCGGTTTGTTGTTTTACGCGGTCAGGGTGTTACACAAGGAACTACTAGTTCCTTCAAAATAAATTGAACCCACAAAAGTTTCTACTCAAGTAGATAATGACACCTATAAAAAGGGTCATTACTTCACCTATCAAAGAACCAAAAGAAGGTCTAAATTCATTGTTGAAGAAGACAATGATGACAAACTAACTTCTTCAATTATGAAAACATCTCACATAAGAACTGCTTCATCCATAAGCTAGTAAAGGTTAAAAGGGTAAGAAATGTTGATGAATCCATCAAGATGCATGAAGAAAAGGCAAAGGCTATGGCTGAAAAACTAACATAGGAAAATATGAGGTAGAAGTTGTGAGAATACTGGAAAGAGAACTAAGAAAGTTAACTAGTTTGGAAAAGAATTTCTATGACAAATATCAAGAACTATCAAACGTTTTAGTTCAAGACCCAAAGTTTCGGAAAAGTATCAGGAGTGATTTCCCAAACTTCATTTTAGCCACTCCTATGTATGAATTCAAGATATCACTGTTTAACCTTGGATGTAGTTCAGGAAGTAATCATTAGACTTCCAAAGATGAATGAAGATCCTACACTAACACCTACACCTCCAGATTGGAACTGCCAGAAGGAATATTGTACCAACAAACAAGTTGATAAAGTCGAAAATGATGAGAACGGATTTGATAAATGCTAAATTTGATTCAAGCAAAGAAATAAGTAGATGGCCAGAACACAAACTTGTAGAAAATTGCAAGAAATTGGAGGATTTAGAAAAGGGTCTCCTAGAAAAGTGCCACCTCCTATTGACATTTCCTTAATCAAGGTTCCAATTCAAACTGCTGCGAAATAACGCACAATTGCTACAACCAAAGAAAGAATATAAAAAGTTGGAAGAGGTTAGATGGGAAGCCTCAGCAAAGAACCTGACCTCAAACAAGTTGTTGATGATGAAAAATTCATTTTTAGTGAAATAGGCAGTGGTCTTGAGGCTGATGCAATTCATCATACTTCTTCTACCATGAAACCTTCAAGATCATATTCCCCAAATCTTTCATCAACTGCCATGGTTGCTAGAAATGACTCATAAAGACCAAGAATTATGCAATGGGTAGTAACAAAACTACATCAACAATAATAGTTGAATGGTCAGAGAGTTAAAATGTTTGCTTGTCGGAGTGAACTACTTGGGCAAGGAATGGATGATTAGAAGGATTTGCTTGAACTTCTCTTTATAAGGTATTATGATGAAACTTTGGCTTTGAACGTTGAATTACATTTCAAAGGACAAATTAGATACACAATGCTAAGAAAATAAAGTAATGGTTAAAAAGAATAATTGGTTTTGGCATCATCAGCTTAGGGTGAGATTGTTAAACCTGTAAAGAACTGATACGTTAAAAGACCAAAAAAATTATCCAAAACCAATTGTCCTTCACAAGAAATAAAGATTTGAATAAAAGGCGTTACAATTTGTTTTCTCTAATGAAACGAATGATAAAGATAATGAAAGTGTTGGTCAAAGTTGTCATTACAAAAGAATAAAGAACTACTGCCAAGATAAGAAGAATTGTTACTGAGACAAAGCAACTGTTGGTTCTACAAACATTAGTTATTGTTCTATCGGTTGTTATAATGATCTAGGCAATTGTTTAATCTAACTGTAGTATGTGTAAGATTAATAGTTTTTTCTATAACAATTGGGAATCATTAACTTATTTTGGTTTTTAGATGTCGCTTTCTAGGTGATGCCATCATAAGTCATAAGTGTACTGTACATACTGAAATAGATCATGAGTCTGTCATGATCCATTGTCTATCATTCTTCTGTATTTTAAGTGCAATACAATTGTGAGATCTTGTAGTGAGGAGGCAATTTATTTGATTGATTACTATCTTTGTTGCAATTAATAATGATTAATCATGAGTTATAATTGCTTTGTTAATCAAAACACGCCCTTAGATCCCAACATACACGTCATTATTTGATAATCTAATTATCCAATTTAAAACTATCGTTTGTAGATTTTTACGTCATTTTTTTCTAAGATTTGGTACTAGGATGCATTCACAACCTTATAAAGGGAAGATTCTCATTGAACTACGGTTCAATTATAGAGTTCTAATATTTAGCTTCTTTTCAACAAGATGCAGTAATGGGCTTGAAGCCACTATGTTATAAGATATGTAACAGTTTCCATATAGATCATATTTTAGTGTGTTTTGCAGTTTTGTGGTTTGTAATTTGAAATTCCGCGGTTTGTAGTTTGAGATTCCATGGTTTCTAGTTTGATATTTAGTGATTTGTAACTTATAATTGGAGAACTAATAATCATATTTTAGGACTTGTAGAAAAAAAAATTAATGAAAAAGATAATTATCATTGCGGCGTCTGTCAGTAAACATAACCAATCGGAGAGATGTCAATCGATAACAAGTCAAATTATGGTCAGAGAACTAAAAATATTGGCCCCAATACATAGAGTCATTGGTGATCCATTGGAAAAGTGTTTATTGGTGATTCGTCGGAGACTTCTGTGACTGATCCATCAGAAAAATTATAACCCACGACTAATATACTGACAGAGCTCAACCGATGGATTCATGTTGGTGATGGATTTCATTAACAGTTAACAAATCGTTCTCATGCCACTCCTCAAATCCTTCTCGTTACCAGCATACAGTTAACTGATTGGTTATGTTTACCGACAGACGCCATATTGGTAATTATCTTTTTCATTAATTTTTTCTACAAATCTTGAAATATGATTAAATGTTCTCGAATTACACATCTAATGGGTTTGAATCAATTATGTTAGTAGATATGTAAAATTACCATATAGATCATGTGTTAATGTGTTTGTAGTTTTGTGGTTTATCATTTGAAATTCCGTTATTTATAATTTGAAATCCCGTGGTTCGTAGTTTGAGATTTCATGGTTTTTAATTTGATATTTCATGATTTGTAACTTGTAATTCAAGAACTTTTAATCATATTTCAAGTTTTGAAGAAAAAAATTAACAAAAAAGGTAATTACCAATGTGGCGTCTGTCAGAATTTGTTGGTAACGAGTCAAAATATTGTCAAGGAACTAAAATATTGGTTGTAGTATATAGAGGCATTAGTGATCCGTCAGAAAAGTGTTTATTGATGATTCGTCAGAAACTTCTATGCTGATCCATGAGAAATAGTATTACCCACGACCAGTATGCTAACATAGGATTCATGTTGGCGATGCCTTTCATTGATGATTAACAAATCCTTCTCATGCCACTCAATTTTTAACCAAGAGTTTGCCTTCGTTTTTATTTTTATTTTTATTTTTAAATTTATTAGGTTGTTTAACTCTCTAGCCTATTCATATCACCAAACGAATCGGATTGGTTTTTAATCAAAAGTGGGAGAACATTTAAAACTTAATTAGTAAATAGTTTTTTTCTTTGAGTAAACTGTGATTTGGTCCCTATGGTTTGGTCACTTTTGCCACTTTAGTCCAAATTTGAAACCTTTTGCATCTGGGTCGTTGTGGTTTCACTTTTATTGCCATTTTGGTCCAAAAATGAAGTCAGCTCAGATTTCTCCAAAAACAATCCTGATTTTTGTCCTTTTCCTCAGGGGTAAATTGGTCATTTTTTTAATTTTTATTTTATTTAAAGAACTCTGCACTCTCTCACTCTCTAAACACCCCTTGTCTTTCTCTCAAATTAGCAGAGATCATCCCAAACAGCCCTGCCTACCGACGAACCTCC
Organism: Helianthus tuberosus; assembly: GCA_030545235.1. Lineage (NCBI taxonomy): Eukaryota > Viridiplantae > Streptophyta > Magnoliopsida > Asterales > Asteraceae > Helianthus > Helianthus tuberosus. Next base: position 109,735,595 of record CM060377.1, read on the forward strand.
ACACCACGACCACCCTCCTCCTCCCTCTCACTCTCGTCTTCTCCGACGAGGTTCTCCGACAACATCACACCTTCACCTCCACCTTCACACTTAGCAAATCGGAGAGAGAGAGAGAGAGAGAGAGAGAGAGAGAGAGAGAGTTAGTGAGAGAGAGACGAGGAATTCCGGCGACTAGAAACATTTTTCTTTTTTATTTCCGGCACCCCTTTTGTTCCAGTGATGTCGTTTTTCCGATGTTGATGACCATGATGATACGATGTTGATGATGATGATCTTGACGGTGGTGATGGCCGATGGGGGCGGAGGCAGTCGGAGGAGAGAAGACATCAAGTTTTCATGTGTTCTGTTTAAATTTTTAGGGTCTTGTGTAATTATGTTTGTATAGGTTTAATCGTAGCATGATCATTGATATTTTGGTTAAGTTTGAAGGCTGAATTGCAAATATAATTTCAATTGACAATGACTTCATGAATTGTTTATTGTATGCGATTAGGTTTTCGCTTGTTGTGTTTGAATTGTTAGGGTTTTGTGTTTGTATAGGTTTAATTATGGCTTGATTGTTGTTAATTTTGATGGTTCAGTTTATGAAATCAGGGTGAAGAGGAGTTTCGGGGGTGGAGATAGATGGTGGCGGTGGTGTAGATTGATGGTGGTGGAGGTGGAGATGGATGGTGGTTGTTTTGTTATGCAGAAGAGATCTGAAGGGGTATGGTCCCAAAAAGCCGCGCAAACCTTCGTCAACGTTGCGCGCGGGACCATACTCCTTATTCAACAATTATCTTATTTGCCAACCTAGCGCGACATACAGCACATCTCATTAAACAGGCGCGGGGTCTAGACAATAAGAAACTCCAATTACAACACTTAGCATCCTGAAAGAGCACTCAGTCATCTAAACCCTGCGTGAGTTAGTTAAGCACCCAACAAGAATCGCGCAGGACAACAGCGTAAGGCTGTTTCAGATAGTACACAAGGTACAAGTGGCAGAAGAAAAGAGCCAATCAGCGTCCTTCTGGCCCTGATCAATCGTGCTCCACGATCGTCTGACATGCAGGAGACAAAAAGTACTTAAGGACGCCTACGTGGCACCAATCACAAGGCAGAGACACCTGCCCCACGATCTCCACTTACCTGCTGATGGCAGAGAGACAACAAGGCCGACAATAGCGACACGTGGCTCCACTCACAGTGCGCCAGCACCGTGGAACCTCTAGAAGCCACTAACGGTCGACACCAGTGAGACAAGGAGCATATCCGCTATGTTGTCACCTTACGGCCCAAGGCCCATCAGCCCACATCCTCTTACACTTCTCCGGCCATAAATAGAGACCTCACTTCACAGGTTAAACATTCCATTCCCTCTACTCTCACACTTAATACTTAATTCTCCCCAAAGCAGTCGCTTATTCTCACGCCGGAGCCCGGTTAAGAGGGAAACCCCCACATTCCCCTCTTAACGAGTAACGGTGTTCTGTTTTGCAGGATTAGTAGATCATTAAGAAGCTCAGAAAGCCATAAGAAGATTAACCACTATGAAAGGAACATAAACCAAACTGATTAGTCCCTTAGTTAGTTCCGTGTTTCTTCATTGGCGCCCACCGATTTTCTACAAATCACTTGCCATCTTCTTTTTCTGAGTTTTGGTTTTTTCTTCCTTCGACCATGGCTGGTCAAGGAATCATTCCTGAGTTTGTGGGTTTCGAAGCAAACTCTAACGCAGCGTTGGGGCTGGACAATCAAAACGTCCAACCCCAACACATTGAAGAAATTGGCGAAATCGAAGTAACCAACACGGGGGGTCCACGCGGGAGCATCACCCGCATCACTCAAATGGTAACCCCAGGAAACAATGGCGCTGGGCCATCAAACCCAGCTCTACCTCAGAACGTTTCGGCGCTATTAGGGCTACCAGAGGGCGAAACTCCAGCCTCTTGGTACGCCAAGAATATTGCCACCATTAACGCAGCATATCAATCTCTGATCGCACAGCAAGCGGTCTTAATGGCAGAACCGTCCTTGGTTACTCCCCAGGGACAAAGTCAGGGGGCTCGCCAGTTACCCCCACATCAAAACATCCAAGGCAGGGTAAACAGACCTCCCCCTATGCGAAGGCTAAGCGTGCAAGACACGCGCGATACAAGGGGAGAAACAGAAAGCTACTATGACTATCCGTCAAACGTACAAAGAGGCCCAGTTCATAGCCGGCTCATGCCGCGCAATATGAATAATGAATGGGAAGAAACTGACCCGAACGACCCAACTTGGGAAGACGATGAGGGTTCTTCAGTCTTCAACCGGCTGCAGAGGAATCACGAATATTATAAGCCAAGACAACACGTGGGGTATACTGAAGAGGCAGAGCAAGACTTTCGCCTCGCCTATCGACCAGCTGAAGCTGTAGAGCATTCAAAGTTCATTCAAAAGATCGTGTTGGCGCCGCTTAAAAGAGAGAAGTTACCTCCAACTGTTGGAAAGTTTAACGGACTGACTGATCCCGATGATCACGTCAGAGTTTTTACAAGCGTCGGCTGCATGGGAGGATGGAATATGCCCATGTGGTGTCATCTGTTTATCCAAACGCTTACTGGGGCTGCTCGCGCCTGGTTCGACAGCCTTCCTCCGGGAAAGATCAAGTCATGGGTGGATTTCAGAACTCAGTTTTTGAGTCACTTCAGTCAACAGAGACGTTACCAGCGCGACACAGCGGAGGTAGAGGACATTTGGCGCAGAGATAATGAGGGTTTGGAAGATTTCATCACTCGCTTCAACAAAGAGTGCTTGGAAATCGGTGGCGTAAGTGAACAACTCATGCGCTGCCACTTCAAGAAAGCCATTCACTGTGATAGTCTTATCAGAACTATCACTGGGAAAGATGGAATGCCCAAAGAATGGGATAAGCTCATGGAAGCTGCGAAAATTGTCGCGCAAACTGAAGAGTCACTCGCAAGAAACAAGAATTAGGGTACTGAAGATCGATTTTCTAAAGGGGGTCATTCGCGCGACGACAACAGACGAAACAAAGGCAAAAACCCTGGGTGGAAAGTCAACCACTCCAGCGGTTATGGCAATCGACCCCGTAACGAAGAGAGGCCGCGCTATAGAGAAGACGCGCGCAACACAATTGATAGAATCGGCTATCGAAAAGCAGTCAGGGATGATAACCGAGACAAGCACTGGACTCCGCTAATAAAAACACCAAAAGAGGTGTTGATGATGGAGAATCACGATTTCAAGGCTCCAAGGCCTATGACGAACAAGAAGGGTCAAGACCCCAACCTGTACTGCGACTTCCATAAAGATACGGGACACCTGACAGACGACTGTTACAGTTTACGTCAGGAGATCGAAAGAGCGCTAAAAAGCGGGAAGCTAAGCCACCTGGTGAAAAACGTGCGCAAAGAAACTCGACAGCTCCAACACCACGATGAGGGGAATCACAAGAAAGTCAGACGCCTAGAAACCCATATGGTCAACGGACCAAGATACAGCACAAAAGAGAAAGGCAAGCGCCCTTATGAACCCTCATGGCAAGAGCAACAGGTCATTTTCCCGGTAGTGCGCGGCGGTCCTCGCGCCACTCGACCCGTCGTCATTACCGGTATTATCGGCCATTATGAAACGGAGTACGTGTTCATTGACCCAGGAAGTATGGCTGATATCATCTATGAGCAGTGTTTTAATCAGTTTGATGAAGAGGATAAAGCGAGACTTGAGCAGTTGATTACCCACTGTCTGGATTTTGCAACGAAATGGTCTTCCCGCTAGGCCAAATCAGCTTCCCCGTCACACTCTCTGACGGGAAGCATTCAAGAACAACAAATGTAAACTTCATGGTGATGCCTGTCAAATCAAGGCATGATGTGTTGATTGGGAGAGAAACCCAGGGCGAATTGAACATGGTAACCTCCACGCCCACTCAGCGATAGGGTTTCTAACCAAGACAGGGGTGGCGATTATCTATGCCAAGAAAGAAGTAATGTCGACAGAAGAGATGGGCCCAACGAAAGCGGCGAAGGTTTCAACAACCGAGCCAGAAAAATGGGTTTTAAACTGCAAGTACCCGGAGCAAACGGTGACGATAGGCCACGCAATCTCACCAAACAATAGAACTCATCTCAAGCAGCTCCTGTTCAAGAACATGGATATCTTCGCCTGGACCCCTGCCGACATGACCGGTGTCCCGCGCGACATTACCGAACATTGTTTAAACACCTACCCCTCTGTTGAGCCGAAAGTCCAAAGGCGGCGCAGCTTAGGGGCAGACAAAACCAAGGTAATGAATGAGCAAGTATGCGAACTACTCAAAGCGGGAATCTTGCGGGAGGTCCGATATCAAAGTTGGGTTGTGAACCCCGTGATGGTAGAGAAGTCGAGTGGAGGATGGCGAATGTGTGTTGATTATACCGATCTCAACAAGGCATGCCCTAAAGATTGCTACTCTTTGCCTGAGATCGACAAAAAGATAGACTCTCTCGCGCCATACAGATGGAAATGCTTCTTGGATTGCTACAAGGGGTACCATCAAGTTCAAATGAAGCTCAAGGATGAAGACAAGACAGCTTTTCGTACTGATCTTGGGATTTTTTGCTATACAAAGATGCCATTTGGCCTCAAAAACGCTGGCGCCACATACCAGCGCCTGATGGATAAGACCTTCGCGGGAGACATCGGGAAACATATTAAGGTATACATCGATGATCTGGTGGTCAAAAGCCCCAAAGAAGGTCAAATGTTAAAAGACATCGAAAAGACTTTCAATTCATTGAGAAGCGTGAATATGAAATTGAATCCAGCCAAATGTTCTTTTGGTATGGAAGAAGGGAAATTCTTAGGCTTCATAGTCACAAATGGCGGATTTAAGGTGAATCCAGAGAAGGTCCAGGCAATAGAGCGAATGCCGTCACCACGAACAATCAAAGAAATGCAACCGTTGGCCGGCCGCCTAGCCGCGCTTAACCGTTTTCTGTCAAACCACGCCGCAAAGTCATATCCTTTTATCAGCACTTTGCGCAATTGTGTCAAGAAGCAAGAATTCAGATGGACGCCTGAAGCAGAGGCCGCCTTTCAACAAATGAAGGAGTGTTTGATCGAACTTCCTACCCTGACCGCGCCGTTCGAAAAAGAACCACTCATACTGTACTTATCTTCTTCGGATAAGGCAGTAGGGTCGGTATTACTTGTGGAGAGAAACGGAGTACAGACTCCAATTTATTACGTCAGCAGGGTGCTTACCGATCCAGAAACAAGATATTCTACAATGGAGAAATTGGTACTTGCGCTGCTACACGCCTCTCGGAGGCTGCGAAGATACTTTACAGGGCATGTGATCGCCGTACTTACCAATTTCCACATCGGCACGATATTGCAAAAGCCAGAAACATCTGGGCGGTTGGCAAAATGGGCGATCGAGCTGGGGAGGCTACAACATCTTGTACAGGCCGTGCCCCACCATTAAAGGTCAGGTTCTAGCGGACTTCATCACAGAAGTCCCAGTTGATAAAATCAAAGATTGTGAGCTTGTGGAGACTGCCGTAAAAGACACGTCGGATGAGTTATGGTTGCTGTACACCGATGGGGCCTCAAACGAGGATGGCGCAGGAGCAGGTTTGCGCCTCGTGAGCCCTGAAAGACATGAATATACGTACGCCATCAAGTTAGGTTTTAAGAATACCAACAACGAGGCAGAGTACGAAGCATTTCTGGCAGGCTTACGCCTCGCCATAAAAATGGGAGCTAAAAACCTTCAAGCGCATGTTGATTCACTTCTGATCGCCAGTCAAATCAATGGGATCTACGATGCAAAAGGCGAAGTTATGGCCTTATATTTGGAACAGGCGAAAGAGTTGCTTCAAAAATTCAAGTCCTACAAGGTAGTTCACTTCAATCGCTCTGAAAACAAACCAGCAGATGCCTTGAGCAAGCTCGCTTCAACCTCCTTTCAACATCTCGCCAAAGATGTAAGGATTGAAGTACTCAAGAATCTGTCAGTTCTGTTACACCAGGTAAACGTGATCGAAATAGGGCAGCCATCTTGGATGACCCCTATAATTCAGTATTTGCAAGAAGGAATACTCCCTGAGAGCAAGGCAGAGGCAAGAAAGATTCAAAACAAAGCTCTGCATTATGAGATGAATAGTGGTATCTTATATCGCAAGTCTTTCTTGGGGCCACTTCTACGCTGCGTGGACCCCCAAGACGCGAATTACTTGATCAGGGAGATCCACGAAGGGATCTGTGGCATCCATGCTGGACCACGCATGGTTGTCGCGAAGATTATGAAGCTGGATATTATTGGCCAGGGATGCACGTCGACGCCCTGAAGGAGCTGCGCAAATGCGACTCTTGTCAGCGACATTCTCCAAAAACCCTGCGCCCAAAGAATGATCTTATCCCTATATCCACTGCTTGGCCTTTCCAACAGTGGGGAATTGATATGGTGGGACCCTTCCCGGACGCCCGTGGCGCCTTCAAGTTCATAATTGTGTCCGTTGATTATTTTACTAAGTGGGTGGAGGCCAAAGCTCTCGCCTCAACCACTGCAATGATGGTGCGCAAGTTTATTTGGGAACACATCATCTGCAGGTTTGGTCTCCCACTCAAAATCGTCACAGACAACGGTACCAATTTTGCTTCTGAGGACCTTCAAAATTGGATGAAGGAAATGAAAATCGAGCATACCTTCTCCTCCGTTGCGCACCCCCAGGGCAACGGTCAAGTGGAAAGCGTTAACAAAAGTATTGTCGAGGTGATAAAAGCCCGACTGGGCACAAAGAGAAGAGGCTGGGTAGATGAGCTCCCAAGCATCCTGTGGGCTCATCGAACCATGCCGCAGACGAGCACCGGCGAAACTCCTTTCAGCCTAGTATACGGCTCGGAGGCAGTTATCCCGGCAGAAGTGGGCCTCCCCTCACCATGCTTGACAGTAGTCAGCACGGTCGATAATGAAGCAGAGCGCCGGCTCGATTTGGATCTACTGGAAGAAAGACGCGAGATTGCGCGTATTAAAGAAGCGAGATACAAGACACAACTGCAAAGGTACTACAATGCGAGGGTCCGCATTTGTACCTTCACCCCAGGAGAATACGTCTTCCGAGACAACGAAGCTTCAAACGCTGAACGCCCCGGGAAGCTAGCACCCAAATGGGAAGGCCCATACTTGGTTCACGAAGTGCTAGGAAAGGGGGCATACAAATTGCGCACCCTGGATGGACACATCATCCCGCGCACGTGGAATGCGCAACAACTGCGTAAATGCTATATGTAATTGTTCTCGGCCTTGCGCCTTTACTCACCGATGTTGGCCATGCGCCTCTTTACTTCTCCATGTTGGCTAAACGCCCTTTACGTTTCAAGCAATGTATGTTGGCCTAAGCGCTTGTTTCTTAGTCAATGAAAGCATACGACATGTTTTCTTTTATCACGATGACTTCTTTCGTTACAAATGCATGTTAAACTTCTGATTAGCACGAAAACACTCCAGTAACTTACGAGCTCTTGAGTTATGCCTCCAAGGTCCTCCGCGAACATAGCGCGAGACCGGGCAGTTACACTCACACAAGAGCCACACTTACATTTATTCGCGCTAACTTAACCAAAGTTTCTAACAACAGTGCAATAATTGTAACAGGAAAGAATAAACAAGCATCATATTTAAACAAGCGCGATCGCGCAACAGTTACATAAAGACAAAGTGTCATTCCTTTGACCAGAAACAAGCGCAACCGCGCAACTACTGACATTGCAAAGATAAAAGAAAAATTACAAGGCAGAAAGACTGTCAGTACTACCTACTCAAAACCATCACCAGCATCGTCATCACCATCGTGCTTATCGCCACCATCATCACCTTCGCCATCACCATCATTGCCCGCCGTTTCCTCTTCGTCAGATAGCTCAACATGCTCTGGTGGGTCGAGAATGCCCTTTAGACATTGGCACCAGTCATCATGTTCCAGAGCCTTTGCAACCAAGTCCATCACAGGCAAAGCCAGATGATTGTAAGCATTTTCAGCGCGAGCCAACTCGGCATCAGCTCCATCGGTCACTGAGCAATGACTAGTATCAAACTCTTGCCCCAACATTTCTTCCACATGCTGCGCACACTCCATATACCCTCCGCGATGACCAACCGCACGAGAGGCATCTATGAGAGCAGCAATAGTGCCGTCTAGTTCTCCAGCATTCAAAATTGAGTTGGCCATCTACACCAAGATGAGCAAATGAGAGAAGGACTTAGTAAATAAAACCCAAGTTAAAAAGAGAGCAGTACCAGAACTATGCCCCTGTCGCGCAACCATTCAATATCAGAGGACAGCGTATCAACAATACCCTGGACCTCAGCGTAATTATTTTGCGCCACATTCAGGGCAGAAGAGCTTATGGCTCGCGCCTCCTCAGCCTTTTGCCTGGCTTCTTCAGCTGAGGTAGCCTTTGACTTTTCGGCCTCCAGATCGATCTCCAAGGATTCACTTTTGTCAACCTGCTCTCGCAAGCGACGTTTCAGCTCAGCAATTTCGACATCCTTGGCAATCAAATCCTTGTCCCTACTTGACAGCTGCACCTCACCTCAGCCAGCTCAACCTGCAAGGGATAAAAGACTCAGTTAACCTGCTAAACGAAAGTATAAACTGAAAGAGAAGTTTCTCGAACCTCAACCTGCTCTTTAGCAGCTTGCGCAGCTTGTGCATCCTCAACCTTCGCTGTCAACTCAGCAACCTTGGCTTCAAGGTCGACAATCTTGTTACGAGCCACGAACGCGCGTTCATTGTCTTTCTCACATATACGCTTAAATTCAGCCTTCTCCTTTGCCAACAGCTGTTCGGCAGCTTGAAGCTTGTTTTTCAGGCCCTCGCACCCCCATTCCTCCGCTTTCTTGTCAGCCTCAAACTTTGTCTTCTCTTCCTCAAACTTGGCATTAGCCTTCTCAAACTCCTTAACTTGCCTGACAAGGCGCTCGCGGTAGTTCTCCCAATCCGACCGCTCCCTAACCATTGTCCGCCACTCACGAACTATTTGATGGTTAGCAGCGCGAGTATTGGCCTCACTGATCACATAGGTGCGATATAGCCCTTCATGAGTCTTCGCCTTCTGCCGATTAACCTCACCAGGAGGGAAGGAATTTAAGAACCAATCGCGGCAAGGGCCGAATTCTTGAAAGGTGTCTTTCTGTTTCAAACCCCAGGGAGCTTGGTGGGGGCATTACCATGTTCCTCTTTAGTATACGTTTTATAATAGATGTCCCCAAGGGTATCCCTCGCCCCGATAACTTGCGGGTTATAACCCCCAGCACCACCAGAACTCGCGCCACCAGACACATATAGACCTGATCCCCCAGTAGCTCCTTTGAAGCGTCGGGAGGCATCAGGCCGCGCAGGATGGGCAGGCTTATCCACCCCGGGTTCCTTGCTCTTCTCTTGTAGATAGGGCTGTAAACGAACCGAACGAACACGAACGAGGCATTGTTCGTATTCGTTCGTTAAGAAAATAAATGTGTTCACGAACGGTTCATGAACACTTACCGAACGGGATTTTATGTTCGTGTTCGTTCATTAAGGAAATGAGCGTGTTCACGAACATAAGCGAACACATATAAATTTGGCGAACGCGATGAAAGATAAAGGTGGATGGCCCAGAGAGTAGCACTAGAACTTGAATCCCTTATTGTGGAACGGAGGTAGATCATATTCGTCGATGTAAATAATGAGAAAAGAAAGAGAAATGGTGCATAAACAAGGTGAAAGAGGGTTTCCTAGTTTAATTGTTAGGGTAATGATATAAATAAAAGTTTAATAGTATAAAAAGTATAGATAAAATATATGAAAGTATAAAAATCTTTAATTAAAACACGAACATACGAACATAAACGAACGCAAATGAACGAATGCTCACGAACACCTTACCGAACATTCACGAACACAATTGAACGAACGAGACCTTTGTTCATGTTCGTTCATTTAACTAATCGAATGAAATTTCTTGTTCATGTTCAACGAACTTCCCGCCAAACGGTTCACGAACTGTTCGCTGAACGTTTGGTTCGTTTACAGCCCTACTTGTTGAGGCTGGTCAAGCCCCGTGACGCTCACGACCTCCGGACCCTGTGCCTTATCATGAGCAGTGATGGAAGCGGCACCGGTATACTTCAGAGCATCATCAATAGGCTCTTCAGGAGCCTTTTTCTTCTCCTTCTCCTTCTCAACATCAGCAACAGACTTTTCAGCAGCCCGTTTCTCTCTCTCCTGCTCAGCTCGTTTCCTCTTCTCATCATCAGCTTTTTTCTTCTTATCCTCTTCAGCCTTCTTCTTGCGCTCCTCAGCAGCCTTCTTCTTCTTGTCTTCCTCGGCTTTCTTTTCCTCATCCTTCTCTTCAACAACTTTCTCCTTATCCCCCGCAGCATGTTTTCCCTTCTCAGACTCCACTCCAGCAGTCTTTAAGGGTTTAATGGTAATCTTAGGCCTCTTTGGCTCCAGCTCTGAAGGCTCCGTGAACGCAACACCTTTCTTTTCAGGCATTTTCTTCTTGGCCTCTGCAGAATCTAAGGGATTAAGAAAAGAAAGCAACAAAAAAGGAAGAACTAAGAAAAAACTTACCAGGAGAAAACTTATAAAGAGAGCGCAAGTTGCTCGTTTTCCCGATCAAGGGAACCGCACCAGCTTTAGGCGCAGCAACCACACCAGCTGTGGTCTCGCTTCTATTTCTTTTTCTGCTGATCAACTTTTCAGCAGCCTCCTCCTCCTCTTCTTCTTCCTCTTCCTCATGCGCAACAGAGGAAGGAGTAGCACCAGCATCTGGGTTGCGAGAACCCGCGCTACCTGAGTTCTTCGAACCAGCTCCTCCAGTCTTCTTCTCGCCTATACGCGACAAACCTTCAAATGAATCACTGATAATAACGTAATCCTCCAAGTTACTTTGACGAAGACGGAGAGTACCTTTGTCAGCAGCGCTAGCGGTTGCGCGACTACTCCCAGCTCCCTTGCTGGTCACCTCAGGATCCAAGTTGATTACCTTCTTCTTTCTCAAAGGTTTTTTCTTCTTATCTTCAGGGTCAATCCCCAAGTCGCGCAACACACCTGCAAAGATGTTAGACCACGAACTTAGCTCTCCATTTGATGATCCCACAGTCTCCTCGCTGGAAAGATAGACAACCTCTTTCCCAGTAGAAGTGACAGAGCGCAAGGGACGAGGGTTAGGTATATGCGCACCTTCGGTTGCAGTTGGCGGAGCGGCAAATGCATCAGCAACAGGGTACATGAACTTACTCTTAATCTGTTCATACCAGTACTCCTCTCCAGCTTGGAGCGGGCGCACGCCCATGGAACCACCAAAGGTGGGGAACGCAGCTTGGTACAGTTGCACCTCTACACGCGCAAGTATATAGATTAGCACAGGTTACAAAACGAAGAGATCAAAGGAATTGAGGAAATAACTAACCTCTATCTTCAAGCTTTAAGACCGGAACGTCCTTGCTATCAGCCGGCCATTGGTCACTCATATGCGCCGCTACCAAGACATTTTCACCAAACACTCGGTTTGGGGTAGAAGTAAGCTTTTTATACCAAGCGTCATTTTTGGGAATCGCCAAATCCTCCTTCAAGATCGGTTCGGACCATGCGCGGAAAGTCATGGCGATCGGTATCACCTCCTCGCGAATATAAAAGAACTTCGGTTTCCACTCATGAAAACTCTTGGGGGGGGGGGGGTTCAGAAGTATCTTCTTCGCAGCACCCCGACTGGCGAATGAGTAGAACCCCATGTTCCGGATAAGCTGGTAGAACGCCCTGAATTTCTCAATCGTCGGCTCGATATCATGAGATCGACATAAAAACTCGAAATGTCGAACTCTCACCATGCCCGGTGGACTCAACTGGGAGATATGGAATCCATAGAACTGCAGGATATGTGCCATGAAGTTCGTTGCCGGCAACCGAAAGTTGCCCTGATGGAAGAAATCTTCATACAACGTGATATACCCCGGTGGTGCGTCGGCGGCCGTCTGATTCTGACCGGGGTACTTGGCATCCCATTCCGGTGGGAACCGAAAACCACGTACGATCTGTTCAAAAAGTCCTAAGTCCCACCGGAGAACCGGAACAGGGCCGTCTTCAACAGAGATATCCTCTTGATGTTCTTTAGCCATAGTGAATAAGCTTCAAGTTTTCTGGAAGAACTTGAAGATACGAAGAAAGATCTCGAAGATCTGCTACGAAACTTGAAGATTTGAAGATCTAAAGATGAATAGAGAGAAATATAACAATAGTAGAAGAGAAAGTGATGACTTCCCACATCTCTTCGGATATATATACCCATCGCATTTAATGCGATGGGTAAACGTGCCGAAGTCGCCGCGCACGTGACCAATCAGAAGACGACACGTAAGGCGAGAATCCCGGAGTGACGGTTACCACGCGCGCGTGGAACTCACTCTCCTGACGAAATGACCAACCGTCAGAGACAACTTGATGACAGCCGTGTAAGTGGTCAACTCAAACGTCAACATCAACGACAATCTCACCAAACCGTTAGAATTCAAATTTCGAGGAATTTCCCGCCCAAATTCCCAAAGACTTAATAAAGTAACAACGTAAGCCGCGCGATATGCATGGTTACCCAAGATATCCGCGCAATACCAACACAAAAAAGAATCATCAACTACCAGATCCGTAGTCACGCCGTAACAAGTGTTAAGACATTTGCACGCGCACGTCTACCAATCCAAAATCAAGAATCTTCTGCAAGTTTTTTTTTAAGTCCAGAGCTCCAACCACTTGCCTCGCGCATGGTGCAGCACTAGACTGGGGGGACTTGAAGGGGTATGGTCCCAAAAAGCCGCGCAAACCTTCGTCAACGTTGCGCGCGGGACCATACTCCTTATTCAACAATTATCTTATTTGCCAATCTAGCGCGACATACAGCACATCTCATTAAACAGGCGCGGGGTCTAGACAATAAGAAACTCCAATTACAACACTTAGCATCCTGAAAGAGCACTCAGTCATCTAAACCCTGCGTGAGTTAGTTAAGCACCCAGCAAGAATCGCGCAGGACAACAGCGCAAGGCTGTTTCAGATAGTACACAAGGTACAAGTGGCAGAAGAAAAGAGCCAATCAGCGTCCTTCTGGCCCTGATCAATCATGCTCCATGATCGTCTGACATGCAGGAGACAAAAAGTACTTAAGGACGCCTATGTGGCACGAATCACAAGGCAAAGACACCTGCCCCACGATCTCCACTTACCTGCTGATGGCAGAGAGACAACAACGCCGACAACAGCGACACGTGGCTCCACTCACGGTGCGCCAGCACCGTGGAACCTCTAGAAGCCACTAACATTCGACACCAGTGAGACATGGAGCATATCCGCTATGTTATCACCTTACGACCCAAGGCCCATCAGCCCACATCCTCTTACACCTCTCCAGCTATAAATAGAGACCTCACTTCACAGGTTAAACATTCCATTCCCTCTACTCTCACACTTAATACTTAATTCTCCCCAAAGCAGTCGCTTATTCTCACGCCAGAGCCCGGTTAAGAGGAAAACCCCCCACATTCCCCTCTTAACGAGTAACGGTGTTCTGTTTTGCATGATTAGTAGATCATTAAGAAGCTCAGGAAGCCATAAGAAGATTAACCACTATGAAAGGAACATAAACCAAACTGATTAGTCCCTTAATTAGTTCCCTGTTTCTTCAAGATCCAGAAAGAAAGAGGTAGAAAAAGTGGGGTATTTATTTTCTTTAGATAAAATAAAAAATAAAAAAAATGACCATTTTACCCCTGAGGAAAAGGACAAAAATCGGGATTTTTTTGGAGAAATCTGAGCTGACTTCATTTTTGGATCAAAATGATAATAAAAGTGAAACCACATGGACCCAGATGTAAAAGGTTTCAAATTTGAATTAAAGTGCCAAAAGTGACCAAACCTCAGGGACCAAAATGACAGTTTACTACTTTTCTTCTTTCTTACAATAAGTACAGAGATTTTTGTTTTGCCTTGAAGCTGATTTCGCATTTGAAATACTTCCATTTTCGGAAGATTTCCTGCAGATTTTATCTTTGAACCATGTTTCATAGAAAATTGATTTTCTAAACATGCATCTTATTCAAAAATTCTTACTGGTGTTTATAAAAGATTTTACTAATGAATATTTTGTTTTGTTTTTCACTTAAATATTTCCAAGCCTTTAGTACCATTCGTGTTGATATTGAAGTCAACTTGAACTTTTTACTTCTTTTGTTCTAAAAAAATTGTCCAATAGATAGTATGGTCGATCTATTGTTGAAACGTTGTATACATCGCACTACTATGGCATCGATCAGTCTTCTAGGTTTACATCTTGTACATATTAAGGGTGAAACACATGGCTCGATCCATAGTGGTTATGCTCATCGCCCTTGAAGCTTCTTCTTATTCCCTTGTTGATCCCTTTTGAGTTTATTAGTTGACTTGGAGTTTTGGGAGAATAATATAAGATCATATAAACTTTACGTCGTATTTAAAAAGAAAAAATTGATTCAGTTTCTAAAAGGGTGTGCCTATTGGCACACCAAACCCTAGCAAAAATTAGGGTTTATCTACGCAGCGTATAGGTCAATACGCAGCATGCGTATTGACCTATACGCTGCGTAGATAAACCATAGATCTCAGTGCCTGCTAACCAATCATTTCACAGAAAACAAGGTGTGTCTACGCGGCGTATAGGTCAATACGCAGCGTATATGGTTAACCCTATACGCTGCGTATTGACCTATACGCTGAGTATATGAAACATCTGAAAATTTGGGGTCATTTTGGTAGGTTTGAAGCATCAAATTTTTACCAGGTTTATATACGCTGCGTATAGGCCAATACGCAGCGTATATAACCTTCCAGAATTTTGTTTCAACATTCGGCCAACTTGTGGTATAAATTCTCACCCGGTTACAACGTTAAGTCGCTTAAAATATATAACGAGTTAAAAATATATAATGTTTTTTATTATTTAGTCGACGTCGTCGTTAATTTATTTAGTCGATGTCGCCGAAAAGCGTATAATGTTAAAATTTTGAAAAGCGTATATACGGATAACTTTAAAATATTATAGCTTAAATAAGTGGAAATACCCGGGTACTGTTCGAATATGTTAAACTGTTTACAGCAAAAGTTTTATATGTACACCAAAAGTTTGATATATACAAGAAAAGTTTGTGCATACATAACAAAATGATAAAATGATAAAATACTATGGTTGCTGCTGCTCCTCCTGCTGCTGATGCTGATCCCAATCCGCATCCGTAATGAAGGGTCGTGGAGGTAACCCGTCATGCTGTCGACGCTGCTACAGCTCCGCAGCCACCCACTCCAACAGATAGTTGTTCCTTTCAGCGAGTCGAAGTAGCCGCTGATGTGATGGGTCAGGACCGGGCCAAACATGGCGTGGGAACTTAGGCGGCCCGGGTGGTCCACGCGGATGTGGTGGCTCCGGAATGACGGCGGCCGGCTCATGCGGCTTACGGTTCGACTTCGACTGAGGCGGATGTGGTGGCTCCGGAATGACATGGCGTGGGAACTGAGGCGGCCCAAGTGGTCCACGTGGGAACTGAGGCGGCCCGGGTGGTCCACGCGAAGTTTTATATTTTAACGATGATCTTAGTTTCGACGCTCGTTAGGGACCTACGCGCCTTACGGTTCGACTTCGACTAAATAATTAAAAAAAAATATGTTTAAAAAAAAATTGTTTAAAAAAATTATGTTAAAAAAACAGTTTTCTGTTTAAAAAAACAATTTAAGTTTAAAAAAAATATTTTCTATTTAAAAAAACAGTTTTCTGTCGACGCTCGTTAGAGACCTACGCGCCTTACGGTTCGACTTCGACTAAATAATAAAAAAAATTAACAACGAACTTAGTTTCGACGCTTGTTAGGACCGTACGCGTCTTAAGAGCGTCAAAACTAAGATCGTCGTTAAATTATTTTTTTATTATTTAGTCCACGTCGAACCGTAAGTCGCATAGGTCCCTAACGAGCGTCGAAATAAGTTAGTCATTAAAATATAAAACGACGAACTTTGTTTCGACGCTCGTTAGAGACCTACGCACCTTACGGTTCGACTTCGACTAAATAATAAAAAAATATGTATTTTAACGACGAACTTAGTTTCGACGTTCGTTAGGCCCGTATGCGCCTTACGGACGACGTCGACTATTATTTAGTCCATGTATTGATACAAGGGTATAAAGGTCATTCTATTGACCTTTAGATACGCTTCGTAGAGTGCCCTACGCAGCGTATGCAGAGGTCTTAGATGACCTTTTTACCCTTGTTATCAGCTCCGTATAGCCCCAAACACAAGGGCAAAATGGTAATTTAACATATTTAGGTTTTGAATCTTTGATTTTGGGGGGAAATTTTCCGCCTTTTACAGACGCTGCGTAGGGGTCAATACGCTGCGTTTTAGAGTAGTCATTTTACCATTTTGCCCTTGTGTTGTGGCAATACGAAGCCAAAAACAGGGGCTGTTTTGTCATTTGCAGCTCATACGCTGCGTAGGGGTCTCTACGCAGCGTATATAAATATCCATTTTTTTTTATTTTTTTGTGTTTTTCTTTGTTTATATTTATACAAAACAATATTATTTGATAAGTAATACAAATCTAATTTAGAAAAGCTAAAAATAATACAAAAATTGTGAATTATAAAAATTAAAAATGATACAAACTTTAGAAATTAAAAAATTTCTTCAATTTACAAAAATACAAGTTTTCGCTTAATCTTCGATAACATTTAAACTCGGTTCTCTGTCTTTGTCTGAGTCTGATTTAGGATTGGTTAACTCGTAGTAGTGCTGTAACCGCGGTCTATACATTTCTTCCCACCGTTCCGCAGCTATTGATCGATGTGTCGACCACAATGGGGTCACTAAAGGCATGGGGTAGTCTCCTTCCAACTTAGCATGTATGAAGTGTCCCCCGTGAACATGTATGAGCGTTATCGCTTGAGGTCGTAGATCTAGTGGGGCATCCGTTAATGGGAAGATGGTAGAGCTCCCTTCAATGCTTAGCACATGGAGGACATTATTATACCTTTTCGCTATGAGAAGCCCTACGTGGGGCATTTCCATCCAGTGACTTGGATCGCACCCTTTCACTGAATGCTATTCGATGCTGTTACGTATTCGTTTAAAGTCTCCTTCGTTATATCTTTCGAATACATGCTTCCAACACGGCTCGTTAATGTCAATCTCCAGTCGTAAATCACTTCGAATATGGGGCCATACGTGTTCCGTAAAACCTAACCCGACAGCCACACACCTATACCCACAATGACCGTCTGAGGTCACATCTTGTATACGCGATATATAAGAGCGAAACTCTGATGGAGTTTGATTCTTAAACCTCTTAATGCTTAACAAGTGCTCATCCCCCTTCATTAATCGAAAACCCTGATCATCCCGTATCTCCTTCTTTTTAGAACTCGTTGAACTGTTTCGTTGCATTTTAGGTTTTTCAGACTTTACAACCGAACCAGTTCCACGAGAGCCCTTTGACGGTACGTATGAGCTGTGTCGGGGTAAATGGTACCTATGTTTGGGGGAAGCGGTATATACGTTGCTGTCCTCACCATAGGAGCTGTATCTCGCAGCTTCGTCTAACCTCGCAGCTTCATCTAGCCTTTCTTGTACTTTCTTTGATGTAGGCCTACCGCGAGTATTTTGTTGGACGATCGGTGGTTTCTTGGTTGACGATTTCGGGGTGAAGATCGCTTTTATCTTCGAAAGCAAACTCTTTTGCTGAACGGGGGACTGCACCTGTAAATGCTTCCGCACATTATTAAGCTCT
Organism: Helianthus tuberosus; assembly: GCA_030545235.1. Taxonomy (NCBI): domain Eukaryota; kingdom Viridiplantae; phylum Streptophyta; class Magnoliopsida; order Asterales; family Asteraceae; genus Helianthus; species Helianthus tuberosus. The sequence continues at coordinate 109,753,412 of CM060377.1, forward strand.
GCTACAACATCGACTTCATTGTCTTCCAGTTTACATGGGAGCAAGTCAAGCTTACGCCAGAATACATCTATGTCGTCGAGTTGTATCACACGCCCTGCACAGTTAAGTTAATACGGTGTGACAAACAGCTAAATCCTACAAAATAACAAAAGGTTTGTAGTTTTAATATTTTTTTACCTGTACGTTTGTAGTTTTCCAGCCTACAAGCACACGGCAGTCCACAGCTAAGCCACATATGGCAACCACATGATGCGTTAAGTTTCCGCGACACCTCCAGCTTCCTCAGTAGCTCTTTTGCCAGCAAATCAAGTGCTTCATGGGAAACCTTTCCACGTAGGTTGTCCAACGGTGGGTGTCTGTGGTGGTTCATCGTTTTTTCGATGCTCTCGGTGAAACTTTTTTGTATTTCATCGTACTGAGTTTCAACTATATCAATGACGCATCTTGCTATTCGCTCCAATGAACTCCCGCGTGTAACGTATCTATTTAAATTTGGGTGTTGGCTCTCAACTTTGTTGGTGGTGCACTGACCAAAGTTGCGACACTTATCGGTCCACGCATAAACAAACATTTCTTTATAGTCTTTGAGCCACTTTTCGTAGACGTAATCAAAGACACCTGCAAAAATAAAATAATGAAATGTAAAAGCGTGTGTAAAATATAATAGATTGGGTGAGTCGTTTGTTGAAGGAACACTTACTTTCTCGGTTGGCAACCACGAGTCGGTTATACATTTTCTCCAAGTTGTACTTGTACATGGGCTCTGAAGCAGATTCGCACACTCTCCGCCAGTACGACATAAATTTCCACAAATCTTCTTTATTGAACCCTTGCTTGCAATGTCTAACTATATTTTGTTCGATGTGAAAGTGGCATAGAAGCCTGGTTACGTTCGGGAATACTTTAGTACACGCGTTAATTAGGGCAAGCTCTCTATCTGTGACTATCACACGCGGTATCATACATTCATGCAACATTGACTTGATACGCTCAAGCACCCACAAGTAGTTACCCCTTCGTTCTTTACAAATAACGGCATGTGCGATACAAAAAGACTTGTTGGTCGACGTCAAAACCACAACCTGGACAAATGGCATGTTGTAGATGTTTGTTTTGTAGGTCGCGTCGATCAACATCACGTGCGGGAATGCACGCCACATAGTGATTGAATAAGGATGAACAAAGAAAATCTCTGTTACGACATCTGTTTTGGGTTCCTGTCGGGTGTCGTAAATGAATCGGTTGTCATGCAGCAGGCTTTCCAGTGCCTGTTTAGGAGTTTTCCGTCCATCAGTGTCGCTCTAATTTTTTGTACCGCATTTTGCACGTCTTTCTGAACATGCAGGTTGTCGAAGAACTGCTTTCTTAGGGTTTGAAATATGATACGTGGATCCGTGTTTTGAGCAGTTAGCTGCTCCACTAGCTTGTATTCGACTTCAGTAAATCTTCGCACAAAAGCATGGCCCAACAGACTCGTCGTAGGTTCGTGGTTATGGTTCGCGTAGTCCACTTTTAACTCTCACGTGTCATTCGTCACGTCCCGGATGGCGAGTAATGAAAATGGGCAACCGATTTTTTTGCTACCAGCTTTCCTAACTGTTGCTTTACTACGATGCTCACCACTACGGTCGCACACAAGCCATACCATCCCAGTAGTACCGCCAATATTTTTCGATCGGCGGATAACAATTACGTAACCATACTCCTTTCCCGTTTCTTGTACCCAATTCTTTAAATCAGTTAGAGACATGAAACGCTAAAAAAAAGTTACGTTAATAATAATAACAACAATAACAACAACAACAACAATAATAATAATAATAATTATAATTATTATATTTTTAACAATAATAATTATAATTATAATTATAATATTTTTAACAATAATAATAATAATAAGAATAATAACAACAATAATAACAATAATAATAACAACAACAACAACAATTATAATTATAATATTTTTAACAATAATAATAATAATTATAGTTATAATATTTTTAACAATAACAATAATAATAATAATAATAATAATAATTATTATAATTATAATATTTTTAACAATAATAGTAATAATAATAACAACAACAACAACAATAATAATAATAATAACAATAACGATAATAACAACAACAACAATTATAATTATAATATTTTTAACGATAATAATAATAATTATAATTATAATATTTTTAACAACAATAATAATAATAATAATAACAACAACAACAATAATAATAATAACAATTATAATTAAAGTATTTTTAACAATAACAACAACAACAACAACAACAATAATAATAATAATAATAACAATAATAATAATAATAATAATAATAATAATAATATTTTTAACAATAAAAATAATAATTATTTTAATGTGATACCTCATTTATTTGAAACGGATTGCCCGGGGTAGATGGTTTATAAAGTGGTGTGTTACGGGGCGCATAACCATATCCACCATATTCTTCGTATCCACCGTAGCCTCCGTATCCACCGTATCCACCTTTACCCCCATATCTATCGTATCCACTGTATCCACCTTCACCCCCGTATACACCGTATCCATCTTCTACCCAGTATCCACCGTATCCACTTTCACCCCCGTATCCACTGTAACCTCCGTATCCACCTTCACCCCCGTATCCCCCGTAACCCGGATACGATTGCTGCGTCGGGTAATATGGTTCATCAACAGGTGCATTCTCAGCACCGTATCCACTTTGTTTCACGTACGGAGATTCATACCCGTATCCGTAATCTGGATACACTTGATGCGCCGGGTAATTTGGTTCATCAACAGGTGGAGTGGGAGTCTTGTTCAAGTCTGGCAACTGTGTTTTTTGATCAACAGGGACTCCAGACACAACCTCCTCCTCCTCATTGGCATCATTTGCTCCCCATGTGTCGTTAGAATAGCGATTACCGAAATAATTCTCGTTCCAAAATGATGACATTTTAACAAGATTGAACAAAAAACAGAACAAATGATTTTGGTTTGGGGTGTAAATTCTCTACTGAAGAAGAATATGAAACACAGAAGAATAGATGAAGTGTTGCGCTTGTGCGAAGATGAAAAGAAAGCAGAGCTAAATAGACTTTTAAATTTACTGAAATACGCAGCGTATAGATCTCTACTCCCCGTATTGCTTTATTCACGTGCCTGGACAACATCGTATCATTGTCAAATCAGTCTGACATACGCTGCGTAGAGGCCTGTATGCAGCGTATTGGTTTACAAATATACGCAGCGTATAGGTCTCTATGCAGCGTATGTCAGACTGATTTGACATGGTACAAGGTTTGACTGTCTGGTCGTGTACTTGCCCCTTACATACGCAGCGTAGAGACCTATACGCGGAGTATATAGGTAACCCTATACACTGCGTAGAGGTCTCTACATGTCACACCCCGACCACGTAGAACACCATATCGTGGCGGAAACGTCGGGGAGTGTTGTAACAGAATTATTGTTCCACAACCATGGTAATTAAAATTACATTTTATTCGATAACCGAAGGTGGAATACATTGTCTCAAAACAAGAACCAAATAGTACATAACATAATTAAACTAAGTCTATCTTCATTTTAAGTCTCTACGGCACAGGTCCACCCTAATGTCACGATCATCATCCTAAGCAACAGCTCCTGAAAACACATGTGAAAATAGGTACGTCAGCATAAAAATGCCTGTGAGATACATAGGTTTTGTGAAAATAGGATTCATGACTTAAGTTTAAGAAAATGTTAAATAAAAATTTATTCATGAACCTTGTAGGTTGTTTTGTTTTGTAAGTCCTTTGAAAAGCGGTAAGATCAGATGATAAGTATAAATGAAAGAATAATATATATGGTTAAATGAATAACCAAGTAAATGAGTTGTATAAACTAACTGTTTTGTAAACCAAAGTCTTGTGAAAAACATGTTGCTTGTGTAAAATGTATAAATCCAAATTGAATGATTAAACAACGCTATGATATGTAGTATAATACAAGCACTTATATATAGGAAGTACCAGCGGCGTATCCACCATGCTTGTATCCTACTAGTCACATCTCGTTACTTAAGTCACTTAAACAAACCACCAATGTATAAAGTCTATGTTTAAACCCATTGTCAAAAAGTCCTTGTATAAACCATATCAAATGTTAAAAGTCCAAGTGTAGTCAAGTAATGTGTAACAAATGTTATGTATGGTAAGTAATGTGTTGTTACATACACCAAATGTAAAAATGTACAAAACAAAGTATTTTGAATATATCAAAAAGTTATGTTTTGCAAAGTAAATGCATGTTTTATTGATACAAACACTTATGTGGTAAGTTAACGCATACATTCAAGCCTTGAGACAGACGGATAACCCTAAGTCAAGGTTATAAAAAGAAATGTTTTCGGATTCAGTCATTCCTTACTCCCAAACAAACCTAGGATGTCAGGAACGGGATTTGTCAAGTCCTATGTAAACAGCTGTTAAACAACATTTTGATGTTCTGGGTGGTCCTTACAGACCGTATGGCTTTGTGCTTACGGTCCGTAAGCCTTGTGCAGACCAGCAATGTTTCAAAAATGGCAGAACAGGCCACTGTGACTCCGAACTTGATTTTTGATGCGTTTTGACGCGTTTAAGCCCCGTTAACCTCATTTTAAGGCTCTAAAATGAAGTTAAAGTATAGGGAACTTAAAATGTGCTCAAAAATATGTCGGATGTTGGTTCGTTTGGCCGTACGGTTGCATTGTTCGGTTAATTACGACGGAAGTCGTAACGGACGCAAAAATGATCCAAATTGCGCGATGAATGGATTTTTCTCATGCCAATCACTAAAATAAAATATTTTAATGATTACATAAATTTTTGGATGTCCGGATGTATTCAGAATGTAAGTTATGCGCGAAAATGCAAACTTATGCACTTTTTGACGCTTTTAGTCCCTGAATGACCCAAAAGTTTATTTTAGCACACCAAACCCCTCAAAGCCTATTTCTAAGCTATGTAAAGGATATTTATGGTATGTTTAACTTATTGTCATGTTCCGGAATGTCTGTTCTAGTACGAATCGTCATACTTTCGCAGTTTGTCGAATTTAGTCCCTGTAAGCGAATTAACTTGATTTTGCCATACCAAAGCCTTCAAAACTTATTCCTAAGTTATGTAAAGGTTATTTAAGGTATTTTAAGCATATGTTGATGTTCCGGAGTATTTTTCGCGTTAAACTGACTACGTTTACGCACCAGTTTGCGTATAATTCTCCAGAAAGCGATATAGAGTTTGAAATTTAACAAAAACCAAAACATGAAAAATATCAAACATAAACAAACAAACATTGGGATTAAATAACGTTGTTTTATTGATACCTGAACTGTTTACAATGATTTCAAACACAGGTGTCACACTACGCAACGTATGTAAACCCTAAGTGTGTAGATAGCCTGCCAAGGTGTGCAAGTAGTTAGAGCCTTCTAAAATCATCAAACTAGAGACATGTTTTTTATGTATTCACCAACAATTTTTTTTGGTAAAGTAGACGCTATTGATCGGTTGATGGATTGATGTTACAAATGATATCGAAGTCACTCACATTAGTGGCGTTGGTATAGTATAAGGAGGGGTATCATGGACTACAGCTCAACCCAATCTTCGTAGTGTTCTTTTTTTTTTGGGACACCTGCAAAAATAAAATAATGAAATGTAAAAGCGTGTGTAAAATATAATAGATTGGGTGAGTCATTTGTTGAAGGAACACTTACTTCCTCGGTTGGCAACCACGAGTCGGTTATACATTTTCTCCAAGTTGTACTTGTACATGGGCTCTGAAGTAGATTTGCACACTCTCCGCCAGTACGACATAAATTTCCCCCAATCTTCTTTATTGAACCCTTGCTTGCAATGTCTAACTATATTTTGTTCGATGTGAAAGTGGCATAGAAGCCTGGTTGCGTTCAGGAATACTTTAGCACACGCGTTAATTAGGGCAAGCTCTCTATCCGTGACTATCACACGCGGCATTATACATTCATGCAACATTGACTTGATCCGCTCAAGCACCCACAAGTAGTTACCCCTTCGTTCTTTACAAATAACGGCATGTGCGATACAAAAAGACTTGTTGGTCGACGTCAAACCCACAACCTGGACAAATGGCATGTTGTAGATGTTTGTTTTGTAGGTCGCGTCGATTAACATCACGTGCGGGAATGCACGCCACATAGTGATTGAATAAGGATGAACAAAGAAAATCTCTGTTACGACATCTGTTTTGGGTTCCTTGTCGGGTGTCGTAAATGAATCGGTTGTCATGCAGCAGGCTTTCCAGTGCCTGCATCGGAGTCTTTCCGTCCATCAGTGTCGCTCTAATTTTTTGTACCGCATTTTGCACGTCTTTCTTAACATGCAGGCTGTCGGGGAACTGCTTTCTTAGGGTTTGAAATATGATACGTGGCTCCATGTTTTGAGCAGTTAGCTGCTCCACTAGCTTGTATTCGACTTCAGTAAATCTTCTCACAAAAGCGTGGCCCAACAGACTCGTCGTAGGTTCGTGGTTATGGTTCGCGTTGTCCACTTTTAACTCCCACGTGTCATTCGTCACGTCCCCGATGGCGAGTAATGAAAATGGGCAACCGATTTTTTTGCTACCAGCTTTCCTAACTGTTGCTTTACTACGGTGCTCACCACTACGGTCGCACACAAGCCATACCATCCCAGTAGTACCGCCAATATTTTTCGATCGGCGGGTAACAATTACGTAACTATACTCCTTTCCCGTTTCTTGTACCCAATTCTTCAAATCAGTTAAGACATGAAACGCTAAAAAAAGTTACGTTAATAATAATAACAACAATAACAACAACAACAACAATAATAATAATTATAATTATTATATTTTTAACAATAATAATAATAATTATAATTATAATATTTTTAATAATAACAATAATAATAATAATTATAATTATAATATTTTTAACAATAATAATAATAACAACAACAACAATAATAATAATAATAATAATAATAATAATAACAACAACAACAACAATGATAATTATAATATTTTTAACAATAATAACAATAATAATAATAATAATAATAATTAAAGTATTTTTAACAATAATAACAATAATAATGATAATAATAATAATAACAATAATAATAACAATAATAATAATAATAATAATAATAATAATTATAATATTTTTAACAATAACAATAATAATTATTTTAATGTGATACCTCATTTATTTGAAACGGATTGCCCGGGGTAGATGGTTTATAAAGTGGTGTGTTACGGGGCTCATAACCATATCCACCATATTCGTCGTATCCACCGTAGCCTCCGTATCCACCTTCACCCCCATATCTATCGTATCCACTGTATCCACCTTCACCCCCGCATCCACCGTATCCATCTTCTACCCCGTATCCACCGTATCCACTGTAACCGCCGTATCCACCTTCACCCCCGTATCCCTCGTAACCCGGATACGATTGCTGCGTCGGGTAATATGGTACCTCTAAAAAAATTAGGACACTTTAATCTATTAAAATTCCAAATTTTTATAAGCCCAAAACTTTAACACCAAACTTATATAGTAATTAAGCCCAAATCAAGTATGATATAACTGAAAGACACTCAACTGATAAACATAGCACAAGCCCCAAAACAATTTTTTATTGTCGTTTTCTTTTATTATTGTATGATTGCACGATAAAAATTTTTTACCTCTAAATTAATGGGTTAGCTCCGCCACCGACTCATATGTTATTCGAGATGGCATGGTAAATCTCATCAAGGACGATAAGTCTCTTGGTTGTTTCGGGGACACCTAAGTTGAATCTTACTACTCTGATTGAGGAAACCTTAACGATAGAAATCAGTCTACAAGGGGTTATTGTAACACTCTTGAGTTCTTAAGGCCACCCGGTTTGGTTGAAATTTTGCACGTTATAAAAAAGTTTCACTCGTGAAACTTAACAAAACACCACCGCCACCCCATATATTTCACACGTGGATCTTTAATTGTGTCATAAATTTGACGCCTTGAACAATGTTTTATGGTTTTATGGTTTTGGCATTCATATTTTGGTGTTCCAGGTTCAAACAACGGCATCAATGTTTTGCACATGTCGCCGTTGTTTCAAACCGTAACGGATGGTACCGCACCCTTCTGTCCATTCTATGTTAATGGACGATATTACAGACGAGGCTTTCTTCTGGTGGATGGTATCTACGCATCATGGTCTGTTTTTGTGAAAGCTCCTTCGTTTCCTGTCGAGACTAAAGAATAGGCGTTCAAAAAGTTGCAAGATCAGCAAGAAAAGTTGTTGAGTGGGCTTTTGGTGTTTTAAAGGGTAGATGGGGCATTCTAAGCTGACTGGTTCGTGCGATGAATAAGAAATCAATACATAGCATAGTATATGCATGTGTCATATTGCACAATATGTTAATCAAACAAGATGTACGTGCAATATTTCCAGATTGGGTGCAGGATCCTCCTACACAAGTTCACGTTCCCGAAAATATCCAACAACAGTTGGGTGATGAAGAAACTCACTTTCGATTAAGATACGATTTAATCGAACTAGTAGGTTCTTTAAGTTTGGAATTTCCTATTTCAGACGAGGAGTAAAGTTTCTTTATGTATGTTTTTTTATTGTAGTCTAAAATATTGAACTAGTATGTTTTAATTTAAATAAAATTTATAATTTATAATTTTAGTGTTTTATTGTTAATTTATAATTTAAAAAAAAATAAAAAAAAGTTGCGAGTGATGGAATTCCATCACAAGTGATGACCATTTCCACTAAAAAAAGGTTGTGAGTGATAGAATAATAGTTTACTACCCATGGGCGGCTCTTTAGGTGTGCGGGGAGGACTTCCGCACAAGGCCCGTTTTTTCGAGGGGCACGGGATTTTTTTAAAAAAATTCGATATATATATATATATATGTTATTTTTTTAAATAATTGTATACACAACAAATCCAATATAAAGGCCCATTATCAAATGCATTTGTATTTATTATAATTTACCCAACTTAACAATAGGTTTATTGGGCCCAATCCAATACTAATATGACTAAAAAAAAGAAATACACAGCGGCTAGCCATGCAAGGAGGGCTGCACGAGTCATTGGTTAGCTATCAACTTATTATTTGTTACGGTATGTAACTCATTAGAATACTATGATTTTGTCATTATCGTAATTGCATTATTTATCAAATACTACAATTTTTGTCATTTTCGTAATTATATTGTTTACCGTTAAAGTATATGGGCCCATTTTTCGAGTTCGAACAAGGTACGTGAATTCTCAGAGACGTCACTGTTACTACCCCTCCAAAAATCTCGGCTCATAAAGCACTAACACATTTTACGCGCATTAAGTGATGATGACAGGAGAATTTTATAATTAAAGTAATTTTAGGTTGTATGACCTTTAAGCCTCCACTCAATGTGAGAATAACAGAAATACTAATTGTTGTGTATTTCTAAGAGCTCATTTCACATAATCGAACCACCCTTTAACGTAATTCAAATTTAGCATGATATTTCAATATTGTTTGGGTTGAAATTTAAAGAATAAATTATTGCAGTGGAGTCAAAGTCTAGGTTTTGGACCCTTCTTTGAATAAGATAATTCTTATTTTTGAGGGAGATGGATAAAACAACACAAGAACAATAATTGAGGTCAATTCTGGTCAGTCGCCATCGGTCCCGCTATCAGTTATAAAGACATATGTGTCATGTTACCCGGTATCACACTCATAATAATATAGACATTTGCTATCTAAGTAAAATTACTTAGCTTTTTTAAATTTTAGGATAAATATATTCCTTTAACACAGTGACGGATCCATGATTTATTTCCTATGGGTTCACTTTTTTACGGTGGTAAGACTTTTCAAAACCAAATGTTTGAAATTTCGGGCGGTTCAAGTTGTTTTCGTTTGAATGGTTTGCACAAAGAAACACACAAAATTTGTACACAATTAAACAAACAAAAATACTAATTGTAGGTATGGCTTACCAAAACATAACTATGTTACCTCTATAAGAGTTATCTAACCTACATCGCATATGCTATGAGCTGAACATATCATATAAAAGGATGTATCAAACACGAAAAGATTTCTTGATAATCTACATGTTTGAGCACAACTTAGAAAATCACGTAATCTAGGCATATTATCATCAACTCGAATGATAAACAAAAATAGCAATTTACTCCGGTATCAAACGATATACAAACACGATTCATAACCTCCCTTGTATTACAATTACTTCAGTTTTGATGTCATTCTATCTAGGGATGAGCACGGTAACCGTTCGGTACCGAATCGGCACCGGTATCGAAAAATGGGAAAAGTGGGTACCGGTACCGAATACACTGGTTCGGTACCAGTACCTGTACGGTATAGGTATTTACTAATGTTTTACCCGTAAATACCGGTATCATCAATAATAAAAACTAACTATGTCAAAACGTAAGCTACATCTAAATCTCAAGTGCTATGAAATTGCAATAATCTAAAATAAGAAAATTAAAATAAAAAAAAAAAAAAAATGCAAGAAGAATAATTTTAAATCTACCTCCTATGAAGAGAGGGTATAAATATAAAAGATGGATCCAAGAATGAGGTGTCACACCCCGAAATATTAGAACATTGGCGTGACTGGACTGGTATCTTCATTGCACAGTGGAAGCAAATAAGCTAAGACTTCTAGAAAACGAACGCCCACTAAGTACTCGAATCCACATGGTTCTCCTATTCCAACCGTGCCATAGTTTTGAAATGTAACCTGAGAAAGAAACATGCGAAAAATCAACATAAAGTTGAGCGAGTTCATAGTTTGTTTTGGAAAAGATTTTTAAATAAATCTTTTTGAATAACCGGTTTTTAAAATATTGTTGAGAAAACGAATAAAAATCATTTTCTTTGGCAAGTTAAATGAAAACTTTGTATTTGTGAAACCAGGTATGTGTAAAGCGTTATATTTGTATAACCTTGTATCTGTAAAGTTTCGTGTTTGTAACACTTGAGTGGCTGTCAATGTCTGCGCATGACAATGACAAACATGCCTGCGTGAGTCTGTATGTTGGACTCGTCAGTCCTTAAGATGAAGGCCTTAGGTGCATGCAAGTTTTGGGTTGTTGTATTTGGGACACACAGTCTCCGTTATTCTATACAGGACTAACCAGTCCCCTTTGTAACTAGGACCAACCCCATCACTAGTATCTGTAGCTCATGCATGTTTCGTAACTGTTTATGTTTTTGTAAAAACCGGTGTGTTTTGCATAAGTTTCTCGTAAACCATTTGAGTTTATTGAAAATCAAAAACCATTTGCGTTAGTTACAACTTGTTTGTAGAATGGTTTAGAAATATGAAACCTTTGATCGTCAAAAACCTTGTGTCTTAGCAAAAGGTGTAAGTCTAGAAAGTATGAAATTCTTGATCACCGAAAACCTTATTTGTTTTTGCAAAACGTGCATGTCTTTCCACCCCGAAAAAATTTAGAAAAATGTAAAACCGTAAAAAGGTGAGGTTATGAACTCACCTGAATTTCCATGTGCAAAGCTAGCTATTTACGACTTCGTGATGTCGTTTCCAAGACGTGACTCGCTAGCGTGCATTCTACAATATTCATAACACGAAATATCTTATAAGTTTCTAAATAAACGCAGTAACTAACTACGTGTCATCGAGCTCTACAGAATCATTAACCGAATGATTCGACTGTTAAGTTGTTGAGTTAGTGGAAACGATTAGGTCATATTTGATAAGTATCGTTTATCGTCGATAACAACTAATAAGTCTTGAAAAGACTTGATTCTCGATAGGGGTGTGCAAAAAACCGAATTAACCGACAAAACCGAACCAAAAAAACCAAACCAAATAAAAAACCGGTGGGTCGGTTAATGGTTTTTTTGAAAACCGAAAGTAGCGGGTTGGTTATAGTTATCATTTTTTCCATACCCACCATAACCGAACAGAACCAACATGTAATAAATCTTTGTAGGATGTAGTACTTTTCACCATATTTTTAATATTTGATGTTTTTGACTGAAGATATTTAGTACTTATGGGGTTTTCATATCATTTTGTGGTTTTGGTTGAATGTTTATTTGAATTTATGAAATGTATCATATCACTTTATTTGAATATTTGATAATAATTGGTATTAATATTATAAATTATATGTATTATTTAATACTATGTAATATACTAATATACACAAATATGCAATAACAATTTATTCCATGTTAAAAAAATTAAGCTATTTTTAGCTAAGCTAAATACATGGTTAACCACCCATAACCGACCCGCTATAACCATCAAAACCGAATAACCATAACCACCAAAACCGATCGGTTATGGTTATGGTTATCCAATAACCGACATCGCGGTTATGGTTATGATTTTTTATCAGAACCCACCCAAACCGACCCATGCACACCCCTAATTCTCGAGATATAAATAAATATTTATATCAAAATATATAAATACATCGTTAAGATCGCTTGTCGTCCCGAGGAGCCGTTTGTATGTATATATGAATATTCGTAGGAAAGTAATATATAATAAACTTGTATTATATATATTGCGTCTTGTATATATTTGCCAAAATATACGTATATGTCGTTTCGCCGTTTGAAACAAATATAAAGCCATTCTTATTTTTTTTAAAAGAATTCGTTATCGTTTGATACTAGAAATAAATATAAAAACTATATTTATTTTTATAAAACGAATTCATGTCGTTCAATATTTCAAATAAATATATAAACTATATTTATTTTAGTAAAACAATCGTCGTGTCGTTTGATTGTTGAAATAAATATACAATATATTTATCCTTAAGAAAAGAAGTCGTATTATCATTTGACATTTGTAGCATTATAAATCATTACGTTGATTTTACAAAAGCTTTGCCGAATTTTCAAAGTTTAAAATAAATATAATAACTATATTTATTAGTTGTAAATAAATTTCGAATCGTCGTCTTCGTGAGTTGTAAAGGTCCGTCGAAAGAAATCGTATATTTGTATTTGTTTTTCTAAAAGACTATTTTGTATCCGATGGTTTTGGTTTATAATCAAACGCGTTATTTTTACGGATTTTCTTGAAAAACGGGCAGAGTTTCCTCTGTTTTTTGACGCCCCCCGACAACACAAGTTGTCGTTATTTTATCAAAATTCAACAATTTCAACAATATTTATATAAACTCAAGTTATAAAAACAAGTTAATATACGAAAATGCAAACGTTAATAATTAACGATTTTATTGTTCGTTTCGAGAGCTCGTTTGTCACGTGAGTAACAATACTATAAAAACACGAAAATATTAAATGTGCCGTTAGTTTTTACCTAGTCTTCATGTCGAAATGTTAACTGAGTTGACCGAGTCAACCGGGTTGACCGAGTTGACTCGCTGAGTTGACCAGGTTTGACCGAGTTGACTCGGTTCGACCAAGTCGACCCGCTCTGCTTCATAAGCTGAACCGAATGCTGAGTTGACCACTTGACCCGAACCCATTTGTTGACTGAGTTGACTCGGTTTGCCCGAGTCAAAACCGAGTTGAACCAACCTTGACCCGAACACCAAACTGAGTCGCGAACACGAACCAAAGTCATTGTCTGCTGTTAACCGGGTTTAACCCGAAACTGAATATGAACCGAACACTCTGAAGTGAGCCGTGAACCTGAGACAAAATCCAACTCGAACCCATATCTGACCTGAAACCAAGCGACACCTTTACTGCCATTGCTAATTCCGCTAACACCCCCATCGTCATCAACATCATCAAAAAAAATTATCATCATCATCACATCTTCAAGTATCAGACAACAAAAGACGGGAAGAGGAGAAAGAAAAAGAAACTAGATCTCACCAGAACCACTTGTCGGTAACTGTAACTAAGCCACCACCGTCGCCGCCGTGAGGATCCACCGCCACCGCCGTCGCAGCGGCGGCGCCATACCCCTTTCGATGTTTCTCTCTCTTCTCGATCACCCTCTCTCTCCTCTGTTCACTCTTTTCTGATTTATCCGTCGCTCACCACCACTCGACAGTGGTGGTGGTGGTCCGCCTTGCTGATCGAAGGAAGGGGGTGGGTTGCAGGTGTGGTAGGTGTCGGCTGAGGTGAGAAGGGGGGGCTGTCGATCGTCACCCAGCACCGCCGCTGGTCGCCGGAAGCGGCAGTCGAGAGGAGAGGGGGAGCCGAGAGGTGAGAGGTGTCTGAGTGTTTGAGGGAGGTTTGTATGTTATGGATTTTGTGAATAAGGTTGAGTGTTTTATAGAGATCTTGTCGAGATCTTGTTGAGATTTTGAAAAGATTTTCAAGGAAAAGATTTTCAGGGAAAATCTTGTAGAAGAGATCTTGTATAGATCTTCAAGCAAACCAAAATATACAGTTTGGTTATTTGTATGTATAGTATAAACGAGAGAGAGTGAGGAAAAATAAAAAGAATTGGTTGCTTTCTCTTCATCACTTCATATGTAGTAATTTTTATCCACATACTTTAGATATATGTATATTATATGTTTAAATGTACATAAAGTCTCAAATGGGTGGATGGTATTACTTAATGTGTATATTTTTAAAATACACACACTGGTAATATATTTGTATGTAATAATGGACCATCATAAAATGTAGTTTAGCTTTAGACATAATAGAATATTATATATATGAAAAATTATTATAGAGATTTACTAGTGCTTGAAATTAGTAACAAGACTTGGCGTTTTAGAAAATAAATTGTATGTCATAATGCTCTGTTTTGTTTAAGCAAGTGCAATATGTATATACGGACTTTGCTAAACATGTAGCGTGACCTAAGAAAATTATGTCTACTACGTATATGTGCAATTTAATAATGTATAATGATTGTACGGATATTGGCCTAACATGACGGTTGTTACATTCTCCCCCTGTTAATAAAATTTCATCCCCGATATTTAGTCTACGTTAACTCCTTAGAGTTACGTTATGCGTAGGTAAATACGAATATTGCCAAAATGAATGAATATGAAATCGAATCAAGACTTATTTGAATTATGTGAATTCAAGGACATATTACAATCATAAGAACCCAATGGTTAAAAGAAACGTGTTTCAGGATTTGATGTCAAGGGAAAATGAGACATACTGATACTGTCACTAGTGTGACTAAGTTAACAGGGATCCAACAATGAACAGGAACTTCGACCAATCGAATTCCGTATGAACGTTCACAATATGTAAATGAGTTCTGGAAGTAGTAACATCCACTGGATGAACTTAGAATCGACAAGCTCAAATGTAATAGTTTGCACGAAACACTTGGTCGTGATCAGCACAAACTGCAAGTTATACCGACACCGCAAGGTGTCGTAGTAAATGAAACAAATCAAATATAGCGGTGATCGAACAAGTATCACCTGTGTTTTGCATGAAACACTCGATCATGATTAGCCCAAGCTACAAGTTTATACCGACACCACAAGGTGTCGTATTGATTTAAATAATTCAATAATAGCTGTGATCAAGCAATCTCACCGTGTTTGAAACCAAATGAAAGCGCAATAAAGTGAATCTGAAAGTTTGTTTCAAATGACATCATAGGATTTTCAATTGAAAATGGAACATCAAAGAAATAATGTTTTCGATCGAAGATGAAGGAGCAATGAATATCGCAAAACATTCGATCGATAATGAAAGAACCGTTAGTAGGTACATCGGAATATAAAATGAATTTGTGTACCATTGTTTTAACATACTAATGTATTAAGACTATTGTAATATGATAAATCAAAGCGGATTTAAGGCAAATTAATAAATAAATAATTAAATCCGTGCATGAGATGTGGAAACGTGATTAGCGCAAGCCTCAAATTAGTGAAAACACCACCACAAGGTGTCGAAATCAACAAACGACTTAATGGAGTCGTAGACCAAACAAATCTACTACGACTCGAAACAAATGAAACACATGTTAAGACGAATTTGAATATGATATTTTCAATACATCATATGGTGTCTTGAATTGAATATGTATAGTGAACAAGTCCGAGCAATTGAACTTGGTTTAGGGGCAATCCGACAATAAATACAAGTATCGACAAGGAAAATTCGACATGGTGACACGATAAACCATGTATGTAACTTGAAAAGAAAAGAAGTTTCAAGAAAGTGTGTTGACTTGATAACAAGGAGCCAACAATTACAATAATGCAGGCCATTCAAATCACAAATCAATAATTAAATTTAGCAAAATAATATTTGAACTTTGATGAAACGCTTATTCGAAACGAAACCACATGCGTAACAAACGATGCATGCGTAACATATAAATTTCCAAGAATTGAAAAAAAAAATGAGTATTCGCTATACTGAAAGAAGCGATCGTGATACAATGACCATTAAGAGGAGTAGAGCTACGAAAATCTACTCAGTAAATGCGAAAGTCGAAATTTCAATAAAAGCAATTTAAGGACTTTACCTAGGGTTGCATGTGATGCCCGGTTGTTAGGTGACATTACCATGGATGTCGAACACAGCGTATTCGTTGTTAATGGGAAAGGGGGGAATACGAAGACATGTGTCTTCTCTTTAACGTGACTCGTGTCGTTGCAGGGCCGCGTGCCAAACCGCCGCTTCCTGATCGATAGTTTTCGTGCTGACAGGATTAGCATCATCGCTGAAATGCTCCATAGTGTCTTCTCGGTGACTTTCACCTCGAAAGTCATATGTGACGTACTTCAACCTCCGTTGATGTATAGCTTAAGTTTCGTGTAATTTGCGCGCCCGTACTTCGTTTTGCGTAGGTTACCTGCTCGGTTAAATGCAATAGCAAAGACGACAAAATAATGGCATTTGCCCAAGTTAGTAGGCGTGGTTCCTACGTGATGACCTTTAAGGAATTTCAACATAAGTTTCCAAAAGTCCTGAATGCATGTTTCCTAAACTCTCAAAGTTTTGTGCACTGTATGCGACTATTTTGTGTACCTTGTGTAAAACATCACTGTAGCGTATGTTTGAAAACATAATTTTTGGCTCATGGTTTTCGGCAACGGTTGGAGACCATATTCGAGTCTTAAGCGTTCGGTATATTTTCAAAGTCTTAATAATCTAAGTCCCCAGAGAAAAATGAGGTTAGAGCCTAGGTATCACTACAGAAACCTAATTCGCTGTAACCTATAGCTCTGATACCAATCTGTCACACCCCGAAATATCAGAGCATTGGCGTGACTAGACTGGTATCTTCATTGCACAGCGGAAGCAAATAAGCTAAGACTTCTAGAAAACGAACGCCCACTAAGTACTCGAATCCACATGGTTCTCCTATTCCAACCGTGCCATAGTTTTGAAATGTAACCTGAGAAAGAAACATATGAAAAATCAACATAAAATTGAGCGAGTTCATAGTTTGTTTTGGAAAAGATTTTTAAATAAATCTTTTTGAATAACCGGTATTTAAAATATTGTTGAGAAAACGAATAAAAATCATTTTCTTTAGCATGTTAAATGAAAACTTTGTATCTGTGAAACCTGGTATGTGTAAAGCATTATATTTGTATAACCTTGTATCTGTAAAGTTTCGTGTTTGTAACACTTGAGTGGCTGTCAATGTCTGCGCATGACAATGACAAACATGCCTGCATGAGTCTGTATATTGGACTCGTCAGTCCTTAAGATGAAGGTCTTAGGTGCATGCAAGTTTTCGGTTGTTGTATTTGGGACACACAGTCTCCGTTATTCTTGTATAGGACTAACCAGTCCCCTTTGTAACTAGGACCAACCCCGTCACTAGTATCTGTAGCTCATGCATGTTTCGTAACTGTTTATGTTTTTGTAAAAACCGGTGTGTTTTGCATAAGTTTCTCGTAAACCATTTGAGTTTATTTAAAATCAAAAACCATTTGCGTTAGTTACAACTTGTTTGTAGAATGGTTTAGAAATATGAAACCTTTGTTCGTAAAAAACCTTGTGTCTTAGCAAAAGGTGTAAGTCTAGAAAGTATGTAATTCTTGATCACCGAAAACCTTATTTGTTTTTGCAAAACGTGCATGTCTTTCCACCCTGAAAACATTTAGAAAAATGTAAAACTGTAAAATGGTGGGGTTATGAACTCACCTGGATTTCCACGTGCAAAGCTAGCTATTTACGACGTCGTGATGTCGTTTCCAAGACGTGACTCGCTAGCGTGCATTCTACAATATTCCTAACACGGAATATCTTATAAGTTTCTAAATAAACGTAGTAACTAACTACGTGTCATCGAGCTCTACCGAATCGTTAGGTTAACGATTCGACGGTTAAGTTGTTGAGTTAGTGGAAATGATTAGGTCATATTTGATAAGTATCGTTTATCGTCGATAACAACTAATAAGTCTTGAAAAGACTTGATTCTCGAGATATAAATAAATATTTATATCAAAATATATAAATACATCGTTAAGATCGCTTTTCGTCCCGAGGAGTCATTTGTATGTATATAGGAATATTCGTAGGAAAGTAATATATAATAAACTTGTATTATATATATTACGTCTTGTATATATTTGCCAAAATATACGTATATGTCGTTTCGGCTTTTGAAACAAATATAAAGCTATACTTATTTTTGTAAAAGAATTCGTTATCGTTTGATACTAGAAATAAATATATAAACTATATTTATTTTTATAAAACGAATTCGTGTCGTTTAATATTTCAAATAAATATATAAACTATATTTATTTTAGTAAAACAATCGTCGTGTCGTTTGATTGTTGAAATAAATATACAATATATTTATCCTTAAGAAAAGAAGTCGTATTATCATTTGACATTTGTAGCATTATAAATCATTACGTTGATTTTACAAAAGCTTTGCCGAATTTTCAAGGAAAAGATTTTCAGGGAAAATCTTGTAGAAGAGATTTGTATAGATCTTTAAGCAAACCAAAATATACAGTTTGGTTGTTTGTATGTATATTATAAACGAGAGAGAGTGAGGAAAAATAAAAAGAATTGGTTGCGTTCTCTTCATCACTTCATATGTAGTAATTTTTATCCACATACTTTAGATATATGTATATTATATGTTTAAATGTATATAAAGTCTCAAATGGGTGGATGGTATTACTTAATGTGTATATTTTAAAATACACACACTGGTAATATATTTGTATGTAATAATGGACCATCATAAAACGTAGTTTAGCTTTAGACATAATAGAATATTATATATATAAAAAAATTATTGTAGAGATTTACTGGTGCTTGAAATTAGTAACAAGACTTGGCGTTTTGGAAAATAAATTGTATGTCATAATGCTCTGTTTTGTTTAAGTAAGTGCAATATGTATATACGGACATTGCTAAACATGCGACCTAAGAAAATTATGTCTACTACGTATATGTGCAACTTAATAATGTATAATGATTGTACGGATATTCGCCTAACATGACGGTTGTCACATGAGGTAGGGCTCCTTGCTTTCTTCTTGATGCTCTTAAGATACTTGGATAAAAATGAAAAAAAAAAAAAAAAGATGAAAAGTGGCTAGGATTTTTGAGAGAGATAGTGTTACAAATGACAAGGAAATGAGGTGGAATTAGTTTTTAAAATAGGTCTTAATTGTGTTAATTAGAAAATATTATGGTAACATTGACGATAGTGTAAATCTCACAATTATGTATATTTTTTTCTTTCTTTATAAAAAAGATCTAAATTCTATCTAAATGAATTCATTTATATATATATATATATATATATATATGTAAAGTTTCAAATGAAAACCACTAGTTATTGTGAAAACTAATTAAAAAAGCCAAAAAAACATACCAAATTTTTTTTCCATACCAATTTTCGCAGGTTTTTTTATATAAATTTTTTTTTTTAAAAAAATTTTTTTTTTAAAAAAATTTTTTTTTTTTGTAGTGCACATGTGTAATACTACACATGTGTATTATTACACATGTGTACTACAATTTTTTTTTAAAGTTTTTTTATATATAAAAACCTGCGATTTTTATAAAAAAATTTGAAAAGTTTTTTTTTTTGTTGTGTTTTTTAGGCTTTTTTTAGTTAGTTTTCGAGTTTTCACAATAAAAGTGGTTTTCATTTGATCCATCCCCTATATATATATATATATATATAGGGGAAGAATGTATAGAAAACCTACTTGTGGTGAGAAAACCCAGGAAACTCAATGCCCCCGATTTTTTTCTGAAAAAAATTACGCATGTAATATACATGTTTTTATGGGTTTTGGGCAAAAAAAATTAAAAAAGCGCCGAGTAGATATTTTAAAAAAAATAAACAAGTTTTTGCGTAACATATGTTACATTCATCTGACATATGTTACCCAGGAACTTGTTTATTTTTTTTTTAAATATCCACTCGGCGTTTTTTTTTTTTTTTGGCCCAAAAACCTTCAATCCACTCGGCGTTTTTTTTTTTGCCCAAAAACCTTCAAAACATGTATATTACATGTGTAAATTTTTTCAAAAAAAAAAAAAAAAAATCGAGAGGTTAGAGTTTCCTAGGTTTTCTCATTTGTAGGGGTTTCTCTAGATACTTACATTATATATATAGTGGAGAGTTCAAATAAGAAGAATTTCTTTATAAGAAGAAGAAAGAAGAATTTTTAACCAATAAAATGCTTTATTTTGCTTAATTTAATATTTGTATATAATATTATTGTAAGGGTGTATTGTTAAACTTAAATACATCATAATTAGTAGTCTTCCTTTTTAATTAACTACATTAAATTTGTAACTTATTTTCAAAAAAATATATATTTAAAAAATTTAGTAGAGTAAACTGCAATTTTACCCCCTGGGGTTTAAGCCAATTGGCACTCTGACCCCCTCCCGGGAAATAATATCAATTTACCCCCCAACATTGTTGTTATGTCGCATAATTACCCCTGCAGTCAAATAAGTTAACAGATCTGTTAAATGGAATGTGAAATGACTATGTTATCCTTTCATATTACCCCCTATGATTTGTTCTAAACAAACGTATTACCCCCCAATGTTAAATGACTAAATTGTCCTTACTTTTTACCCCCTATACTTTGTTGTAAGAAACAATATTACCCCCTGTTTTAAGTATTTCATTGCTTCCTTACCCCATGCAGTAACCAAAACCCTTCCCGCAAAAAAGGTTTGACCAGCCAAAGTCAAAGGATGCAGAAACTTTGGAACTGGAAACAGCTTGCAACAATCAAACCTATATCAAACTATCCTATATCAAACTATCCTGCTGCAAATGGTCATTTAATTTCAATCTATCCTATATCAAACTTTGGAACTGTAAACAGCTTGCAACGATCATCTTAATATGGATTGGTCATATTTCATCCATCAATTTCATGTATCTACATGTTTGGCTACAAGCATATATCATAAACTGCTTGCAATAATCATCTAAACATGTTTGGCCACAAACATTAGCTGTAATCTGCTTACAACAATCATCTTATTTCAAACACATACCGGCTGCAAAACACATATACTTAAACACATACCTGCTGCAAATGCAATATAAAAAAGAGATTTGAGACAACACTTAACAGTATTAACTTGCTGCAATGCAAAACACATATACTCAAACACTATTAACTTTCAAAAGAGCTAGCATAATGTTATAGGGTTTTGAATTGCGTTCATATTTAGCAAATGGACTTTGGTAAATGCCTAACCTGCTGCAGCTGCAAATGGTCATTTAACCTGTTCAAACATGCTCAAAATGAATATGCTGCACAAATTAACCTATTCAAACATGATTAACCTGTTCAAACATGCTCAAAACCATGAAACAATAACCTGTGATTGAACAATCTACTATGTTTAAAACCATGAAACATTAACCTGTTCACATCAAGAACATACATGATACATTGCCCTATAGTTGATTTTCATAACAAGTAAAATACAAATCTAGTTAAGATAAAAAATGCATGTTAATCATAACCATCATTAACATCATACAGAGTGTTAGATAACACTACTACTACTGATCAAACATCATCATCAATCATTGTCATTAAAATCTAATTAAATTTAAGTTAACCTACATATTACACAAAACCTAGATAACTACTAGAGTAAACATCCGCTCAACTCTCCGGTGGATAATGGAAGTTGATGACAAGCCTACCAAACATGGATACCACCAGGTGGACCACCACTGATGAGCTTGATAGGCTCATCGTCAGGTCAACTGTAAAAAATACCAAACATCACAAAATTAACATGGAAATCAGACTAATTGTTAATACCCTGTTTAACATGATATCAACTAAAACTGACACAAATCCGACCCTAACCCTGTTTATAACATGATATTAACTAACATTGACACAAATCCGACCCTGATTAACTAACAATGGAAGATTGTACCTGACGTGTGGCGGATCAGGTATCGGATTAGCCAACAAAGTAGCGGCATTGTCGTCGGTGCTGTGATGATTGCCAGAGAAGGTGTCGCTGGAGTTCTAAAGATCGCTGGACGACTGTAGCTGAAGATCGCTGGAGAAGGTGATGGCCGGAGAAGAAGATCTCACTGAACAGGAGTGGAGGAGCGGTGTGGGAAGGTGGGGGGTAATAGTGCTTTGATTTATCAATGTATAGGGTGGTGTAATGTATAAGATACAATGGTATGTTGGAAATGACCTTTGTACCCTTTGACCATTACTTAGTTATGTTGACTGTTAACAAAAGTTGACGGCAGGGGGTAATTATGCGACATAACAACAATGTTGGGGGGGGGGGGTAAATTGCAATTATTTCCTGGGAGGGGGTCAGAGTGCCAATTGGCTTAAACCCCAGGGGTAAAATTGCAGTTTACTCAATTTAATAATTTAGAATGTAGGATAAGTTACGAGATGTGTAGGATAAATTACGAGTTGTCTATAATAAATTTCGATATGTGTAGGATACATTTCAATATGTGTAGGATAAATTTCGAAATCTCTAGAACAAATTTTGATGTGTGTAGGCAAAAATTTTTATTGTGGAGGTTGATAGTCTTTGTGAATAATTAATTAGTCAAAGATAATAATAAATAAGATGGAAAAAAGTATTTAATGTTTTACAATTTTACACTTTGTTTTTTTTCTTCTCAAATGAACCTTCCCCATATATATATATATATAGGGAGAGGATCATTAGAAAACTACATCTAAATGAGAAAACTATAAAACTAACTTAAAAAGCTAAAAAACATACCAATTTTTTTTTTTTTTTTACAATTTGTAGGACCGTGTTTCTGGACCGAAACCATGATTAGTGTGAGATTAGTTCAAGACGGGAGAGATTATAGATGGATAAACAAAACTTCTTTGTATTAATCGGTAGTAAAACATTACAAATCGGCCGGATTACAAGATAACCGAACTAATACCAAAGGGGTATACATCCAGGGAGAGACCAAGTGGTGATCTCTCCCCCAAACCACAAAACACACTGAGAACTCTCACAATGAGCTCCCCTCTATCTCTCTAGTTTGCACATGACAAAGGAGTTGCTATTTATAGCCACACCCCCTTTGTCTAGCAAACACACATGGTCAAACAAATAACCATCTCTTTTGACCACTTCAAACGAGCGGGTAAACACACGTTCGTTTGACCATTTCACTAACCATTACAAATTCAGCATAAAATAAATATAAACTATTCGATAAGCATCGGACACAAAATCTGCATCAACAAATTCCCCCTTGTTCGTTGCTGTCGAATGCTGAAAATGCAACTGCAATCGATCTTCAGTCAAGTATTTTATCTTCTCTGTGTTAACAAATTCCCCCTTGACCGATGATCCAGGTAAGTAGTATCTTGACGCTCCTTGTATAATATTTCCCCCTTAAATTACGCGTATCCGTGTTTGGTGTTGTGCAATGTCCTTATAAGGCTCAATTGACCGATCTTCCGCTGATCTTCCAATACTCCAACCAGCATTTGATAAGGGTTCAATTCTTTAAAAAACTGCATCAAGTCTTGATCTGCCATAAGACAAACTCTACCACCTGTGATTGCGTTTAGAAATTTACCGAAGAAATTCAACATATGAAAATTTTTATCCCCCCATTTCTTTGGTAAGATCTCTAAACCTTAACAGATTCTCTCCACTTCAAAGAAACTGTCGTCAATTTCACAGAACAAATTCTCTCCACTGAGTAGAATTTATCTTCAAATGTTCACCAATTCCCTCCACTGAGCGGAACTGTCGTCAATCTTCACTGAATGTTCTCGGTTGTTCGAAAAATCGCGAAAACGACTTTCTTCTTTGCATATTCTAGTTGAATAAGAACGTTCCCTAGCACCCCGTAGGCTCCGACTTGTATCCCTCCAAAGACTTTGTGAACTCATTAGGATCGGTATTGACATTCCAGGTTCATTCATTCGTTACCAAATGCGAGAATATGACAATAAACAAAATGCTTTCTTCTATGCATATTCTAGTTGATAAAGAAAATCGCCTAGCACCCCGTAGGATCTGACTTTGTCACACCCCGACCACGTAAAACAACAAAACATGGCGGAAATGTCGGGGAGTGTTGTAACAGAATCATTGTTTCACAACTATGGATTAAACAATTTCGTTTTATTTAATTAAATGTATTACATTACATTGGAATTAGAAACAAAACATGAACAAATAGACTTTTATTGTTACTAAGTCGCTAAGGTCTCGTCCGTTCCTATGTGAGCATGCATCAATATCATCATCAAATATCATCAACTATGGTACCTGAAACACATGTGAAAATACGTCAGCATAAAAATGCCGACGAGTACATAGGTTTTATGTGAGTGTCAGATTCATGGCTCGTTTTACATGTTGCAATACTTATTTAAAAACCTTATTTTGAAAAGTATAGTATTGCGACATAATTAACCAACTCAAATCAAGTTGGATATGATTTATAAAATCTCGTAGCCATGATTCTTAACTCCAAAACATTTTGTTTTATTAAATCAAATCGTAAAACCTCTCGTAGAAACTCGTTAATAAGACTCGTATGGTTTATATTATCCAGAAAACATAATTGTGTGACATTGTTTCAAAATCGTTTACCCAAGTGATCTAGATAATGCAACGATATATAATGTGTTAAATGCACTTATATATAGGAAGTACCAGCGGCGTATCCACCATGCTTTTAACACATTACACTCGCCCCGTTACCTAATCACTTCCCTAACCCAATGGCTCAAACAGTTACAAATGGTTCACATAAATCAAATGGTTACAAACGGTTCACATAAATCCAACGATTTCAAATGGTTCACATACATCAAATGGTTACAAATTGTCACACCACTATTTCCACGTGTCACCGGTGGGCCCGGTGGGGGATTATCGTGACGTGGTTGGCAACATAATAGTCAAACAACACAATATTTAATATGCACAGCGGAAGCAATTTAAAAGATATTATATCAACCGAATTTAATATTGTAATATCAAATGTCACAATATTCGGAAGTTTATCCACAGAAGGATCGAACATAAAATGGAAACAATAGTTCAACAGACTTCATGCATCTTAAGCTTGCGAGACTCTTTATTGATGCCAAGGAGACAATCCAGCCAATTACGTTTAGTACCTGCATTTAGTCTTTTTGGGAAAATACGTCAGTTTACACTGGTAAATACAATCAACTGACTCATTTTGGAAAATGATTTAAAATTGGTTTGGATGCACATGGCATAAATGTTTTTATAATTTGATTAAAATGCACAGAGGCAAGATTAATCTTTTTAACTTGGGAGAATTATTTAATATTATAATCTTGTGAACGAATTACATGTTACTTGTGCGTTCAGTAGCCCGGATCTTGTCCGGGTTAAAGATCAATAGACACACCACATTATTGAGTTATACACTGACGGGTGTACGCCTACACCCCGTGCTCAGGTCGTGGCCATCTCGTAAGATGATGCCAGGGATATCCGGGACATGGTCATTAACCCCCCAAAGGCTTTAAGTAATCAAGACTGTTTAAACGAGCCTATCAGATTAGTCAACTACCCACTTTACTGTGGAGATTTGATGCTCGATCAAGCGGTATGCTATATACCGTAACCCAAGCCCGTATAGGGAAAATAAGTTAAAAGTATTTCCCTGAGCAATGTATAAATCACAATAAGCAAAATGCACGTAGCTTTTACTGGTTCTCCTAATCTGGAATGAAGGTTTATAATAACCTATTAGAATCCTAACGGGTCTTTAATTAAGCTTAAGCTTAGACCGGCTAGTTTCAAAGATACAGTTCGTACGCACGATTAAGCGAAGACCGGATAGAATGTGATTTAGACCCGACAAGTTCAGAGACTTGCTTAATATGGGTTTATTATTCACATTCTGGATTTTGAGATAAAACCGTTAAGGTTTGACCCGTTTCGGCTAATTTATGTAAACTTGTTACATAAACCGTACCGTACGCGTAATAAGCGTGACGGGTAATCATGAGAGCTATATACAGGTTTCCTAAGTTAATTATGCCTCAAATATGTTGTGACATCAGTAGGATGTCTTTCATTATGCCCAAAACGTGTTTAAACACAAACTAGGCCCCGTAGGGGTAGTTTGGTCATTTAAAAGTTTATAAAGAGTTTAAGTAACAATCTGAGTTACAGGTCTGATGTAATCAGCAAATATACTCAATTTTCTAAGTTATATCAGTAGGTTAAAGCATGTATGTGAAATTTATCAATTATAACCAAACTATGCACCGTAGGGGCATTTTGGTAATTTCACATAAGCCGAAAAGCTCAAAACCGGAGTCTGAGTTAATCAACCTTTGCTTACTATTAAAATATTCTAATTTTCCTAAAATATCAGTAGGTATCAACCCGGGTATGTTCAATATAATTTTAATACATACTATGCGTTAAAAACGCTTAATAAGGCGATTAAAGGCCATTTCCGGGTTCGATACTTAAATCTGATATTTTTATATTTCCAGAAGGCTTAAAATAATTTATTTATCATATGTGATTAGTAGCAAAAGGTTTGGAGTCGTTTGGATATGTAAAACTCATTTTATGGCCCGTAAGGGCAAAACCGACAATTACCGGATTAAGCCTACGACTATGAGTTATGCTCAGCCTAAAATTAATTAAAAATCCTTAAAAATCCCAAAATAATATATTACATCAGTGGGTAAAAGATTTGATATCAAAAAGTATGTTTAAGTAGGCTATACGCTAATTACGCCATTTTATTAACATAAAGCATTCATTTTGCGATAATGAGCATAACTCTTAATCTACAATTCAAACTGATGTCAAACTTTGCATACAAGTTTATATATCAGTAATTTAAGTTTCTACTCTTTTACATTTCCAAAAATCACATTTTAAGGCAATAAGGGCATAATGGTCAACATATGAGCGATTAACGGAAACATGCATATTAATTGGATAACTAATGAACCAAGGTGTATAATCACAGAGGGTTGTACTAACATGTAACCTAGTCCAATTAAAGCTCTGAGGCATTTCTAAAACATGCCTAAACGGGTCAGAACTGAAAGTCAAAGTGAAAGTCAAACTATGTGACTTTCGGTTCCGAACCGGGTCTAAACAGGAAATTGTCGGGTTGAACATGTTTAGACATCTTCTTACGCTTATTACCAAGTTATAACAATGATCCAACAGGTTGTATATGATCTAAAATGTTAATTATGCATAAATGGCATTTTAAGCTTCCTGTTGACTTTTTAAATATAAGTTTGACCCGACTTTTGACCTAGTTAGAGTGGTAAACAGGGGGAACCCTTTTAAGGGTTTATTACCCACATAAATACCAACTTATAACTACTTTTAATTCGAGATATGACTGAGCCATTGTTGACTAATCTCGAAGTCAAACCCTAATTACGACGGTTTGACTTTTAGCTAAATAACTAAGCTAAACTCAATTTAGAAAGGATTAGAACACTTACTGAAGTCCTAAGCTTGATTAGGAAGGACTTGGGTCTGCTTTGAAGCTCCAGAAGGCTCCTCAATTGCAGAATGAATGGTATGATCAATTGTTGCAACTCATGGCCTTATATAGTGAATTCAATCACCATAAATCTTTGACACACAAGTCTACCAACTGACCACAACCTTCCAACATGTGTCCCTAGTGTCTAGGGGTCGATTAGGGGCCAAGGGAAATGAGAAAAATCGTTTATGGGTCGTTTCTAAGGCTGAACAGCCAATTAACACATTTTTCTGGTTCTGGGCGCCTGACGCGGCCCGCCTCCCGTTTTAACATATCCAACGCGGGCCGCCTGGGCCTGTAAATCAGAATTTTTCATTTTTGTTGTTTTGCAGCTTGTCCCTTGGCTTCACGAAAGGGCAACCAAGGTTATTTCTTGCATTTTGACCCCCTTATATTTACCCACAAGGGCTTTAGGACTTATACTCACTTTGCCAAGTCCCTGCACACTTCCGGTTAACCCGAAAAGTCTTAACTTTCAATGTTTACGCTTTAACCCCTCGTACACGAATTTGATCATAACTTTCTCATACGATAACGAAACTTTATGAAATTTATATCGCGCATTCTAGTGAGCATAATTAACAGTTACAAAGCTTCGGGTTTGTCAAAAGGTCACTTAGAGGTATATCTTTAAACATGTTGACACATTTAACCCCTGTAGTTTGTAATCTCTCACTTTTAGCCTCGTATGATCCATGATTTATTCGTTTGATGTTGTAAACATCATGTAGGGTTATTACGAAGTATATTTATTCACTGTTGACATTTAGAACCCGTAAAATCACATACTTTCCATGTTTGTCAACTTTAGTCCTTTTATAACATTCTTTCACACGTTCAAGCTTTATGACACGTGTCAACACATTATAGGACGTGAAATTTTCGAGGTGTTACACAAATGGTTCACATACATCCAATGATTTCAAATGGTTCACATACGTCCAATGATTTCAAATGGTTCAAAACGTAAAACAATTATGCTAGTGTGTTAAGTGAACATACATAGCAAGACATAATGAAATCATGTACTAATAGTGTACTAATGAACATAGCAAGTATATGATATGAAAAAATGAAAAGCATGAAAATAACAAGTAGGCACATGTGTTTCACCCCAAAACGTTTGGAAAACAGTAAAATAGGGGTCTATGTACTCACTTGAGGATGCTTAGAAGTCTTGAATAACAACCAAGCAAAGCTAGAAGGATCACGGAATCAAACGGCACCTAATATAGGTAACTATGTAAATAAACGGACCTAAATCGGAGGATCGGATAAAATGAGGCTTTGTAAACCAAATGAGTGTAGGGACTCATGTAATATGGTTTAACAAATCCTACATTGTAAAACGAAACCTAACCTAAGTGCTTACGACCCATTACGACTCGTTAAGGTAGCTTACGCCACTTTAACGCGTCGTTCGCGTAAAACACGTTCGGACTGCCTAACTAGTCCTATGATAAGTAAAATATGCCTTAACATGTCTAATATTGTTGCCAAATCAGCTTAGATATCAAAAATTATTTTACATATGCTTAAAATGAATTTTGGCGTAAAAAGGGCATTTTGGTCATTTACCTAAGGCATATAAACTACCTATCATACAACTACTTAAACGACGTGACCATAAGGTATAACCTCAGAAGGTTATTCCCTATGCAACTATGGTCACCTAATGTGTTTGGTCGGATCCTAAAGATCGACCAAACGGGTCGGGTTCGAAAGTATAAGCGGTTGTTTAGACCGCTTACCTTACGACCCTACATAAGCACTAAACCTAAAGTGACAAGCTAAACATGTTAAAACATGCTTAACGAGGTTTGAAAATAGGTTTGGTATCAAAACAAATGGTTTTGATACCTAAAAGTAGTTTGGTTACAAAATACGCAAGAATACGTATTTTGGCCGAAACTACGATTCGCCACTATGCCTAGATAACGTGGTAATCAGTAGGTATAGTCACAAGAGACTAAAACCATCGTGATTACGCTCACGTTATGAAGTTTAAACGAACTTCATGTTGACCATAAAATGGACAAAGTAGAAAGTCAAACACAGTTTGACTTTCACGCGAAAAAGAACAAAAGAGGACTTACAAAAGGTCCAAGAACGGAAGTTTGACCCGATTATTCTCAGGTATGAAGTGCAAGCACTTCAACTTAGAGAGCAATCAGATCAAGGTGTGAAGAATGCAAATGAGGAAGGTGGGTGTTTATAGTTTTTGCACAACCGTTAAGATCGTTCATCGTAAAACGAGCTTCGATCTCATCCGTACACATGTGCCCATGGTTTTGTGAAACCATGGGAGCCCCTAGTTTCATTAAAACCATGTGAAAATGAGGGGAACAGCTGGAACAAGCTGGAATTTAGATTTTTCATTTTGGTCCCTTCCTAAGATAACTATGGCAGATTGTCAATTTTGGTCCCTGAATGTGCAAAACATGGTTTTTGATGCATTTTTGACACGTTTAAGCCCCGTTAATCCCATTTAAAGGCTCTAAAATGAAGTTAAAGTACAGAGAACATGAAAAATGCTCAAAAATATCTCGGATGTCGGTTCGTTTGGTCGTACGGTTGCGTTGTTCGGTTAATTACGACGAAACACGAACGAATGCGAAAAACGATCCAAATTACGCGACGAATGGAATTTTATCATGCCAATCACTAAAATAAAATATTTTAATGATTACATAAAGTTTTTGGATGTCCGGATGTATTCAGAACGTAAGATATTAGCGAAAATGCAAACTTATGCACTTTTTGACGCTTTTAGTCCCTGAATGACCAAAAAGTTTATTTTACCACACCGAACCCCTCAAAGCCTATTTCTAAGTTACGTAAAGGATATTTAGGGTATGTTTAAATTATGGTCATGTTCTGGAATGTTCATTACAGTACAAATCGGCATACTTTCGCAGTTTGTCGAAATTAGTCCCTGTAAGTGAATAAACTTGATTTCGCCACACCAAACCCTCCAAAACTTATTTCTAAGTTATGTAAAGGTTATTTAAGGTATGTTAAGCCTATTTCACTATTACGGAGTGTTTGTTGCATTAAACTGGTCATATTTACGCATCAGTGCGCGTATAACCTTCTAGAAAGCGATTTAAAGCTTGAAATCGAATAAGAATTGATATGTGCAAAAGATACACATATTTATACAAATCCCAAGTATGAAATACAATATATCATTGGTTTGGTATTTGTTTGATGGTCGCAGAGGCACAGGTGTCACAGTCTCCCCTACTTTAGGAAATTTCGTCCCGAAATTTATTCGTAGGAGTCTGTCTGTGACGCTGTGTTATATAATTGCCTTGCATGGAATCTAGGGTGTTTATCTATTTGCGTAGAATAACCCTTCAAAGATTATGCAAGGTATAATCCTGTCATTTCTCTCAACGGACAATCTTTAAAAATGAAAATGAAGGAAAAATCAAGGATATTCATTTCCCTCGATGAATATTCTTCAGAAACGAAAATGAACGGAATGAGTCATTTTCCTCAATGGGTATTCTTCAGAAACGAAAATGAACGAATAATCAAGAATATTCATTTCCCTCGATGGATATTCTTCAGAAACGAAAATGAACGAATAATCAAGAATATTCATTTCCCTCGATGGATATTCTTCAGAAACGGAAATGAAGGAAAAATCAAGAATATTCATTTCCATCGATGGATATTCTTCAGAAACAAAAATGAACGGAATGAGTCATTTTCCTCAATGGGTATTCTTCAGAAACGGAAATGAACTGAGTCAACTCTAGACACATGACAAAACTTGCTGTGGTTTCTATGCACTGAATTCCATAATTATGTATGCATCCATAATTACGTAATTCCATGCACAGTCCGCACAGTTTGTTTTGTAATGTGAAGGGGAAAGAAAAATCAAACCTGTGATGAGTGTGACTAGACTATCATAGGGTCCTTTTAATTAGATCGACAAATGATCTCTTTAATTAGACCACCAAGGAGTCTTTTCAGCTATATCATCACATGATATTCCTAACCAGATTTTTGGATCAATCTGTTTAACTAGACCACTCATGGGGTCTAATTATGGAATAGTACATTATAATCCAAGGGTCTTTACTATTACGTAGAAGCCCATTAAGGATTTAAGGTAGTACCTTTGGATATCCTACTACGAATCCCTTATACGAAGATATGAAAGATTCTACGAGGATTTGGATAACAAAAACTTGGATCACACAAAAACATAAAGGGGAACACATAAGCACATAATCACATATTTGTTTAATTTGAACTTTAATTTGTTATCTTTGGACATGGATATTTAAAGCACACCAGGAATCAAATCCGTGGATTTCATTTGGCACTTTAATCATTTTCAAGAATCTATCTATGAAGATAGGATGATCTTCCAAAAATTCGATTTTGTTTTCAAAGAAACGTAATATTCGAATTAAGGCACACAACAATTTTAGGATTTACGGAAATACCCTTAGGTACCCTATTAAGGATTTATAGTGGTACTTTGGGTATTCGTCAAGAGTTGTAACTTGCGCCTTGTACTTCATTTCTTTGGAAGAAACGGGTACTTAGGATTTTCGTGGAAAACGCAAGAGATCATAAAATGGAAGAATTTTGGGGGTATTCTGTTCTTCAAGGAATACGATTCCCTGATTGTCGGTATTGTAGGGGATATGTTGTTTATACATGCAACCACATAAATATATTACAATGTAAATAAAAGATTTATTTATAAACAACGATAACAACTGTTTCATGGACCTTGACAACAAAAGAAAATAATACATAAGGCGTGATTATTTCTAAACAGTGTTGTCTTCTAGTCGGTCAGATGCTCATCCCTGTGCTGGATTTGCATTAGCAAGCTTTGGGCATTTTCTTCAGAAATGATCCATCTCGCCACAGTTGTAGCAAGAACCTGGTGGAAAACGAGCTTGAGCAGGATTGTTGTCAGCTTGATTTGGTGCAACTTCAGCTCGGCAAACTCTTGCTGTGTGACCTATAAATCCACAAATTTGGCATTTGCGGAACTTCACACTAGCATGATGATGAAGGTTATATTGGTTGCACAAGGGTGCAGTTCCGTTGTATGGCTTCCTAGCAGGGAGTTGAGCTGGTTGGTTGGGGGCAGCTTGATCATTGTGAGCAACCACGGCGAAGTTCTGGGAAGCTTTTCGCTTCCTTGACTTCTTGGAGGATTCAGTCTGCTCATCTTTGGGTTTCGATTCCTCGATTGGTTTCTTATCACCTTTTCGGAAAAGTTTACCTTTCCTGATTTGTGATTCAGTCAAGGTAGCAGATAGCTCAATGGCCTGCCTAACCGTAGTGGGGTTACTACCAGTCACAATGTCGTGTACTGGGTCAGGGAGGCCATCAATGTACTTTTCAATTGCCTTATCCAAAGGCATAACCATATTCGGGCATAACAGACTTAACTCCTCATAACGATCCGTGTAGGCTCAATGCTCACCGCTATCTTGCTTAAGATCATCGAATTCCCTTTCCAAGGCCCTGATCTCGTGACGAGGACAGAATTCCTTCATCATCAGAGCTCGAAGCTCTTCCCACGTTTGAGCCAGTGCCATATCGGCACTCCTATCTCTCATCACACCATTCCACCATGTCAAAGCTCGTTTCTCAAAGACACTAGATGTGAATTCTACCTTTCGCTCATTTGGGCATTGAACATGTCTGAAGGTGCTCTCTAGACTCTCGAACCATTGCAGAAGTACAGTCGCTCCTTGAGACCTAGAAAACTTTGATGGCTTAGCCGAGTTGAACGTCTTGAAGTTGCAGGGGGCATTATTGTTGTTGAGAGCTTGGTTACATTGAGCGACGATGTTCGGGATTGCAGCAGTCATTTGCTGCGTAATGACAGCTGCCAGTTCTTCAATAGGTACCTGATTTTCGCGTCGTGGAGGCATTCTAAAAAGGGGAAACAAGAGAGAAAACAAATGAAATGGCATTGGGTAAGAATAGGATGTTACAATTACCGACCAAAATCATGGGTGTTGGTCATTTGTTTGAACCACGAAGCAAACAAACGACACACAAAAGCTGAATCAAAGCAAATAGGTCCTCATAATGTATCGCGAGGACATGATAGCCTATAGGTGGACACTCACTACAAGAGTTCCTAGGTAAGAGTGACTGGTCCAATATTGCGGATTTGTACGAACACTCTAGCCTTAGACAGAAAGCTTAGGGTACAGGCACCCACCCTTCCAGTTTGCATGTGTTCACATTATGTAGCCCTAAACTTTGACGAGAATTTGAAAACTTTGAAGGTTCGAAACCTTATAATAAATCATCATGGAACAGATGATTAGTTTCAATGCAGATTCAAATTTTGTGTTCTTATTGTGGTTGCTGCCTAAAGATAGGCAACGGTATTGTTTTATGACTAAACGCAAGTAAACCCACGTTAGGGTCCTAGGAAGGTTATAGTCTAGGTCAAAGCATTACTAATAACCTAATTCCCTATAACCATTGGCTCTGATACCAACTTTTCGGTCACACCCCGACCACGTAAAACAACAAAACATGGCGGAAACGTCGGGGAGTGTTGTAACAGAATCATTTTTTCACAACCATGGATTAAACAATTTCGTTTTATTTAATTAAATGTATTACATTACATTGGAATTAGAAAGAAAACATGAACAAATAGACTTTTATTGTTATTAAGTCGCTAAGGCCTCAACCGTTCCTATGTGA
The DNA here is from genome assembly GCA_030545235.1 of Helianthus tuberosus. Classification (NCBI taxonomy): domain Eukaryota; kingdom Viridiplantae; phylum Streptophyta; class Magnoliopsida; order Asterales; family Asteraceae; genus Helianthus; species Helianthus tuberosus. Next base: position 109,788,107 of record CM060377.1, read on the forward strand.
GCATGCATCAATATCATCATCAAATATCATCAACTATGGTACCTGAAACACATGTGAAAATACGTCAGCATAAAAATGCCGGTGAGTACATAGGTTTTATGTGAGTGTCAGATTCATGGCTCCTTTTACATGTTGCAATACTTATTTAAAAACCTTATTTTGAAAAGTATAGTATTGCGACATAATTAACCAACTCAAATCAAGTTGGATATGATTTATAAAATCTCGTAGCCATGATTCTTAACTCCAAAACATTTTGTTTTATTAAATCAAATCGTAAAACATCTCGTAGAAACTCGTTAATAAGACTCGTATGGTTTATATTATTCAGAAAACATTATTATGTGACATTGTTTCAAAATCGTTTACCCAAGTGATCTAGATAACGCAACGATATATAATGTGTTAAAAGCACTTATATATAGGAAGTACCAGCGGCGTATCCACCATGCTTTTAACACATTACATCCGCCCCGTTACCTAATCACTTCCCTAACCCAATGGCTCAAACAGTTACAAATGGTTCACATAAATCAAATGGTTACAAACGGTTCACATAAATCCAATGATTTCAAATGGTTCACATAAATCAAATAGTTACAAATGGTTCACATACATCCAATGATTTCAAATGGTTCACATACATCCAATGATTTCAAATGGTTCAAAACGTAAAACAATTATGCTAGCGTGTTAAGTGAACATACATAGCAAGACATAACGAAATCATGTACTAATAGTGTACTAATGAACATAGCAAGTATATGATATGAAAACATGGAAAGCATGAAAATTACAAGTAGGCACATGTGTTTCACCCCAAAACGTTTGAAAAACAGTAAAAGAAGGGTCTATGTACTCACTTGAGGATGCTTAGAAGTCTTGAATAACAACCAAGCAAAGCTAGAGGGATCAGGGAATCAAACGACACCTAATATAGGTAACTATGTAAATAAACGGACCTAAATCAGAGGATCAGATAAAATGAGGTTTCGTAAAACAAATGAGTGAAGGGACTCATGTAATATGGTTTAACAAAGCCTACATTCTAAAACAAAACCTAATCTAAGTGCTTACGACCCATTACGACTCGTTAAGGTAGCTTACGCCACTTTAACGCGTCGTTCGCGTAAAACGCGTTCGGACCGCCTAACTAGTCCTATGATAAGTAAAATATGCCTTAACATGTCTAATATTGTTGCAAAATCAGTTTAGATATAAAAAATTATGTTACATATGCTTAATATGAATTTTGGCGTAAAAATGGCATTTTGGTCATTTACCTAAGGCATATAAACTACCTATCATACAACTACTTAAACGACGTGACCATAAGGTATAACCTCAGAAGGTTATTCCCTATGCAACTATGGTCACCTAATGTGTTTGGTCGGATCCTAAAGATCGACCAAACGGGTCGGGTTCGAAAGTATAAGCGGTTGTTTAGACCGCTTACCTTACGACCCTACATAAGCACTAAACCTAAAGTGACGAGCTAAACATGTTAAAACAGGCTTAACGAGGTTTGAAAACAGGTTTGGTATCAAAACAAACGGTTTTGATACCTAAAAGTAGTTTGGTTACAAAATACGCAAGAATACGCATTTTGGCCGAAACTACGACTCGCCACTATGCCTAGATAACGTGGTAATCAGTAGGTATAGTCACAAGAGACTAAAACCATCGTGATTATGCTCACGTTATGAAGTTCAAACAAACTTCATGTTGACCATAAACTGGTCAAAGCAGAAATTCAAACACAGTTTGACTTTCACGCGAAAAAGAACGAAAGAGGACTTACAAGAGGTCCAAGAACGGAAGTTTGACCCGATTATTCTCAGGTATGAAGTGAAAGCACTTCAACTTAGAGAGCAATCAGATCATGGTGTGAAGAATGCAGATGAGAAAGGTGGGTATTTATAGTTTTTGCACAACCGTTAAGGTCATTCATCGTAAAACGAGCTTCGATCTCATCCGTACACATGTGCCCATGGTTTTGTGAAACCATGGGAGCCCCTAGTTTCATTAAAACCATGTGAAAATGAGGGGAACAGCTGGAACAAGTTGGAATTTAGATTTTTCATTTTGGTCCCTTCCTAAGATAACTATGGCAGATTGTCAATTTTGGTCCCTGAATGTGCAAAACATGGTTTTTGATGCATTTTTGACACGTTTAAGCCCCGTTAATCCCATTTCAAGGCTCTAAAATGAAGTTAATGTATATAGAACATGAAGCATGCTCAAAAATATCTCAAATGTTGGTTCGTTTGATCGTACGGTTGCGTTGTTCGGTTAATTACGACGAAACACGAACGAATGCGAAAAACGATCCAAATTACGCGACGAATGGAATTTTATCATGCTAATCACTAAAATAAAATATTTTAATGATTACATACAGTTTTTGGATGTCCGAATGTCTTCAGAACGTAAGATATGCGCCAAAATGCAAACTTATGCACTTTTTGACGCTTTTAGTCCCTGATTGAACAAAAAGTTTATTTTAGCACACCGAACCCCTCAAAGCCTATTTCTAAGCTATGTAAAGGATATTTAGGGTATGTTTAACTTATGTTCATGTTCCGGAATGTTCGTTACAGTACAAATCGGCATACTTTCGCAGTTTGTCGAAATTAATCCCTGTAAGTGAATAAACTTGATTTCGCCACACCAAACCCTCCAAAACTTATTTCTAAGTTATGTAAAGGTTATTTAAGGTATGTTAAGCCTATTTAACTATTCTGGAGTGTTCGTTACATTAAACTGGTTATATTTACGCATCAGTGCACGTATAACCTTCTAGAAAGCGATTTAAAGCTTGAAATCGAACAAGAATTGATATGTGAAAAAGATACACATATATATACAAATCCCAAGTATGAAATACAATATTTTATTGGTTTGGTATTTTTTTGATGGTCCCAGAGGCACAGGTGTCACAGACTTGTATCCCTCCAAATTGTGAACTCGTTAGGACCAGTATTGACATTCCAGGTTCATACGTTCGTTTTCAAATGCGAGAATATGAAAATAAACAAAATGCTTTCGAACATTTACGAATAACCGATAACTATCATAAACATTGACGTGCGGAAGTGAACATACCGTTTTTGGTTTTTGGGTTTTAGCCCATAGTAGTCAAGTCACCAAATTTGACGTTTTGCATCGGTAACCGTGACTACCCCACATTAAAAAAAAATCAACATCTTTTGTTTTCATCATGCCGCATCATCCAGCGCGCTCCCAAAACCCGTACGAATTTTGACGTTGACATTTAGAAGCGCGGTTCAAATCAACTTCGCGAATACCCGACCCCTATCTGCGACTGGGTCCAACAAAAATAGATCTATTTTTGTTCTTCTGTGAATCCATGCGTGGCCCTAAAAAAAAATCATCCAAAGCCAATTCTTTTATCTAGTGGGCTCCAAAAAAAATCATTCAGTGAAGTCACCTTGTAAATCGATGGGCTAATTTTGCCATAAGAATGAGACCCACTAAAAGCATTTGTTGGGCCCAATAAAAAATTGTATGATATAGTGCACCACTTTGTATTTCGAAAGTTATAATTCAGCAATCAATCTTCTACCTCATCCATTAAACATATATGAACACATCAGGTGGGCCCCCAATGAATATATATAACCCTAGAAAATAAGGCTCCAACAATCATGGGCATTAGTGCACGTGGCCATGAATAAATGAAATCCAATCCATAAGGTGGCAAAATGATCTCAGCCCAATTAAAACAAACCAAGGGAAGGAACAAGTCCAGCACTCCAGCCGTCATTTAAGTGGGCCCAAGAATTAAACATGTGTGCATCCATTATCCCATCTAATTAGAGTGTATATATATTCAACCCAAAAGTCAACAACCCTAATAAACTTTTTAAACTTCACCAGCCGCTAACATCAGTCCTCTCTCCTCAATCTGCGATAGATACCTCCAAAACCCCAAAAAAAAAACTTGTGCTCATTTCCCCTTTTCCATAACCTCACAATTACTCTAACTACAATTCTCCTTAGAGCCCCACTCACTCTCTCTTTCTTGACCCGACCCACCTCCGATGAAACCCAGTACAGGTCTCTGCTGCCGTCCACCATCTGTGCGGCTGCGAAGGGTGGGTCTTTGAACCATGCCCAGATGTGAACGAGGTTCTACCAGCGGAAACAAGAACATCAGTCTTGAGTATAAATCACCGCAAGCTGAAGGTTCAAGGGTCAATTCCACAACATCGAATAATCTTGTTGAAGATCTTAAAAGGAAAGCTTGCAATGAGAAGAGGAATCAATGAATTGAGAGTTCTTCGTCGATTGTAGATGACGAAGAAGGTGTGGAGGTTCATCGCAGATGTTCTTCATCGATGTATAATATTTTTTTAAATAAATAACAGGTTCTTCGTTGATATTGTTATGTGAGTGGTTCTTCGTCATATGTGATGAGCTGGGTTCTTCGTCACATGTGGTTTTTCGCTGTTACACTTTTGGAGAAACCCTACTTCTTTCTTAACAGCCGCCACCACTTCTTCAAGAACACAGCCACTGTTCACTTGTAGATCTTACCAAACACGCCACAAAAATGATAACGGATAATGAAAACTTGTTAAATTTGGTGTGAAACATGAAACCCAACTCTTTTGTACGGTCCGATTCATCTCACACCCGTAGATTTAGTTCCAAATCTAGGTTTTCTTCATTTCACCATTTTTACATCTTGAACAAAAAAATCACAAAAATAACAGATCTAGAGCACATGTGATTTAGCAAACGGTTAGATTTACTAAATCGGGTACCATGGCTCCGATACCAATTATAGGACCGTGTTTCTGGACCGAAACCGTGATTAGTGTGAGATTAGTTCAAGACGGGAGAGATTAGAGATGGATAAACAAAACTTCTTTGTATTAATCGGTAGTAAAACATTACAAATCGGCCCGATTACAAGATAACCGAACTAATACCAAAGGAGTATACATCCGGGGAGAGACCAAGTGGTGATCTCTCCCCCAAACCACAAAACACACTAAGAACTCTCACAATGAGCTCCCCTCTATCTCTCTAGTTTGCAAATGACAAAGGAGTTGCTATTTATAGACACAACCCCTTTGTCTAGTAAACACACATGGTTAAACAAATAACCCTCTCGTTTGACCACTTCAAACGAGCGGGTCAACACACGTTCGTTTGATCGTTTCACTAACTATTACAAATTCAGCATAAAATAAATATAAACTATTCGATAAGCATTGGACACAAAATCTGCATCAACACAATTTTTTATAAAAAAAATCTCTAGTTTTTATGCATGGAAAAAATTAAAAAAAAAAATCTTTCTGTTGTACTGCACATGTGCAATATATGTGCAATATATGTGTATTACACATGTGCACTATATCCGTAATGGTGCACATGTGTAATACAACAAAAAATAGGTTTTTATTTATTTATTTTTTTAAATTTTTTTCCATGCATAAAAACTAACGATTTTTTTATAAAAAAAAATTAGTATTTTTTAGGCTTTTTTTAGGCCTGTAAACGAACCGAACGTTCATGAACTTGTTCGGCGGTAAGTTCGTTTATGTTCGTTTATTTAATAAACGAACGTACACGAACAAAAAAAATTGTTCGTTTAATTAAATGAACGAACATGAACACACCTTGTGTTCGTTCATTTATGTTCGTGAACATTCTTTTATGTTCATTCATTTATGTTCGTGAACGTTCGTTTATTTACGTTTGTCTATGTTCGTTTAAATTTTAATAAATACATAAATAGCTATATTTATATAAATATTAGGTTTTCTAACTAGGCATATATAACTAATTAGTATATCTATGAACCCTTATTTAGATGTGTTTTCGAATGAAATGTAATATATAGACTTGTTTCTTCAATCATGTTAATTTATGTTTATTCAAATATGTTCAGTTAATTTTTTTTTATGTTCGTTTGTGTTCATGAACTGTTCGTTTAGGCTTTAAACGAACGAACATAAACGAACACGAACATGCCCGATTTCTTAATGAACGAACATGAACAAAAAAATGTGTTCGATTATATGTTCGTGTCCGTGTTCGTGTTCGGTTAAAGTTAAATGAACGAAACGAACACGAAATGCCTATGTTCGTGTTCGTTCAGTTCGTTTACAGGCCTAGCTTTTTTAGTTAGTTTTTTGGTTTTCTCATTTAAACTAGTTTTCTCATGATCCATATATATATATATATATATTTGCGGTTTCTGAAATATATAATTTGTCGTTTGCAAAAAATAAAATAAAATAAATTAAGAAAGAAAGAAAAGAAATCTCGATGAAATTGTTATTGTTATTATAAGTATAATTATTTTTTATATCTAATTAATTCAGCTGCTTAACTCGTTTTTCTCGTATAACTTGAAAAATATAACGTCTTATAGAAATACGAATGTACCATTGAGACGAGCCTATTTTTCTCTATATGATGTAAGTTTCATAAAAATCTGAGTAGGGTCTAATTATTATTATTATTACGTATGCTAAAGGTACAAAGTTTTATTCCCTAAACAAATGAACACGACTAGCAAAAAAATGAATTTCATTGGGCATAATTGTGATTGAATAATAAATGTACTTAACTAACGAAACACATATTGTTAGGAAACTTTTATGTAAGTATTGAAGAAAAAGATAATCAACCTGATCATATGCTGAAGATACAGTTAAAGAAGATCAATAAAAAAAGGTATCTACAAGATAACAGGACAAGAGAAGAAAGAAAGAAACATTTTCAACAAATATTATAAAGTGATCAAGACAAAGAAAAGGCGATCAGAAAAAGTCATTCTGAGGAGTCTGATGATAAATCTGGTTTTTATCATCAAAATCTCATAAACTCTGATCATCAGAATTTCTGATGATCAAACTCAACAGTATTCTGGTAAGCTGGTCATCAGAATTTCTGATGAACCAACTTGCCTTAAAGATAAGGCCCTGACACAATTTGGAAAGTAGCACGTTGACATCCACGGATTCTGTTAGTTCATGCGTCGGTAGCTTCCGTCAGCATTAAGTCCTATTTTGTGTGTTTATGTCCTTTGTGAACAATTATGTTTATGTATGTATATTTGTAGAAAGACAGCTCAGGGATTGGCACTTGTATGTAAAAGTGTTGACCAATGGTTGACTTGTGTCACCCAATCGGATGGCAATCCGATCGGACAGTCACCCGATCGGACAGCACTGTCATCTGATCGGACATCACTTACCTAGATCCATGAGTTGCCTATAAATACCCGACCAGGGTATATCATTTAGAACTTTTGGAACTTTAGAAGTCTCTGTCTAGTCTGACTATCTTCTGGCTCTTGTGTACTTTCATATCATCTGAATAGAAAGATCAGACGGTGTTAAACGTTGAATACTTTTTCGTACTTTTGTGACTTGATCCAATGGATTCCGCACATTGATCGAGGTTGATTCATCCGCATTCGTGACAATAAGATCCTGTACAAAAGGACCTAACAAGTGGTATCAGAGCATCCAGGAGACTGAATCGAGATCTACGACAGCGAATTCACCAGAATTCCAGCTATTCTTGCCGATTAGAGTCAAATTTCACCGGAAATTTGACGAATTCTCCCACTTTCTACTTATTTCTTTCAGAGTTCTTCATTTTTATACCTTAAAAACAAGAAAAATATAAAATTGAACAGGAAATTACGGTTAAAATTTGACGAATTTGTTATCAATCTGTTCGCAATCAATCATAGTACAATCCTTCAAGATTTCATAAGAAAATTCCTTAAAAAACTGAATCAAAATAATCAAAAACTATGTTGAAATGTTCATGTTTGCTGACGTCATCCACTCGTTCGAACGGCTGCTCGAATGATTTAGCTTAGAGTGATCTTGAATACTTGTTGCAGACATCATCAGTGTTACCCGATCGGATCATCACCCGATCGGACAGCATTGTTGTTCTTATTTTTGGTGCTTACGTCATCCTGTCACTCGATCGGACTACCACTCGATCGGTGAAAGGTTGAAAAGTCAAAGTTTTCCAAAGTCTATGTGCTACTCGTTCGGACAACCACTCGATCGGACAACCACCCGATCGAGTTGCAATCCGATTCGTGTACTTCTGTTTTACTGTGCCACTCGATCGGATCATCATCCGATTCAAGTGCACTAGTGTGAAACTTTTGAAAATCACAAAAAATTGCCTAAGTGTTTGAAAACTGTTTCAGGTACTCTAAAATGGGGGACGATTTTCTAAACCCATTTAGCGACATATTTGCTTACACCAGCAACACGAGAGACACCACGTCAAGCAACACAAACAACACTGCTCCAAACTCGAATCCTAAGAAAGCCATTGCTGACTCACTAAGCGTGGACAACGCTTATGGAACCTATAACAAACCGCCTAAGCTCATGGCCATAGAAGACTATAATAGATGGGCTAGCAGGTTCGAGGACTGGTTGAAGGCATTCGCCTACCAAAGTTGGAAGTGTTTGAAGAATGGTTTTGACATTGGAAGGAGTGACTATGAAAACTTAACCAATACTGAACAAGAAAGTTTTATTGCTAAAAAGAAATGTATTGCATTGCTACATCAATCAGTGAGGGATGATATCATATCTTTAATCGATTACAAAGATTCCAGATATTTATGGGGAAAATTAGAAAAGAAGTGTGTGGAAGGAGAAGAAATTGTTAAGAACAAGAAAAAAATGTTGAAGAAAGAATTTGATCTGTTCGGTTGTATGAAGAATGAATCGGTTTCAAAGATGATAGAATGGTTTTGTCACTTAAAGATCGAGCTTTCTAGACATGGGATTACTTTTACTGAGGAAGAATTAGTTGAAAAGTTGTTGGATTCACTGCCTGATGAAAAAGGTTGGCTGTATTTTGCCCTGCTGTTGAGGAACACAGTGAAGAAGGAAGATTTGACAGTCGATTTGCTGATTGAGAGGTTTGAAAGCCACGAGCTTAAGATTAGAAAGACAAACAAAGTCAACATCACCCCGTATCAACAAAACGAGACAAACAAAGTCAACAGCACCCCGTATTAACAAAACGTTGATCTGTACTACCAGGGAAGCATGATTCCAAAGACTGTGTCTCCAAAGACTGCATTTTCAGCTGAAAACTCAAGCATGCCGAATCAAGAGAATCAAAACAGCTGTTCTGCTCCAAGCAGTGGATATCATGGAGGATTGTTTTCATCTTCTCCAAGCCAACAACAACAATCTGTTCTGAAAAACACCTTCCAGTGCAACATTGCTGTAAATCTCAACAATGCACAAAACTTTAGTGAAGAAGCAGCCAAGCAGCAGATGGTGTTTTTGGCTTCAATATTGGAATCCTATGAAAGCCTAGTTGCTGGAATGATCAGGAACACTAACCTTACCAAAGAAGACTATGATCAAATCGACCCCGAAGAAATGGAGTTGATTGACATTAGATGGTGTAGGGCGAGTGTTGTTCGAAGGGCTCAGAGGTTCATGGAGATAACCGGAAGACACTCCATTGGTGGACCGTCAATGAAGCTAGGCTTCGATAAATCAAAAGTCACGTGTTTTAAGTGCAAGAAAAAGGGGCACTTTAAACGAGAGTGCAGAAATGCAGCTTCTGATGAAACGGCCAATCCATTCCATGATGATTATTATAAAAAGGCCATCTATCATCAAAAAAAGCAAAACCTTCGAGAATGAAACAAATAGAAGAAACTCCTAAAGAAAAGTCAAGAGCCTTGGCAGTTATCCATGACGATGAGGGCTTTGACTGGAGTGATCTATTACCTGAAGAAGATGCTGTGGGTTATGCCTTTATGGCGAAAATTGTTCCATTCAAAGACACAAGAACATAAGAAGAAAAATATGTCAATAGAAAGATGTTAGCACAAACCATGAAAGATAGACATTATCGAGCCTAGAAAGAGGCTAAAAGTACAAAGAGATGGGATGCTGATAGAGAGTGCTATTTGGATCCTAAAGGAAATATACTTTTGAACCTTCAACACTTCTTGTTGAAACTCTTATTGGACAAATAGCAGAATAGGAAGAAGAGAGATAGAGAATGTGGGCAAGAGAAGCTGAAGAGAAGGAGTCAAAGTCGAAGAAGGTCGATGATGGGATAATCGACACGACAAAAGAAATGACAGCAGAGAACCTAAAGAAAATGGCAGATAAAGTGCTCGCAGCCATGGAATTAGAGGTAGATTCTAAGTCCGGATCTTAGTCAAAGAGCAAGGTCAGTTCTAATGATTCAACAAATGGGTCAGGTAAGACTGATAAAGCCAAAATTGAAAGTGACTGCAAAAATTGCATGAAAAAATGCAAGGTTTGTAGTACACATGCTTATCTCAGTGCTAAAAAGACTGAAGAGCTGATTGAAAGAGTCAGAGAAGTTGAAAATCAAATCTTAAGTCGTGACAAACTGGTGAAAGTTTCAAATGATCGAATCAAGGAGTTAACTGATAAAATTGAAAAAGATAAAATTGAAGTAGAAAAAGTTAGGAACGAAAATGAAAAGTTAATTCATGAAAACCGTCAACTTTCTAAAAATTATGAGAAGCTAAAAAGAACGATAAAAGATTCTGATGAGAGAAACAGTAAAACAACCAAATAAAATCTTTAACTGTCAGGAGTACTTCAGTCGAAAGAAAATCAAATCAACCAACATTTGGATGAGATTGCTAATCTGAAGATTCAGTTTTAGGAAGCTAAGATTGAAAACGAACGAATCAATCTGAAACTAACCAGTTACAACTCCGTGAGCTTTGTTCTTCAACACATAGTTCCCAAACCCATTGGGAAGAACAAAGCTGGTGAAGATGTATATTCAGACAAAACTGGGGTTGGGTATCATCAAGTTCCACCGCCAGTGTTGAATAATTTTTCAAAGCAAAAGTCTGGGTTGGTTAATGATGATGAAGCAAATGAGATTAAACGTCAAGAAACAATTGATATCACATTCACTTCATTATCCGATGAAGACAGTGTTCAGTCTGAAGTTGTTAAAAATGTGGTTGAAAATGCTTTGAAATCTGACAGTGACTCAACTGAGGATGAAGAATGCTTTTTGGATAAATACATTCCGAAATCAAAATCCAAAAACAACTTAAGTGAAGAACCTACTCTTGTGATGTACAAGATGTCGGGTTCAAATAAGTTGTATTCGGATCTTGAATTTCCTCTTGAGAATGTGAATGTTGACAAATTAAAGAATGTGTTTAAACTAATTAAGATTGATGTTTCTGAGATTGAAGGTTTGAAACATTCCGAAAGGCAATTGAACTTTGAAAAGGATAAATCTTACTACAAAAAACCTGTTGTACCACCACGTTTTTCTAACAACAACCAAAACAGATGGTCGGGTGGTTATCAGGGTGGTAGGAATAATCAAAGAAGGAACTTTCAAAACAAGAAGTTTGTTGAGAAAAAGGTGTTTGTGAAAAGCTCGAGTTCTCAATCGAGCAAGAATCTGAGATCTTTTCAAAATTAAATGAAGAATTCTTTGAAAAGAAGGCATCACAGCCTCAGACCGAAGGCAAAAGTCGGGAAGTTGATACCCGTACATGCTTTAAGTGCAACAAAGTTGGACACATTGCACGAAAGTGCACCAACTCAAAGCCTAAGTCTATGGTTGTTGAAAGTCCGAATAAGAGAGACGACATAAAAGGAAAAGCTCCAATGGTTGTTGAGAAGAAAGTTTTGAAAAATGACAACACCAAACTTAAAACTGAACCCATAAAGAAGTTGGTAACTAAAACTGACAAGTTTTACAAACGGGTCGCTTCGTCTCAACAAACTTGGAAGCCAAAATCTGTTGAAAAGAAATCAAGTTCTCCTAAACCAAAGGTTTCTCAGTCAGCAAAACAATCATCTTCTACCACACCGGTAAAGATGAATGTTCCTTTAGATTACTATGAGAAACTTGAGAAACAAAAGTTTATTGCTTCTAGAAAGAAGTATGTTACAAAGAAAGACCAATCATCTGGTCAACCTCCTAAAAATGATTTCTTTTTATACAAATTGGTTGAAATCGGGTCTGAAGAAAGTTTAAAAATGAACGACAAGAATTTCCCACCTTTGTACACCAAAACCACACGCATCAATGTCAAGCTACCTGAGTCAAAAGAGGCTTGGGTTGCTTCAAAATCTCACTAAATGTTTGTGAAATGTGTAGGAGCTTCCGAGATCCGTCTCACGTTGGATTATGGATAGTGGAGCTTCTCGGCACATGACAGGGATAAAAGCCCTGTTGTACAATGTGAGAGGATTTAACGGAGGTTATGTTGGTTTTTCCGGTAATCAGGGAGGTCGTATCATTGGTGAGGGAACTTTATCGAATGGGATAATCACGTTTGAAAGAGTCAACTACATCGCCGAGCTGGAAAACAATCTTCTGAGCATATCTCAAATTTGTGAATGAATGTATTCGACGCACATCACAGATAACAAATGTATGATCTTGAAGCCGGGGTTTATTTTCCCCGAAGAATGGGTTATTATGAGAGCACCGAGAGTCGACGATCTGTACACATGTTGGACATGAGCGTAGCCACTACTACCACGGGTTAGACTCACTGCTTCATGTCAAGATCCACCGAAAAGGAGTCGCAATTGTGGCATCGGAAGATGGGCCACATTCACCTGCGTAAGATGAACTACTTGGTACACAACGACTTAGTAAATGGTGTTCACTTGAAGGGTTTCCATCTTGAGGGGGAGTGTATTAGTTGTATCAAAGGTAAACAGCGAAAGAAATCTCACCCTGGAAAGAAGATGAACTCAGTCTCGAGGCCGTTGGAGAGACTTCACATGGATCTCTTTGGTCCTGTGAATGTCAAAAGCATAACTGGTGATTTATACTGCTTAGTAGTCACAGACGACTTTTCGAGATTTTCATGGGTGACGTTCCTGAAGACAAAGGATGAGACATTTGAGAGTTTGATGACACTTTTCAGAAAGACTTGTACCGAACTCGAATCAGAAGATTAAGAAGTGACAATGGTACAGAGTTTAAGAACAACAAAATGGAAGAATATTGTGATGAACGAGGTATATTGCAAGAATTCAACGCACCTTATACTCCACAGCAAAATGGAGTTGCAGAAAGAAATAATAGGACGCTGATTGAAACGGCAAGGACAATATTTGCTGATTCAAAGTTACCTGTAAATTTCTGGGCAGAAGCAGTGTCAGCCGCTTACTATACGCTCAACCGGGTTCTTACGGTGAAAAATTTCAACAAGACGTGTTTCGAGCTGATTAACAACCGCAAACCTAATTTGAAGTATTTAGAACCGTTCGGGTCTCCCTGCACAGTTCTAGAACCATATGGTAAATTTGGTCCAAAGAGCATTGAAGGTATCTTCGTGGGTTATGCAAGTCCAATGAGAAGAGTCTTTGTTCCAAGCTTGAAGCGGATTATCAAAGCACATCATGCTGAATGCCAAGGTTATACAATGCCACCTCAGAAACCCGCTGACTCATGGCGATTCAATTATGATACTCAGTGGGACTCATTCGAGATAGAGGAAGAACCAGAGTTTTTCGACAAGTTGGATATTCTAAGAGAATATGAAGCATCACAAGAAAGATTCCCAGCAGAATCTCTGAGACGTCAATGACAAACTTCGAATGATGATAAGGCTGGTCCAAGCAACGCTGGAGAGAATGATGAAGTTCAACAAACTCCGACATCTTCTGAACGTGAACAAGCTCCTAATAATCAGATGGCAGATAATGATAATTCAGAATCTGATGAAAGGCCAACATTCGATCGTGGTGATTCAGAGTCTGAGGGGGAGCAAATCCAGTCTCCAGATCAGACAATTCAAGTCTGTGAACAAGTCGTAAATCAGAACGTTACAAATTTGGAAGGTGAGGTAGATGTTCCAGGCGAGGTGATGCCACAGACTCTTTCATATCATCTAGAAGAATTGATTATCGGAGAGTTGCAAACAGGCGTCTGCACCAGACGACAGATTGACCAGGGCCTTGCTTTTATACAAAAGTTGCTCCTTTACAAACAGAGTTTTCACTTAGTTGTTTCGTTTCGCAGATTGAGCCGCAAACGTACAAGGAAGCACTAACTGAAGATTCCTGGGTCAACACTATGCAAGAGGAGTTGAATTAGTTTGAGAAGTTGGGCGTATAGAAATTGGTGGACTTGCCTGATGGTCATAGGAAGATAAACACTAAGTGGGTGTTTAAGTGCAAAAGGGATGATCGAGGGATTATTGTTCGTAATAAAGCTCGACTCGTGGTCCAGGGTTTCAGTCAGCAGGAGGGTATAGATTTCACTGAAGTATATGCTCCAGTTGCTCGACTTGAGGTGATCAGAATCTTCCTAGCATTTGCATCTTGGAAAGGATTTAAAGTATATCAGCTAGATGTGAAGTCGGCATTTCTCTATGGTAAAGTAAAGGAGGAGGTATATATCGGACAGCCACCGGGCTTCACCGACCCAATCCACAAGGATAAGTTTTATCTCTTGGATAAGGTGTTATACGGCTTACATCAGGCCCCGAGAGCCTGGTACGAGACTCTGTCTCAACATCTGCTAGCCAACAACTTCATTCGAGGAAAGATAGACGCCACCCTCTTCACAAAAGAAGTCGACAGCCATCTTCTGATAGTACAGATTTACGTGGATGACATAATTTTCGGGTCAACCAATGAAGAACTCTGCAAAGATTTTGAAAAAGTGATGAAGCAGAAGTTTGAAATGTCATCAATGGGTGAGATGAAGTTCTTCTTAGGGCTTCAGGTTGATCAACTGCCCGAGGGAATGTTCATACATCAGACAAAGTATGTTCATGATGTCTTAGAGAAATTTTGGATGTCCGGGACTGCTCCAACTTCCACCCCGTTAGCGACGAACCATGGAATAAACCCTGATCTCACCAGAGAGAAGGTGGATGAAATGTTGTATCGCTCCATGATCGGATCGCTGATGTATTTGACGACATCAAGACCGGATATTATGTATCCAACTTGCCTTGCGGCCCGATTTCAATCAAGTCCCAGAGCTTCGCATATGACGATCGTCAAGAGGAATTATGCTACCTGAAAGGAACTCCTAGCTTGGGGTTGTGGTATCCAAATGATGGCGATTTCACGCTTGAGGGGTACTCTAATTCCGATTTCGGATGCGGCAAAGTAAACGCGAAGTCAACAACTGCAGGATGCCAGTTTTTCGGACCCCGATTGGTCACCTGGCAATGTAAGAAGCAGACCTCTGTTGCTTTGTCTACATGTGAAGCCGAGTATGTATCTGCTAGCAGCTGCTGCTCCCAGATCTTATGGATCCAGCAACAGATGCGCGACTACGGTTTGCAATTTCTTACCACCCCTATCTTTGTTGATAATGAGGCAGCTATAAACATAACAAAAAATCCTGTTCATCACGCTAAAACCAAACACATTGAAATTCGTCGTCACTTCATTCGAGACTGTTTCGAAAAGAAGTTGATACGAATAGAAAAAATCCACACCGATGAACAAAAAGCTGATTTACATACCAAAGCATTTGACAAAAATCGTTTTCAATATCTTTTGAAACTTAATGGTATGAAGTTACTATCGGTTGCGGAGGGAATTATTGGCTTAGATGAAGGTACCACTGTAGATGATGTTGAAAAGCAATCTGCAATGGTTTGTCGATTTTTTAGCTGTTTTAGTATTTAGGGGGAGATAGGTTATATTTTCAGAAAATACAAAAACAATCAAAATTCAAAAACCCAAAAACATGAGATATTTCAAAATCCAAAAACAATAGAAAACCGAAAAAGAGCTTGTGTAAAAAGGGAAATGATAGTACATCAGCTAGACAGTTGTAGTACACTAAAGAAATGTAAAGTTTAAAAGTGTTAAGCAGTCTCCCTGATGATATGCCGATAGGTTTTTATACATTTAGTAAGTTTGTTCGGGATATAAACTTAAATCATTTCTTGCTTAATACGTGGGGAACATCTCTCAGATATATAGGTAACCCCTGAAATCCTGTTTGAAAGACTCAATTTCTGACATACTAGGTCTATGTGCGTAATGATATCTGGGGTATTATACCAGGACTTCTTATTTTGTGGAAGCAATAGCCTAGTCCTCGTATAATACTCTGCACTGCTTTATTCTTAATGCTCACCCTCAACATAAAAAATGATGAAACATTGAAAAATGCTAATCATGTGCTGTTGAAGAAAAGATCCCCAAACGGGACACACCAAAAGTCGAGCCATCATCTCTCTGTCTGAACGGAAGTTCTAACCTGAGCTCTCATGGCCTCGCATTACCCGTTTACAGATATCATTATTGTACGTTCACCTGTAAGACCGAATATAGATTGTCTGGATACGGGAGTATATTCTGAGGTGGGACACACGTATAAGTTAAGGCTTTAAAATACTAATTCGTATCCTGAACAGATTGAAAATTGTGTGAAAATTTAAATTGGATCAGTATATCGGCAATCACTGTGAATTGTTTAATTCTTAGTTGGTTATCAAGCTTAACGGTACTTGTAGCTTGTCGACAGCTGATATGATCCCCTAACACGCTCACCAAAAATATGTTTGTAAATATTTTACATTTACTGCACCTCATTTCAGTATAACATTCAAAACCCAAAAAGATTTCATAGCTTTCTAGTCTAGAAACTTTCTTAAAAATCCAAAAAGATTTTACATTTTCTGCTTTGTTTTATCGACAAACCAAAGTAGAAAGCTGATCTTCAGATTCACAGTTTTGAAGCAGATGCAGGAAGTTTCTGAGCTGGACAGATGGGTTGGGAGCTTATCATGTTAAAACTGATAAAATGCAAAGTCAAAGCAAGTTCATTAATTTGAAACTTGTGCTTTTCAGAATTTTTTTTGAAAAAGAATGAACAAAACGTCAGTGTGCTTTGTTTCGGGTCAACCAAGGTCATTAAGTTGGACTTGGTAGGCAAATTAAGTGCCTAGGGTCATTAACTTGGACCTAGATACTTAAGTGGATTCTAAAAACTGATAAAATCGAATTCAAAAAGGTCAAAAGGTCAAACATATGAAAGTCAAAGAAGTGAACTTGGCTCAGGCGGCTGCTCGATCGGACAACACTCTGATTCAAGTCACACTATAAATAGTTGGTCAATAGTTCAGTCAAACTTCCTTCGACCGAGCGACCTATTCTCTCAACCACTCTCATTCTTGATTTGATTTTTCACACTTTCTCTTTGCACAAATCATTAGATCGTTGGTTTGCATAACATTCTCAATGGCAAAGGTAAGTTTTTCGAGATCTAAACTGTTAGAATTTGATGTTTTGATTAACTGTTCTTCATGACGTCATCTGTCGGAGCTTAAATGTTAGATCTAGGAAGATTTGAGATGTTTTGATGAAATTTGAACACTAGGTTTTGATCGGAATGATTAGATTTACAAGTTTACCGATTCAATTTGTGCCAAAACATGTTTAAACTTGTAGATCTGATGATTGAACATATCGGCTATCGGACCTTTAAATGTCAAATTAGTCACTTATTAGGCCAAGATAGAACATGATGAACATAGGGTTTTGATCGCATCTGAAAACTCTACATAGATCTATGTTCAATTTGATGTTTAGTCTTAGAAAATTTTTGGTGTTCATGACTGTTCTTGAATGTTCATAGAACGAGGTGCAACCCGATCGGACGATAATCCGATTTGTTAAATTTTCTAAGTATTAGTGCCTAGAAATCTGTGCCTTAACTGTTACATTATTAGTTGTCTTGAAATTTGTGTCTTCATATGTTAAACAGTGTTTTGAAAAGGTTGGCAACCCGATCGGGTGGCAATCCGATCGGACGGCAATCCGATTCATGACACATCATCATGCTTGCCTAGGTTTTTGTGCTCTCACAAAGTCACTTGGAAAGTTTGGCAACCCGATCGAGTGGCAATCCGATCGGGTGGCAACTCGTTCTAAAAACATTATGTCACTGTGCATCACATGCCATGAATAGGGTGGCAATCCGATCGGACAGCCACTAAATGACAAAACATTTCAACTGTTTATAAATGCCAAAAGTAAAGTGGCAACCCGATCGGGTGGCAATTTGATCGGGTGGTCATCCGATTCAAAGTCTTTCACACTCAAAAAGGTTGACCAAGTCAAAGTTTCTTCTTGCTTGTCACATGAATCGAGTGATAACTCGATCGGGTGACAATCCGATCGAGTGGGCATCCGATTCAATTGCATGTTGACTATGTTGACTTCTTCATTGCACATGATGGCAAACTGATCAGACAGCAATCCGATCGGACAGCCATCCGATCCTCAGTACTATCACATAGAGAGTTCCAGAGTTAGAAAAATTTTGAAGTTTTCAAAATTTTTATCATTCATCTCTATGTCTCGAACTTTGTGCAAATAATTAATAATGAATATTTTCACAGGGAAAAGGTTTAGACTTGGACAAAGGTCACAACGTATATTGTCTACTAGATGCAGATCATACAGACAAAACTGTGGTTGAGAAGATAGCAAAATTTTTAAGAGAAGCAAGATTGGTAAAGCTTTAACTGACAAGACCATAGTGTATGAATCTCATGTGAGAAGATTTTGGAACTCAGCAAGATACGAAGAAACAGATAAGATGATATACTCAGCAGTGATGAAGAAGGATGAGAATGGACAAGATGTGGACTTGGAAATAAAGTTTGGTGTTGAAGATCTTAGACGTGTGTTGGAGCTAGGAGATAGTGATGATGATCCGACCATTATTCCAGAACGTTTATGTAAAGGATTATGGTGCAGAATGGGATTCACGGGGCACATCAATGGAAAAATGATAAAAACAATGTTCAGTCATGCTTACAAGTTCATGGTTCATTGTGTAGTACATTCCTTATCACACAGAAAGGGAGCATATGATGAAACATCTGACTACATCATGAACATTATCACAAGTTTGGTGCTAAATAGGCCATATAATGTTTCACAAGTGATTTTTGAATACTTGAAAGAAAATATCAGGGCTGGAAGTGGAAAGTACATCATGTATCCAAGGTTCATCATTATGATGATTGACGATCAATTCAAAGACATTCCAAAGGATGCTAATGATGTGTTAGGTCTAAGGAACATGACATCTGAAACGATTACCAGATTGACTAAAGGACCTGATACCAATGCTAAGCAAGTGATATGCAAAATTAGTAAACCAGCTTATGTAGCTCCAGATAATGATAAGTGGAGACATGAGAATAGTGATTCTGATAATTAAGATGAAAATATGAGTCATATGATTGAGAAGAAAACTAGATGGTGGTTTGTGAGAGATGGAAAAAGAAAGAGAACGCCAAAGAGGTCCCCTGTAGTTCCTATTCCAATGAAGCTTGTTCCGAAAATTGTAGTTAAGGGTATAGTGAAAGGGGGAGTCATAAAAGAAGTTAGAACTTTAAATTGTTATATGTTTCTAATGAATTTGTCAATACTTGTTTTTGCAGGGCCGTCAAAGGAACAACAGCAAATATTGGTGGATGAGCTAGTGTTAGATCCATCTGAGGTTGTTCAACAAGGAGCTGATCTTCTAAAGCATTCTCTTGAAAGCTATCTGAAAAGAAATAAGGAAGTTGGTGATCAGAAGGATCAAGGTTCAAGTGTTCAAGCTGAAGGTGATAAAGCTACAGAGCCCGAAGGTGTTGCACGTGATGATTCAAGTGAAGATGCTGATGATGAGTCAACTAAAACTGAAACAGAACTGGATCCTTTAACACTTGGTAGAGGTAAAGCTCAGTTAAAGAAAAAGCCAACAAAGAAACAGAAAGCATCTGATGAAGAGGATTCTACCTATGCTCCACCTGAGAAAACAAAGAAGCTAAGAATCAAGCGTAAGGCATTTCAAGCTGGGGCTCTTCCGAGAAGAGTTCGTGCAAGAAAAGGTGGTGATACACTGCCTAAAGATAAAGACGGAAAGAAAAGCATGTTGAAATGTCAAAGGTTACTGAAGCAGAAAAGATTCAAAGTGTTGAGATTCCGAAGGAACCAGAGGTGCAAAGTGTTGAAGTACTCGAGGTTGAGGTTCAAAAGAAGACAGGTGGTGACGATTATGTTGAAATCACAGGGTATAAAGCAGCTACACCTCCTCCACCACCTCCACGAAAAGATCAACCTATTCCTGAAGCTCCTGAATCATCTCAACAAAAGAATACAACTTTTGATAATCTATTTGGAGAGCTTTCTCATGTAACTAGAGTATACAGAGAAGATATTCCAGATGAAGATTATGATATGTTCAACAACGAAGCTGTGAAAGAATTGACAAAGAAAGTTGGTGAACTTGAAAAGGAGAAAGCTAAATCTGAAGCTGAATGTGACGCTTTAAAGAAGCAAATTGAGGAGCTGATAAAGGTAAATGAAGAAATTAAGAAGGTCATGATAGATCAAGATGAAAAGTTAAAGACGATGGAAGATGATGTTGAAGATAACTCAAAGCTATTTGATATCATGCAAGAAGAAATTTTTGATATGAATAAAAAGCTGGTAAAGATGAACGATATCAACCAGACATTGAATCAGATGATAAGTGATCTTTATGAAGCTTCAGCAAATGAAATGAAGACGATGAAGTTGGAAATGGAAGTGATGAAGGCAGACAAAGTGATGAAAGATAATCAGCTCAGCATGCTATATGCTGTCATGGAAAGTCATCTGAAAATTGATGTTCATGCTGCCTTTAATGAGATTGAAGTGAAAAGAGCTGAAGATCGCAGAGTTGAAAGAGAAAGGCGACTGGCTGAAGAAGCTACTCAAAAGAATAAAAGTGTTATAGAAGAAACTCAAGAAGCTGGTGGTTCTTCAAGCCAAGTCGGTGTTGAAATGGTTGATGCAGAAGCAGATCCTAAGGGATTCGTGCTTGTTGGTAAAGCTTCTACTCTCTCTTATGATTTCAATGATGTTATTCGCCGAGTATGTGTTATTCAAAAGAAAAAGAAGGCGAAAGAAGTGTTGATGTTGAAATGGAAAGATGAGGAAGAAGTAGAGGAAGAGACACATAAGTTTATTCTTATTGGTAAACCATCTTCAGTACCTTATAGCCTTAAGGAGATTGTTCGTAGAGTTAAAATTGATGAAAGACGAAGAGAGGCTAGGAAGGCTCGAGGAGAGATTATTGAAAGTGATTCTGATATGGAAATCTTTGGTGATGAAGATGAAAATGATAAGTCTGATAAGAAAGATGATAAAGATGATAAGGATAATGATGATGATGATGATCAGGGTGCATCTGGATTGTTGATTGAGAATCTAAATGTTCAACAAAGAATTGAAGATTTTCAGAACGATGAAATAAATGAATAGGAGGATGATCAACGTCAAGAAGCTTCTACATCTGGAAAACAGCACGTCGACCAGGTTTTCCTCACTCAATCTACTGTCATTTATTTGAATGCTCAAAATGAGGGGGAGCAAGAGGTGCCAAGGTCAAGGGCTGAGATGCTAGAAGAGCTGGGTTAGATGATGGCAAGTTTAAATTTGATATTGAAGATGAGATACCTCTGTTACCTGAAAGGGAGTTTGAGTTTAGGTATGCTCAGGAAGCTGATAACTACAATGATGTGATTGTTGAAGAAGCTTTAGATTCTTCTGATGAAGAAACTGATTTTCATTATTCTGGAATTGATGAGACATTTCCTTCTTTGGCGGAAATGTTTAAAGATCAGAATGAAGATGAAATCAGGAGAAAGATTGTAGAAAAGATAACTACTGAAGGTGTTCCAAAAACCATCCCACGAGAGAACTTAGCTGAAGAAAGGAAGAAGTGGTTCAAAGTGATGCCAAAGGAGAGGAAGTCTCTTAGGGCACTTCAGGATTTCACTCATAATAAAGATATTTCATGGGGTGATATCTTATCCTGGGGTTATCTAGAGGATCTGCAGGTCTACGCCTGTAAATCCCGTGAGGATCTTTCAATGATATCAACAATAACTTGTGTAAGTGCGGAAACCAAACACAAGTGGATTCAAGAAAACTATAAAGTAATAGAAACAAAAATAATCAAACCAAAACACTAATCTTGCATTCACCTTCGTCACGATGACTGATACAAGACAAGCACAAGGATCTCGAGTGGCCTATGATCTTCAACAAACTGATCAACCCTCTAAACACAATGAGGGTTTGCTTAAATACTAACTAAGATGGATCGAGACCACCCATAAGCCCACTTGAGATCACATAAGACCCATAACATACATGCGACCCAAAATAACTAGTTAAACATTACAAGACCAACCTGAAACTTTTGTGATTCTCTATGTATAAACCTCAAGGTTCCAACAATCTCCCCCTAGGTTTATGCATAGAGATTATTCAGACTTCAACTATCACGATCACCACCCAAACGATCTTTGAGCCCACCAAAACCTTTTGTGCGAATATGAATGGCTGAAGCAACAGCAGCAGTCCATCCTTTTGCAATTTCTTCATATTTTTCAGTAGCTCTAATTTGATTGCGAACTAACACTTCCAGATCTTCATAAGCAAGATTCAGCAAATCAACTTGATCCACCAAGCGAAAATTCACATCATCATCACAAACAATCACTGCCTGCCCTAGACGCTCATCATAAGCCCAAAAATGCAAGGACTTCAAAGCACCTTTTGGAATCTTTCTCACTAAAGGAATCATCTTTTCCTTGTTAGTTGCTGGCCAGTGCACAATCTTCATTCGCTTGTTTGTGTATGGATCTCGAATGCCTTTAGCTGGTTTAACAATAGACTCTGCGGTGTTCATCGAAGGAAAGTTACGAAGAACTTCCCTCTGAAGTCGTTCGAAGAACAAATATCCACGACCTCCAGGTCGATCATCCACATAAGGTGACTTAGACAAATTTATCAAATCAACTTTTGTGAAGGTCTGAAACTGAGCTGGATTTTTGTACCACTTAACAGGTCCAACCTTCCTCTTTATCCACCATCTTCGACGATCATGATCAAAACCCCAGCTGACCACACCAGATCTATTTCCAACTTTATCATAGAGGGTTTCACCAACATCCATTAAATGATGAGTTGCTTGAGCATCATCATCATCTGGTTTAAGATTCTTGTTCTTCAGAATTACAAACTCCCTTTTCTTTTTGATTCTTTCAGCCTTTTCTTTGTCTGCAACTGGATCAGTCACTCTTTTGAAGTATTGTTCCATAGCAGCACTTCTCTCAGCATCATCCTTATCAAAGGCTTTTCTTCTGTTTTCTACGTCAGTCGGATCAGAAAACTCTTGTCCAAACTTCTTCTTCAGCTTTCCACGTAAATCATAAACCATATTAAACAGCAAACTGACGTCTCCTTGAAGCTGTTCAGTTTGTTGATTCTTTTGCACTATAGTATCTTCAAGTTGGATAATCTTGGCGTCTTTATGAATCAAATCTTGCTCAACCACAATTAGTCGTTTCTTCATTTCTCTCATACTAATGAACTCATCATCATCGCTTGAATCATCATCAAACGGCATCCTCAACGGCTCTTCAGGTCTTTTACCGCTTGAACTGCTAGGCATGTCATGAACAGCTCCAGAAGGACCTGCAGGTTCAGAGATACCAAGTGGCATTGTCCCAATGACAGAATCAGAAACAACATTCGTAGCTTTAACATCAGCAGTGGTGGTCTCTGAATCATTTCTTTGAGTGTCAGTGTTAAACTCAAAGATATCTTTAGTAGTGGTGGTGGTATCAGTGACACTTTTCTCAAAATCGAAGTCATACAAGCCATCATCATCTTCAGCACTATTCATAGATTGATCTTTGTTTTGTTCAACATACATTCCGAGTCGAGGATCCCTCCTTTTCTGCTTCAAGGGCAATGAATCAGGATCCTTTGGGTTCTCACTAGGCTCTTCATTGGATACTGTAAGATTGGAAGGAGGATTTCCCATCTTATCAGTCACAGACTTTAACAACAAAGCCAAACTCTCAGCAGTAATCACAGACGGAACAGTAGAAACAGCAACATCAGCTTCGGTTTCAGGAGGAAGCTCTTCATCTTCTCCTGAATCACACATAATCTCTATGCCCTCATCGTCAGAGTTGATTGTTAAAATCTCTGTCTCAGGCTCATTATCAACAGCACCCTGAACATCATGCTCTTTAGCAACCATTGCATTTACTAGAACAGGTTGCACTATCACTGAATCAGCAGCTACATCTTCAGTCTCTGCAAACTGACCAAATTTCTCTAATGGAATACGCCCTTCAAACTTTTTCTCAGTGCCTTTCTTGGACGTAAGGGCACCAAAACAAACTGGTCCCATGGGTTTCAGCTCCACAGTCCCACCGGATCGCTCCAAATCAGAATAACGAGCATTTAAGATCATCTGAAAAATCCTTGGATACATAATAAATTTATCTTTCCAAACCCCAGTAACATTTCGCTTCATCCCTTCAAAGATATACTTCGAGTAGTTGAACGGCTCATTCGTAATAAGTGCAACAAACGCAGCAGTTTGTGTAATGTTCAGCTGATCTGTTCCTCCTCGATTTTTCGTCATACACAAGATAAACATGTATGCAAGTAAACGCCAATACGGGTGCAAAAAATTCTTTACGAGTGAGGGATATTTTCCTTCGTAGCTCAAACGTGGCAAAATAGACTCTACAGTACCACTTGGAAGATCAACTGGATCAGATTCATTATCGCCAAACTGTAGAACTTCTCTTATTGTTTGCTCAGTAATGAAAATCTTCATCTTCTGAATCTCAGCTTCTATCATCCCCTTTCCATCAGCTCCTTGTGCTTCAAATTTTGTTGTCTTCCAAAAATCTTGAACAAGACTTTCATAGACAACTGGATTATCTCGCAGTGCATGAATGAGTCGGCAGCGATTCAACCCTTTAATCAGTGATGTATATAATTTCTTGTGCTTCTCTGGAGGGGCAGCTAAGTATCCAGTCTGATTATGTGTAGGAATGAACTTTAACTCCATATCCTACACGCACTAGAAACATTAAGTATAAAATCACATAAAAATTTGTTAACTTGATGAAATTTATTAATAAGACAAAGCATGTTAACAGTTAACACAACTGGTCAACAGTCAACAAGGCCAGTCATTGGTCAACAAATCAGATTGCAAAAGTCAGCATATATATAGATAGATTCGAGACCATGAGGTTCCTAGTTGAGACCGTGAGGTTTCGAGTCGAAACCTTAGTCGAAACCTCAGTCGAGACTACTGTGTTTTTGACTCGAGACCAATATGACATTGACTCAAGACCTCAGTCGAGACTGATGAGGTTGCGACTCGCAAACACAGATCTCGAGTCCCTAAGGCATGTTCTTCAATCTGAGTCGAGACCTCCAAAACACCTTTTGATCTGTTTTGATTGGGATCAAAATCCAAAAACACTTTCATAATTCTTTGAAGACCAAAATATGTCCAATTTTAGGGTTCATGAACATCTTCAAATATTCATATGATGTTCAAACAAGCTTCATCAAATCTTCAAAAGAACCTGCAAAACTTCAAATTAATCATCAGTAAATCCATCATAACTACCTTCAACAGATTCAAAATAGCAAGTCAAGACCGGAGTAGTGTCGGAAAACGGAGGAAATCGCCGGAGAGTGAGAGAGAGTTTTTGAGTGTAACAGTGATTGATTGTGAGTGCACAATGAGGTCTCGAGTCGAGATCCCCTTAAATATCTCAAATATGTGGGCCGGGCCTTTAACAGTTTGGGCCGAGAACACAGTCTCGATTCGAGACCACAGTTCAGTTTGAATATTGGATTTATATTAAATAAACATATTTCCAATTATTTTAACAATCCAATTAAAGATTTAACCTTTTCTTATACAACCCTTCAACCTCCTGAGCACGTTTTATGAAACAAAAAAAAAAAAAAACTACAAACATAAAAATAAATAATATCGAAATATTATTAGCAAAAATAAAATAAGGAAATATCATGATTGCTCAGGGATCAAATCACAGGGTTTTGGGCCTGACTTCACTTATCAACACTGATCTACTACTGAGTGATCTGAACGATTACCAGTATATTTGTCCACCTAAACTCACCTCCCTAGACCTTTTTCATATGACTGCCTGTAACTAATATTTATCATGTTTTGATGTTTTAACAATGAACACCGAAACAAATACTAATCAATTCCCGGAATTATAAACAGCACACTCTATCATGCAAGTAGCTTCCCTACCACATATTTCACAAGTCCATTCCAAATCTCTGAAATCTTAACTGGGAATAGATTGAGAAGAGAACAGAATAGATCTTAAGCAGAGATGGTATAATATACAGATCAAATGAGTTTTTCTCAGTTTGATATAGGTTTCTTGGGTTTCTTTTGGGCACTTGAGGGCCTCTTTCGGGTGTTTAATTGATCTATAGCGCGACAACGTACAGCTAGGTCAGCATGTATCTGGATGCAGCAAAAGCTGACGTTGCCTAGCACCTACAGGTCTTTGCTTCCGCAAAACAGAGGAGATACACGACATTTTCAGAGAAGATTTCAGAGTCAGACCAAAATTGTGTGTATTGGGACAACATACAGACATTCAAATAGAAATGAGCTAATTCCAAGTGATTTTCTTTCCTGAGGTCATGTACTATTTTAGTTCTGAACAGAAACAACCAATGTTTCCAGTCTTAAGGATAGAGCCTACCAACATATCATACTAGAGTCAAACTATTTCGATACTGGTCTTACATGAGTCAGCCCTCGACCATAATGTGAAAATTCATTTAATTTCCCAGTTATGCGATGTTTCTTTTTGGATTTTTTAACTTTTCAATGTTTTTGTATTTTTTTCAAAAATTCTCCCCCTAAATTTGTGCATAAATAAAAACTACCTATGAATAGAAAACTTTATGAACAAATTTACTTATAAAAATAACCACGCTTAGTCGGTATACCGAATCATTTTCAGAAAATACACAAGCACTTTGAATTTTGAGCTGCTGACAGGTTTTGTAAACAAATCGGCAGCATTTGCATCTGTGTCGATTTGCTCCAGTTTAATAAGACCTCTGTCGAAGCAGTCTCTAATAAAATGGACTTTTATGTCAATGTGCTTGGTTTTGGAGTGAAAAACAGGATTTTTAACAATTTGTATTGCAACATCATTATCGCAGTAAATAGTAGTGTTGAGATAAGTCAAACCGTAGTCCTGCAATTGATGTTACATCCACACCACCTGAGAGCAAGATGCAGAGGCGGCAACGTACTCAGCTTCAGCTGTGGAAATCACCTCCGTTTGTTGTTTCTTGCATTGCCAAGAAATATGCCTGTCACCCAGAAATTGATATCCAGCTGATGTAGATTTCCTGTCACTATCAGTGCCTCCAAAGTTGCTATCAGAAAACGCAAACAGGTCAAAATTGGAATCCCTCGGATACCACAGACCAAACCGAGGTCGGCCTTTAAGGTACCGAAAGATTCATTTAACAGCAGTAAGATGAGAAGTTTTAGGATTAGCCTGATATCGCGCGCAGTTCCAGACAGCAAACATGATGTCTGGACGGCTCGCTGTCAGATACATCAACGACCCGATCATAGACCTATAAAGACGTTGATCAACAAGGGATCCTTCTTCATCTTCAGTCAATAACGGTCTCTCTGCCATTGGTGTTTCAGCCGATTTTGCGTCCGCAAGCTTAAATTTTGCTAGCACATCATCCACATACTTCCCTTGATGAATGAGAATGCCTTGAGAATTCTGTTTGGCTTGTAAACCCAAAAACAATGTCATTTCTCCGAGAGCACTCATCTCAAATTTCTTTTTCATAACTCTCTCAAACTCCTTGCAAAGCTCCTCACTTGTAGATCCGAAGATAATATCATCGACATAAATTTGAACCAAGATCTGATCCTTGCCCACTTTCTTGATAAACAGAGTCTGGTCTATCGTGCCACGTGTGTACCCATGAGCCAGAAGATGCTCAGTTAGAGTAGCATACCAAGCTCGTGGTGCTTGGTGCAATCCGTACAATGCCTTGTCAAGCTTGTAGGCATATTCTGGATGATCTGGATGAACAAAACCCGGTGGCTGCTCAACAAATATTTCTTCCTTCACATCTCCATATAGAAACGCTGTCTTGACATCCATCTGATACACAGTGAACCCCATATATGACGCGTAGGCTAAGAAGATCTGGATGGCTTCAAGTCGGGCAACCGGAGCATATACTTCATCATAATCCAGACCCTCTATTTGTCTAGAACCCTGGACCACCAATCGTGCTTTATTTCAAACAATAACCCCTGCAGAGTCTTGCTTGTTTCTGAACACCCATCTAGTTCCGAGTTTGCGCTTTCCCTTTGGTAACTCGACAAGTTTCCATACTCCAAGCTTCTCAAACTGGTTCAGCTCTTCATGCATAGCATCTACCCAGCCTGGTTCCTGCAAAGCTATATCAACAGTTTTAGGTTCTATTTGTGAGATGTAGCAAGAGTATAAACATGTATTGATGGTCCCTGATTGGCTCTTGGTTAAAACTCCTGCATCTACAGGACCAATCACATTCTCTATAGGGTGATTTCGTTGGACACTTGTAGGAAATGCCATGTCAGGTACGGTCTCGTCTTCAGTAGAAGCATTTTGATTATCATCAATGGTGTCACTAGTCTCCCCTTTATTAGGTGCTACAGTATGGTGAACTAAAGGAGTTGTAACTATGCAGTCTTCAGGAATGGATTCAGGAAATAGTGCAGATCCTGAACCACTAGATGTAGCGCCGTTTGATGAAGCACCTTCGGGGGATTGATGGGACGTTTGTTGAGGCGTTGGGTGCTGTGTGAAAACCATTCCCGGTGGGTCAGTGGTATGATTTCTTGAACTCCCTTCAGCCTGTTCTTCTTCTTCAGTATCACCAAAGGACAACGGTTGTTTGGGAGTAGACACACCTGCATCTGTAGGGACACTTGACAAAATGTTAAACGATTTAAATAATTCAGCATAATCATATAACCAATCTGGTCCAACTCTAGCGTCCGTAGCATTTTCCTCGAGCCATTCAATGTTGCACGACTCGACGACCTTTTTAGTTACTTTGTTGTATACTCTATAGGCTAAACCTTTAGCGTATCCAACAAAGAAACACTCGTCCCTTTTGACTTCAAACTTTCCATTAGCGTCCATAAATAGTAACACACATGGACAACCAAAGATGCGAAAGTGTGAAACCGAAGGTTTACGTCCTTCCAGAATCTCATAAGGAGTTTTCATATGTCGTTTGTTTACTAAAGCATGATTCTGGATGTAACAAGCCGTGCTAACTGCTTCAGCCTAGAAGAAACTAGGAAGCTTCGAATCGGCCAGCATGGTACGCGCAGCCTCTATAAGAGTACGATTTCGTCTTTCAGCCACTCCATTCTGTTGTGGAGTTCGTGGGGCACTGTACTAGTTAATCAATTCCCTTCTCAGCGCAAAATGTATCCATGGTGACATTCTTGAATTCCGTCCCATTGTCTGAACGAATAGCTTTCACTTTCGTACTGGCTTGATTTTCCACCAGAGTAATGAATTGTTTGATCAAGCCCGCAGCCTCATTCTTGTGACTTAGAAAATACACCCAGGTGTAGCGTGAGTAATCATCGACTATCACGAGACAATAAGCCTTCTTGCCAATACTTAAAACATTCACCGGACCGAAGAGATCCATGTGAAATAATTCAAGCACAGCTTTGGTTGAGGGTGTAAACTTGGATTTATGAGGCTTTCGATGTGCTTTTCCCTTTGCACAAGCAACACACTTTTCTACCAACATAAAGTCTCTGATTGGTAGATCACGGACCAGTTGACCTTTGGCAAGTCGATTCAAATTCTTCATATTCACATGCCCAAGGCGACGATGCCACAATAAACCATCATGTTCTGAAATCTTCGAAAACAAACAAGTAACTTCTTCACACGGCTTCTTGTTCATATCAATGACATAAGCATTTCCCCATCTCTCGGCTGTCATCAAAAACCAGTCTTCAGGAATCACAATCCCTGGCTTCAATACGTAGCAGCCTTTCTTTGTAAAATGAACTGAATTTCCTCGATCACAAATTTGTGAAATGCTCAACAGATTGTGTTTCAGTTCTGGGACATAATTCACATTTTCGAAGCTTGAAACGCCGTTTTTCACTGTTCCTTTCAACGTGATTCTTCCTGATTCTCCTCCCGCAAAAGAGACATATCCACCGTTAAATACTTTTACATAGACCAGTTGAGACAAGTCTCCTGTCATATGCCTGGAACAGCCACTATCCATGTACCAGAGGCGCACGATAGTCCTCCACAGCTGTTCCTGTCACACCCCCAAAATCCACACGCGGAGTACCACCGCTTGGAGGCGTGACAAGACCAGGATCAAGCCACCAATCATATTGAACATATAAGTAATAAGTAAAAGTAAATGTAATCCATCACAATACAATTGGTGCTAAATCAAAAGCATAGCATAGGTAGCGGAAGTATAGTTATGAACATCCAACACAAGTGTTTAGTTTAAAGAGTCATAGTGTTTTCAACAAAACATTCACATCCATGCCCACAACGACTGCGCCTCCCGTGCAAGCTCCAAGAGTACCTATGGTCCTGCAAGGCATGTAACAGAGAGTCAACAACTAGTTGAGCAAGTTCACAGTTGGTTAATCAGTTATAGAGTTCGTTTCGTAATTCAGTTGTTCGTTTTGTAAACCCTGTTTCTCATTAATTTCTATCGCGGTCCTCCAGACATCTGTGCGAAGGTTAGTGGCCGTATCGCGGCCTTTTCAGGCATCTGTGCGAAGATTAGTGGCCGTATCGCGGCCATTTCAGGCATCTGTGCGAAGATTAGTGGGGGCTTCCCCATGTGTTAGACTAGTCATGTTTGTACGTGCCCTTCTTGATCCAAGGACCGTAGCGAGTGTGAATGTACGTAGGTTTTACGTACGTTAAGGTTGTTGTCCCACCCAAGGAGGACGAACGTACGTATTCTACCCAAGGAGAATACGCAGGATTAATATTGGCATCCTACCCATGGAGGATGGCGGTACATATCCTACCCAAGGAGGATATGTAGGTTCCATTATAGTTTCTTAACCCATTCCCATCCCACCGGGAATCCCATGCCTTGGTAAGAGTGTGAACTCACCTTGTTTTGCTCGGTATGCTACAGTATGTGCTCGCAAGTAATCAATCAAGTCCTATAGTGCACGTATACTCAATCAGTTCACGTTCGCAATGTTTCACATGAAACTAGTGTCACAGTAATATCATGGAGTGTTTGACAGTTCATATCATGCAACATAAGCAGTTAATTGCATCCATACATTTAACAGAGTTGGCATCTAGCAGAACTAGCAAGTTAACTGAGTGAATAAAGTTAACAGATTTCATGGAATAACATAATTAATCCACTTCATTGGAATAATAAATAAACAGAGTAAGTCAGTTAACCCAGTTAACCACTTAACAGAATTTGTCCACTAACAGAGTTACTCAAACAATGAAGTTATCAAATTACATATTTAACAAAGTTAAATAAACTAACTGAGTTATTCCAATGGTTAGTTAAGTTAAATAACATAATTAATAACATTAATTATAACAGTTAACATGTTGCCAAAACACATAAGTTGCGAAATCACTATATAAGCCGAAATCCCTTTAGGGCCGAAAACACTTAGGTGGGCTTGAACAGTTATTAAATCACTTTGTTTTGGGCCGAAAACTGAATGTGCCGAAATCACCCTTTGTCGAAATCACTTAAGTGGTCGAAATCCACTTTAGCCGAAATCCCTTTATGTTCGAAATCCCTTTATGTGGGCCGAAAACTCTTCTGGGCCGAATACACTATATGGGCCGAAATCACTTAAGTGATTTCGTCCAGTTTAAAAATGGTGGGGGTGTTTTCGTTGGGATCATCATCTTCAACAACAATACTTACAGTAACATAAAACCCAGCAATTCTAATCGACTAACAGTTACATGATTAATTCTTAACAAGTCATTAATCAATCATTGATATGTAATATAAAATTTGTCAACATCATGCGATACCAGGATCCCCATTTAATCAGTTTATCATTCATTAACACACACCCACTATTGATCAAAACTTCAAATATACACACAGTTCATGGATAATAATTATCTAATAATCACACAATGATCAATCACATAATCACATATATAAATGTATACATACATCATGATTAAACATCCAAAATCATACGATATGCAACAAGAAACAACTTGAATCATGAAATCACTAACCAAGGATTAAACAGAGGTTTTGCTTCAAATGAGGAATTCTCTTAGTGGGTTTCAGATGTAGAGAGAGACAAAGTGTTAAGATAAGGTTTGATAAGTGTGAAACTTCTCCAAGAAGATTTGTTTATAAAAAGACTATATAAAATATCTCAATACCCCACTGTTTTCGTTTGTCATCAGTGGATGAAAACACATAAGGTGTTTTCACCACTTGGGTGATTTCATGAGTACTAGTTTCCAGTAAGGTTCCATTTTCTTTTTATAACATGCTAATTAATACAAAACCTTATAATCATACAATAAATATTATGCATCCCAAATATAAAATATCAATCGCAATACGATTTAACGTTTTACAAATGTAAGTGTTGCGAAACCACCTTGTCGTGTAAACAAACAACTAAAAAAAAAATTTTAACGTGCACTAAATGCGAAGATGGAAATCTTGGAAACTCGAGTTGTCACATTATCCCCAACTTGAAAGAAATTTCGTCCCGAAATTTAGCATGCGGTTACTGAGGAAGCTAGGTAAGTTATCGTTTACTGGTTCTCCTGGGGTGTCACATCATCCCCCCGTTGATTTGGAATTTCTTCCCGCAATTCTGTAGTAGCTTCAGCCTCAGTAGTAGTTGCATTGTTTTCGAACAACTGGGGATATTTGAGTTCCATTTGGTCTTCGCGTTCCCAGGTATACTCTGGGCCACGACGGGAGTTCCAACGAACTCGAACAAGAGGTATTCTGGTGTTCTTGAGGACCTTAACATCCCGGTCCGTAATTTCAAGTGGTTCTTCGACGAAATGCAACCGTTCGTCGATAGTGAGCTCCTTCAAAGGAACTATGAAGGTCTCATCTGACTGACACTTCTTCAGATTCGACACATGAAAGACGTTGTGAACTGCACTGAGTTCAGCTGGTAAGTTCAGTCTGTAGGCCACTTTGCCTATTTTCTCAATGACTTCAAATGGTCCAACGTATCGTGGATTGAGCTTGCCTCGTTTGCCAAAACGAACAACACCCTTCCAGGGTGAAACTTTGAGTAGTGCTCGATCCCCAACTTGGAACTCGAGTAGTTTTCTGTCTTTATCGGCGTAAGCTTTCTGACGGTCACGAGCTACCGCCATGCGTTGTCGTATTTGAGCAATCTTTTCAGTAGTATCAACTACCATTTCTGGACCTGTGATCTGACTGTCACCCACCTCTGCCCAACAAAGAGGTGATCGGCATTTACGCCCGTACAATGCCTCAAACGGAGCAGCTTTAATGCTGGTGTGGTAACTGTTGTTGTACGAAAATTCCACAAGTGGCAGATGTTTTTCCCAGCCCTTGCCAAAGTCAATTACGCACGCCCGAAGCATGTCTTCTAGAGTTTGAATAGTGCGCTCAGACTGCCCATCTGTCTGAGGATGATAAGCTGTGCTCATGTCTAATCGAGAGCCAAAAGATTTGTGCATTGCTTGCCACAGTTCTGAAGTAAAACGTGCGTCACGATCAGAGATAATAGATGTGGGCACTCCATGCCTCGAGACAACTTCTTTAAGGTAAACGTCTGCTAGAGTGGAGAACTTATTCGTTTCCTTGATAGCCAAGAAGTGAGCAGACTTTGTGAGTCGATCTACGATCACCCAAATAGTATCATTCCCACGTTGAGATCTAGGTAGGCCAGTAACAAAATCCATGGAAATTTGTTCCCATTTCCATTATGGTATCTCAGGTTACTGGAGTGGGCCTGATGGTTTCTGATATTCCGCTTTGACTCTCGCACAAGTCAAACACTTGCTAA
Source organism: Helianthus tuberosus (assembly GCA_030545235.1). NCBI lineage: Eukaryota > Viridiplantae > Streptophyta > Magnoliopsida > Asterales > Asteraceae > Helianthus > Helianthus tuberosus. The sequence goes on from CM060377.1 coordinate 109,822,100, forward strand.
CGTAAGTTGCTATGTGGGCTTTCATGCTAGGCCACCAATATGTAATTCTGAGGTCGTGGTACATCTTATCCGAACCAGGATGTACTGAGTAGCGAGACTTATGAGCTTCATCCATTACAAGCTCGCGTAAATTGCCATAGAGTGGGACCCAGATGCGTCCTGTTACATAGTAGGCGCCGTCTGCCCTTTGTTCTAACCGTTGCCTTGAGCCGCGTAGGGCTTCAGCCCTGACGTTTTCGGGTTTCTATGCTTCTACCTGAGCATCTCGTATCTGTGAAGGAAGACTGGACTGAATAGTGAGTTGCAACGCTCGTACACGCCTAGGTGTAGTATCCTTTCGACTGAGGGCGTCGGCCACCACATTGGCTTCGCCTGGGTGGTACCTGATCGAGCACTCGTAGTCATTCAGTAGCTTGACCCATCGTCGTTGTCGCATATTCAATTCCTTCTGTTTGAAGATATGCTCGAGACTATTGTGATCGGTGTAGATGGTGCACTTGGTACCGTACAGGTAATGTCTCCATATCTTGAGCGCAAAAACAACAGCTCCCAGCTCTAAATCGTGCGTAGTGTAATTCCGTTCGTGAATCTTAAGTTGGCGTGAAGCATAAGCAATAACTTTTTCCCGTTGCATCAACACACATCCAAGACCTTGGATGGATGCGTCGCAGTAGACTACAAAATCATCCGTGCCTTCAGGCAATGAGAGGATAGGTGCGCTACAGAGTCTACCCTTTAAGTGCTAAAATGCTGTTTCCTGTGTATTACTCCAACGATAAGCAACACCTTTCTGTGTCAGTAATGTAAGTGGCTGTGCAATCTTTGAGAAGTCTTTGCTGAACCGTCTGTAATAACCCGCCAAACCCAAGAATTGGCGTATTTCGGTTGGTGTGCGAGGTGCAGGCCAGTTCTTGATCGAATCTACCTTGGATGGATCTACATGAATCCCATCCTTGTTTACCACGGGGCCTAGAAATTGGACTTCACGAAGCCAGAAGTCGCATTTTGAAAACTTAGCGTACAGCTGTTCCGTTCGAAGGAGTTCTAGAATAAGTCGTAAATGCTGCTCATGTTCCTCCCGATTCTTTGAATAAATTAGGATGTCGTCGATGAAAACAATAACAAACTTGTCAAGATAAGGTTTGCACACCCTGTTCATAAGATCCATGAAAACCGCAGGTGCGTTCGTTAGCCCGAATGGCATGACCAAAAACTCGTAATGGCCGTAGCGAGTTCTGAATGCTGTTTTGGAGACGTCCTCATCCCGGACTCTCAATTGATGATAGCCTGACCTCAAGTCAATCTTCGAGTAATAGCTCGACCCTTGCAACTGGTCGAATAAGTCGTCGATGTGTGGAAGAGGATAACGATTCTTCACAGTCACCTTGTTCAGTTCGCGGTAGTCTATACACATGCGGAAGGTACCGTCCTTCTTCTTTACAAATAGTACTGGAGCTCCCCAGGGCGATGAGCTAGGACGTATGAAACCCTTTTCCAAGAGTTCTTGCAATTGCTTAGACAGTTCTTCCAGTTCAGTTGGAGCTAAGCGATAAGGCGCTCGAGCTATAGGTGCTGCTCCTGGAGCTAGTTCGATCTGAAATTCGACCTGGCGATGGGGCGGTAGCCCAGGTAACTCTTCAGGAAACACTTGAGGAAAGTCACGTACTACAGGAATATCCCCAATCCTTTTCTCTGTCGTCGATGTATCAGTAACGAGTGCTAAAATAGCTATGTGGCCCTTTCGCAGACACTTCTGAGCCTTCAAGAAGGATATGATGCCACTCACGACACCACTCTTGTCGCCTTGAACTTCGAGAGGTTCTTTACCAGAACGAGGAATGCGAATGATCTTCTCCTTGCATAGGATCTCTGCTTGTTGTTGGAATAACCAATCCATACCAATGACGATGTCGAAACCATCATAACGTTGGGGTCATTACTAGTATCACCCTGACCAATCACGAACACTCGACCCCTGGCACCGTTGCCGTCGTTATTACCCCCGTTGTTGTCTCCACTATTGTTCCCGTTTCCTTGGTTGTGTTTCTGATTCTGGTTCTGGTTCAACTGTGGGCAGTGTCTTTTGAATTAACCTTCACCACCACACTGGTGACATCCTTTGTTACCCTGTTGTTGCTGCTGATTCTGTGGAGCTTGTGATTGCTGTTGTTGGTTCTAGTTTGCAGGACATGAGTTTCTACAATCTTTGGCTCCATAACTAAGCTTGTTGCATCATTGACGATGATTGCGGTTGCACTGCCCGCTGTGGTGCAAGTTACATCGTTTGCACTTAGGGTGGTTTTCCCTGTATCCACCCTGCCCTTGACTACCAAAAGGTTGCTGACCAGGACTTTGGTTGTCATCAATCTTTCGCTGCTGTGCCTGGGATGAAACCGTAGTTGAACCCTTGCTAGAGGTTCCATCCCACTTTCTTTTGTTGTCACTGGGAATAGCAGAAGTAGTAGTAGTAGCACCAATACGTCTAGGCAGCTTGTTCTGTTCCACTGCCTGGTCTGTGGGGCGATGAGCAAGATGAGTAACATCTTGAATAGTAGCAAGATTAGCAGTCATCACATGGCTTTGAATTTCTGGTACTAAGCCTTTGAGGTACAGCTCAATGCTCTTGATGAGAGGATCCACCATAGTTGGACACAAAATTGCCAGTTTGTTGGATCGTTTCGTGTACGCTTCTATCTCTGACCCCGTCATCTTCATGTTAAAGGACTCCACTTCCAGCTTGTTGATGGCATCAAAACTACTGTATTCACGTTTGCTCAGTTCCTTAGAATCATTCCATGGGGTGGCATTAGCAGCCGCCAGCCCCAGCATCTGAACTTGCGCGTTCCACCAAGTTAACGCAGTGCCTTCAAGAGTATCAGTGGCATATTTCACCTTACGAGCCTCAGTCATTCACACACTCGAAGACCGATTCGAGTTCCTCGAACTAATGGAGGAGTCCAACAGCTCCTTCAGTGTCGCTGAAAGTAGTAGGACGACAGTCCATAAAAGTCTTGTATGTGCATACAGGTGGCTGAGCGCGTTGACTTGTCGTGTGCGTTAGAGTAATCAAAATTAAGCACAAGTGTTGAGTTACGATAGTAGGATCTAAAGATCCTAGAGAAAGTGGTGATGGCAGGTTACACATCCTGCTTGGGCAGCTGCGAGTGCTGCAGTAACTTGTTCAGTGATCGAAGCCGCCAACTGGGCTTGAGTTAGGTTAACGCGTCCACTCATGATCTTGACATCAAGGAGAACATGTGGATGAGAGGTTCGCGAATAGTGTGAAGAGAGTGAGCACACAAGTATTCTCAAGCAATAACATATAGTAGGTTCTGTAATCTGAGCATACCACGAGCAAAGTTCTATGTAATTCTAGCAAGTAGGTAATAAAACATGTACCATATTACCCAGGATGTTGAGTCTTGCACGTGGAGCGAGGCGTCGTTGTGGATCGTTGAGCACTGTTTCGGTTATAGTCTGGTTTTAATAAAAACGTTTTCCCCTTATTAAAACCGAGTTCTCTATAACCAATGGCTCTGATACCAATCTGTCACACCCCCAAAATCCACACGCGGAGTACCACCGCTTGGAGGCGTGACAAGACCAGGATCAAGCCACCAATCATATTGAACATATAAGTAATAAGTAAAAGTAAATGTAATCCATCACAATACAATTGGTGCTAAATCAAAAGCATAGCATAGGTAGCGGAAGTATAGTTATGAACATCCAACACAAGTGTTTAGTTTAAAGAGTCATAGTGTTTTCAACAAAACATTCACATCCGTGCCCACAACGACTGCGCCTCCCGTGCAAGCTCCAAGAGTACCTATGGTCCTGCAAGGCATGTAACAGAGAGTCAACAACTAGTTGAGCAAGTTCACAGTTGGTTAATCAGTTATAGAGTTCGTTTCGTAATTCAGTTGTTCGTTTTGTAAACCCTGTTTCTCATTAATTTCTATCGCGGTCCTCCAGACATCTGTGCGAAGGTTAGTGGCCGTATCGCGGCCTTTTCAGGCATCTGTGCGAAGATTAGTGGCCGTATCGCGGCCATTTCAGGCATCTGTGCGAAGATTAGTGGGGGCTTCCCCATGTGTTAGACTAGTCATGTTTGTACGTGCCCTTCTTGATCCAAGGACCGTAGCGAGTGTGAATGTACGTAGGTTTTACGTACGTTAAGGTTGTTGTCCCACCCAAGGAGGACGAACGTACGTATTCTACCCAAGGAGAATACGCAGGATTAATATTGGCATCCTACCCATGGAGGATGGCGGTACATATCCTACCCAAGGAGGATATGTAGGTTCCATTATAGTTTCTTAACCCATTCCCATCCCACCGGGAATCCCATGCCTTGGTAAGAGTGTGAACTCACCTTGTTTTGCTCGGTATGCTACAGTATGTGCTCGCAAGTAATCAATCAAGTCCTATAGTGCACGTATACTCAATCAGTTCACGTTCGCAATGTTTCACATGAAACTAGTGTCACAGTAATATCATGGAGTGTTTGACAGTTCATATCATGCAACATAAGCAGTTAATTGCATCCATACATTTAACAGAGTTGGCATCTAGCAGAACTAGCAAGTTAACTGAGTGAATAAAGTTAACAGATTTCATGGAATAACATAATTAATCCACTTCATTGGAATAATAAATAAACAGAGTAAGTCAGTTAACCCAGTTAACCACTTAACAGAATTTGTCCACTAACAGAGTTACTCAAACAATGAAGTTATCAAATTACATATTTAACAAAGTTAAATAAACTAACTGAGTTATTCCAATGGTTAGTTAAGTTAAATAACATAATTAATAACATTAATTATAACAGTTAACATGTTGCCAAAACACATAAGTTGCGAAATCATTATATAAGCCGAAATCCCTTTAGGGCCGAAAACACTTAGGTGGGCTTGAACAGTTATTAAATCACTTTGTTTTGGGCCGAAAACTGAATGTGCCGAAATCACCCTTTGTCGAAATCACTTAAGTGGTCGAAATCCACTTTAGCCGAAATCCCTTTATGTTCGAAATCCCTTTATGTGGGCCGAAAACTCTTCTGGGCCGAATACACTATATGGGCCGAAATCACTTAAGTGATTTCGTCCAGTTTAAAAATGGTGGGGGTGTTTTCGTTGGGATCATCATCTTCAACAACAATACTTACAGTAACATAAAACCCAGCAATTCTAATCGACTAACAGTTACATGATTAATTCTTAACAAGTCATTAATCAATCATTGATATGTAATATAAAATTTGTCAACATCATGCGATACCAGGATCCCCATTTAATCAGTTTATCATTCATTAACACACACCCACTATTGATCAAAACTTCAAATATACACACAGTTCATGGATAATAATTATCTAATAATCACACAATGATCAATCACATAATCACATATATAAATGTATACATACATCATGATTAAACATCCAAAATCATACGATATGCAACAAGAAACAACTTGAATCATGAAATCACTAACCAAGGATTAAACAGAGGTTTTGCTTCAAATGAGGAATTCTCTTAGTGGGTTTCAGATGTAGAGAGAGACAAAGTGTTAAGATAAGGTTTGATAAGTGTGAAACTTCTCCAAGAAGATTTGTTTATAAAAAGACTATATAAAATATCTCAATACCCCACTGTTTTCGTTTGTCATCAGTGGATGAAAACACATAAGGTGTTTTCACCACTTGGGTGATTTCATGAGTACTAGTTTCCAGTAAGGTTCCATTTTCTTTTTATAACATGCTAATTAATACAAAACCTTATAATCATACAATAAATATTATGCATCCCAAATATAAAATATCAATCGCAATACGATTTAACGTTTTACAAATGTAAGTGTTGCGAAACCACCTTGTCGTGTAAACAAACAACTAAAAAAAATTTTTAACGTGCACTAAATGCGAAGATGGAAATCTTGGAAACTCGAGTTGTCACAGTTCCTGCACGATTAGCGGGATCAGTTAGATTTAGGAACCCAGCCCATAGTGGATCTGGGTTTTCCTTATGCATCAATGTAAGTCACTCTCTGCCACACTAAATTGTCTTTATTTAATAATTTCGAAGGATTTTTAATGGCAGAATTTTGATGAGATGTATGAGACGAATTGGATTGCGTAGCCTTAGCTTTAGGTTTCCAATGTTTATTTGACCATTGAGAATTGTAGTTACCAAAAGCTTTATATTGATTTCTTCGAAAATCATTTTGTTGATTTTGATTTCTACTTTTGGCTGCATTCCAATCTTGATCAGAAGGCTTAGCCTTACGATAGTTATTCTTCATTGTCTTAGACTTTTCAGCCGTCACTGACTCTGAACAACGATATCGGTTTGGCTTTACTTTTTGATTTTGTGCATATTTATTATTAGACTGCACACTTGGGAGGTGAACACAGTTTCTGGCGCTGTGTCCAGCAACTCCACAATTGAAACATATTTGTCATTTCAATGTGTGGAAGTTTTGATGCTTCATAGCAGATGTGGATCTGTTGGGTTTAGAAGATTGAGCTTGCTTGATTTTTCTCTCTTGTTTAACTTGTGCCTCTTCTGAGCATTTTGGTACCTGCTGATCAGAACTAGCACTAGCATAAGTATGAGATTCAGATGGAGTAGATTTATCTTTGTTTATAATTTTATCAGAACCATTTTGAAAGAATGTTTCAGATTCCGTTTTAATTTTCTCTTCAGAAACATTTTCTTGTAATTTTTCACTTATAATAACCACCTCTTCTTTTAGGAAATCAGATTCAGTTTTAATCTCAGAAGATGTTGAAACTTCATCAATACATGTTTCATCAACACATGTATCATCTGAGTTTGATAATGGTTCCTTTTCAACCTCTGTTTCAAATGGGGTCCCATTAGGTTCAACATTAGGGACGTCCACTGAGACCGATTCAGAAGAAGAATCAGAACACTGTTGATTTTCTGGAGAAGAAGTTTCAGTGGTTTCACTGAATGTATCCTGAGGGACCTCACCTGTCACACTGTCATCAGCTGAAGAGTTAGAAACATTAGAATCACAATTTTCAGCTACTGAAAAACATCCATCATCACACACATTATTCAAAGATTCATCATAAGCATTCACAGTTTTGCCCAAAACATCAGGCCCAAAAGAAGACGAAACATAACTATGAAACGAGTTCAAAAACGATTGACCAAACACACAACCAGAATCAGTTTTATCAAAAGTAGATTTAGAAAAATTAGAATTGAAAAGTTGTTCATTCCCAAACATATCTCCACACCTCACTTCAGGTACTTCATCTGCACATGTTGAAGAAGCGTTAGGATCAAATGTACCCTTAGACACAAAATAAATTGGTTGAACCACCTGTTTTTCAACAGGTCTGCCATTAAATGATGACTTATTGTTTTTGGGGCCATAAGTCATTTTACTTTCATTCATCATCTCCTCCTCAGTCATAGGTAAATAAGTATAATTGTCATTATAAGGAGGATGAGCCTGATTGAAACCCAATCCACACCCTTTCTTTTTCTTGTATGCAAGCTGTTGATCACACAAGTTTTTAATTAGTTTGCTGGAAGAATCATATTTTTTAATATTGAGTTCATTTATTTGATATCTATCTCTGATATCTTCCAGTTCTTTAGTCAAAATGCATACTTTCTCTTGAGCTTCTAAAAAATGGGCTTTTTTTACACTTACATCATCCTTAAGTTTGATGATGTCTTTTCGCTGAGCTTCAATTTTTTCTTTAAAATGTTTTTCATTTTTTGCTAAAGTGAAATTTTTTCTTTTAATGTCATTATAATCTTCGATTAGCTCAGCGTTGTGTAAACGATAAGCCTCAACCCTTTCATGACACTCAGGAGTGCAAAAGACAGAAAGTACCTCTTCCTTGGTGAGACCATGAACTGGGGCTGAAAGAATCTGGGTCATAAGCACCAAGTTTTCAACTGAAGCCTCATCCTCAGGTGCAGAGTCTTGATCCTCAGAAGCTAATGTCATGAAAGCAATGTTATCTGAAGCAACTTGATTTTCTGGAGATGTGATGTTCAGACGCTGAATTTCTGAATTCCAGTCAAATATACTTTCTGACTGAACCACTAATGCTTGAGTACTTCCACTAGCAGTAGCATCAGTGGTATTAGTTGTAGTAACGAGAGCTCTGTGACACCTCGGATCTTTCCGGATAACCTTTCGATGTAACAAACGTGTACGTAATCGACTAACAGTAAAAATGTATGAAAAACTATTTGTTATTATGTGTTATATGCCGAGTTACTTATGTGTATGTATATATATATATAAGTGTTATATATATATGAACCGAAACCTCGACCCGACTCGAGACCCGGAATGGTCTCGAGTGAACAATAGCAATTGGGCCGTTTGGGCCTTGTAACCGAGAACCCAACCCGAAACCCCCCACTAGCCCAACTCGGTACATTATATAAACCCAACCCCACCTCCCTTAATCATTTTACACACTCTCTTCTCACACTCTCCTCTCATCTTCTTCACTAAACCCTAAAACCCTTACTAACACCAACATCCACCATCACCTTCTTCCTACTCGGAACCAAGCTCTCGGGCCAACCAACATCAAGAAACTCTCGAATCCTAGCTCCCGGACCAACCACATCATCATCCGGTTAGTGTGCCTTATGTGTTTACCATGACTTTTTTTGCCTTGTGTTAGAATGTGTGATGATGATATATGATATAAATGGTTGGGTAAATGATCTTTTCGCATGATGGTTGATGATTAAAAAGCTTGCTTAGATGATTTAGGGTGAATGATCATGAAATGTATGATATCCGATTTGTTATGATTTTTGGTTAGAAGTTCATGATAGGTGTTATTGATTACATGTTTCAGATTTTTGTTGTCCGGTTATTAATGAGGGTCCGGTTAGATGTTTTTAGGCATAATTTTTGGGTTTAAATGGTGATGTTACTGATGATGATTATAGTTGCTGAAAATAGGATTGTTGCTTATGAGATATTTCTTGAATATGTTGATAAAATGAAGAACAGTTTGAATGTTGCTAAAAAGTTTTGAAACTGCTGATTTTGATCTGAAATGTGCACAAAACCGACCAAGAAACATGTTTAGTGGCTTAGTACAATATTTACATGAAATAGCAATTCCATTGGGTCGTACACTGCAGGTTCTAGAAGGGATTGCCATGCACGTTATCACGGTTGCGAGTCGCAACCATTGGTTGCTACTCGAAACCACACATGACCAGTCGAAACCTCCCAGTTGCGAGTCGCAATCAGTACGCATTAAACCTAGTTGCGAGTCGCAACCACGCCTGCTAAGTCGCAATCTCCGGTTACGAGTCGTAACCAAAACGTGACGGACCGAGACCGCAGTTACGAGTCGCAACCTCGGTTGCGAGTCGCAACCACCTTAGTTTCGACTGGGCTGTTTTATGTTATTGGGCCTTGACTGTTTGGGCTTCAACTGTTGGGCCTCCTATTGACTGGACTTCATTCTGATCTGCTACTGTATGTATATATGTTACTGTTTGTATTTCTGCCTGTTAACTGTTTGTATACGTGCATGCTATACGTGTTTACTTGTACCCGACTTGACCCATACTTGGTAACCATGCTAGGACGTGGTGACCAACGAGCTTAACCAAGTAACGTATCTTACCGAGCAACCCAAGGTGAGTTCACAACTTAAAAGCATGCGTCCCGGTGGTTTGGGACACGAGACTATAACAACCCTATCCCCTTGTAAAGGGGATACCATCCACATTCCTTCCCTAGTTACTGGGAACAAACTTACTTTACCTTCCCTTGTATTGGGAAACCTTTTAGTTAATTACTGTTTATACGGATTGCAACCAACGGCACTAAACGAAACTCTATCACTTAAAGTCCCTACTACATAATACCGATTAGTCGCCGGGGCCAGGCGAACGGGTTATTAGTTGATAGCGCTATTTAGGTCTTACCAACCTCACACCGTGCCAAGGTATGGGATCGGTCGTGAACTAATGTACTCAGGCATCCGTCAATGATGATAGAACATTGACATCGGGGCACTTTCTTGCGGATACGCAACGGTCACCTAGTGTTCGGTATTGGAAAAACAGTTTAGTTGCTAACTTTTGGGGTAGCTCCCCATGGCATGTATAAACGGATAAATTAACTGGTGAAACAAGTTTTTGGTAATTAAAACTGGACAACTAGTGAACTCACTCAGCATTATTGTTGACCCCTTACTGCATGCTTTGCAGGTAACCAGTGACTGAGGAGCTGCTGCTTGGGAAGTGTAGTGGTCGTCTAAACCCGCGTGTTGGGTTCTAAATAATTTGGACTATGAACTTTGTTTAAACTATTTGCCTATGCTTCCGCTACTTACTTAACTGTTATTTGAACCTAAACATTTGAACTTTAAACTATGGTGTTTACTAACCATTATGGTTGGTGATCATCCTTACTATTATCCAATGCTCAGTATAATTGGTGGCTGGATCCTGGTCGGTCACGCCCTCAAGCGGACGGTGCTCCGCATGTGGAATTTGGGGGTGTGACAGATTGGTATCAGAGCCATTGGTTATAGTGAACTTGGTTTTAAAAAGAAGAGTCTTTTTGAGAAAAACCAGACTATAACCCGTGACTCGTGACGACACTACACTCCAAGGGCAGGACTCGACTTATCTGACCTCATAGCTCGGACCCATATTTGCTTGCTTGTTTGTCTTATACTTTATATGCTACCGTACGTACTAGTTTGCCAGATTAAATAGATACGCCTTCCCTCTTCTGTCTCATTCTCGCTATGTTACGCCATCACACTCATACTGTGTTTTCTGGTTATGAAGACAATGAGTGGACGCGGAAGAGGAAGCGTTAACATGACTCAGGCTCAATTCGCTAACTTGCTCAACACGGTGGCTGCAGCTTTCGCAGCTCACCCTGGAGGTAAACTCGTTGTTATAGGATGCTTAGATCCTACCCCCACATCGTCTTTTCACCTCTAAACCTATTCGCTTCACTTCTCACAACAGGTCAGCCTGCGCCTGCGCAACCACGTGTTTGTACTTTCAAAACCTTCATGGATGGCAAGCCTCTCCCTTTCAACGGCACTGAGGGTGCCATAGGCCTTCTGCACTGGATTGAAAAGGCCGAAGCTGTCTTTGCTGTCTGCGAGTGTCCCCCTGCTAACTGGGTTAAGTACGCAACTGGTACGCTTGAAGGGAACGCGCTTTCATGGTGGAAAGCACAGATTCAGATGCTTGGTCTGGAAACTGCTAATGCTACGGCATGGGAAGATTTCAAGGACATGATCAAAGAGGAGTACTGTCACAGGGATGACATCCACAAACTCGAGAACGAGTACTATGCGCTCAAGATGGTTGGATCAGAGATTGAAACCTACACCAAGCAGTCCAACGACTATGCTGCACTTTGCCCAAACATGTCCCGACCTATGTACCGAAGAATTGAATTGTACATCAAGGGCTTGGTCCCAGAAATCAGAAGTCATGTGACCTCAGCCAACCTCAATACCATACAGCCTGTGGTTCGTCTTGCTCACAAACTCACCAATCAGGCTGTGGAAGAGGGCAAGCTGCCCCCGAGGATCGGTGCTACTGCTGGAACTTCTGGCGATAACAAGCGAAAGTGGGATGGAAGTCAGGGAAAGGATGCTAACCCCACTCAGGCCCCAGTTCAACAAAGGAAGACTGAAAGCAACAAGGGCCCTCAGCAACAGGGTGGCTATCGAGGAAACCACCCTAAGTGTAACAAATGTAACCGACATCACAATGGGCCATGTGGAAAAGGTCAGTGTCAGCGATGCAACAAGATGGGGCACGAAGCCAAAGACTGCCGAAGCCAGTTCCCAGCTAGGCAGAATCAGCAACAGCAGCAACAAGGAAACAATCGTGGGTGCTTCAAGTGTGGAGCAACGGGGCACATACGAAAGGATTGCCCTGAACTGAATCAAAACAACAACAATCAGGGTGCTGGGAACAATAACAACAATGCTGGAAATGGTGCTAGAGGAAAAGCTTTTGTGATTGGAGCTGGAGAAGCAAGGAATGACCCCAACGTTGTAGCGGGTAAGTTCCTACTTAATGATCGTAATGTTTCCATGCTATTTGATTCCGGAGCAGATGCTAGTTATGTATCCCTACGTATTAGTAAGAAACTTAAGCTCACTCTTACGCCGCTGAGCTCTAAGCACACCGTTGAAATAGCTAATGGTAGAAACCTCGAGGCCTCACACATAATTCGTAACTGCAAATTAGAGTTGTCTGGTCAGACCTTCCGTATTGATCTTTTCCCCATCGTCCTTGGAAGCTTCGATGTCATTATTGGTATGGATTGGTTATCCAAACATCGAGCTGAAATCCTCTGCCAAGAGAAAGCTATTCGCATTCCTCGTCCCCCTGGCAAACCTCTTATAGTTCAAGGCGACAAGAGCGGTGAAGTCACAGGCATCATTTCATTCTTAAAGGCCCAGAAGTACTTACGAAGGGGGCACACCGCTATCTTAGCACTCATTACCGACACACAGAAAGTGGAAAACAGGATTGAAGATTTTCCAGTTGTACGCGACTATCCTGAGGTATTCCCGGAGGAACTACCTGGACTCCCTCCTCACCGTCAGGTCGAATTTCAAATCGAGCTAGCTCCCGGAGCAGCGCCTATAGCTCGTGCACCTTATCGATTAGCCCCCGCGGAGCTCAAGGAGCTTTCTACTCAGCTACAAGAACTTTTGGACAAAGGTTTTATCCGTCCTAGTTCATCACCCTGGGGAGCCCCAGTGCTCTTCGTCAAAAAGAAAGATGGCTCCTTCCGAATGTGCATTGACTACCGCGAACTTAACAAGGTTACCATCAAGAACCGCTATCCACTTCCCCGTATCGACGACCTGTTCGACCAGCTGCAAGGGTCGAGCTATTATTCCAAGATCGATCTGCGATCGGGTTATCACCAGCTGAGAGTCCGCGATGAGGACATCTCTAAGACCGCTTTCAGAACCCGCTATGGTCACTACGAATTCCTCGTTATGCCTTTCGGAATGACCAACGCACCTGCAATCTTCATGGACCTCATGAACCGAGTATGCAAACCCTACCTCGATAAGTTCGTAATCGTATTCATTGACGACATCCTAATCTACTCAAAGAGCCAGGAGGAGCATGAACAACACCTACGTCTTATTCTCGAACTTCTTCGCAATGAGCAGCTGTACGCCAAATTCTCGAAATGTGATTTCTGGCTTAGAGAAGTCCATTTCCTTGGGCACATCGTCAATCAGGAAGGGATTCATGTTGACCCCGCTAAGATTGAGTCCATTAAGAACTGGCCCGTACCTAAGACTCCGACCGAAGTTCGCCAATTCTTGGGATTGGCGGGATACTATCGAAGATTTATCAAGGGATTCTCTAAGATCGCTCAACCACTTACGACACTCACTCAGAAGGGTGTTGCTTACAAATGGAGTAATGCTCAGGAATCTGCCTTCCAGGAACTAAAGAAGAACCTTTGTAGTGCTCCTATCCTCTCCTTACCCGAAGGTACCGACGACTTCGTCGTTTACTGCGACGCCTCTATTCAAGGACTTGGCTGCGTATTGATGCAACGCGAGAAAGTTGTTGCTTACGCCTCGCGACAACTCAAGGTCCACGAACGAAACTATACGACGCATGACTTAGAATTTGGAGCTGTGGTCTTCGCGCTCAAGCTTTGGAGGCACTACTTGTACGGCACCAAGTGCACGATTTACACTGATCACAAGAGTCTCCAGCACATAATGGGACAAAAGGAGTTGAATATGCGGCAACGCCGATGGGTCGAACTCCTAAATGACTACGAATGTGCAATCAAATATCATCCAGGCAAGGCTAATGTGGTAGCCGATGCCCTCAGCAGAAAGGAGACCAAACCCAAGCGTGTTCGTGCCTTACAGCTCACTATCCACTCGAACCTCCCCACTCAAATTCGGAATGCTCAGGTTGAAGCATTGAAAGCCGAGAACATCAGGGCCGAGTCCCTACGAGGATCGAGACAACGATTGGAACAAAAAGAAGACGGTGCTTTCTACGTAGCCGGACGCATATGGGTTCCGCTTTATGGAAATTTACGTGACCTTGTGATGGATGAAGCTCACAAGTCCCGTTACTCAGTACATCCGGGTTCAGATAAGATGTACCACGACTTGAGGGCTACCTATTGGTGGCCCGGCATGAAAGCCCATATAGCAACCTATGTCAGGAAATGTTTAACTTGTGCAAGAGTCAAGGCTGAGTATCAGAAACCATCAGGCCTACTCCAACAGCCAGAAATCCCGCAATGGAAATGGGAGCAGATTTCCATGGATTTTGTTACTAGCCTGCCTAGGTCTCAGCGCGGAAATGACACCATTTGGGTAATAGTGGATCGCTTAACTAAGTCTGCACACTTCTTGGCCATAAAAGAAACAGACAAGTTCTCTACCCTAGCAGAGGTATACTTAAAAGAAGTGGTCTCGAAGCACGGAGTGCCTACCTCTATTATTTCTGATCGAGACGCGCGTTTTACTTCTGAGTTGTGGCAAGCCATGCACAAATCTTTTGGCTCACGTTTAGACATGAGCACCGCTTATCACCCGCAAACGGATGGGCAGTCTGAACGCACCATCCAAACCCTCGAAGACATGCTTAGGGCTTGTGTGATCGATTTTGGCAAGAATTGGGAGAAGCACCTACCGTTGGTGGAATTCTCCTACAACAACAGCTACCACACCAGCATACAGGCAGCACCCTTTGAGGCATTGTACGGCCGTAAATGTCGATCGCCTCTCTGCTGGGCTGAGGTTGGTGACAGCCAAATCACAGGCCCGGAACATGTAGTTGACACCACAGAAAAGATTGCCCAGATTAGGCAACGCATGGCGGCAGCTCGTGATCGTCAAAAGTACTACGCTGATAAAGACAGGAAACCGCAAGAGTTCCAGGTTGGTGAACGGGCTCTACTTAAGGTCTCACCCTGGAAGGGTGTGGTCCGCTTTGGAAAACGGGGCAAGCTTAATCCCAGATATGTCGGACCCTTTGAGGTTACCGAAAAGATTGGCACGGCCGCTTACAGATTGAATCTGCCTGAAGAACTGAGCGCTGTGCACAACGTCTTCCACGTGTCTAATCTGAAGAAGTGCCTGTCAGATGAAACACTCGTCATTCCTTACAAGGAACTTACTATTGATGAACAGCTACACTTTACTGAGGAACCGGTTGAGATCACGGATCGTGAGATCAAAACCCTCAAACGTAGCCAGATACCCCTCGTGCGAGTTCGTTGGAACTCACGCCGTGGCCCAGAGTTTACCTGGGAGCGGGAAGACCAGATGAAGCACAAGTATCCCCAGCTGTTCCCTAACGAAAATCCCAGCACTGAAGCTACGAACGAATTTCGGGACGAAATTCCAAACTAACGGGGGGATGATGTGACACCCCGTTGAAACGCTTTCACTTACACTAGCTTGACAGTGGCTGCCTTAACTTCCGGGACGAAAGTTCCTAAAACTTGGGGATAATGTGACACCTCGGATCTTTCCGGATAACCTTTCGATGTAACAAACGTGTACGTAATCGACTAACAGTAAAAATGTATGAAAAACTATTTGTTATTATGTGCTATATGCCGAGTTACTTATGTGTATGTATATATATATATAAGTGTTATATATATATGAACCGAAACCTCGACCCGACTCGAGACCCGGAATGGTCTCGAGTGAACAATAGCAATTGGGCCGTTTGGGCCTTGTAACCGAGAACCCAACCCGAAACCCCCCACTAGCCCAACTCGGTACATTATATAAACCCAACCCCACCTCCCTTAATCATTTTACACACTCTCTTCTCACACTCTCCTCTCATCTTCTTCACTAAACCCTAAAACCCTTACTAACACCAACATCCACCATCACCTTCTTCCTACTCGGAACCAAGCTCTCGGGCCAACCAACATCAAGAAACTCTCGAATCCTAGCTCCCGGACCAACCACATCATCATCCGGTTAGTGTGCCTTATGTGTTTACCATGACTTTTTTTGCCTTGTGTTAGAATGTGTGATGATGATATATGATATAAATGGTTGGGTAAATGATCTTTTCGCATGATGGTTGATGATTAAAAAGCTTGCTTAGATGATTTAGGGTGAATGATCATGAAATGTATGATATCCGATTTGTTATGATTTTTGGTTAGAAGTTCATGATAGGTGTTATTGATTACATGTTTCAGATTTTTGTTGTCCGGTTATTAATGAGGGTCCGGTTAGATGTTTTTAGGCATAATTTTTGGGTTTAAATGGTGATGTTACTGATGATGATTATAGTTGCTGAAAATAGGATTGTTGCTTATGAGATATTTCTTGAATATGTTGATAAAATGAAGAACAGTTTGAATGTTGCTAAAAAGTTTTGAAACTGCTGATTTTGATCTGAAATGTGCACAAAACCGACCAAGAAACATGTTTAGTGGCTTAGTACAATATTTACATGAAATAGCAATTCCATTGGGTCGTACACTGCAGGTTCTAGAAGGGATTGCCATGCACGTTATCACGGTTGCGAGTCGCAACCATTGGTTGCTACTCGAAACCACACATGACCAGTCGAAACCTCCCAGTTGCGAGTCGCAATCAGTACGCATTAAACCTAGTTGCGAGTCGCAACCACGCCTGCTAAGTCGCAATCTCCGGTTACGAGTCGTAACCAAAACGTGACGGACCGAGACCGCAGTTACGAGTCGCAACCTCGGTTGCGAGTCGCAACCACCTTAGTTTCGACTGGGCTGTTTTATGTTATTGGGCCTTGACTGTTTGGGCTTCAACTGTTGGGCCTCCTATTGACTGGACTTCATTCTGATCTGCTACTGTATGTATATATGTTACTGTTTGTATTTCTGCCTGTTAACTGTTTGTATACGTGCATGCTATACGTGTTTACTTGTACCCGACTTGACCCATACTTGGTAACCATGCTAGGACGTGGTGACCAACGAGCTTAACCAAGTAACGTATCTTACCGAGCAACCCAAGGTGAGTTCACAACTTAAAAGCATGCGTCCCGGTGGTTTGGGACACGAGACTATAACAACCCTATCCCCTTGTAAAGGGGATACCATCCACATTCCTTCCCTAGTTACTGGGAACAAACTTACTTTACCTTCCCTTGTATTGGGAAACCTTTTAGTTAATTACTGTTTATACGGATTGCAACCAACGGCACTAAACGAAACTCTATCACTTAAAGTCCCTACTACATAATACCGATTAGTCGCCGGGGCCAGGCGAACGGGTTATTAGTTGATAGCGCTATTTAGGTCTTACCAACCTCACACCGTGCCAAGGTATGGGATCGGTCGTGAACTAATGTACTCAGGCATCCGTCAATGATGATAGAACATTGACATCGGGGCACTTTCTTGCGGATACGCAACGGTCACCTAGTGTTCGGTATTGGAAAAACAGTTTAGTTGCTAACTTTTGGGGTAGCTCCCCATGGCATGTATAAACGGATAAATTAACTGGTGAAACAAGTTTTTGGTAATTAAAACTGGACAACTAGTGAACTCACTCAGCATTATTGTTGACCCCTTACTGCATGCTTTGCAGGTAACCAGTGACTGAGGAGCTGCTGCTTGGGAAGTGTAGTGGTCGTCTAAACCCGCGTGTTGGGTTCTAAATAATTTGGACTATGAACTTTGTTTAAACTATTTGCCTATGCTTCCGCTACTTACTTAACTGTTATTTGAACCTAAACATTTGAACTTTAAACTATGGTGTTTACTAACCATTATGGTTGGTGATCATCCTTACTATTATCCAATGCTCAGTATAATTGGTGGCTGGATCCTGGTCGGTCACGCCCTCAAGCGGACGGTGCTCCGCATGTGGAATTTGGGGGTGTGACAAGCTCTTTCCATATTTGGTGGAGCAGGTTGTGCTGGAGTTTGTTCTCTATTGACCTTAGGCTTGGTACAGTTTCTTGCCAAATGTCCTGGTTCATGACAATTGTAGCAACGTAACTCAAATGGCATTTTTGTGGGTCCAGAAAAGGTAAGACCTTGCCATTTGTTTCTCCCGGTTTTTCTCACAAAATTTTTGGCTCTAAATGATGCCATAGCCATCTGCTAGGTTATATCCATTTCTTCTACATCTTCGGGATGAATTTGATCTAAGTCATCCGTAGAGAACTTTGGAGGATCAATTTTACCTGCAGCAAAAGCATTCAAGCAATTTATGACAGAAGCAGCTATATCAAGATTTTCTTTGGACTGTTGCGAGAAGAAAGCAATCATCTCATTTTTCGCAGTGGAAGTTGACGATGCAGTAGCATTAGCGCTAGGTGGTGTAGCAGCAGCAGGTGCTGGAGTTCCAGAGTAGTAAGCATTTGATGAGGTAGGAGAGGCTTTAGCAGAAGCAGAGTTGCTGAACATTTGAAAACCAGCGTGAGACACGAGAGCAATGTTATTGCTTGATGCAGAGGGTGTTGCAGTGAATTCAGCGGCCAACATGTTATTCTTGTAATTTGTTTCTCTCTGTTTATCATCTAGCTCGCATGCTTTAATGTGAGAAATCATTTCAGATAAACTACACCTTGCTAGATCCTTGGTTTTCTTGATCATTGCGATGTGATGATCCCAACTTTTAGGTAGAGCATTTAGAAGCTGTCTATTAGTTGAAGCATTTGTCGTGTGCATTTCCTCCATCTGCATTTGAGTAACCAACTTGACGAATCTCTGAATTTGATTATCAACAGTCTCTCCATATATATGGTTAAAATTGTTGAAATTTTGGCTCAGCAGATTTCTACGATTCTCTTTCATATCTTCATTACCTTCATAGACATCTATTAATGCCTCCCACATTTCCTTTGCAGATTTGCAAGTGCAAAAACCAATAGCAATGTCTGGTCCCAAAGCCATGGTTAGGTAAGAAAATGCCATATCATCTTCCTCAACAATTTTAAAGTGTTCTTAAGTATACTGATCAAGAGGCTTTTTCACTTTCACACCTGCTTCAGTAGCACTCTCCATCATGATTTCTCTTGGACCTCTCAAAATACTTCGCCAAATTTTTGCATCTTTGACCTTAACATGTTTTTCAAAATGCCACTTCCATTCAGGGAAGTCATTTCCATCTAACAGCCTGGGAACACGAGTGGTGGTTCCAATGATGGAATCCAGTTCTTGATGTTTAGTTATAGCTTCCAGGTCAACACTTTGGTTACTCGAAGTCATAGTTACTCGATTACTTAATTAATTTACTGATTAATTAATTATTCAAGTCCAAGAGTCCAAAGTTCAAAATCTGAATGACGTTGTAAATGTCGTTGCGAGTCCAGACGATGAGTCCAGACTGAGTTTGCAAGTGTATTTAATCCTGAGTCGAGACAGGTGTTGCGAGTCGAGATCAGGAACAATCAAAACTTGAAGCCAGTCGAGACAAACGGTTTCGAGTTAAAGATGACAACTCGAGACCACTGCAGTTGCGAGTCGAGACAAGAACGAGATTTCCACTCGAGACGGAAGAATTGAGCACCCTAGACTGATGATCTTGAGTCGAGACTAAGCTGATTGCGAATCGAGACCCTGCAAAACAGATTTGTGAGATAAAAGTAACTGTAATCCCTGTTTTTCAGCAGCTTCCAAAAATTCAAAGATATGAAATCTTTGAATTTTTATCCTCAACAAACTTCCGACAATTCAGCAAACACCTTTGACAACGAATCACAAACCAAAATCAGCAACTTTAATCAAGATTTGCGAAGAACAGTTTGAATCCGAACACACTAATAAAACTGAAATTCTGTAAAACACACTAGCAAACAGGATCAGTAACAAGTAATGCCTTCTTGAATCCAAATGATATCAAAACCGAACCAAGAATTGGTTTCTTGGCTCTGATACTAATTGTAAATCCCGTGAGGATCTTTCAATGATATCAACAATAACTTGTGTAAGTGCGGAAACCAAACACAAGTGGATTCAAGAAAACTATAAAGTAATAGAAACAAAAATAATCAAACCAAAACACTAATCTTGCATTCACCTTCATCACAATGACTGATACAAGACAAGCACAAGGATCTCGAGTGGCCTATGATCTTCAACAAACTGATCAACCCTCTAAACACAATGAGGGTTTGCTTAAATACTAACTAAGATGGATCGAGACCACCCTTAAGCCCACTCGAGATCACATAAGACCCATAACATACATGCGACCCAAAATAACTAGTTAAACATTACAAGACCAACCCAAAACTTTTGTGATTCTCTATGTATAAACCTCAAGGTTCCAACAACGCCATTAGACGGGAATAGGGGGTACAGTATTTTGAGTTTCTGTCAGATATAAAGACCCTCCCGTGGTGGGATGTAGATGAGTTGGTAAAGATAAAGAACATCAAGAAATTCTATCATGGTTTAGATGTGAAACAACACGATCAACGTCTGTGGAATTATGTGAAACAGCAAGCTAAGGATGGATATCCTGATTGGAAGCCACAATGACCAAAGCAAATTGTCACAATGTTGGAGAATAGAGAAAAAGATATAACATTAGATATCAAGCCTCCAAGATGTTTGAAGAACATGCCTCTTAGAGCAATGGAGCAAGATTTTTATGATTTATTCGAAGGCTGCCTATACAATGAAACAACAGCTGAGGCAGTAATATCATTGTTTGACAAGTCCACTGGAAAGTCACGAAGAATCAGTATTCTGGATCCTATGTTGCTTGTCAATTGCTCAAAGAAAGACATCGACTGCTTGTTCTACAACAAGATAGTGTATGAGAAAAGAGACAAAGAACAAGCGTTGTAGTATCAAAAGATCGTGGATGTGTGTTTTGCTCAAGACATCAACTTAGGAAGGTATTGGAAGTCGAAATGGAGAGATCTTGATATTGATGAATTTTTGAAAAGGTACAAGCGCAACCAGAAATTTAAAGAGATTGCTGATAGAGCAACTGATCTTGGCAAGCGCAAGATGATGAGACCGCCGCCAACAGATCAAACGCCGATCGAGAAAGAAGAAAACAAGATTCCCAAGTGGGACAGAAAGCGTGATGGTGATCCGGTTTACAGAAAATGGTGGATTGAAGAGGGAAGGCTTTTGAGATGGAAAATGTTAGAAGAGAAAGCCAAATAGAGGAGACAGAGAGCAAAGGAATGAAGGCGTAATAGGAAGGAATGAAGACTATGCTGGAAGGAACTGCAGATACATTCGAGGGGGAGTCTGTTAGTTCATCCGTCTGTAGCTTCCGTCAGCATTAAGTCGTATTTTGTGTGTTTATGTCCTTTGTGAACAATTATGTTTATGTATGCATATTTGTAGAAAGACAGCTCAGGGATTGGCACTTGTATGTAAAAGTGTTGACCAATGGTTGACTTGTGTCACCCGATTGGATGGCAATCCGATCGGACAGTCACCCGATCGGACAACACTGTCATCCGATCGGATAACACTTACCTAGATCCATGAGTTGCCTATAAATACCCGACCAGGGTATGTCATTTAGAACTTTTGGAACTTTAGAACTCTCTGTCTAGTCAGACTATCTTCTGGCTCTTGTGTACTTTCATATCATCTAAATAGAAAGATCAGACGGTGTTAAACGTTGAATACTTTGTCGTACTTCTGTGACTTGATCCAATGGATTCCGCACATTGATCGAGGTCGATTCATCCGTATTCGTGACAATCAGATCCTGTACAAAAGGACCTAATAGATTCAATGAATATGCCAAAAAGCTACTTTGTGCAGAGCAAGTGCATGAATAAACAAATGTTTATTCATGACCCAAACTGTCTATAAGTAAAGATGTCAACATCGAAGGATAAATGAGTTGAGCCAAGCATTCAATTCATACACCACAAACTCCATTACCTTTCACTACAGAATTCTTTGAGCATTCAGTTGTAACAGTCAATAACTTTGTTTTCCAAAGTGATTAATATACTTGAAAATTCTATAAGTTGTTGTTTCTTGAAAGTTTGATTTCTAGTTATGCACAATATTTTCAAACATGTTGAAATCTATTTGCCATACTTAGTCTTTGAGCATTTGAACATTTGCCTTTCCTTTCTCCGGCGCATGGTTACTAAGGACTGATCTTTCCCAAATCTTTACCAAGATATGTTACGCGGCCGCGCAAGGTCTGTTCAAGATGAACTTGGAATGTAATTATGGTATGGTCCTCTGCGTTTGCGTAGGGTTTTTACCATACCCCTTCAAGTCCCCCTAGTCCAGTGGTGCTCCTATGCGTAAATGGCATGTAGGTGGAGCATTGGACTATATAAAATAAAGTGTGCACTTTTGCTGTTGAGAGGCAAACAAGTTGCTCGGCGCAGGGTATGAACAAACTTAACTTTTGAACTCCCCCAGTTTGGATCAATATTTTGTTAAGTTGGATGACCGCGTGCCATGATGGCTATGCGCAAGGGTGTTCGGATGTTCCCCATATGTTATAATGTACTAAAGGCTACCTGGGATACCGGTCGGTCTGCCACCGGTGAGGTTAATCACTAGTGTTGCCTTTGTTGTTGTTTAGGAAGAATACAATAACATCCGCCACCCAGTGATGGACCTGGTGACTGATGCGCTTCAGCACGTACATTATGTAAATTAGTTGAAAGAAGTCTCTCCAGATGTGGCAGAGACTTCGGACGATGCAAACTTAGAGTAGGAAAATACAAATTTGTCAAAGTTGCTATTTATAATTGAACTTGATGGGATGTTGAATCCCTTTTTGTAATAATTTGTTAATGTGCTAGCGCAGATGTAACTTTTTACTGATATATAATGTATGTTTCGGTTTCAATATTTGCATGAGTATGTTTTCTTTGTTTAGGTAAGACAAATGAAGATGGTATAAAGCTCATGTGTGAACATAGGACTGGACCTTACGCAGTACATATGACTGCGGACTATTAATGAGACTTGTATTTAGATTACCATAGTATTTTTATGCTTACCAAAAGAAATTGCATGCATTTGCAACAAACATAAAAAAGGCGTAATGTAAGTAACAGACTTTGCATTAATAGATAAGGAGCAGAGGCCGATAAGTACAAAGTTGCTAAGATTACATTTAGGATAAATAAGCTAATTGATGGTGACGCATATGTAAGTAGCGATCTTTGTATTGTGCGTTGGTAAGGCGTAATGTGCCTTTCAAGTACAAAGGATGCTAAGATTACATGTAGCACCTGCGCAGCTGCTGTGCGTTCCATGTCCGCGGAACATCCATTACATCAA
The DNA here is from genome assembly GCA_030545235.1 of Helianthus tuberosus. Classification (NCBI taxonomy): domain Eukaryota; kingdom Viridiplantae; phylum Streptophyta; class Magnoliopsida; order Asterales; family Asteraceae; genus Helianthus; species Helianthus tuberosus. Next base: position 109,845,374 of record CM060377.1, read on the forward strand.
TTCTGCGTAGGGCGTGTGCTCCTTTTCCCAGGACCTCGTTGATCACATAACACCCCTCGAATTTAGGCGCGAGCTTCCCAGGGAGTTCGGCGTTTGATGCTTCGTTATCTCTCAAGACGAAGTCCCTAGGTAGGAAGGTGCATATGCGAACCCGCGCATTATAGTATTTTTTCCAATTTTGACTTGTACTTAGCCTCATTAATGGCTGCATTCTCTCGTCTTTCTTCGAGGAGGTCCAAATCAAGTATGCGCACTTGTTCATTGTTCTGTTTTTCATGGCTAGCATGCGGGGTGACGGGAGACCAATTTCTGCAAGGATCACGGCCTCCGTTCCGTATACAAGACTGAACGATGTTTCACCCGTGCTAGTCTTTGGAATGGTGCGATGAGCCCAAAGAATACTTGGCAGTTCATCGACCCAGCCTCTTCTTGCGGTTCCTAATCTTGCCTTAATGCCATCCATAAACTGCTTGTTGTTGCTCTCAACTTGACCGTTTGCCTGTGGATGCGCCACGGAAGCAAAACTGTGCTCTATGCGCATCTCTTTCATCCATTTTTGTAAATCGTCAGAAGCAAAATTGGTACCGTTATCTATGATAATGTGCAGCGGTAACCCGAACTGGCAGATAATATGTCCCATATGAACTTCCTGATAACCATTGCGGTGGTTGATGCCAGAGCTTTTGCTTCTACCCATTTTGTGAAGTAATCCTTAGCAACTATGATAAATTTTACTGCGCCAGGCGCATCAGGAAAAGGACCTGCCAGATCGATTCCCCGCTGTTGGAAAGGCCATGCTGCGGTTACCGGAACCAAAGGATTTTTTAGGCGGAGGGTCTTTGGAGCGTGGCGTTGGCATGAAGCACATTTGCTCAAAGACTCGACGGCATCCAAGTGCATGCCAGGCCAGTAATAGCCTGCGCTCATAATTTTTGCCACCACTATGCGAGGACCGGCATGGATTCCGCATAATCCTTTGTAGATTTCTCGAACCAAGTATTGCGCGTCATGTTTGTCAACACATCGTAGAAGAGGACCCATATAGGACTTCCGATACAGAGTTCCATTGGCCATTTCATAAATCAACGCTTTATTCTGAATTTTCTTGCTTCCGCCTTTCCCTCCGGAAGAGTTCCGTGCTGTAAGAACATAATAATTGGAGACATCCAGGATGGGTTTCCTATTTCTACCATGTTTACGTGTCGTAAAGGAACAGACGAGTTCAAGAGAACCTTGATGCGCACCTCTTTCATCAAATGTTTGTAGCTGCTAGTTTGCTGAGTGCGTCCGCATGCTTGTTCTCGCTTCGGTTAACATGAGTGACTTTGAAAGTTTGAAACTTATCGATTAAGGTTTTTGCATGTTCAAGATATAGAGCCATTGTTTAACTCTTCGCGTCATAGTGACCGTTGACTTGCCCAGTAACCAGCAAAGAATCAACGTGCGCCTCTAATTCTTGGCCCCTGTTTTAATTGCTAAGCGAAGACCCGCAAGAAATGCTTCATACTCCGCTTCATTGTTGGTGCTTTTGAAATCCAACCGAATGGCGTAAGTAGGTTCGTGGTTGTCGGGACTGACTAGGCGAAGGCCAGCCCCTGTTCCGTCATCGTTGGAAGCACCATCTGTATGCAAGATCCAAACCCTATCGTCGAAGATTGGGACAGGATCCTGTATGGCTTCACATTCTTGGATTTTATCAACCAGAACTTTAGTAATGAAATCTGCCAGAACTTGGCCTTTGATAGCTGGGTGCGGCTTATATAGGATATTATGTCCACCTAATTCAATGGCCTACTTTGCCAACCAGCCAACAACATCCGGTTTGGATAAAATTTGGCCCAAATGATAATTAGTAAGAACGGTTATGACGTGGCCATAAAACACCTTCGTAGTCTGCGTGAGGCATGGACTAACGCTAGAACAAGCTTTTCCATGATCGAATAACGGGTTTCCAGACCAGTTAACATTTTGCTGATATAATAAATTGGAGTCTAGGCTTCGTCTCTTTCCACTAACAAAACTGCGCCTACTGCCAAGTCAGATGCAAAAAGATACAAGATTAATGGTTCTTCTCTTCGCGGAGCCGTTAAAGTAGGTAACTGGGTTAGGCACTCTTTCATTTCCTGAAAAGCTTTCTCGGCCTCCGGAGTCCATTGAAACTGGCTCTTCTTGACACAATTGCGCAATGTGCTTATGAACGGATAAGATTTGGCAGCATGGTTCGCTAAAAATCAGTTAAGCGCAGCCAGTCGACCAGCTAATCGTTGCATCTCTTTGATGGATGCTAGTGACGGCATACGCTGAATAGCCTCTACCTCATCTGGATTAACTTTGAAACCATCTTTGGTCACGATGAATCCCAAGAATTTACCCTCCTCCATGCCAAACGGACATTTTACTAGATTTAGCTTCAAATTAACTTTGCGCAAGGAGTCGAAAGTGCGTTGAATATTCTTTAGCATTAATTCCTCATCAGGGCTCATGATGAAGGTCATCAATATAGACTTCGACTGTAACACCAATATCCTCTCCGAAGACTTTATCCATCAGACGTTGATACGTAGCTCCCGCATTGCGGAGACCAAAAGGCATTTTTGTGTAACAAAAATATACCTTTGTCCGTGCGGAAAGCTATCTTGTCTTCGTCTTCTTCCTTCATTTTGCACTTGGTGATAACCTTTGTAACAATCGAGAAAACATTTCCAGTGGAAAGAAGCTAGAGAGTCTACCTTCTTGTCAATCTCTGGAACAGAATAACCATCTTTTGGACAAGCCTTGTTGAGGTCCTTGAAATCAACACACATACGCCATTCGCCGTTATGCTTTTGAACCATCAGTGGGTTGGCCACCCACATTTGATATCGGACTTCACGTAGTATGCCTACTTGAAGCAACTCAGCAACTTGTTCATTCATTGCGCCAGTCTTTTCTGGACCCAGACTACGCTTTCCTTGTACTACTGGTTCTACTGAAGGTCGAACGTTCAAACAATGTTCCACCACGTATCTTGGTACGCCGCTCATGTCCGCTGGGGACCATGCAAAAATATTCATATTCTTGAACAAAAGTTGTTTAAGTCTTGCGCGAGTTGCCGAGGACACGGCAGGTCCTAGCAACACAGTTTGCTCAGGATATTCGTTGTTGAGTACCCATTTCTCCGGTTCGTTGGAAGATGGTTTTGCGACTTTCATTGGAGGTTCATCATCAACAGGCATGACCTCCTTTCTTGAATATAAAATTGCTACGCCTATTTTTGTTGGAAAACCCAAGAAGCATGCGGTATGGAAGTAATCATGCTAAACTCCCTTTGTGAACGTCTTCCCAACAAAACATCATGACGGGACGTAGCTGGCATAACCATAAAATTGACTGACTCCGTGCGCAAGTGTTTATCATCAGAAAGTGTAACAGGAAAAGAGATCTGACCCAAGGGAAAGTCGGCTTCACTGTAGAAACCAGTTAGTAGGAAATCAACTGGTTTCAAGCGCGCCTTGTCCTCCGGGTCTAACTTCTTGAAACACTGCTCATAGATAATATCCATAGAACTACCCGGATTAATAAACATATAATCAGTACGGTAATGACCAAAAATAAAAGTTACAACGACCGGTCGTTCCTCTTAAGGGCCTCCTGGTACTATAGGAAAAATCACTTGTTGCTCATGCCAATGTTGATTATGACTTCGTTTATTGTTGTGTCTGCGTGGTGGTCCTCCTTGCACCATGTACGTTTGCTTTGTTTTCTTATTGCTTGGACCGTCAGTTCCGCGAGTGATCTGATAAACGTCTTCCCAAACGTCTTGTACCAAGTGACTGAGCTCTCCTTGATAGTTTTCATCATTGGTCTGGGTGTCCCGCTGTTGCGATAAATGCGGGCCCAGCCTTGCATAAACAGATTGTCGACTCTGAGAGTGTTGCTCTTCACGATGATCTCTACGTCTAGTGTGGTCCGAGACTGGGAATTAACTTCTGTATCTTTGACCGACATGTACGATGGTGAATCATAAAGTAAAACTCGAGGTGTGGTTGGGGTTTGCACCTGAGCTGCAGGTCTACGTGCGTGTGATGCTGTCTGAGCGTTGTGCATAAACCGCATTCAAGGCCCCTTGAGATTTAACAAACCAAGAGATCGGAGTTTCACTAGGAGGAAGGATTGAACTGATAGGAATTTTAGGTTGAACTCCTAGAGTAACTGGATCGTTCACATGATTCGCATCATGTTGAACATCGTTATCATCGGATGCTTCTTCCACGATTCTGTCGACCGAGAAGTATAAACAAAATTGCCTCTGTTCTCGGATTGAGGACCTGGTGGTTGATTTAATGGACCTTCTGCCATTGAAAACAGAAGAAAGAAAGAAATCTAACGAGAAGATGAGAATAAAAGTAGAAATCAGTGGGCGCCAATGAAGAAACACCAGATCTAAATCACCGAAATCAATCAGATCTTGGGGTAGGGTTTCTAGATAAAATGGTTAATCCTCTCGTCGATTGCTGATGGGAACTACTTCGTCGGAAATCTCTGCAAAATAGAAACGTCGTTAGCCTCGTCACGGGGAGAATGGGGTTCTCTCCGTGACCACCCTCCGGCGTAAGAAATAAGTACTGTGATCTCAAAGAAGATGAAGTAGTAAGAGTGAAAGTATGTGAAAGTAGATGATTAGATCATACCTGAATTCTCATATTTATAACCGAAGTTTAGCGCCAAAAATGTAACAGAGATAATAATGGAATTCTCTTTTCCGTTTGTCAGTTATCTCCCCATCCATGCACATGGATCGTGAGTTTGATCATTGGCTGGGGAGATGCCACGTGGAAAGTGGTTCGTTATAGATCTGCCTTTAAGTCGTTGCCATCATCATGATTTAGATGAGCATTTAAGATGCTGCCATGTTACATTCCTTTATAACCGAATGAGGCTATGCACGATGATCACTTAAGGCCATCTAGAAGATCTACAGCTGTAAACCATTTTACCTTTGCAACGTGTCCATCCTGTTATAACCGAAAAGATTCCTTTGTTCAAGTCCTTATTTCCTATGCGCGGATATGTTCTAGACTTGTCTCTTGTTAAATCTTCAAGTTTACCTGTATCCTTGCACGAGCCCGCGCAATGGTGTTAATTGAACATTTGCCTTTCCTTTCTCCGGCGCATGGTTACTGAGGACTCATCTTTCCAAATCTTTACCAAGACACATTGCGCGGCCGCGTAAGGTCTGTTCAAGATGAACTTGGAATGTAATTATGATATGGTCCTCTGCGTTTGCTTAGGGATTTTGGGACAATACCCCTTCAGTATGGTTAATGTGATTTTTTAAGATATTTTATTAAGTTACTGTTTTGGCATACATAAAGTTTATATTCTTTGTTTTATTTTGAAAACAAGTTTTTGTGGAATATCTGGTGAATGTTGATGATAAACTAACTATTTAATATTTGATATAATTAATTTGTTATGAAGTTATTTACTAAAAATATATGGTTCAGATTTAATTGTTATTTCTATTCATATATATTTTACTTGAACTGAATATATTAAATAAATTAAGTAGCTGTCATTAGAAAATTGGGTTTAAGATTATTTTATGGCTTATGTAATTGGCTGCTACATAGAAAATTATTCTTAATCTATTTGTTTTGTTTGTACATCAATAGCACATGCCTTAAATGATAAGAATGATCAAACCATATAAACATATTCTAAGTCGACATGAGCTTTTATTATACGTAAAGTGCATTATTTAAATTGTTAACTCATGAACCAACACTATTTTGTAAAATGTGTTATCTGAATTGCATAATATTTCAATATCAACTAAATCAACTAAGATGTTGGTAATTGTGCATGATATTATCATATATTATTTGGTGTAAGTAATAGGTTTCTTTACTTCGTATTGAATATATTTTATAGATGTTTCTATTTTTTTTATGTGAGAGCAACAAATATTTTATATTAAGATATGCATGTGATTGGTTATGCCATGATAAGTTAATGCATAATTTATATATTTTGCTTGAATGTGATAACATATTATTATTTCGTAAGGTTTTATTATAACCTTATATTATTTGATAACATGTTATAATGTTATGTATTGCTTGATTTAACTTTGTTGTATATGTCATCTATATGCTATATATTGTTTGTGTGTAGATATTATTGGATAAATTAAGCAAATGAAAAACCAAAATTTGTAGTTTATCAACTCTTATAAATTATTATAAATATGTTCAGGAATGACATTCAAAGTGTGTCATACTCTCTGAAAGGTCATCATATGTTGACCAATAAATCTTATACGAGTCGGTCATGTAAGTTTTTCTCAAATTATATATTAATGAGAAAATAAGATTGTTTTTAAGGAAAAACAAGATAAAGTTTTCCATGTCACACCCCAAAAACGTCGCAGCGGAATATAAAACGTAGTGGTGACGGAAGTTGGTGCCCATTTCTATCTTGATGTTAGATGCATTAAATTGTTGGACATAATAACTTAATTAAAACATAAGTTTTTAAACATAACGTTCCAAAACAGGACACAACCACGACATAGTTAAGTTGTCTTTGATCCTCACGGATCTTATTACATTTGTCCCAGAAAGTTTTTAAAAGTTAGTCCAACATATTAAGTGACAAAACATGCATCAACAACCACAAGATACGCCACGATTCCCGAAGCCGAACTCAAGTACCTGAAGAACACGTTAAAATCAAGTGTCAACACAAAGGAAGGTGAGTTCACATATTCAAATTAAACAATTTGATCTCAAGGAAAATGCTTTCTAACTATGTGTTTATTATAAAACATCCATATAATTCTCGAAAGTCCATTCATTTCCTTAATAAAATCCATGGGTCAACCGTCGCAGGCGTTTACCTGAAATCTCCAAATATGGTATCTTCCCAAGTTTACATATTAAATTTATAGCATCAAATGTTCGAACTCGTATGTTAGCTAGACAATACGAACTATATATTTAAATTATAGGGATAATCAAGGCTAGACTATAAACAGAATATCAATTCGTCGTTTGACTTGACATGGAGCGACCGGTCACGACGGGGTTATCAACCCGATAGATCTACCAACAATTCCTCGCGTGCAATACTTAAATGATTAAATGACATCTCTGGCGCAGGGTCCATATCGAGACCATCAATGATGGCTGCCTCACGTACGAATGGTCAAGCCCAAAGCGCGCACACGTAAAGGCTTCTCCCGCTCTTTTCTGTTTAGGGCATCTGCAACAACGTTTGCTTTTCCCAGGTGATAATGGATATCACACTCGTAATCATTGAGTAACTCTACCCAACGTCATTGTCGCATGTTGAGCTCCTTCTGATCAAAGATGTGCTGGAGGCTCTTATGGTCTGTGTATATCGTACACTTCGTGCCATACAAATAGTGTCTCCAGATAGTACTTCTCGTGCACTTTCAATTGTCTGGATGCATAGGCTATCACTTTGTCCCTCTGCATAAGCATGCATCCAAGGCCCAAACATGACGCATCAGAATATACAATGAAATCATCATTTCCCTCAAGAAGGGAAAGAATAGGTGCACTACACAACCTTTCCTTTAGTGTCCGAAAAGCTTCCTCCTGCTTTTCCGTCCAATCAAACTTTCTATCAGTCTGGGTCAATAGCGTCAAAGGCTGCGCTAATCTGGAGAAATTCTCAATGAATCTCTGGTAGTATCCAGCATCCAGCAAGCCCTAAGAATTGTCACACCTCCGACGGAGTCTTTGGCGCTTCCCAATTCTTGATTGCCTTTATCTTTGACGGATCCACGTGTATACCTTTCTCATTTATGACGTGTCCGAGAAAATGAACTTCCCGAATCCAAAATCCACATTTAGAGAACTTGGCATACAACTTTTCTTCCTTCAGCAACTCCAAAATCAACTTCAAATGATGCTCATGTTCTTCTTTGGTTCGCGAATAGATAAGTATATCGTCGATGAATACTCTCACGAATTTATCCAAGTACGGTTTGCATACCCTGTTCATGAGATCCATGAACATAGCTGGCGCATTAGTTAACCCAAAAGGCATGACTAAAAACTCGTAATGGCCATATCGTGTTCGAAAAGCAGTATTCGGAATATCTTCGTCAGCACCCTTCAACGGATGATATCCTGAACGCAGGTCAATCTTCGAGTAGTAGCTGGATCCCTGTAGCTGATCGAACAAATCATCAATCCTTGGTAAAGGGTACCGATTCTTGATAGTCAACTTGTTCAACTCTCTGTAATCAATACACATCCTGAAGGATTCATCCTTCTTTTTCACAAACAAAACAGGTGCACCCCAAGGCGAAAAGCTTGGTCGAATGAAACCTTTGTCTAGTAGCTCTTGAAGCTGATTCAACATTTCTTTCATTTCTGACGGTGCTAATCTATAAGGATATTTTGCAATCGGTGCAGCACCGGGTACCAGATTGATTCGGAATTCGATCTGTCTCGTAGGGGGCAATCCAGGTAAGTCTTCAGGAAAAAATTATGGATAATCGCGAACAATAGGAATCTCCTCGATCCTCCTACATTCGGCCTTCGTATCCACCACGTTAATTAAGAACACAGGATAACCCTTTCGCAGCAACTTGAGCATCTTCATGACACTGATGACACTCGACTCGATCGGTCACCGTGAACAACTATCGCTACACCACCATTAGGATGAGGTATCCTCACTTGCTTCTCCAAGAAAATAATCTCAACTTTATTCTTGGATATCCAATCCATTCCCACAACTACATCAAAGCTCCCCAACTCCACTGGTAGTAAATCGATGCTAAAAGTATGATCATCTAACTGAATACTACAATCGCGAATGACCTCGCTAGTTTCTATCAGTTTACCATTTGCTAGTTCTATCGAGTACTTCTTACTTAGCTTACTTGTTGGTGAACACAAAAATGGTTCAAAGTTTTTCGAAACAAAACTCAAGTCAGCTCCGGTATCAAAGAGTACGAATGCAGAATGTGTGGCACCTGTGTCACTTCAACCATCATACGAATACCAAACCAATGAAATATTGTATTTCATACATGGGATTTGTATAAATATGTGTATCGTTTGCACATATCAATTCTTGATTCGATTTCGAGCTCTAAATCACTTTCTGGAAGGTTATACGCAATCTGATGCGTAAATATAACCAGTTTAATGCAACAAACACTCCAGAACAGTGAAATAGGCTTAACATACCTTGAATAACCTTTACGTAACTTAGAAATAAGTTTTGGAAGGTTTGGTGTGGCGTAATCAAGTTTATTCGCTTACAGGGACTAATTTTGACAAACTACAAAAGTATGCCGATTCATACTGTAACGAGCATTATGGAAATTGATCATAAGTTAATATGCCCTAATTATCCTTCACATAGCTTAGAAATAGGCTTTGAGGTGTTTAGTGCGCAAAAAGAAACTTTTGGGTCAATAAGGGCTAAAAGCGTCAAAAAGTGCATAAGTTTGCATTTTCGCGCATATCTTACGTTCTGAATATATCCGGACATCCAAAAAATTTATGTAAGCATTAAAATATTTTATTTTAGTGTTTGGCATGATAAAATTCTATTCGTCGCGTAATTTGGATCGTTTTTCGCATCCGTTCATGTTTCGTCGTAATTAACCGAACAACGCAACCGTACGACCAAACGAACCGACATCCGAGATATTTTTGAGCATATTTCATGTTCCCTATTCTTTAACTTCGTTTTAGAGCCTTGAAATGGGGTTAACGGGGCTTAAACATGCCAAAAACTGAGTTTATGCATTGCCGGGACCAAAAGTGACATTTCTGGAAACTCAGTTCAGATTCATTGAATCTGGTTCATTTTTGAAGTTTTGATGGGTTTTAATGGCTGATTTTGGATACTATGGGCTGTTATTTGATGGTTTTTAACATTCCCATGGTTTTGAAAACCATGTGCCCACATGGAAGGCCATGATTCAAGCTTAGTTTACGAGAAACGATCCTAACGGTTCTATGAAAACTATAAAAACCCCACCCCACTTCATTTTATTTCACTCATGATCTGAATAATTCTCTAAGTTGAAGCTCAAATGCTTCATACCTGAGAATTTATAGATCATTCCTCCATTTCTTGGACCTCTTGTAAGTATTCTTTCGTTCTTTTTCGCGTTTTAAGCGTGAAAGTCAAACAAGTGTTTGACTTTCAGCTTTGACCAGTTTATGGTCAACACGAAGTTCATTGAACTTCGCAACTTGAGCATAATCACGATGGTTATAGTCCCTTGTGACTATACCTACTGATTACCACGTTGATTAGGCGTAGTGACGAGTCATAGTTTCGGCCAAAATGCGTATTCATGCGTATTTTGTAACCAAACTACTCTTAGGTATCAAAACCCTTTGTTTTGATATCAAAACCTGTTTTCTAACTTAACTAAACATGTTTTAACATGTTTAGCTCGTCACTTTTAGTATAGTGCTTGTATAGAGTCGTAAGTCAAGCGGTCTTATCAACCGCTTAGACTTTCGAACTAGACCCGTTTGGTCGATCATTAGGATCCGACCATGCATGTTTAGTGACCATAGTTGTATAGGGAATAACCTTTTGAGGTTATATCTTATGGTCACTTCGTTTAGTTAGTTGTATGATAGGTAGTTTATATGCCTTAGGAAAATGACCAAAATGCCCTTTTTACGCAAAAATTCATTTTAAGCATATGTAACCTAAATTTTTATATCTAAAATGATTAGGTAACATTAATAGACATGTTAAGGCATATAATACTTGTCATAGGACTAGTTAGGTGGTCCGAACGCTTTTTACGCGAATGACGCGTTAAAGTAGCATAAGCTACCTAAACGGGTCGTAAGCACTTAGGTTAGGTTTTGTTTTAGTATGTAGGCTTTGTTAAACCATATCATATGAGTTCCAATACTCATTTGGTTTATGAAACCTCATTCTATCCGATCTTCCGATTTAGGTCCGGTTTATTTACATAGTTACATATATTAGGTGCCGTTTGATTTCCGTGATCCCTCTAGCCTTGCTTGGTTGTTATTCAAGACTTCGTAGCATTCTCAAGTGAGTACATAGTCCCCTCATTTAATGTTTTCAATGTTTTTGGGTGAAGCACGTGTACCTATTTGTTATGTTCATGATTTCAAAGTATAATTGATTATACATATTAGTACTTATCTTTTGACAAACTGAATGATACTGATTTTTCAAAGATTATAAAATTAATTTTTGAATTGTACTTATTTTATGTTCACCAGACCGATTGGTAGTATGATATAGCGCTATAGGATTTGACACCCCATTCCTGTTGTCATGGAATGTCAGAAAACGATATTTTATCCAAATAGGGATTGCCTTCGTGGTATTTCTATAGTCTCCTAGGTGTATTTTGATGCACTAGGTTTGGTTGAATTCTTAAATCACATATTTGTTGTATACTTTGTTATACTCCCAAAAGTATAGCTTGATATGCTCTCATGGGTGATATTGTACAAAACCAACATATATTTTGTTAATTATTAAAACATAGTTTGATATGTTATTTATAAAACCAAAACATAGTTTAATATGTTATTTATAAAACCAAAACATAGTTTAATATGTTATTTATAAGGCCAAAGCATAATTTAATATGTTATTAATAAAACCATAGTATACTTTTGATATACTACTGAAAATTATTATTTTGACGACTAAAGTATATTTAATGTACTATTTGTTTAACGATTTTGGAACTGAAATATATTTTAATATATTACTTATTCGACTCTCTTAAAACCAAAGTATATTTTTATATATATACTATAAACCTTTTTATCAAAATATTGTTTTACAAACAATATATTTTATACAAACTCATTTTACTTAATTATTTATTTATATCATCTGATTTTCTTATTACTTGTTATATGATTTATAAACGAAAATATTTTAAGGTTCATGACTATTTTTGATTAAATATTTTTCTCTAAACTTACAAGTCATGAATCCTAATTATAATAAAACCTATGTATCTTATAGGCATTTTTATGCTGACGTACCTATTTTTACACATGTTTCAGGTGCTGTTATGTGATGATTGTTGATGCATGCTATACATAGGATGGACTCGTGCCTTAGCGACTTTAAAACTTGAAAGATAATATTTGTATTTATCTGATTTGTAGTAAAACAATGAGTTCAACAATTCAATAAAACGAAATTATTAATCCATGGTTGTGAAACAATGATTCTGTTACAACACTCCCCGATGTTTCCGCCACGATTTGTTGTTTTACGTGGTCGGGGTGTGACATAATGGTTATTGATAAAAAAACATACCAGTAACAACAACAGGATCATCACGTGCCTTTCCAGCGTTTAGCTCGAACGCTCTACCTCTGGCATTCTGACCCTTTGCTTTAGGACAATCCCTCCTGAAATGTCCCTGTTCCCCGCACTGGAAGCATCCCTCAAGCTTCGCTTCCTCCGAAGTACTTTTAGCATAGCACTCGCGGGTAACATGCCCAGTTCGACCGCACCTGGCGCACTTTTTCTGCTCATCATCGTGAGTCTTCTTCTCAAAACCACTCCTGCCATCCCTGGCATTATCCTTTCTAGAACTGTTAGAACTGGCTACATACGCCTTCCCCAAACTGCGTTTCCTGTCACGCTTCTCATCAGTTTCCTTCCTCGAGCTCTCTAACTTGCGCTTCTTTGAATCTCCTGACTTAGACTCAGAACGCCCCGACTGTTCAGATTTTGCGTCTGTTTTGGCCTTGCCCGATGACTTCCCAGTTTCCTCCTTCTTGTCAAGACCACCTTTGCGTGCAGCGTCGTCTGCTAACGATTTTGCCAATGTAGTAGCCTCTAGGTAGGTAGTGGGTTTCGCTGATGTAACCATGCTACGAATTCGTGGCGACAGCCCCCAGATATACCTCTCTACCTTTACATACTCAGGAGTAACCATGCGTGGAACTAACCTCGCCAAGTCGTTAAAACGAGAAGTGTAAGCTCTGATGTTCAGACCTTCCATGGTTAGGTTCCAGAAGTCGGTCTTGATTTTCTGTATTTCGCTGCACGAGCAGTATTCCTTCAGGAGCATCTCTTTGAGTTCGTTCTAGGTTAGACCATAGGTAGCTTCTTCACCCAAAATTTGAACTTGCGAGTTCCACGAGGATAGTGCTTCATCTAGGAAAGAACAAGAAGCATACCTCACCTGTTGATCAGCAGCACAACCACTGATTGCCATGACGGATTCCATCTTCTCAATCGATCTGGTGATATCTAAGGGTCCTTCAGCACCGGTAAATGATCGTGGGTTACAGCCCTGGAATGTTTTATAAGTACATCCTTGCACATTTCATAAAGTTATTGAAAATCAGGAATACGTTCCGATTATATCGTAACACATGAACTACTAAAAATTTCCGATCATATTTTACCTGGAGGGTTTCCAATCTGTGCCCCACCAAAACCATGACCGTGAGCACCACATCCACGTCCACGTCCCTGGCCATCGTTTTGGTTAGCATTAAGCTGTTCCATGGTAGTATTGACGTGTTGGGCTACGAGTTGTGCCAACTCTTCCGGTGTGGTAGGTAGCCCAGAAACCTGTCTTGCTTTTGGCGGCATTTTGTCGTTTCAATTATTACAACAATAATAATTACATAAGACGATAACCTAAAATAATTCAATCATTAAACGCTAGTGGACCAAACATTACGCATGCATAACATCCACATATTAATGAGAATAAATTTTTAAACCAAAAGTAATTCACTGACATTATCATAGAAATTAACAAACTTGTTTCTAGTACATACTGACTACCTTCGGCATGTCTACGTCGACACCCAAAACAAGTTCACACAAAATTTCCACATAATATCCCAAAAAGTAACTGGCACGCAGGCCCCAAACCAAGAGTATCAAAATGTCTAATAAAACAACCCATCAAAACAAACAACAGACAAGCATCAACGCTTCAAACCTAAGAATTCTAACATCTCCCTGACAAGCTTCTCCAGGTCCACTATCCTCCAGTGCATCTGGTCCATCGCACTGTCATCTAAAACCTTCAACTCCTCGTTCCAATCCATCTGTCCCTCGAGGTCCTTCACCTTACCCTTGGTTGAGTCTAGATCTCCACGTAGAGTGGCGAACTGTCGATCGCAGCGGCAACATCGGTCTACCCAATCCCCTTTCTGCTTCTTGGAAGCAGATTTCGTCTTAGCATGTGACGTAGATGCGATCTCCCCAGCAGGGCTAGTCCTCATCCTACGACGATAGTAAACCAAAAGAGGCGTTGTAGGAGCGCGTGACTCAATGACTGCTAAAAATGACTCAGAAGAAACAGGTGGAGGGATCTCAATGATAGGCTCGATCACAGCAGCAGGTGGGACGACTGATGGCTCTAACGGTCGAGCTGTGACAATAGTGGCGTCCACCACTGGTGCGATACTGAGAGATCCTCCAACAATAGGGACACCTCTAATCACGTTATCGATAACTGGTACACTGCCAGATGATTTTCCCGTCTCATGAATCGAGAGAGGAGTATCATCGTCTTCATCTATCCACCCGTTGCTAGAGAAAGCGTATCGGGGGTCTACCTGGCTGGTAAAAGCAGTAGGGTCGACGTGAAAAGATGAAGTAAACTCGGCTATACCAACCATCTGTAGAGTCGTGATAGGTATCTCTGGTAGAATGGATGTCACACCCCGACCACGTGGAATAATCAAACGTGGCGGAAACGTCGGGGAGTGTTGTAACAGAATTATTGTTTCACAACCACGGCATACAAAGTTATATTTTATTTATCAAACAAGCGAGTTACATTGTCTCAAAACAGGAAATAAAGAGTTCATAACATAATTAAACTAAGTCTATCTTCATTTTAAGTCTCCAAGGCACAGGTCTGCCCTAGTGTCACGATCATCATCCTATGCAAAAGCTCCTGAAAACACATGTGAAAATAAGTACGTCAGCATAAAAATGCCTGTGAGATACATAGGTTTTGTGAAAATAGGATTCATGACTTAAGTTTAAGAAAATGTTTAATAAAATTTAGTCATGAACCTTGTAAATTGTTTTGTTTTGTAAATCATTTAAAAAGCGATAAGATCAGATGATATGTATACATAAAAGAATAATACATGGTTAAATGAATAACCAAGTAAAATGTGTTGTATAAAATAAGTTGTTTGTAAAGCAATGTCTTGTGTAAGATATGTTATTTGTATAAAATGTTATATGTCTAAATTGAAATGATTCAAATAACGCTACGATATGTAATACCATACAAACACTTATATATAGGAAGTACCAGCGGCGTATCCACCATGCTTGTATCATATTACACACGTCTCGTTTACTTAAATCACTTAAACAAACCACCAATGTATAAAGTCCATGTTTAAACCAATTGTCAAAAAGTCCTTGTATAAGCCATGTCAAATGTTAAAAAGTCCAAATGTAGTCAAGTAATGTGTAACAAATGTTATGTATTGTAAGTAAAGTATTGTCACATAAACCAAATGTAGAAATGTTCAAAACAAAGTATTTTGAATATATCAAAAAGTTATGTTTTACAAGGATGGTAGCGAATTTCGCAGTCATAGTCGTTTAGAAGCTCAACCCAACGTCGTTGCCTCATGTTGAGTTCTTTCTGATTGAAGATATGCTGAAGACTTTTGTGGTCCGTGAAAACCACACATTTTGTACCATACAAATAGTGTCTCCAGATCTTAAGAGCGAAGACAACTGCACCTAACTCAAGATCATGAGTGGTGTAGTTTTTCTCATGTATCTTCAACTGCCTCGATGCATATGCTATGACTTTGTTCCTTTGCATCAGAACACAGCCAAGACCCAATTTAGATGCATCGCAATAAACGACGAAGTCATCATTTCCCTCAGGCAAAGTCAGAACAGGCGTGTCGCAAAGCTTCTGCTTCAAGTTTTGAAAAGCTTCCTCTTGTTTGAATCCCCAATCAAAGGGTTTGTTCTTCTGAGTTAGAGAAGTTAGAGGAACTGCAATCTTCGAGAAATTCTCAATGAAGCGGCGGTAATAACCCGCCAGACCAAGAAAAGAACGAACCTCAGTAGTAGTAGTAGGCGTATCTCAATCCTTAATCGCATTGATCTTGGAGGGATCTACATGAATACCTTGTTCGTTGACAATATGCCCCAAAAATTGAACTTCTTTAAGCCAAAATTCGCACTTGGAGAATTTGGCAAAAAGTTGCTCTTTCTTTAGGAGTTCCAAAGTAAGACGAAGATGTTGCTCATGATCAGCTCGCGTCTTAGAGTATATCAAGATGTCGTCAATAAAAACAATGACGAACTGATCCAAATAAGGCTTGCAGACCCTATTCATTAAGTCCATGAAAACAGCAGGAGCATTAGTCAATCCGAATGGCATACCTGTGAACTCATAATGCCCATATCGAGTGCGGAACGCTGTCTTGGGAATATCTTCTTCATGCACACGAAGTTGATGATATCCAGATCGCAGATCAATCTTTGAAAAATAAGAAGCGCCCTGTAACTGATCAAAGAGATCATCAATGCGAGGTAGGGGATATCGATTCTTGATGGTAAGCTTGTTAAGCTCACGATAATCGATACACATCCTAAAAGATCCATCCTTCTTCTTGACAAAAAGAACGGGAGCACCCCAAGGTGAAAAGCTAGGACGGATAAAACCTTTGTCAGAGAGTTCCTGAAGCTGCTTAGACAACTCCTGCATCTCAGATGGTGCAAGACGATATGGAGCTCTGGCAATGGGATTTGCACCAGGTACGAGATCAATACGGAACTCGACTTGGCGTGCTGGGGGTAGACCAGGTAAATCTTCAGGGAATACTTCAGAATAATCCCGAACAACAGGAATATCTTGGATAGACTTACCTTTGCCTTTATCTGCTGTGACATGTGCCAAGAAGGCTACATAATTCTTTCGCAGATACTTCCGATCTTTAAAACAAGACATGAGTTTGAGACCACCAGCAGGTTTCTCACCACGAACCTGTAGGATCTCCCCTGTCGAAAGCGGCACACGAACAATCTTCTCAAAACAAACTACCTCTGCGCGATGCTTGGCTAACCAATCCATACCCACAATAATGTCAAAGCTTCCAAGTTGCATAGGCGTGAGGTCAATAGGAAAAAGATGGTCGTTAAGGTTCAACTGGCAGTTGCGAAGAACAGAGTCAAGAACAATGGGTTCACCACTAGCAACTTCTACTGTCAAGGGTTTTCCTAGTTTCGTTCTAGACACGCGAAGCAATGGCTCAAAAGATAATGAAACAAAACTCTTATCGGCACCCGAATAAAAAAGAACAGATGCATGCTGATTATTAATAAAGAACGTACCGTTCACCACTTCATTGTCTGCTTGTGCCTCCTGTGCGTTCATGTTGAAGACTCGACCTCGAGCCTGAGCTTGATTCTGATTTGGATTCTGATTCTGGTTGGCTAGCCTTGGGCACCGGTTTCTGTAGTGGGTCAGATCCCCACAATTGTAGCATGAACCAGGAGGGAAATGAGGTCGTGCAGCTTGGCCTTGTTGCTGAGTAAGAGGCTGAGCAACTTGTTGGGCTTGGTTCTGAACTGCCTTATTCTGGTTGACAGGAATGCGGCAAGTAGCGGCAAGATGACCATTTCTTCCGCAGTTAGTGCAATGACGACATTGGAGATGTGGTAGGTGATGGCCGTTACACCTGTTGCACAAAGGTGCATTGCCAAGATATGGCTTCTTGGCTAGTGGTTGCGCATGCTGATTTGGTGCAGCTTGAGCCTGTGCAGTAACGGCATAGTTTTGGGAAGCCTTTCGCTTCCTAGACCCCCTTGAGGAACCAGAATCCTTTCCCTTCTTGTTTTGACCTTTCTTGCTATCATCTTTGTCAGACGACTGCTTCTTACCTTTGTCACCCTTTTTGTGCAGCTTTCCCTTTCGAACCTGCGACTCAGTCAATGTCGCTGCTTACTCGATCGCCTGACAGAGTGTGGTAGGGTTACTACCAGTAATGATGTCTTGCACTGAGTCAGGTAGGCCGTCGATGTACCTTTCGATAGCCTTGTCGAGTGGGGTAACCATAGTCGGGCAAAGCAGACTCAACTCCTCAAATCTATCACTATACGCCCTGTGCTCGCCACTATCTTGTTTCAAGTCATCAAACTCTCTCTCCAAAGCTCGCAGTTCATGACGAGGACAGAACTCCCTCATCATAAGGGCCCTAAGTTCAGCCCATGTCTGTGCTAGAGCAACTTCTGCACCACGATCTCTCATAACCCCGTTCCACCACGTAAGAGCCCTCTTCTGAAACACACTCGAAGAAAACTCGACTTTGCGATTTTCAGGACACTGAACGTGACGGAAAGTATTCTCAATGCTCTCAAACCATTAAAGAAGCCCAGTCGCTCCCTCAGAACCACTAAACTTGAGTGGTTTAGCCGAGTTAAAATTCTTGAAATTGCATGGAGCATTGTTGTTGTTGTTGGCTTGGTTCCATTGAGCAAAGAGGTTTGGGAATGCAGCAGCCATTTGCTGCGCAATGATTTCTGCTAATTCGGCAGTCGCTATCTGGTTTTCGCGTCGAGGAGGCATTCTAAAAGAGGAAAACATGAAAGGAAACGAGTGAGATGATTGGATGAAGAGAATGAGATGATACAAAAATTGACAACAGCAAAGATGGTGGTCATTTGTTCGCATCACAAAGCAAACAAGTGACACACAGTGACTAATCAAAGTAAATGAGTCGAAAACAATGTATCGTGAAGACATGCTCGCCTATAAGTGAACACTCACCCCAAGAGTTCCCAGGTAAGAGTGACTGGTCCGATTATGTGGATTTGTACGAACACTCTAGCCTTAGACAGAAAACCCAGGGTACAGGCATTCACCCTTCCAGTTTGCACGTGTTCACACTATTTAGGACCCAAAACTTTGACGAGATTTTTGAAAATTCAAAGGGGTTCAAAACCTTACAACAGAGGGTTCAAAACCTTGTAATAAATCATTTAAAGACAGATGATTGATTTTCAAGAATCGTTTCGAAAAATTGGGTTCTTGTTTTGATAATCACCTAAGGATAGGTGATGTGCATGTTTTAAGATCTAAACACAAGATAACTTGTGTTAGGGTCCTAGAAAGGTTATAGTCTAGGTCAAAGTATTACTAATAACCTAATTCCCTATAACCATTGGCTCTGATACCAACACTTCTGTCACACCCCGACCACGTGGAATAATCAAACGTGGCGGAAACGTCGGGGAGTGTTGTAACAGAATTATTGTTTAACAACCATGGCATACAAAGTTATATTTTATTTATCAAACAAGCGAGTTACATTGTCTCAAAACAGGAAATAAAGAGTTCATAACATAATTAAACTAAGTCTATCTTCATTTTAAGTCTCTAAGGCACAGGTCCGCCCTAGTGTCACGATCATCATACTATGCAAAAGCTCCTGAAAACACATGTGAAAATAGGTACGCCAGCATAAAAATGCCTGTGAGATACATAGGTTTTGTGAAAATAGGATTCATGACTTAAGTTTAAGAAAATGTTTAATAAAATTTAGTCATGAACCTTGTAAATTGTTTTGTTTTGTAAATCATTTAAAAAGCGACAAGATCAGATGATATGTATACATAAAAGAATAATACATGGTTAAATGAATAACCAAGTATAATGTGTTGTATAAAATAAGTTGTTTGTAAAGCAATGTCTTGTGTAAGATATGTTATTTGTATAAAATGTTATATGTCTAAATTGAAATGATTCAAATAACGCTACGATATGTAATACCATACAAACACTTATATATAGGAAGTACCCGCGGCGTATCCACCATGCTTGTATCATATTACACACGTCTCGTTTACTTAAATCAATTAAACAAACCACTAATGTATAAAGTCCATGTTTAAACTAATTGTCAAAAAGTCCTTGTATAAGCCATGTCAAATGTTAAAAAGTCCAAATGTAGTCAAGTAATGTGTAACAAATGTTATGTATTGTAAGTAAAGTATTGTCACATAAACCAAATGTAGACAGTCGGATAACCCTTAGTCAAGGTTATCAAAGAAATGTTTTCGAATTCAGTCATTCCTTACATCCAAACAAACCCGGGATGTCAGGAATGGGATTTGTCAAGTCCTATGGTACCATTACTTACTACCAAGCGGCGTAGCTAATGTTATAGAACGTATATAAGTCCCATTTGTACAAACCAAATGTCATACCGATTGTAAACATGTTAAATGAAAACAATGTGCTAAGTATGCTAAGTTAACATACAAAGTAGAAAAGTCATGTAAATCAATGTGCTAGCATGCTCTGTCAACATACATAGCAGAAATGTAAAGTAAAACAATGTACTAAGTATGATAAGTAAACATACATAGCAAAACAATGTAATGTAAATCATGTACTATAAATGTACTAACGAACATAGCAAGTATATGATGTGAAAACATGGAAAGCATGAAAGTAACAAGTAGGCACATTTGTTTCACCCCAAAACAGTTTGGAAAATAGTAAAAGATGAGTCTATGTACTCACTTGAGATTGCTTAGTAGTCCTTGAGTAACAACCAAACAATGCTAGAGATCACGGAAATCAAACGGCACCTAATATAGGTAAATATGTTAATAAACCGGACCTAAATCGGAAGATCGGATAGAATGAGGGCTCGTAAACCAAATGAGTATGGGAACTCATGTAGCCTGGTTTAACAAAGCCTACATACTAAATGAAACCTAACCTAAGTGCTTACGACCCATTATGATCCGTTTAGGTAGCTTATGCTACATTAACGCGTCGTTCACGTAAAACGCGTTCGGACCGCCTAACTAGTCCTATGACAAGTAGAATATGCCTTAACATGTCTAATATTGTTGCTAAATCATTTTAGATACCAAAAGTTATGTTACATATGCTTAAAACGAATTTTGGCTTAAAAAGGGCATTTTGGTAATTTACCTAAGGCATATAAACTACCTATCATACAACTAACTAAACGTCGTGACCTTAAGGTATAACCTCGGAAGGTTATACAACTATGGTTACCTAATGTGTTTGGTCGGATCCTAATGATCGACCAAACGGGTCGGGTTCGAAAGTATAAGCAATTGTTTAGATCGCTTACCTTACGACCCTATATAAGCACTAAACTAAAAGTGACGAGTTAAGCATGTTAAAACATGCTTAACTAAGTTTAGAAAACAGGTTTGGTATCAAAACAAACGGCTTTGATACCTATAAGTAGTTTGGTTACAAAATACGCAATAACACGCACTTTGGCCGAAAGTACGACTCGTCACTGAGTCTAGATAATGTGGTAATCAGTAGGTATAGTCACTAGGGACTATAACCATCGTGATCACGCTCACGTTAGGAAGTTCAAACGAACTTCGCGTTGACCATAAACTGGTCAATGCAGAAAGTCAAACATAGTTTGACTTTCGGATATGTTTGACTTTCGGACTCGAAAAGCGATAAAAGAACGAAGGAACACTTACAAAGGGTCCCCGCAAGCTAATCTTGATCCAAGTAGCTCAGGTATGAAGCAATGGCTTCAACTTAGAGCTTTTAGATCAGATTTTGTGGGTTTTGCAAGGAAGGGGGGTTGGGTATTTATAGGATATGCAAGACCGTTTGGATCGTTTATCGAATAACGTGCTTTGATCTCAACCCTACATTTGTTGAAATTTCCATGGAACACCACAATTGGCCCCTCATTATCATGAAGAGGCAACTGCAAAAGGTGGAATAAGCCAGATTCAAAGTTTCTACATTCTGCTGATCTAACCCCTCCTTACAGACCGTAAGGGTGATGGCTTACGGTCCGTAAGCCATCAACTTTGCAGAATTGTCACTTTTGGTCCCTGTTATGCGTTAAAGCCATTTCCGACACGTTTAAGGCCCGTTAACCCCATTTCAAAGCTCTAAAATGAAGTTAAAGTATAGGGAACTTAAAATGTGCTAAAAAATATCACGAATGTCGGTTCGTTTGGCCGTACAATCGCGATGTTCGCTTAATTACGACGGAATGCGCATAAGCGCGAAAAACGATCCAAATTGCGCGACGAATGGATTTTTCTCATGCCAAACACTAAAATAAAATATTTTAGTGCTTACATAAATTTTTGGATGTCCGGATGTATTCAAAACGTAAGTTATGCGCGAAAGTGCAAACTTATGCACTTTTTGACACTTTTAGTCCCTAAATGAGACAAAGTTTATTTTAGCACACTGAACCCCTCAAAGCCTATTTCTAAGCTATGTAAAGGATATTTATGGTATGTTTAACTTATGGTCATGTTCCGGAATGTCTGTTACAGTTCAAATTGGCATACTTTCGCAGTTTGTCAAATTTAGTCCCTGTAGGCGATTTAACTTGTTTTTGCCATACCAAAGCCTTCAAAACTTATTTCTAAGTTATGTAAAGGTTATTTAAGGTATGTTAAGTATATGTTGATGTTCCGGAGTATTTTTCGCATTAAACTGATTACGTTTACGCACCAGTTTGCGTATTACTCTCCAGAAAGCGATATAGAGTTTGAAATTGAATAAAAGTCAAAACATGAAAAATGTCAAACATAAACAAACAAACATTGGGATCAAATAACATTGTTTTATTGATAATTGAACTGTTCACAATGATTACAAGCACAGATGTTACAATGGATCTGGGTGAAGTCTCGAAATCTAGCTCGCTACCTGAGTCGTGGATCTCGATAACTTTGTGCTCGTAAGACATCTGTGACACATATATAACCGTACAAGTAAGTGTGTGATCAAAATGAATAGTAACACATAAGGCCCAAATAAACAGAAAATCACGTATGCACATAAACACGCAATGGTTTTCACACATGATAAAATTTTCTATGTTTAAAAAAAATTGGCTTCGAGAATTTTGGACTTAAATCTCAAAATTCTTCGGTTGAAGTCTAGAGTTTTCCCCGAAAACATCTAGTTCGCTAACAACCATTGGCTCTGATACCAACTTCTGTCACACCCCAAAAATGTCGCAGCGGAATATAAAACTTAGTGGTGACGGAAGTTGGTGCCCATTTCTATCTTGATGTTCGATGCATTAAATTGTTGGACAAAATAACTTAATTAAAACATAAGTTTTTAAACATAACATTCCAAAACAGGACCCAACCACGACATAGTTAAGTTGTCTTTGATCCTCACGGATCTTATTGCATTTGTCCCAGAAAGTTTTTAAAAGTTAGTCCAACATATTAAGTGACAAAACATGCATCAACAACTACAAGATACGCCATGATTCCCGAAGCCGAACTCAAGTACCTAAAGAACACGTTAAAATCAAGTGTCAACACAAACGAAGGTGAGTTCACATATTCAAATTAAACAATTTGATCTCAACGAAAAAGCTTTCTAATTATGAGTTTATTATAAAACATCCATATAATTCTCGAAAGTCCATTCATTTCCTTAATAAAATCCAAGGGTCAACCGTCGCAGGCGTTTACCTGAAATCTCCGAATATGGTATCTTCCCAAGTTTACATATTAAATTTATAGCATCAAATGTTCGGACTCATATGTTAGCTAGACAATACGAACTATATATTTACAATGTAGGGATAATCAAGGCTAGATTATAAACAGAATATCAATTCGTCGTTTGACTTGACACGGAGCGACCGGTCACGACGGGGTTGTCAACCCGATAGATCTACCAACAATTCCTCATGTGCAATACTTAAATGATTAAACGACATCACTGGCGCAGGGTCCATATCGAGACCATCTATGATGCCTGCCTCACCTACAATATATATATCCTACTAATATGACAAATTTAATATAAACGGTTGCACGAATTTACTGAAATCCCTTGGACCAAGTAAACCCGTCCCAACAACACGGTCGTTTTCTCTGAAACACCGTACAATCCCAGTTTCTCCCCGAAACATATATTCATCAAAAACGTTTTATCTCGAAACGTATAATTTATCAAAATTCCATATATTTTCAACGAAAATATATAATTTATATCAAAAGGTATGTTTTAATCCAAAAACATTATTATACCCTTTTAGGCGTGTTCTTCCCTCAAAACATATACAAAATAGTAAAAAGAGGGGGTTTAGTGACACTCACCTTTGGGTGCGTATTTTTAAATAGCGCAATCCCACATATTGATTTCTACACGTCCTATTATATGTAGGAACGATTTATAAATCAATATATCACAAAATCCTAAGTTTCTCTGTTTCTTAGAATTTTCACATAAGATTTTCTCGAAAAGTTATCGTTTTTTATTATGTTGGCATGTTAATATACATATGAGTCCATATATATATATATATATATATATATATATTAAGATTTTGTTACTTGAAAATTTTTATTGGTGACCGTTATCATGTAAATCCATTAATACACCCGTTTATACGTAATATATCTACGATTTGCGCGTCGTAATATATATACATAAACATACACATAAATTATTATCAAAACACGTGTAATCTCGTTATATTTTTCATTTTGTCATTTTTAAGGCATGCATACATAAAATAACTTATATGTATCAAATTTCATGCTCGACAAACAAGTTACACATTATACGCGATTTTACAGATTCTAAACGCACACGTGTACATGCATAGTCTAAATTTCCCACTATCATGTTAACACTTAACATATTTTCACATTCACATATTTAAATCACAAACACATTTTAGCACATAAGTTTCACCCAAAAATTACCCATACTAGTGTTCATTGAAAAACGCATATTTTAGTGATTCGATAACGTTTTCGGGCGTCGGAAGTCACGTATGACCAACCAAACACCAAGTAAACTTAAAATTAGTTAAAATACTTATTTTTAAACTAAAAATATCAGTTTACTTACTGATCTTAATCAGTTTCATAAAAATCGTTCGAAAAGCCGATTTTTGATTGTTTTACCGCATAGTTTTGCGTTAAGCGTTACTATAACCATCCCAACTCGGAATGACTTGATATTTTAACACAATACATGTTATTTACTGATTAAAATAGTGGTCATAATCATATTATTGCAGTTTTTGTGTAACTCACATAAATCATGCGATTTCACGTATTTTACAACTCCTAATGCACCAAGTACAACATGCAAGACTAGCAAACTTTATGTCAAAGTTTTATATCATAAAACACTTCAAAATAATCTTATTTTAGTTTTGGTAATCTGATCAAAATTGATTTTTATCAAATCATGCTCAAATGATCATTTCATGCTTTCATATCATCATGCATGTTCACATATGTGCATCTAATGCACTCATACAACATCATCATCATCATTTATGATTTAGTCATATTGAAGAACACATTAATATCATGTTCTTACAAAAAACCACATATATTATCATGATCATCCAATCATTCATACATAAATGCAAGTATCCTACACATTTATGAATATATGACAAACTTTTACATGCATGCATACATATATACATACATATACACGAAATACATATACACCTATGAACTTCCAAAAGTTCACTTTTCATTATGTCACTTTCAAATCTTGTATCACCTTTAGATCATTCTTTTATGACACATATTGATTCTTACATGCATCCTACTTTTTAAGTAATCATGTAATTCAAGAATCTTTCAATAAAATTCAAAAACACAATCACCTACATATATACACACACTCACGGCCACACATACATACATATATACACCCATTTTATTTCATTCAAAAACCCATTTGTTTTTTGTTTTCAAGTTTGTGATTAACTTAAGAACAAGAGAAACTTCCATCATCATCAAGATCATCAAGAATCAAAAACAAGGTTTTTTAAAATAAATTTTAGACCTTCAAGTTCTTGAATGATTTTTAGTAGAGATTTGATGATATGAGACTTGATTGTTGCTTGAGACACCTTGAAATCACTTCTAAATCACCAAAGGGACTTGAAACTTCTTTGAAATGGATATAAATCTTCAAGATTGAGTTGGAAAATAAAAATGGAGGTGATAAATGCATGTTTCGGCCGAGAGTAAGAGAGAGAGTGAGGAGGTGAGTTTTGAAAGGTTTGTGTTGATCTTGGTGAGATTATGGAAGATATTTGAAAAGCTTAATCATCATTGATTCACCCAAGACCCACAAGTGGCATGAGAGAGAGTGAGGTTTGTCTCCCTAGCCGCCACCTTGCATAAATCAAACATACACCTCACATCCATCATATACATATATATATATATATATATATATATATATATGTAATTTAGTGTTAAAACATGTATTTTACTGGATACCGGGTATTTTTTCTAGCGTTTTAACCCCGTTTTAGTGCGTTTTAAATTATTTTTATCATTCTATAAAAATAATCATACTAAATTATTACTGAAATAATTACTAGCTGCCTTGACTGGCTGTGTTGACAGTATTTTGTCTAATACGCGCAGTATCGCGCGGTACACGCTCAAACTCGAAAAATAGAGTTTCTTAGCGTTTAAATTTATTTTTCCTCACTATTATGATTAAAATTACTAGTCTAATCATAACAGACTATTTTTAGGATTTTAGCACTGATCGGGTGGTCACCGACGTTCGTTTCGCATTTTAATCGTTACGCGGTAAGCGTTTATTTTATCGTTGCCAACATAATTTTTATAAATTTTTGGATTCACCAACACATTAAATATCATATATAAATATCATAATCAGTCAAATAAAGCCTTTTTATCTATTCACAACACGTGTTACAATTGTACGGTACGGCCTGAAAAGCCGAGTGTCACAGTCTCCCCCTGTTTCCACTTTACAGGTTTCGTTTTCGAACTCAGTGGGAAGAGATGAGGATATTTCCGTTGCATTTGGTCCTGTTGTTTGCAAGTGAACTCGGGTCCTCGCTTAGAATCCCAGCGGACCTTGACCAACTTAATCCTACTCCTCCTGAGTTTCTGGATTTTCCAATCCAGAACCTCCACTAGTTCCTCGATAATACTCGAACCTCACCAGGGGGTATAATCAGTGTCTCATCAGACAGACACCTTTTCAAATTGGAGACATGAAACATGTCATGAACTCCACTCAATTCCTGCGGCAGCTTAAGCCTATACGCGACTGATCCAACTCGAGATGCGATTTCGAAAGGACCTATATAACGCGGGCTCTGCTTTCCCCCTTTTTCCAAACCTCACAACGCCCTTCCATGGTGATACCTTCAACATGACTCAATCACCGACCTGAAACTCCAACGGTTTCCTCCGGTTATCTGCACAACTCTTCTGTCGATCCGCGGCAGCTTTCAACCTACTCTTAATCTGGACAACCTTGTCCGTGGTTTCCTGTATAAGCTCGGGTCTAGTCAAATGCTTTTCGCTGACTTCAACCCAACAAATTAGTGATCAACACTTCCTTCCATACATTAATGCTAGCATGGTAACTATTGTTGTAAGAAAACTCTGCCAACAACAAGTGAGTATCCCAACTTCCACCGAAATCAATCGCATACGCTCTCAACATATCTTCTAATGTCTGAATGGTTCTCTCGCTCTGACCATCCGTTTGAGGATGATACGCAGTACTCATGTCCAAACGAGAACCCAACAACTCTTGAAGAGATCGCCAAAACCTGGAGTCAAATCGTCCGTCTCTATCCGAAATAATCGACACCGGTACTCCATGACGGGCTACAATCTCGTTAAGGTATAACTGCGATATCTTCTCTGTGATGTCTGTTTCCTTAAGCGCCAAGAAATGAGCAGACTTTGTCAATCGATCCACAATTACCCATATCATATTATGTCCACGCGATGTATGGGGTAACTTGGTGATAAAGTCCATTGTAAGATGTTCCCATTTCCACTTAGGAATCTCTGGTTGCTGTAGAAGCCCAGACGGCTTCTGATGTTCAGCCTTAACCTTTGAGCACATCAGACATTTACCCACATAGACCGCAATATCTCTCTTCATATTGGGCCACCAGTACAACTCCTTGATATCCTGATACATCTTGGTAGAACCTGGGTGAATGGAATATCTGGATTTATGAGCTTCGTTCATAACCAGTTCACGTAGGTTACCTCTAAGCAGTACCCAAACTCGATTCATGAAGTACATCACTTCATCCGCTTTTGTTATCAGTTCGCATTCTAAACCTCTCAAACCTTCTCTTCTCAGGTTTTCATCCTTCAAAGCTTCTCGTTGCGCATTACAAATGGTCAAGCCCAAAGCGCGCACACGTAAAGGCTTCTCCCGCTCTTTTCTGTTGAGCGCATCTGCAACAACGTTTGCTTTTCCCAGGTGATAATGGATATCACACTCGTAATCATTGAGTAACTCTACCCAATGTCATTGTCGCATGTTGAGCTCCTTCTGATCAAAGATGTGCTGGAGGCTCTTATGGTCTGTGTATATCGTACACTTCATGCCACACAAATATTGTCTCCAGATAGTTTTTCTTGTGCACTTTCAATTGTCTGGATGCATAGGCTATCACTTTGTCCCTCTGCATAAGCATGCATCCAAGACCCAAACATGACGCATCAGAATATACAATGAAATCATCATTTCCCTCAAGAAGGGAAAGAATAGGTGCACTACACAACCTTTCCTTTAGTGTCCGAAAAGCTTCCTCCTGCTTTTCCATCCAATCAAACTTTCTATCCGTCTGGGTCAATAGCGTCAAAGGCTGCGCTAATCTGGAGAAATTCTCAATGAATCTCCGGTAGTATCCAGCAAGCCCTAAGAATTGTCGCACCTCCGACGGAGTCTTTGGCGCTTCCCAATTCTTGATTTCCATTATCTTTGACGGATCCACGTGTATACCTTTCTCATTTATGACATGTCCGAGAAAATGAACTTCCCGTATCCAAAATTCACATTTAGAGAACTTGGCATACAACTTTTCTTCCTTCAGCAACTCCAAAATCAACTTCAAATGATGCTCATGATCTTCTTTGGTTCGCGAATAGATAAGTATATCATCGATGAATACTCTCACGAATTTATCCAAGTAGGGTTTGCATACCCTGTTCATGAGATCCATGACACAGCTGGCGCATTAGTTAAGCCAAAAGGCATGACTAAAAACTCGTAATGGCCATATCGTGTTTGAAAAGCAGTCTTTGGAATATCTTTGTCAGCAACCTTCAACTGTTGATATCCTGAACGCAGGTCAATCTTCGAGTAGAAGCTGGATCCCTGTAGCTGATCGAACAAATCATCAATCCTCGGTAAAGGGTACCGATTCTTGATAGTCAACTTGTTCAACTCTCCGTAATCAATACATATCCTGAAGGTTCCATCCTTCTTTTTCACAAACAAAACAGGTGCACCCTAAGGCGAAAAGCTTGGTCGAATGAAACCTTTGTCTAGTAGCTCTTGAAGCTGATTCGACATTTCTTTCATTTCTGACGGTGCTAATCTATAATGAGATTTTGCAATCGGTGTAGCACCGGGTACCAGATCGATTCGGAATTCGATCTGTCTCGCAGGGGGCAATCCAGGTAAGTCTTCAGGAAAAACTTATGGATAATCACGAACAATAGGAATCTCCTCGATCCTCCTACATTCGGCCTCCGTATCCACCACGTTAATTAAGAACGCAAGATAACCCTTTCGTAGAAACTTGAGCATCTTCATGACACTGATGACACTCGACACTCGACTTGATCGGTCACCGTGAACAACTATAGCTTCACCACCATTAGGACGAGGTATCCTCACTTGCTTCTCCGAGCAAATAATCTCAACTTTATTCTTGGATAGCCAATCCATTCCCACAACTACATCAAAGCTCCCCAACTACACTGGTAATAAATCGATACTAAAAGTATGATCATCTAACTAAATACTACAATCGCGAACGACCTCGCTAGTTTCTATCAGTTTACCTAGGGCTGTAAACGAACCGAACGAACACGAACAAGGCCTTGTTCGTGTTCGTTCGTTAAGGATATAAACGTGTTAACGAACGGTTCACGAACACTTACCGAACGAGATTTTATGTTCGTGTTCGTTCATTAAGGAAATGAGTGTGTTCGCGAACGGTTCACGAACACAAATAAATTTGGCGAATGTGACGAAGGATAAAGATGGATGGCCTAGAGAGTTGCACTAGAACTTGAATTCCTTATTGTCGAACGGTTGTCGATGTAAATAATAACAAATGTAAGGGAAATGGTGCATAAACAAGGTTAAATATGGTTTTTTTTTTTAGTTTAATTTTTAGGGTAATAAGATAAATATAAGTTTAATTATATAAAAAAGTATAGATAAAATATATGAAACTACAAAAATCTTTCATTAAAAGACAAACATGCGAACATAAACGAACGCAAATGAACGAATGTTCGTGAACACGTTCACGAACACCTTACCGAACGTTCACGAACACAATTGAACGAACGAGACCTTTGTTCATGTTTGTTCATTTAACTAATTGAACGAAATTCCTTGTTCGTGTTCGTTCGTTTATTAAACAAACGAACATAAATGAACTTCCCGCCGAACAGTTCATGAACTGTTCGCTGAACGTTTGGTTCGTTTACAACCCTAAGTTTACCATTTGCTAGTTCTATCGAGTACTTCTTACTTAGCTTACTTGTTGGTGAACACAAAAATGGTTTAAAGTTTTTCGAAACAAAACTCAAGTCAGCTCCGGTATTAAAGAGTACGAATGCAGAATGGTTATTGATAAAGAAAACATACCAGTAACAACAACAGGATCGTCACGTGCCTTTCCAGCGTTTAGTTCGAATGCTCTACCTCTAGCATTCTGACCCTTTGCTTTAGGACAATACCTCCTGAAATGTCCCTGTTCCCCGCACTGGAAGCATCCCTCAAGCTTCGCTCCCTCCGAAGTAATTTTAGCACAGCACTCACGGGTAACATGCTTAGTTCGACCGCACCTGGCGCACTTTTTCTGCTAATCCTCGTGAGTCTTCTTCTCAAAACCACTCCTGCCATCCCTGGCATTATCCTTTCTAGAACTGTTAGAACTGACTACATACGCCTTCCCCAAACTGGGTTTCCTGTCACGCTTCTCATCAGTTTCCTTCCTCGAGCTCTTGAACTTGCGCTTCATTAAATCTCCTGACTTAGACTCAGAACGCCCCGACCGTTCAGATTTTGTGTCTGCTTTGTCCTTGCCCGATGACTTCCGAGTTTCCTCCTTCTTGTCAAGACCACCTTTGCGTGCAGCGTCATCTGCTAACGATTTTTCCAATGTAGTAGCCTCTATGTAGGTAGTGGGTTTCGCTGATGTAACCATGCTGCGAATTCGTGGCGACAGCCCCTAGATTTACCTCTCTACCTTTACATACTCAGGTGTAACCATTCGTGGAACTAACCTCGCCAAGTCGTTAAAACGAGAAGTGTAAGCTCTGACGATCAGACCTTCCATGGTTAGGTTCCAGAAGTCGGTCTCGATTTTCTGTATTTCGCTGAGCGGGCAGTATTCCTTCAGGAGCATCTCTTTAAGTTCGTTCCAGGTTAGACCATAGGTAGCGTCATCACCCAAAATTTGAACTTGCGAGTTCCACCAGGACAATGCTTCATGTAGGAAACAATAAGAAGCATACCTCACCCGTTGATCAGCCGCACAACCACTGATTGCCATGACGGATTCCATCTTCTCAATCCATCTTGTGATATCTAAGGGTCCTTCAGCACCGGTAAATGATCGTGGGTATATAGAGTTTAGGGGGAGAAATCTCAGAAAAGAAAAATACAAAAAGAGTTTGCTGTATATATATGTATTGCTTTAGGGGGAGAAAATGAGAAAAATACAAAAATATTTGTTGATGACTGATTGTTTATTTCAACATTCGTTTCTTTGTCAATGGATTCTGACTTAGTTTTAATTTCAGAAGAAGTTGAAATTTCATTAACACATGTTTCTACAACACATGTATCAACGGTTTCCAATGGGGTCCCACTAGATTCAACATTAGGGACACCCACTGAGACCGACTCAGAAGAAGAATCAGGATATTCTTGATTTTTTTTAGAAGTAGTTTCAGTGGTTTCACTGAATGTATCCTGAGGGACCTCACCTATAACACTATCATCAACCAAGGGGTTAGAAACATCAGATTCACAATCATTAACTGAAGAAAATTCATCACCAGACTTATTGTTCACAGATTCAACACAACCATCATCAGTCTTGCCCAAAACATTAGGCCCATTAGACGCTAAAGAAGCAAACATACTAAAAATACTTTGTCCCAAAACAAGTTCATAATTAGTTTCATCAAAACAATTTTTAGGTAAATCAGAATTTAAAGCTTGTTCTCCCCCAAGAGTGTCTTCAAATTTCAAGTCTACCTTTTCTTCTGCACATGTAAACGATCTGTTAGGATCAACATTTCCTTTAGAGACAAAATTTATTGACGGGGGTGACTGTTTATTACCAACAAATCCGTTGTTGACTGATGACTTATCAGTTTTTGGTCCATAAGTCATCTTGCCCTCATTAATTAACTCCTCTTCCATGAAAGGCATATAAGTATAATTATGACTGTATGGAGGAGGAGTTTTAGTGTATCCCAAACCAGCCCCTTTCTTTTCTTTGTACGCTAGTTGTATGTCACAAATGTTCTTGACCAAATTACTAGAAGTGTCATACTTTCTAATATTAATTTCGTTAACCTGATATTTCAACTTTAAGTCTTCTAGCTCTTTGGTCAAGTCACTAATTGTTGCTAGAGCATCTAAAAAATTACAATTCTTAGCGCTGAGATCTTCTTTCAACTGAATGATATCTTTCCTTTGGGCTTCAATTTTTTCTTTATAAAGTTTTTCATTTTTAGCCAAAGTAAAGTTTTTATTTTTAATATCATATAATCTTGGATTAACTTAGCGTTATGTAACCTATATGCTTCAATCTGCATTCAGGAGTGCAAAAGACAGAAAGTATCTCTTCACGGAATGTCATAATTTTAGTGGGTGGTTGATACTTTTGTTCTTCTCCTCAGAACACAAACCAAATGAGAACCCGTGTGCTTGCTAACTCAAACCCTTTCAATCGAATAAACCTGCTTTCTGAACCGCTCCTCAAAACCTGTCAGGCCGATATCACAAACAAACAAAACAAACACCCCCCCTTTTTTTAATTAAGAATATATATATATTTTTATTATAAAAGAATACTTATTATTATTATTAATATATTATAATTAATGATTACCAAATGATTAATTATTATAATTAACATATTAAAATCTAAAATATTAAAAAACTATATCTGTATGTATATCGTCTTCTCCGTTCAATCAAAACCCTAAATTCTGTTGAAACCTTCAGCCGACAAACTAATAATCACCCAAATCGTGTTCACTGTGATGATGAAAGATGACGACGAAGTTGACGTACAGTGATCAGAGTTTACAATGGTGATGAGAATGGTATTGAGAACAGAGGTGTTGATCGGATGTGAGTGATTTCAAGTCAAAGGTAACCGGTGAGGTTGAAGATGATCAATAGGACGGACGGACAGATAGTGATCGGAGATGTTAGGAGGTCGAAGAAGATGACCGGAGTTGCAGGTTATGTATCGACGTGAAGGTTACGACCGTGAAGATGAAGGTGAGTTCAAGGTTGCGACTCAAGAATGTTGCGACTTGAAACAGGGACTCAGAACCGTGGATGTGAGTCGGAACTGTGAATGCGGTTGTGAGTCGGAACCGAGGTTGTGACTCGAGACTGCTCGGGAAGAAGATGACTCGAGACCAGTGGATGAAGCTATGGTGATAGATGTTGCAAGTCGGAACAATGGAGTCGAAATGAAGATTGCAACTGGAGATGTGGTGACCCGAAACCTCAAGAGATCGAGAACTCCAACAGTGAACGGACTCGAAACCTTGAAAGCTTGAAGATGACAACCTGTGACTCGAAACCACTTATATGGAAAGAAATGAAATTTGAGTATTCCAAAAGATATTGTTCCGAAAATTGTCAAACTAATTTTCCCAAAAATTAGGAAAGTGAAATCCTTCGATAACAAAAAAAAATATATTCCTTTTGAAATGCCAAAAATGTTCAATATCTATTAACAGTTTCAAACAAAAATTGACACACCAAAATATATTGATTTTTGACAAATATTCGATGAACACTACCAAGAACAAGAAAGAACACCGAACTGAAAATAATGAAAATCTTGAATATTTGATATCAAAACGAGCCTAGAAATAGGTTCTAAAGGCTCTGATACCAATTGTAAGTCCCGTATAACCAGATCTTTCAATGATATCAAACAACACCAAGTTTGTGCGGAATCCAAACTTGATGTGATTCAAGAATAAATCAAAAAATATGAAAATACGAACCGAATACGAAGAACACACCGAATCACTTTCAACACTTGCACACAATTCTATTACTTGAATAAGCAAAACCGTCTAGTACAAGTGTCCACAACTAAAATCGCCTCCCTCTCTTTGACTCTAGAAATTCTATAACTATGGAGGTTCCAAAGGTTCAACCCTAAAACAAGTTAGAAACTTGTTTATATACATAGATAAGCCCACTTCCCTACATGGGCTCCCCTTGGGCCTGCTTGGCCCACATGGCCTAAAGCTTGGCCCAAGTGACCTATAAAGGTCTACAACCTAATATAAACTAACCCGGTAAGTCCTAGTTCGTAACCATAACCCGTTTTGTTAATTTGATGCGTCAGTCTCACACTTTAAGGCCTAACCCATATCTACTGTTTTAGGGTTGAACCTTTGGAACCTCCATAGTTATAGAATTTCTAGAGTCATTGAGTCGCAACCTTGAACTCACCTTCATCTTCATGGCCGTAACCTTCACGTCGATACATAACCTGCAACTCCGGTCATCTTCTTCGACCTCCTAACATCTCCGGTCACTATCTGTCCGTCCGTCCTATTGATCATCTTCAACCTCACCAGTTACCTTTGACTTGAAATCACTCACATCCGATCAACACCTCCGTTCTCAATACCATTCTCATCACCATCGTAAACTCCGATCACTATATGTCATCTTCGTCGTCATCTTTCATCATCACAGTGAACACGATTTGGGTGATTATCAGTTTGGCGGCTGAAGGTTTCAACAGAATTTAGGGTTTTGATCGAACGGAGAAGACGATATACGTACAGATATAGTTTTTTAATATTTTAGATTTTAATATATTAATTATAATAATTAATCATTTAGTAATCATTACATAATCATTAATTATAATATATTAATAATAATAATAAGTATTCTTTTATAATAAAAATATATATATATGCTTGCTTAATAAAGGGGGGGGGGGGGGGGTGTTTGTTTTGTTAGTGATATCGGTTTGACAGGTTTTGAGGAGCGGTTCAGAAAGCGGGTTCATTCGATTGAAAGGGTTTGATTTAGCGAGCACACGGGTTCTCGTTTGGTTTGTGTTCTGAGGAGAAGAACAAAAGTATCAACCACCTACTAAAATTATGACATTCCGTGAAGAGATACTGTCTTTTTCACTCCTGAATGCAGAGAAAGAGTTGAAGCATATAGGTTACATAACGCTGAGTTAATCCAAGATTATAAAGATAATAAAAATAAAAACTTTATTTTGGCTAAAAATGAAAAACATTATAAAGAAAAAATTGAAGCCCAAAGGAAAGATATCATTTAGTTGAAAGAAGATCTCAGCGCTAAGAATTGTAATTTTTTAGATGCTCTAGCAACAATTAGTGACTTGACCAAAGAGCTAGAAGACTTAAAGTTGAAATATCAGGTTAACGAAATTAATATTAAAAAGTATGACACTTCTAGTAATTTGGTCAAGAACATTTGTGACATACAACTAGCGTACAAAGAAAAGAAAGGGGCTGGTTTGGGATACACTAAAACTCCTCCTCCATACAGTCATAATTATACTTATATGCCTTTCACGGAAGAGGAGTTAATTAATGAGGGCAAGATGACTTATGGACCAAAAACTGGTAAGTCATCAGTCAACAACGGATTTGTTGGTAATAAACAGTCAGCCCCGTCAATAAATTTTGTCTCTAAAGGAAATGTTGATCCTATCAGATCGTTTACATGTGTAGAAGAAAAGGTACTTGAAATTTGAAGACACTCTTGGGGGAGAACAAGCTTTAAATTCCGATTTACCTAAAAATTGTTTTGATGAAACTAATTCTGAACTTGTTTTGGGACAAAGTATTTTTAGTATGTTTGCTTCTTTAGCGTCTAATGGGCCTGATGTTTTGGGCAAGACTGATGATGGTTGTGTTGAATCTGTGAACAATAAGTCTGGTGATGAATTTTCTTCAGTTAATGATTGTGAATGTGATGTTTCTAACCCCTTGGTTGATGATAGTGTTATAGGTGAGGTCCCTCGGGATACATTCAGTGAAACCACTTAAACTACTTCTAAAGAAAATCAAGAATATCCTGATTCTTCTTCTGAGTCAGTCTCTGTGGGTGTCCCTAATGTTGAATCTAGTGGGACCCCATTGGAACCGTTGATATAGAAACATGTGTTAATGAAATTTCAACTTCTTCTGGAATTAAAACTAAGTCAGAATCCATTGACAAAGAAACGAATGTTGAAATAAACAAGCAGTCATCAACAAATGTTTTTGAAAATAAAACTGAAACTGAACCACCGAGTTTTCAAAATGATGATGATTGTTGGTGCATGTGTCTGTCGACTTCGTCTTGTATCGAGTCTTGTATTAGAATGTTAGATCAAAGCACGTAGTTCGAGGTTAAATGTAATTCCGCTTGAACTAAGGGTAATTCCGCTTGAATGATCATGAATGTAATTCTGCGCGGAATTAAGTTTCGCTTGGAATCTTAATTCCGTTTGGAACATCTTCAAGCAGAATCATGGGCCTATAAATAGCTGTTCAAGCGAAATCAGTTGTAACAGTTCCGGTTTGTGCAACGAAGTGCTGCCGAAGTGTCGTCTCGCTGTAATTTGTTTTCAATTCAATCAAATCGATAGTTAAAGTGATATTCAAGCTGAATTGAACTCAATACGTCTGTTTCCGCCTTTCGTATTGAGAAAAACTCTCATGATCGACTCGTTCGGGTCTGAAAATGATCCTACAGTTGGTATCAGAGCTTAGGAGGAAGAGTTCTTACCAATTCAGCTGCAATTTCTAATTTCTACACCTTCTTTTCAAAATTTAACAACTTTTCACGGTCAAAATGTCTTGATTTTCACACATCATACTCGGAATTGTGTTTTATCAAATCCTTGAGAAAATTAGACCTAAATTCGATCTAAAACAGATAAAAATTGTAATTTCGTTTGAAAAACCAGCGCGAGATGATGATGTCAGCAGCTATTCAAACAGAATTAGCTCTTAATTCCGCTTGAAATCGGTATTTTGCTTGAGAAATTGGGTTGATTCCGCTTGAAAACAGTATTCCGCTTGAAAAGTTCTGTTGATTCCGTTTGAAACGTGCTATTCCGCTTCAATCTGGTATTCCGTTTGAAAAAGGTGTTAGTTTAAGCGAAATTAGGTATTCCGCTTGAAAAGGTATTCCGCTTGAAAGGAGATTTCGCTTGAACGTACTGATTCCGTTTGAACAGGGTAATCCCGTTTAAAAAGGGATTCCACTTGAGACAGCAATTTCGTTTGCGAACTTAATTCCCTGTGAAAGACTGTTTTTGTGAACTTTGAAAAACCGAAACATGGAAGAGGAATTTTACAACGCATTCGCTACTCCAGTTACCCCGATTACTTTGGCACAGAACACAATGTTGGAAAATGAAACGGGAACGATGCAAAAACCGCCTAAGCTCATGAACATTGAGGAGTATAAAGGTTGGGAAGGATGTTTTGAAAACTGGGTTCAAGCAAATTATTTAGATGCTTGGGAATGTGTTGAAACGAAATATATTAGACCGATGAATGATGATGAAGAGATTATTGCAATTAAAGATCTAAGTGCTGAAGATAGAAAGAAATACAAAGATGAGAAAATGATGCTAAGTCTACTACAACAAGCTGTGAAAGAAGATATCTTGGTTTTATTGCAACACAATGGAACTTCTTATTCAATCTGGAAAGCTTTAAAATCAAAGTTTCATGGAAGCCAAGAGATGGTCAAGAACAAAAAATCACTTTTGAAGAAAGAGTTTGATCTGTTTCGTGGGTTGAAAAATGAAAGTACAAAGCAAATTATTGAACGATATTGCAATTTGTTAGCCAACATGAAGAGATTGAGCATCAACAAAGATAATGAAGAGTTGATCAAAAACTAGCTGATACGTTGCCATATGAGACTTGGGGCACATATCTCATGATGTTGAGAAACAAGAAAGGATTTAGCAGTTTAACTTTGAGCAAGTTCATTAAAAAACTTGAAGCTCAGGAAATGGAACAGAGAAAGGTTTTAAGAATGAAAGATTTCGATGGTGAACATGACATTGGGCTTTATTACAAAGCAGGCTTGAATGACAAAACTACCAACATGTCACCAAAGATTGAAACTGCTTTCAATGCAAAGAGTTCATCTGGAGATTCATCCAAAGGATCAAGTAGCAAAACAAGTTTTTCATCATATCCGTCATTTGATCCAAACATTTCAGCAACAAAGAATGGCAAGAAGTTACAATGCAACATTGTACTGAATTTGGAGAATGATGATGATTATTCAGAAGAAGTTGCTAAGAGTCACATGTCTTTGTTGGGAACCATGTTGGAATCATATGGTAGTCTGGTTGTAGGGCGGATCGGGAATCCTATGCAGACAAGAGAGGATTACGATCAGATTGATGCTGAGGAGATGGAATTGATGGACATAAAATGGTGTTTGGCTAGTGTGTTGAGACGAGCTGAGAAATTCAAACAGATCACAGGAAGAGATGATTTACGTGATGCATTTATTTCTAATTTAGGTTTTGATAAATCTAAAGTTACTTGTTTTCGTTGCAGGGAAAAAGGACACTTCAAAAGGGAGTGCACTAATCGTGAAGCAAGTGGAGCTCAAAATCCGTTCAAAAACAATGATTACTATCGGAAATCGATCTATCATCAAGTTGCTCAACAACAACAAGAACCACAAGTGGCACATGGTAGGAAAGTAATCGAGGAGTCATCAAAGAGAGCATGTATGGTGAATCAAGAAGATCAGAAATCATCGAAAGGATTTAGTTGGGACAAATATATTTCAGCTGATAACATAGCATGCCTGATAAACCAAGATGATGAAAAGTTACCGGAAGGGTTTAACTGGGAAGGTTTTAGTTGGGATGATTACTGTCCGGATAAAGAAATGCTAAAAGCCAAAGCTTTTTTTGCTCGAGTTGAGGAAGATAGTGATGATGATAGAGAGTATTATGCAAGACGAATGGCAGCTCATTTGAAAATGATGGCAGAAAGTGATAGTGAAGATGAAAACGCTAAAAAGAAAAAGAAAAAGGTCAAAACACCAGTTAGCAGTGATGATGAAGGTGTTCCAGTGATAAGGAAAAAGGTGAAAAACATTCCAGAGTTCAAAGTTGAAGCAGAAGCTAATGCTCAAAAGGTTCCTGTGACATGTGAAAACTGTGAAGCTGTAAAGAAGCAGAACAGTACATTGGTTCATAATATGAACAGATTGAAGGAATCTTATGATGTTCTGAACAAAGCAATGAATCAGTACAACCTAACAAGCAGTGAACAAGCAACAACCATGAAAACACTACAAGGAGCTTTAATGATAAAGCAGAAAAGTGTTAACAGTTACATTGAGAAGTGTGATGTGCTTGAACAAAAACTTGAAACCCAAAGAATTGAAACAGAAAGAGTAAACCGTTTGTTAAAAAGTTACTCATGTACTTCTTATGTCATTGACAGGATTTATCCAACTGTGGAAGGCATGAAGGCATTTGAGGATGATGAAGTAACTGAAGAACAAAAGGTATCTGAAGAAAACACTCCTGAAAAGAAGAAAGAAAAGAAGAAGGATACTAAAGAAAAGACATTTGGTAAGAAACAAGGTTTCAATTACAACAAGTGTCCACCCCCGCTTGAAAATGGATATTCTCCGAGAAATCCAAATTCAGAAAGAGTCAAAAAGGCAAAAAATTTACAGTGGGAGTCGGAGTCTTCAGTTAACTTGCCAAATAATATTGATGTCACGTTTACGTCATCTGACATTGATCATGAGTCCGAGTTAATAAAGAAAGTGGTCGATCAGGTGTTGGATAAAGATGAATCCAAGGAGTCAAAGTCGAAGTCTATGTCAGAGTCAAAGTCTGAGTCCTGCATTCCGAGTCAAACCGACAAACAGGACAAAAGGGTTTACAATAAAGAATTCCTGTTATCAAAATCTAATTTGAATGACGGATTAGTCAAAGTGGCATATACTTTGAATGATTCAGACAAATTATATTTTGATGAGGAATTTCCAATAAGAGGTGTTAAACCAGAAATGATAAAAAAGGTTTTCAAACTAACAGAAATTAATATTTCTGAAATAAAATATGTAAATCTTAATGATAAACCTAAAAAGTACACCTCAAGAGTTCAACAAAGAGAAAACAAGAAAAAGGGTTACAGTTCTGGTTCAGGTTATCGAAAGAAACCAAACCATAACGGTAATTTCAAAAAGAAAGGACTGGGTTTTATTCCACTAGAAAATTATAAAAATGAAAAATATGTTCGAGATTTTAAATCAAAAATGATATTTGTTTCAGGTATATCTTCTAAAGAAGAAAAAGAAAATTTATTCAGAAATCAGTCGAATAGAGAATTCCTTGCTAAGAAGCAAGAAGAGATGAAGACTGTTGATGAGATGAAAGAAACGAGAACCTGTTTCCAATGCAACACTGTTGGTCATATTGCCAAGAATTGTTTCAAGGCAATACAGTCAAAACAGGGAGTTTTTCGTAAACTGAAAGATAAAGAAGTTGTGTTTGAACCACCAATTGAGAGAACTAAACTTTTCAAAAATTCAACTTTTGAGATTGGTGAATGTTCAAACAGGTTTTACAAGAAAAAGGGAAACCTTGATGATGGTTCTAGCAATGATTCTGATTCGTCAAAATCAGAGGAGCTATCTTCTGGCGATGAATCTGATTCCACAAAATCAGAGGAGCCACATGTTGAGATTAAATGTGAGAATTCAGTTCCTCCAATGGATGATGTCAACTTTCCACCATTGAGGACTGAAAATTTTAAACAAAAGGGTTGGTAAAATTGAAATTTCAAATCAATTTTTCTCAGAAAAGAAAGAGTTTGATATTGAGAAAGCCTTCAACCCCACAGTTCATAATATTTTTGGTAAAATGGTTGCTGGGAAGGTTAAAGGGGTGAAGGAATTTTATGAGAAGAAAACGAAGAAACCAGGTAAGGTTGTTTCGTCCCAGGTTTGTGACTGGGATGGAACATATTATGAACAGTAAAAATCTGGACTTGCCGGAGCTCCCAAGTTGGTAATCATGGAGCATGAATCGGCATCTTTCTTGAGAAATCAACGAAAGTGATTTCGACTTATAAACGGTAAAATCAATCAACAAAACTTATTTTCCGGAAAAACCATTTGATTAAAACAAACTTAAGTGTTTTGAAATCACAATGGGAAAATAGTTTGTTGTAAGGGGGAGTTCTGATTGTTTATGCCAAGTGGATGGCGAATTGAAGTAATTCGATATCGGTTGTCAATTTACTTGTACAGTTTGTTTTCAAATTTCTTTAAATGTGTTTGCATTTTAGGGGGAGTAAGAAATTTCAGAAAATCCAAAAACATTTGAAAATTTGAAAAAGTAAAAAACATGATAAAATTTGAAAAAGAGTTTTGTTGTATAAAAGAGGAAATGATAGTACATCAGTGGACTATCACAGCTTGCTAAAGAAATGGAAAGTTAAAATGTGATAAACGGTCTCACTGATGATATGCCAGTAGGTTTTTGCACATTTAGTAGATTGTGACGAGATATAAACCTAAATTCAAACTTGCTTATATCGTGGGGAACATCTCTCGGATATATGGGTAACCCCCGAAATCTTGTTTGAAAGGTCCCTCTTTCTGAGATACTAGGTCTTTATGCTCAGAGATATCTGGGGTATTATCCCGGGGCTTCTGATTTTGCTGAAGCAATGGCCTAGTCCCCGGAGAATACTTTACGCTTGCTTGAAATAAAAGCCTACCCTCAGCATAAAAAATGATGAAACATTGAAAAATGCAAATCATGTGTTGTTGTAAAAAAGATCCTCTAAAGGGGACCCACCAAAAGTCGAAGTCGTCATCTCTCTGCTGAACGGAAGTTCTGACCTGAGCTCTCATGGTTTTCACAATATAACCCCTTACAGATATCATCTGTGGTATACTCACCTGTAGGACTGAATATTGGGATCTGGATAAGGGAGTATATTCTGAGGTGGGACACGCGATTAAGTTTAAGTGCTTAAAACATTAATCTCGTATCTTGAAACAGTTGAAATTTGGGTAAAATTTAAGTGGATCAGTATACTGACAATCTAAGTGAATCGTTTAGAACTGAAAATGTTTAAATCTTAACGGTGTTGGTGATTTGTCTCAGAAACTGATATGATCCTCTTACACAAACTCACAAAAATATTGTATATAAATATTTCTTTATTGCATTTCATTCTATTCAAAAATCCAAAAAGATTTTCGGTGTGTTAAAGCATAAATTTTGAAAAATACAAAAAGATTTTCGACAACTGATGTTGGAAAGCTGATTTTCAAAATTCCAAGTGTTAGACATGATGACAATTGGTTTGGGGAGAGTGTGTTTTGAAAAGAAAAATGATAATTTCTGCAAGTGGTTCATCAAAGATTAACATTGAAAAATCATTATTTGAATATCTTATCCACAAGTGATCATCAGAAATGTCTTAAATGTTAAATCATTTTTTAGATTGATTTTACAAGTGGTAAGTAGAAATTTTAAATTTGTGAAATTTATTGTTGGGTAGAGTTTTTGTGCAGGTAATGATAGAGCCAGCAACAGATCTTAGGATAATTAGATAAAAGCCAGGTTTCGATCCAGAGTAGGATGTGAGCCAGGTCACAATCTTGAACCTGTGGAAGCCAGATTGCGATCCCAGCCTACTGAGAGGGGAAGTCTGAATGTCAAAGAGCTAGGTTCTGATCCTGAGAGTTTGTTGTTGCTGATAAAGAAAAGAGGAAAGATTATTTATTCGAGGAGAGTCTGTTGGTGATGAAAAGAGAAGAGAGAAGATTTGAGGATGCTTACAGTGTCAGATACTTCAAAAGAGAAGCCCGAAGACTGATAAAGACTGAAGATGCGAAGACTCGACACTTAAGACTCGTCAACATTCGAGGGAGAGACTGTTGGTGCATGCGTCTGTTGACTTCATCTTGTATCGAGTCTTGTATTAGAATGTTAGATCAGAGCACGTAGTTCGAGGTTAAATGTAATTCCACTTGAACTAAGGGTAATTCCGCTTGAATGCGTAATTCCGCTTGAATGATCATGAATGTAATTCCGCGCGGAATTAAGTTCTGCTTGGAATCTTAATTCCGTTTGGAACATCTTCAA
The DNA here is from genome assembly GCA_030545235.1 of Helianthus tuberosus. Taxonomy (NCBI): domain Eukaryota; kingdom Viridiplantae; phylum Streptophyta; class Magnoliopsida; order Asterales; family Asteraceae; genus Helianthus; species Helianthus tuberosus. The sequence continues at coordinate 109,888,837 of CM060377.1, forward strand.
GCGGAATCATGGGCCTATAAATAGGTGTTCAAGCGAAATCAGTTGTAACAGTTCCGGTTTGTGCAACGAAGTGCTGCTGAAGTGTCGTCTCGCTGTAATTTGTTTTCAGTTCAATCAAATCGACAGTTAAAGTGATATTCAAGCTGAATTGAACTCAATACGTCTGTTTCCGCCTTTCGTATTGAGAAAAACTCTTCTGATGGATCGTTCGGGTCTGAAAACGATCCTACAATGATCACAGTAAGAAGGATGAGTCTCATTCTCCATCTACATCTCATGCTTGTGCTAGTTCTGATCAACAGGTACAGAAGAAATCAGAAAAGGCACACGGAACACAAGCAAAGCAACCTAAGCATGCTAAGCAAGTTCTGTCATCTTGACCCATCAGATCAGCTACTGCTGCTGGCTTTCCGAATCTCCATACATTGAAGCGACAGACATGTTTCAACTGTGGAATTCCTGGACACATTGCTAGAAATTGTGTTCATCGCCCAAACGTGCAACAAAATGCGAATATTCACTCTTGTGCTGGTGTTTGTGAGTCGGTTCACAACACGCAAAAGGAGCCAAAACGAGCAGATCAAAGTCGAGGATATAAGAAGTCTGCTCATCAAGGACAATCACGATCTCATAAGGCTCGTGACAAGGTGATTGAAAGCTCCAATAAGGGAGAAAAGATGAAGAATGGTGCTCAGAGCAACAAGACTTCTGCAAACAGAAGATACAAGCACCCAAATTCGTCTTCGTCTAAAAGTAAAGTGCAGGCGCATCCAACGCAAAAAGGACCGGTTTGTCCTTTACGACCTGCAAGGGCAAATCCAGCTGATCAGAATACGTTCTACATGAAAAGACAAATATGCTTCAATTGCGGCATTGCTGGTCACATTGCTCGAAACTACACACATCGTCCCTACGTACCATATTATATGCAAAATCAGAGGGTTACACCTAAGGATAACTACCATTCTAAGCCAATGAAGGTATCTTCACCTAAGGCAATGAAGAATGTGAATCCCAAGGTTAAACCTTCTGATGGGGATTGGAACGCTGCTAAAAACAAACGCAAGGCTGTTCAAGAACAAAAAGGTTTTTTTTTCTAAAACTAACAAGCCTGAATTAGCTAAAGTTTCTCAACCGAAGGCAACAAACACGTTTGTTAAACCGAAACAGATTTGGAAACCCAAGTCCAAAGCAGCAACTGTAACACCTGTGTCATTTCAACCATCAAACAAATGCCCAACCAATGAAATATTGTATTTCATACTTGGGATTTGTAAAAATATGTGTATCGTTTACACATATCAATTCTTGTTCGATTTCAAACTCTATATCGCTTTCTGGAAGGTTATACGCGCACTAATGCGTAAATATAACCAGTTTAAATGCAGCAAACACTCCGGAATAGTGACATATACTTAACATACCTTAAATAACCTTTACATAACTTAGAAATAAGTTTTGAAGGCTTTGGTATTGCAAAAATCAAGTTAAATCGTCTACAGGGACTAAAATTGACAAACTGCGAAAGTATGTCAATTTGAACTGTAACAGACCTTCCGGAACATGACCATAAGTTAAACATACCATAAATATCCTTTACATAGCTTAGAAATAGGCTTTGAGGTGTTCGGTATGCTAAAATAAACTTTTGTGTCATTCAGGGACTAAAAGTGTCAAAAAGTGCACAAGTTTGCATTTTCGCGCATAACTTACGTTCTGAATACATCCGGACATCCAAAAATTTATGTAAGCATGACTACATTATATTTTAGTGTTCGCCTTAAGAAAAATCCATTCGTTGCGTCATTTGGATCGTTTTTCGCGCTTGTGCGCATTTCGTCGTAATTAAGCGAACATCGCGTTCGTACGGCCAAACGAACCATCATCCGACATATTTTTGAACATGTTTCATGTCCACAATGTTTAGGCAACATTTTAGGGCCTTAAAGTTGGCTTTACGGGCCTTAGAAGTGTCGGAAATGGCCTTAAACACGTGCAGGGACTGAAACTGTCATTTTTCAAACATATGTGCAGATCAGAAGGGCCATGCGGCCCGCATTGTCTTTGGCTGATCCTGAAGCGGGCCGCTTCCCACTATCAGACCAGATTAAATGTATTAAACAGCTGGTTGCAGCTGTTTTGCACTCCTAATCCCACTCCCACATGTCAAATCCCTATGGTGTGTACATTTTGAGGCACCATAACATCCCGACAAGTGTACGGCCTTGATCGTTTCCCCTTTTCCAAGAAACGATCCTAACGGTTACCCGAAAACTATATATACCCATCCACCCCCATTGCATTTCTCACTAGAATTCTGATTTTGAGAGCTCTAAGTTGAAACCATTGTTTCATACCTGAGTTCTTGAGTCGGGATTAGCATTCGGGGACCCTGGGTTAGTATTCTTTCGTTCTTTTCCTTATTTTTACTGCTTTTCGAGTCAGAAAGTCAAACTTTGTTTGACTTTCAGCGTTGACCAGTAATGGTCAATGCGAAGTTCGTTTGAACTTCGCAACGTGAGTGTAATCACGTTGGTCATAGTCCCTTGGGACTATGCCCACTGATTACCACGTTGTCTAGGGTCGTAGGGTAGGCGATCTAATAAATCGCCTATACCTTCGAACCCGACCCAGTTTGGTCGATCATTAGGATCCGACCAAATACATTAGGTGACCATAGTGTAGGGAATAACCTTCCGAGGTTATACCTTATGGTCACGACGTTTAAGTAGTTGTATGATAGGTAGTTTATATGCCTTAGGTAAATTACCAGAATACCCTTTTCATACATAATTTGTAATTTAGCATATGTAACCTAAACTTTTGTCATATAACTGATTATTTAACATGTTTAGGCATATAATACTTGTCATAGGACTAGTTAGGCGGTCCGAACGCGTTTCACGCGCACGATACGTTAAAGTAGCATAAGCTACCTAAACGGATCATAATGGGTCAATAAGACTTAGGTTAAGTTTCATTTAGCATGTAGGCTTTGTTAAACCATATCACGTGAGTTCCTACACTCATTTGGTTTACAAACCCTAATGCTACCCAGTCTTCCGAGATAGGTCCGGTTTATTAACATAGTTACCTATACTAGGTGCCGTTTGATTCCGAGATCTCTAGCATTTCTTGGTGATTATCTTTAGACATCTGAGCAATCACAAGTGAGTACATAGACCCCTCTTTTACTGTTTTCCAAACATTTTGGGGTGGAACACATGTGCCTACTTGTTACTTTCGTGCTTTCCTGTTTTCACATCATATATTGGTTATGTTCATTAGTACACTATTAGTACATTGATTTACATGACTTTTCTGCTTTGTATGTTAACTTAGCATACTTAGTACATTGTTTTACATTACATTTTGTTGCATATGCTCATCCAGTATATGAACACTTTGACATATTACCCAATACATTTGACAATTGATTTGACATAGACATTTCGGCATAGACATTTTAACATGATTGACATTTGATCATGCATTTCCCACAAAACATAACTTTGATTTAAACCAAGTTTTACTTCAATACTTTGTTTTTGTGCATATGGTTTAGTTGAGACCTTTCACTTGCCATACATGACATATTTGACATAGACATTTGACATGGATATTTGACATAGACATTTGACATGGATATTTGACATAGACATTTTGACATGATTTACATCTTGACATGAACATTTTACATTGTTTGGTTTGGTTTGATTAAGTGATTAAGTAACGATGCGTATGTAATATGATACAAGCATGGTGGATACGCCGCTGGTACTTCCTATATATAAGTGTTTGTATGGTATTACATGTCGTAACGTTATTTGAATCATTTCAGTTTGAGACATAGAACATTTTATACAAATAACATATTTTTCACAAGACATTGATTTACAAACAACTTATCTAATACAAACTCATTTTACATGGTTATTCATTTAACCATACATTATTTATACATATCATCTGATCTTATCGATTTTCAAATGATTTACAAAACAAAGCAAATAACAAGGTTCATGACTAAACATTTTCTCAAACATAAGTCATGAAACCTATTTTCATAAAACCTATGTATCTCACCGGCATTTTTATGCTGACGTACCTATTTTCACATGTGTTTTTCAGGAACTGTTGCATAAGATGATCAAGATACATATAGGCAGACTTGGGCTTTAGTGACAATAAAAGATGCAGACTAGTTAATTATGTTGTATTTCCATGTTTGTTTAGACATTGTAACACTTTTAATCAATAAAACGAAACTTTAATTTCCATGGTTGTGAAACATTAATTCTGTTACAACACTCCCCGATGTTTCCGCCACGTTTTGTATGTTCCACGTGGTCGGGGTGTGACAGCAACGTCTCCAATCCTTGAAACTAAAGGGGACTTATGTTTAAAAGAAGTGTCTTATTTTGATGCTTCAGGTAAACCCAGGACCACGATGGCCTGGGTACCCATGTCTTACTAATCTCCTTACTTTTCAGGAACAACTAAGGAGGAGCTATTGACAATCTCTGGAATGTTCATAGCGGTTGTTCCAGAGATAAAAACGGGCAACATTTCACTGTTGCAAAAAGTCCAATTTTTTTTTTTACAGATGATATGTTTCCTTTGGAGGAGATTAGAGAAGTAAGATAAGATCAGCAAAAGGTACCGTTTAAATTCAGTACTTTGATTTGAATTTGATTAGTCTTCAATCTGATGACAGAACGGTTAAGCAAAAATATTTTTCTCTCTTTTTCTTAGTTTATAACTTTGTACATAAAGTGTCCTTTCTCTAGTAAATGGTAAATTTGCGCAAAAATACAAGATTTATGCACAAATTTAGGGGGGGGGGAGAGGGACATATAGATAGATATAGAGTTTAGGGGGAGAAATCTCAGAAAAGAAAAATACCAAAAGAGTTTGTTGTATATATATGTATTGCTTTAGGGGGAGAAAATGAGAAAAATACAAAAACATTAGAAAAATGAAAAAGCGAAAAAGAAAGATTGCATGATATGGGAAGTGAAATAAATGTTCGTGTTAAAGGGTTTAACTAACACATGTAAGGTGCCATAGCTGAAAAGACTAGGATCTACTGCGATATGTCGATAGGCTTGACGCTCAAAATGATAAAAGATACTAAGTGATATAAACATAACGAACTATGTACCATGTGGGTAACATACCAATGGTGTATGATTTTATGGTCTTAAATCTTGCGTTGATAGATAGCCAACGTCTGAGGTTTCAGGTCTTTATATTGTTGAATCATCCGGGGATATCTTGGCTGTCCTTCTGTTGCATCTAGATTATATGTAGACCTAGACACAGTCAGGATATCTTAAAAGATCCCAAAGAGGACAAAATCCCTAAGGAATCAAATCTCAAAATGAGAAAATTCCCAATGCTCAAAGAGCCAAATTCGTACCAAAATGGTATTTGCCTCTCCCTCGTTGGACAAAATCATTGGTCGCTCTGCTGTACGAAAGTACTGACCTGTCACCAATGGTCTAACGTTGTAAATAAAAAAGGATGACATCAGTGTAGTCACCTGTTACGATGAATCGTTGTGCTTACCTTGATCGCGGGGGTATGCGTTGGAATGGGACACACGGGTATAATAGTATAATATTACCTTAAGCATATCACGAAGTTGAAAAATTGAAAGTTGAGCGTTAAAGTTTAAGTGGACAAACATATTGGCAATCGCATAGACCAGTTTGATTGGGCTCGTACTGAAAAGTGTTCCTTAGTCTGCCTGAGAACGAATTTTGATCCCATTGCAATTGTTATTGTATATTATGGTAGTTGTTTATATTTTGAGTTTTTATTTGTTTTTTAGTTCTTAAAAAATAAAAAAAATAAAAAATAGAAAAAATAGAAAAATTAAAAAAATACAAAAATAGTGTCTTGTTTTTCTATAAAACCAAAATCCAAAAATAGAGTGTTTATTTGTTTTTCTTAAAATTAAAAATGTAACCGTTCTTGAAGATTTGACTGATCATAAAAAGTTGAAAGAGTTTAAAATGTGAAATCCGAGTACAATTACTTCGATGTACCTAGTGTTCATATGGTACTCTCCCTGTTGCATAAGAAATGTTTGCTTATGAGTTTGTGAGCAAGTGCAAAACTTGATTTCAATCAAGAACAGGGGTTGATGAAGGTTGAGATGCTGTTAGCTGCTGAAGAAGCATGGAGCATCACAACAACAAGATGTACCTGAGTCAGAAGAACCGGATACGAAACGCCGTCTGACAATGAAAGTGCATTTGAAGAAGTACCGTGAACCTGCTTGAAAGACAAAGACTGAAGAAGAAATGAGCTGTTGAGAATCCTCCTCTCACATTCTTTTTGACAAGACTTCAAGCAGAGCTGATAGAGATCCTGATATGAAGCTAACCACAAGAGCTAAAGGAAAGAGACCCAGTGCTGAGAGTTCAGAAGTCAAGAACTTCCACAACATCTGCAGCATAGCGACAACCATAGACTTCATTGAAGACGTTGCTGAATTCATGCTATGAAGACAATTTGATGGCATCAGTCTAGGGGGATCTTGTTAGGCCCTAAAGTGTGAGACTGACACATCAAATTAACACAACGGGTTATGGTTACGAACTGGGCCTTACCGGGTTAGTTTATATTAGGTTGTGGACCTTTATAGGTCACTTGGGCCAAGCTTTAGGCCATGTGGGCCAAGCAGGCCCAAGGGAAGCCCATGTAGGGAAGTGGACTTGTCTATGTATATAAACAAGTTTCTAACTTGTTTTAGGGTTGAACCTTTGGAACCTCCATAGTTATAGAATTTCTAGAGTCATAGAGAGGGAGGCGATTTTAGTTGTGGACACTTGTACTAGACGGTTTTGCTTGTTCAAGTAATATAATCGTGTGCAAGTGTTGAAAGTGATTCGGTGTGTTCTTCGTATTCGGTTCGTATTTTCATATTTTTCGATTTATTCTTAAATCACATCAAGTTTGGATTCTGCACAAACTTGGTGTTGTTTGATATCATTGAAAGATCTGGTTATACGGGACTTACAGTTACAGCCCTGGAATGTTTTATAAGTACATCCGTGCACTATTCATAAAGTTAATGAAAATCAGGAATACATTCCGATTATATCGTAACACATGAACTACTAAAAATTTCCGATCATATTTTACCTGGAGGGTTTCCAATCTGTGCCCAACCAAAACCATGACTGTGAGCACCACGTCCACGTCCCTGGCCATCGTTTTGGTTAGCATTAAGCTGTTCCATGGCAGTATTGACGTGTTGGGCTATGAGTTGTGCCAACTCTTCCGGTGTGGTAGGTAGTCCAGAACCCTGTCTTGCTTTTGGCGGCATTTCGTCGTTTCTATTATTACAACAATAATAATCACATAAGACGATAACCTAAAATAATTCAATCATTAAATGCCAGTGGACCAAACATTGCGCATGCATAACATCCACATATTAATGAGAATAAATTTTTAAACCAAAAGTAATTCACTGACATTATCATAGAAATTAACAAACTTGTTTCTAGTACATACTGACTACCTTCGGCATGTCTACGTCGACACCCAAAACAAGTTCACACAAAATTTCCACATAATATCCCAAAAAGTAACTGGCACGCAAGTCCCAAATCAAGAGTATCAAAATGTCTAATAAAACAACCCATCAAAACAAACAACAGACAAGCGTCAACGCTTCAAACCTAAGAATTCTAACATCTCCCTGACAAGCTTCTCTAGGTCCACTATCCTCCAGTGCATCTGGTCCATCGCACTGTTATCTAAAACCTTCAACTCCTCGTACCAATCCATCTGTCCCTCGACGTCCTTCACCTTACCCTTGGTTGAGTCCAGATCTCCGCGCAGAGTGGCGAACTGTCGATCACAGTGGCAACATCGGTCTACCCAATCCCTTTTCTGCTTCTTGGAGGCAGATGTCGTCTCAGCGTGTGACGTAGATGCGATCTCCCCAGCAGGGCTAGTCCTCTTCCTACGACGATAGTAAACCAAAAGAGACGTAGTAGGAGCGCGTGACTTAATGACTGGTAAAAATGACTCAGAAGAAACAGGTGGAGGGATCTCAGTGATAGGCTCGATCACAGCAGCAGGTGGGACGACTGATGGCTCTAACGGTCGAGCCGTGACAATAGTGGCGTCCACCACTGGTGCGATACTGAGAGATCCTCCAACAATAGGGACACCTCTAATCACGTTATCGATAACTGGTACAGTGCCAGATGATTTTCCCGTCCCATGAATCGAGAGAGGAGTATCATCGTCATCATCTATCCACCCGTTGCTAGAGAAAGCGTATCGGGGGTCTACCTGGCTGGCAAAAGCAGTAGGGTAGACGTGAAAGGATGAAGTAAACTCGGCTATACCAACCATCTGTAGAGACGTGATAGGTATCTCTGGTAGAATGGATCTAGGTGAAGTCTCGAAATCTGGCTCGCTACCTGAGTCATGGATCTCGATAACTTCGTGCTCGTCTGACATCTGTGACACATATATAACCGTACAAGTAAGTGTGTGATCAAAATGAATAGTAACACATAAGGCCCAAATAAACAGAAAATCATGTATGCACATAAACATGCAATGGTTTTCACACATGATAAAATTTTCTATATTTTAAAAAAAATTGGCTTCGAGAATTTTGGAGTTAAATCTCAAAATTCTTCGGTTGAAGTCTAGAGTTTTCCCCGAAAACATCTAGTTTGCTAACAACCATTGGCTCTGATACCAACTTCTGTCACACCCCAAAAATGTTGCAGTGGAATATAAAACTTAGTGGTGACGGAAGTTGGTGCCCATTTCTATCTTGATGTTCGATGCATTAAATTGTTGGACATAATAACTTAATTAAAACATAAGTTTTTAAACATAACGTTCCAAAATAGGACACAACCACGACATAGTTAAGTTGTCTTTGATCCTCACGGATCTTATTGCATTTGTCCCAGAAAGTTTTTAAAAGTTAGTCCAACATATTAAGTGACAAAACATGCATCAACAACCACAAGATACGCCATGATTCCCGAAGCCGAACTCAAGTACCTAAAGAACACGTTAAAATCAAGTGTCAACACAAACAAAGGTGAGTTCACATATTCAAATTAAACAATTTAATCTGAATGAAAAAGCTTTCTAATTATGAGTTTATTATAAAACATCCATATAATTCTCGAAAGTCCATTTATTTCCTTAATAAAATCCAAGGGTCAAACGTCGTAGGCATTTACCTGAAATCTCCGAATATGGTATCTTCCCAAGTTTACATATTAAATTTATAGCATAAAATGTTCTGACTCGTATGTTAGCTAGAAAATACGAACTATATATTTACAATGTTGGGATAATCAAGGCTAGACTATAAACAGAATATCAATTTGTCGTTTGACTTGACACGGAGCGACCGGTCACGATGGGGTTGTCAACCCGATAGATCTACCAACAATTCCTCACGTGCAATACTTAAATGATTAAACGGCATCACTGTCGCAGGGTCCATATCGAGACCATCTATGATGCCTGCCTCACGTACAATATATATATCCTACTAATATGAAAAATTTAATATAAACGGTTGCATGAATTTACTGAAATCCCTTGGACCAAGTAAACCCGTCCCAACAACACGGTCGTTTTCTCTGAAACACCGTACAATCCCAGTTTCTCCCCGAAACATATATTCATCAAAAACGTTTTATCACGAAACCTATAATTTATCAAAATTCCATATATTTTCAACGAAAATATATGATTTATATCAAAAGGTATGTTTTAATCCAAAAACATTATTAAACCCTTTTAGGCGTGTTCTTCCCCCAAAACATATACAAAATAGTAAAAAGAGGGGGTTTAGTGACACTCACCTTTGGATGCGTATTTTTAAATAGCGCAATCCCACAGATTGATTTCTACACGTCCTATTATATGTAGGAACGATTTATAAATCAATATATCACAAAATCCTAAGTTTATCTGTTTCTTAGAATTTCCACATAACTTTGAGATTTTCTCAAAAAGTTATCGTTTTTGATTATGTTGGCACGTTAATATACATATGAGTCCATATATATATATATATATATATATATATATATTTAGATTGTGCGACTTGAACAATTTTATCGGTGACCGTTATCATGTAAATCCATTAATACACCCGTTTATACGTAATATATCTACGATTTGCGCGTCGTAATATATATACATAAACATACACATAAATTATTATCAAAACATGCGTAATCTCGTTATCTTTTTCATTTTGTCATTTTTAAGCCATGCATACATAAAATAACTTATATGTATCAAATTTCATGCTCGACAAACAAGTTACACATTATATGCGATTTTACAGATTCTGAACGCACAAGTGTACATGCATAGTCTAAATTTCCCACTATCATGTTAACACTTAACATATTTTCACATTCACATATTTAAATCACAAACACATTTTAGCACATAAGGTTCATCCAAAAATTACCCATACTAGTGTTCATTGAAAAACGCGTATTTTAGTGATTCAATAACGTTTTCGGGCGTCGGAACTCATGTATGACCAACCAAACACCAAGTAAACTTAAAATTAGTTAAAATACGTATTTTTAAACTAAAAATATCAATTTACTTACTGATCTTAATCAGTTTCATAAAAATCGTTCGAAAAGCCGATTTTTGATCGTTTTACCGCATAGTTTTGCGTTAAACGTTACTATAACCATCCCAACTCGGAATGACTTGATATTTTAACACAATACATGTTATTTACTGATTAAAATAGTGATCATATTCAGATTAGTGCAGTTTTTGTGTAAGTCACATAAATCATGCGATTTCATGTATTTTACAACTCCTAATGCACCAAGTACAACATGCAAGACTAGCAAACTTTATGTCAAAGTTTTATATCATAAAACACTTCAAAATAATCTTATTTTAGTGTTTGTAATCTGATCAAAGTTGATTTTTTTATCAAATCATGCTTAAATGATCATTTCATGCTTTCATATCATCATGCATGTTCACATGTGTGCATCTAATACACTCATACAACATCATCATCGTCATTTATGATTTAATCAAATTCAAGAACACATTAATATCATGTTCTTACAAAACACAACATATATCATCATGATCCGCCAATCATTCATACATAAATGCAAGTATCCTACACATTTATGAATATATGACAGACTTTTACATGCATGCATACATATATACATACATATAAACGAAATACAGATACACCTATGAACTTCTAAAAGTTCACTTTTCATTATGTCACTTTCAAATCTTGAATCACCTTTAGATCATTCTTTTATGACACATATTAATTCTTACATGCATCCTACTCTTCAAGTAATCATGTAATTCAAGAATCTTTCCATAAAAAAACAAAAACACAATCACCTACATATACACACACACTCACAGCCACACATACATACATATATACACCCATTTTATTTCATTCAAAAACCCATTTGTTTTTAGTTTTCAAGTTTGTGATTAACTCAAGAACAAGAGAAACTTCCATCATCATCAAGACCATCAAGAATCAAAACCAAGGTTTTTGAAAATAAATTTTTTACCTTCAAGTTCTTGAATGATTTTTTGTAGAGATTTGATGATATGAGACTTGATTGTTGCCTGAGACACCTTGAAATCAATTCTACATCACCAAAGGGACTTGAAACTTCTTTGAAATGGATATGAATCTTCAAGATTAAGTTGGAAAATAAAAATGGAGGTGATAGAGGGGTGTTTCATCCGAGAGTAAGAGAGAGAGAGAGTGAGGAGGTGAGTTTTGAAAGGTTTGTGTTGATCTTGGTAAGATTATGGAAGATATTTGAAAAGCTTAATCATCATTGATTCACCCAAGACCCACAAGTGGCATGAGAGAGAGTGAGGTTTGTCTCCCTAGCCGCCACCTTGCATAATGTGACAACTATGCCTACAGTTATCACTAACTAATCCCGAACGATTTTGTAAGCCATAAAACCTTGTGTTTTATTTCTTGGATTGTGTAATTATCTATGATATTTACACATATCAATCCTTGTTCGATTTTAAACTCTATATCGCTTTCTAGAAAGTTATACGTAAACTGATACGTAAACATAATCAGTTTAATGCGACAAACACTCCAGAACAGCAACATAGGCTCAACATACCTTAAATAACCTTTACATAACTTAGAAATAAGTTTTTAAGGGTTTGGTATGGCAAAAACAAGTTTATTCTATCATAGGGACTATTTGCGTCAAATTGCAAAAGTCTGCCGCTTCGTATGGCGACGTACATTTCGGGAAATGATCATAAGCTAAACCTACCATAAATAACCTTAACATAGCTTAGAAATAAGCTTTGAGTGGTTCGGTATGCGGAAATGCGCTTATTTGATCACAGGGACTAAAAGCGTTAAAAACTGCGTAAGTTTGTATTTACGCGCATATCTTACGTTCTGACCACATCCGGACATCCAAAAATTTTTGTAATCACTAAAATATTATATTTTAGTGATGGGAATGCAAAAATACCATTCGTCCCTTAATTTGGATCGTTTTCGCGTCCGTTCGAGTTTCGTCGTAATTAACCGAATAACACGACCGTACGACCAAACGACCTGACATCCATGATATTTTCAAGCATATTTCAAGTCCCCTATACTTTAACGTCCTTGTAGAGCCTTGAAAATGGCTTAACAAAAGTTAAATACGTCGAAAATGCATGAATGTGTGTGCAGGGACTAAAAATGTAATTTTTGAAACCTGTTGTTGTCCTCGCGCCTCGCGACGGCCAGAAGGCCTTCTGTCACGCCACGCGATAGCCTTCTGTCGATAGCAAGTTTGTTTTTAGCTACCAGCTTGTTTCTTAGGGACTTCTATGCAAAATTTCTTCATTTTGACACCAAGTAAACACCTCTCCAAGTAATGCAAGCTGGCCATAACACATGTAGGGTCAAGATTTAATGCTTGGGCATTACACAAATACATGTAATGATCTTACAACACTTCCACAACTATAAATACCCCCTCCTTCACCTCATTCATTGCTTATCCATTCTATTCTTCATCTTTTGGACTCTAAGTGGAGGCTACCCTCTTTGGAAGCCACCTACCTGAGTTCTTCTAGTTCAATCTTTCAGCCATTAGAGCCTTGTAAGTGTTCTTTCATGGCTTAGTTGTTATTTTCAGCTATTTAAAGCTGAAAGTTAAACAGTTTGGCTTTCGTTTTTGACCATCAATTGGTCAACTCAAAGTTCAATTGAACTTTGCAACGTGATCGTAATCACGATGGTTATAATCCCTAGCGATTATACCTACTGATTACCACGTTGACTAGTCGTAGTGACGAGTCAAAGTTTCGGTCAAAATGCGTATTTATGCGCATTTTACGACAGAACTATTTTCGGGTATCAAAACACTTTGTTTTGATACCAAATCAGTTTTCTAACTTAGTTAAACATGTTCTAACATGTTTAACTTATCACTACTAGTTTAGTGCTTGTTTAGGGTCGTAAGTCAAGCGGTCTTGACAACCGCTTAAACTTTCGAACCCGACCCGTTTGGTCGATCATTAGGATCCGACCAGACATATTTAGTGATCATAGTTGTATAGGGAATAACCTACTGAGGTTATACCTTATGATCACTTAGGTTGGTTAGTTTTTCGTTAAGTCGTTTATATGCCCATTAAAATGACCAAAAAGCCCTTTTTGAGCATAAATTCATATTTTGCATATGTGATCAAGTTTTTGACATCTAAATTGATTTAATAACATTTTTAAACATAATTGGGCATGTAAGACTTAACATATAACATAGATAACCATCCGACCTTAGATTTACGCAAACGACACGTTAAAGTAGCTTAAACCACCTTAACGGGTCGAAACGGGTCAAAAGCACTTAGGGTAACCTTCTAATCAGAATGTTAGGTCTATTAAATCATACCATATGAGTTCCAATACTCATTTGATTTATAGAACTTCATTCTATCCTATCTTCCGATTTAGGATCCGTTTATTAACATAGTTACCTATACTAGGTGCCGTGTTGATTCCGTGATTCCTCGAGCTTCAATTGGTCTTTATTCCAAGACTATTAAGCAACACTAAGTGAGTACATAGTCCCCTCTTTTACCGTTTTTTCAAATATTTTGGGGTGATACACATGTACCTACTTGTTACTTTCATGTTTTCATACTTTTCATGACATATGCTTGCTAAGTTGACCTAGTACACATATAGTACATGATTTCAATTATGTATTGCTATGTATGTTGACTTAGCATGCTAGCACATTGTTTTCAAAGATACATTTTGCGGCATATGTTTACTTAGCATATGAGCACATTGATTTACATTGCATTTTGCTTTGCATGACTTAGCATGCTTAGCTCATTGATTTCAATGACCCATTTTGCTTTATATGTTGATATAACATATCTAGCACCTTGAATTCATGAACATTCCTACTTTGTATGTTTACTTAGCATACTTAGTACATGGTTTACAAAGACATCTTACATGACATGCTCTCACTGATTATGACATTTTGGTATGTTAAACGAGACTAGATACATTCATTAACATTATCCCGCCGACCGGTAGTATGTATGGTTTACCATAGGTTTGATAACCTCATTCCCGCTTCCTAGTTTGTTTGGAAGTATCCATCTGGGGAATGACAAAACCCGATGAACATTGATAAACCTTTGTCTTTATAAGGGTTTATCTGACAGGCATCAAGGCTTGAATGCATTCGTTAACAAGCCATACAAATGTTCATATCGATAAAAGCATTGGTTTTGCAAAACATAACTTTTGATATAAACTTAGGTTTATTCAGAGACATTGTTTCGTACATTATACATATGGTTTGAGTAAATGCTCTTTATTCACCATACATGACATTTTGGTTACACATAGACATTATACATGTGGTTTGAGTGAATACTTTTTACTTTCCATACAAGACATTTGATTATATAAGACATGGTTTACACTTGACATTGAACATTTTTTACACATAACATTTTGACATTTGTTTAAACAAGACATTTTTGGTGGTTATTTGGTAAGTGATTTAAATAACGAGGCGTGTGTAATATGATAAAAGCATGGTGGATACACCGCTGGTACTTACTATATATAAGTGCTTTTATGATATTACATAACGTAGCGTTATTTATACCACTTCGACAAAGACAGAAACATGATACATTTTATACAGAGACATGATACATTTTTCACAAGGCATTGTTTTACATATAACATATTTTGAACAAGAACATGATACTTTTTATACAAATAATCATACTAAATTATTGCTGAAATAATTACTAGTTGCCTTGACTGGCTGCGTTGACAGTACTTTGTCTAATACGCACAGTATCGTGCGGTACACGCTCAAACTCGAAAAATAGAGTTTCTTAGTATTTTAATTTATTTTTCCTAATATTATGATTAAAATTACTATTCTAATCATAACAGACTATTTTTAGGCTTTTAACACTGGTCGGGTGGTCACCGACGTTCGTTTCGCATTTTAATCGTTACGCGGCAAGCGTTTATTTTATTGTTGCCAACATAATTTTTATAAATGTTTGGATTCACCAACACATTAAATATTATATATAAATATCATAATCAGTTAAATACAGCCTTTTTATCTATTCACAACACGTGTTACAATTGTACGGTACGGCCTGAAAAGCCGGGTGTCACAGTCCATTGGTCACACCTGAGATTACTCTTGAAGTAGCAATATCAAATGAAAAGTTTGAAATGATTTCATATAATGAAAAGCTATGAAGCATTTTTTGGCTTTCCTTCATTCTTCAAAATGAATGTTACTGTATATTGATTATTGTGATCATGGATAGAACTGAAAATTTGGTATGATGATCAAATTAATAATGAAATCGATTATAAAAAAATGTAATCACGGTCATGTTAACAACGAGATAGACCACTAAAAGAGGCCAATAAAGAGAGTGATCATATGAGAATAAAGTGTTGAAAGTTTGAGTTGCTAATACGATGTTGTCTCGTATTTTATATGTTTAATATACAAACAAAGTGCACATAAAACATAGTGTAGGTACTACATATATGATCATATGCTCATAATGTCACACCCCGACCACGTGGAACAATCAAACATGGCGGAAACGCCAGGGAGTGTTGTAACAGAAATAATTGTTTCACAACCATGGAAATTAAAGTTACATTTTATTTATCAACAAGAGAGTAACATTGTCTTAAACACGAAAACAAAGAGTACATAACATAGTTAAACTAAGTCTATCTTTATTTTATGTCTCTAAGGCACAGGTCCGACCTAGTGTCACGATCATCATCCTAAGCAAAAGCTCCTGAAAACACATGTGAAAATAGGTACGTCAGCATAAAAATGCCTGTGAGATACATAGGTTTTGTGAAAATGGGATTCATGACTTAAGTTTAAGAAAATGTTTAATAAAATTTCGTCATGAACCTTGTAAATTGTTTTGTTTTGTAAATCCTTTAAAAAGCGATAAGTGTTGGGTTTTTCACATGTTTATCAAAGTATTTTATCCATATAAAATAAAAACGCAGCGGAAATAAATTATTTAAAAACATGTTACTTACAAGATAGAAAACCGATTTTATATGTAAAACCCAATCCCGGATCCATATACGAATATGCATGCTATCAAAAATTAAACACAACCATAGGGTGTTTAGAATACTACCTTCCAAGGAGTAAAGAATATGAAGAAGATGATGCTTCTTGAATGGTTGCCTTCAAGTGTAGAAGACCTCAAGCTTGCATACCCCAAGCCTTCCAACAAACACCTTATGTTTAGCTAGGATTCCTACACTTATGAACTCACTTAAAAGTCCCTCTTCATCAACCATACATGGCCGAAATTTAGAGAGAACTTTCTTGAGTTTTTGCACTTGAAAATCACTTGAGAAAACCTCTAAGATGGCACTCCATGTTGGCTGATTTTAGAGAGCTTTTTTAACAAGTCTTACACTTGAAAATTGAACTTGAAACCCTTGGATTAAAGACCCTATGACCGAAAATTTAGAGAGAGTTTTGGTCATCATTTTCAAGTTCATCATCTTTCATTTTTACACAAAATGCTTATTAAAAGCATGAGAGAGAATGCCACCCACAAGACCCAATCACAAGCCCTCTAACCATGCAAAATGCATGTGATCTCATTGGAGCAAAGTGCTTGGGAAGACCACCCAATGAGAGAGCATGCAAATGCATGTATGTTTATTGGACCAACAATTTTTGGGAAGACCCCATGGGGAAGGTGGCGACCTAGCTTATTTTATAAAAAAAAATTCAAATTCTTTTATAAAATATAAGTCTTGTATATATTTTATACCTTTTATAAAATATAACATCATATGTTCACAAGACTTTATACAAGTTTTATTAAGTTATTTAACCCATTAAATAACAAAATAAAATATTCTCTCAAAATAAATTATCCATATAATTTATTGGTTTGTCAAGTGCAATTATTTAGAAAACCAATTTCTAAATACTCTAAGTGTTAATATTTATTTGTTTGATCATATCACAAATAAATAATATAAGTGTTTGTCTAGCTTGTATTTGGGTATGACTTGACTTGGATCATAACGTACTAGCCACATCAATGTAATATGTGTCTTGGGCATACAGAGTCCAACAATCTCCCACTTGCACAAGATACATAGAAGATTGATGCAAGTAGTAAATTTCGCCTAACTACGGTTTACTACCCCTAATACGTATGACTATATGTGCCATTCAATAACATCATCCCCTTCAAGTCCCTTACTTGAAAATGATTTAGGTGAATCTATCATTTATCCTTTCGTTACAGATGTCATGTCAAATCCAGAGACACAGAGTGATCACTCTCTGTTGATTTAACTTTAGCAGGCCTTAGACATCTTACTCTCAACGAATAAGAGGAACAAATCCCATCTTGACTACATACGTCTCTCACAATCACCTTGTACCACACCTGAGCTTAGCCTTATGTACTGTCATATTACTGACAGCGAAGAAATAAGTCAAGGTACAATATTTGGTGAATATCAAGACCCAATATGTATCTCAGGTCTAAGGATACTATGATATTCTCCTTTACTCAAATTTACTTATGATCAATCACAAATGATTCCATGCAGTAATATTTGAGAGCGAGTCAGTCCAATATTTGTATCCCACAAATATCTATGAACTTTGGCAGCAACACTTTGCTCTATATTCATTCTAAATGAATTTCCACCAATCCAAGTTCATAATAGTCTTACAATCATATTTGTTCCCACAATTATGATCGACTACGGACATTTAGAATAATTAACTTATTCACGGATTTAAACATGCTAAAATGGAACATAACTCAAAATACCATAAAGAGTTATATTAACAATTGTTCCAATATCCAAATACAAAATAGATCAAATCCAATCACTAGAATATCGAAGTCCTAAGGCACAAGTATGACCCTTCATGCTTTGCCCATTCAAGGAGCTTCGTGAGTGGATCCGCAATATTTTGATCAGTGTGAACTTTGCGAATACATATCTTTCCCTTTTCAAATTCATCCCTTATGTAGTTGAAACTCCGCTCAATGTGCCTAGTCTTTTGATGTGCACGAGGTTCCTTGATTTGAGCAATCGCACCATCGTTATCACAAAGATCTCTAGGGTCCTGAATGGTAGGGACTACCCCTAGATTGGCAATAATTCAAGTGGCAGATCCATATGAATTATCTCAATCAAAGAAGCGGAGATGTATTCTGATTCTGTAGTGGACAATGCTACCCTGATTATGATAGAGAACCATCTTGATCAGTTTGGAAACTCGTATCCATGTAACCCTTTACAACGAATTCCGAAACTCGCATCCCTGTAACCTTTTACAACGAGTTCTTTTCACCAGATTTATATATTAGAAATATATCCTTAGTCCTTCTGAGGTATTTCAATATATATTTATAACAGTCACCCAATGACCGTTACTTGCTGGTATCTTCTCGTTATGCTTAAAGCGCATAACTTGTCCGGTCTAGTGCATATCATTACATACATAATGAATCCTATAGCTGACGCATATGGAATTCCTTTCATTCTTTCTTGCTCATCCTTTGAGCTTGGACATTGAGACGCACTCAATATTGTCCTCTCTTGAATAGGTACCAAACCTTTCATAGAGTTCTTTATCTTGAACCTTTTCAAGACTTTGTCAATGTATGCACTTTAGTTTAAACCTATCAAGTGCCTTGATCTATCCCTATAGATCTTTATTCCCAAAATATAGGCTACTTCTCTAATATCCTTAATGGAAAACAACTTCCAAGCCAGGCTTTTACACCTACCATGGTTGGAATATCATTTCCATATAGTAGAATGTCATTGACATGAAATACTAAGAAAGTAATGATGCTCCCACTAGCCTTCTTAAAACACAAGCTTTATCAACGTTCTTGATGAATCCATATTCCCTAATCTCTTCATCAAAACGGTGATTGCAACTTCTCGATGCTTGTTTCAATCCATAGATTGAATTCTTTAACTTGTATACTTTGTCAGGATGTTTTGGATCGGCAAAAACCTTCAGGCTTAACTATATAGACATCTTCCTCAAGATATCTATTTAGGAAAGCCGTTTTGACATCCATTTGCCAAATCTCATATTCATAATATGCAGGTATGGCAAATAATATCCTTATTGACTTTAGCATCGCTATAGGTGAGAAGGTCTCATTATATTTAACCCCTTGAGTTTGATTGAAACCTTTTGCTATAAGTCTCGCTTTACAAGTATCCAAATTACCATGCATTATGGTTTTATTTCCTAAAAACCCATTTATTTCCAACTACTTTGGAGTTAAGAGATGACACAACCAATTCCCAAACTTAGTTGTCATACATGGATTGCATCTCTACGTTCATGGCTTCAAGCCACTTGTCATAATCGGATTTTGACTTTACATCATGGTATGTGGTTGATTCACCTGAATCTACCACGTAGCATCCATCCATGAAAAATCCATATCTTTCAGGTGGACTACTAATTCTACTAGATCTGTGAACGTTTTGTGTGTATTGATCAACCACTTGATCATTTTCAACAACCTCTTGTTGAGTGCTAGTATTAACCAAATGTGTATCGGCTTGTGGTTCTCGATCCTTATCAAGTTCCACTGTTCTACTAACTCCTTTCACAAGGAACTTAGATTTTAAAGCAACAAATACCTTTTGCTCTGATGGATCATAGAAATATCCTATACCATCTTTAGGATATCCTACAAAGATACACTTAGTGGATCGTACTTCCAATTTATTTGGGGTGTATTGCTTCACATAAGCTTCACAACCCATACCTTTAAATATGATTAATAATGGAGCCCTTCCATTCCATATTTCGAAAGGTGTCTTATCCACTTTCTTGGTTTGGGCCATACGGGCCGCAGAGAGCAAAGCGTAACCCCAAATGATAGAGATGATGCGCTCCTAGCCATCATAGATCAAACCATATCCAAATAGAGTTCGATTCCTCCTCTATCGGAACGAAGAACTTTAATTGAGTTGATTTTGTACTTCACCTTTTGAAGATTTTTGAACGTTTCAAAACTCCATCTTTGTGTCAAGTACACATGACCACAACTACTATAGTCGTTGGTTAAAGGTAATGAAGTATATTTCACCATTCCTAATCATTGGCTAAAAGGATCACATACATCCAAATGTATGATACCTAATAAATCTTTTGCCCTTTCCCACTAAGGGATTACTTGGTCATTTTTTCTTGTAAATAAGATTCGCATGTATCAAATGAACCAATTTCATTTGTTTCCAAAAGACAATTCTTTCGAAGTGTTTACATGCGACATCTGTTTATATGACCTAGGCGATAATGCCAAGCATAGGTCTTACTCAAATCCATTTTGAGTTTCTTGGTGATTGATTGGTACATTAAACTATCAAATGATGTATTATTATGAACCGATTCATAAATACCATTTGAAGGCATAGGTTTAAAATAAAACATGTCATTCATCGATATAAATGTCAATGTTTGTAAATTTTAAGTCAAAACCATATTGTCTTATAAGGAAAACTTGAATAATGTTCCTAGTCAAACCAGGAGCATTCAAGATATTTTAAAACAATTTCCAAACCATTTGGAAGTTTCAAAACATAGTCTCCTTTCTTGTAATGTTTATTTCTTTTGAACCTTTTGCAACGAATTGCAAACATGAGTTCCACATCCGGTATCTAATACCCATGTGTTAGAAGAAATAACATTAAGGTCAATATGTATCATTAAGATTGTACCTGAGGTTTGCCTAGCATCCCTCTTGTTTTTCAACTCTTTGAGATAGGTTGGACAATTCCTATTTAAATGCCCTATCTCACCACACTCAAAGCATGGATCATTCATGGCAACCTTTGCCTTCTTCTCTTTTGGTTTCGGTGGTTTCGCTTTAGTCTTTCTAATTATTTCCCTTTGAATTACCCGTTTCCATTTTCAACATTTGCTTTGGTGTCGGGGTGATGCCCTTTTCTAGTTGCCACCCTCATTGATTGTTAGAATGAATAAAATCCTTTTATCCATATCGAGCCTTTCGAGTTGATCAATGTGGCTTTTCATCTTAAAAACATAAGATGAGTCCGATTGGGTTTCCTCCATTCGACATGTATGAAGCGCTCGAACCGTTTCGAAGCGTTCTACCTTTAGGAACATTTCCTACAATTGGGTAATCATGTCGTATGCTCATGATATTCAAAAACCTTTTTAATCTTGGGAATCATAATTCTTAGCATGAGGCAAGAGGTTTGCGTAGTATCCTCGATATACTTAATCCAATCGTTATAGGCATCCTTATCTTCCATAAGATGTTCATCGGGATTAGGATCGTTTTCAATGATAGGTTACGGACGGTTTGGGTAATATTGTTAGAGGCCATCTACAAAATTTAATAATGTTCAATTTTAGTATTTTTGATATTATTATTTTTTAATCATTAATACCCTTTTGTGTCTTAAAGACAATTAATAATTAAAATCTAGAATCCAACGTTACATTTAAATATCGGTTAGGTGACCTTTATCCCTCTATTTAAATTAACAAGGTAGTCAACGTTTGACAATTGCAACTCTTTGCAATTTCTAGCCATATGGGATCGGTTAAACATCTTTATGTTTAGTTGGCATGTTTAATCCCATCAACACCTTTGTTCCCCATGCTTCGGTGACCCTAAGTTCATGGTTTCCAAATCAAGTCGTCCAACTTACACACACGTGTGAGTTTATACACATAAGTGGTTAGGTGACCTTTATCCCACAAACATGGTAAACCCACCTCGAATATACAAGTTCCTTCAAATGTGGTTAGGTGACCTTTATCCCACAAAAGAGTTCCCAAGTGATTCGAGTGTTGTATAAAATGATGGTGTTTGACTTGTTTTATAAAAGGGATTTTGAGTTTTCATAATTCTAGTTTAGAAAACTTCATGTACCATATATTTGCATGCATTCAAATCCTTGGTACTTTTGTGAAAATAAATTTTCATGGTTCTTTTTAATAAAACCCATTTTATTATAAAATCATTAATTTTTAATAACCTTTTATTAACCAATTTTAATGATCTTTTAAAGAACCAATTTTAAGCTTGTTGTGGATTATTAGTTTGTTAAGCATGCATATCCAAATATCATCCAAACAATAAAATAAGCAACCACACAAGCATATCATACATAACAATAGGTGCATAACCATAGCCAACTATTTTGACCACACTTGTTAGCCGAAACAAGTTTGTCAAAAGGTCCTTCCTAAGGGTGAATATAGACACAAATAATGAGTCGTTGAACTCCCACTTGATCCCGCATCCAAATGCTTCAAGTCTTCCTTTTGTGTTGTGATTTCTCCACTTTCTTTGTGCTTCCAAAATGTACTTTAATTCAGCTCCAAACTCCTTTGGACTTCAAAAAAAATGTGTTTTGGTTATCGGGCTAAAATCCCGTTAAGAACTATGAAGTCCTTTATGCCCGAAATTGGCAAAAACCAAAACCGCATTTTGTGTGCATCTTCTTTTACAAAATATATCCTAATACATTTTTTCTAGTAAAATAAAATGCACCTAATCTATTTATTTTACATGCCAAATGAAAAATAAATAAATTACATATCTTACAAATGGAAGAACAAAATAATAATTATTACAACCTTTGAAATAATTAAATAAATAAATCACAACACAATCATTCAACACAAGGTCATGGCTAGGTCATATGCACCAAAATATATATCCACATATATATTTATATAAATTTCAAGAAGCATAAAAAAATGGTTCCCTTTTAATAACCATTTTCGGCTATGTCCAAAAAACCGAAAAGATAAGTTTTGTCCAAACAAACAAATCATCCATATGAAATAATTTTTCAAGATTCATTTATGCATGTAAGAATATAATCTTGAAAAACAAAGGGATAACCATACTTAAAATTTCAGCCATAGGGTTTTCACCAAACCCGAAACCCGAAAATTTTAAGTCTTCAGAAGCATGCACTCATATAAGCGGCTCTGATGCCACTGTTGGGTTTTTCACATGTTTATCAAAGTATTTTATCCATATAAAATAAAAACGCAGCGGAAATAAATTATTTAAAAACATGTTACTTACAAGATATAAAACCGATTTTATATGTAAAACCCAATCCCGGATCCATATACGAATATGCATGCTATCAAAAATTAAACACAACCATAGGGTGTTTAGAATACTACCTTCCAAGGAGTAAAGAATATGAAGAAGATGATGCTTCTTGAATGGTTGCCTTCAAGTGTAGAAGACCTCAAGCTTGCATACCCCAAGCCTTCCAACAAACACCTTATGTTTAGCTAGGATTTCTACACTTATGAACTCACTTAAAAGTCCCTCTTCATCAACCATACATGGCCGAAATTTAGAGAGAACTTTCTTGAGTTTTTGCACTTGAAAATCACTTGAGAAAACCTCTAAGATGGCACTCCATGTTGGCCGATTTTAGAGAGCTTTTTTAACAAGTCTTACACTTGAAAAATTGAACTTGAAACCCTTGGATTAAAGACCCTATGACCGAAAATTTAGAGAGAGTTTTGGTCATCATTTTCAAGTTCATCATCTTTCATTTTTACACAAAATGCTTATTAAAAGCATGAGAGAGAATGCCACCCACAAGACCCAATCACAAGCCCTCTAACCATGCAAAATGCATGTGATCTCATTGGAGCAAAGTGCTTGGGAAGACCACCCAATGAGAGAGCATGCAAATGCATGTATGTTTATTGGACCAACAATTTTTGGGAAGACCCCATGGGGAAGGTGGCGGCCTAGCTTATTTTATAAAAAAAAAATTCAAATTCTTTTATAAAATATAAGTCTTGTATATATTTTATACCTTTTATAAAATATAACATCATATGTTCACAAGACTTTATACAAGTTTTATTAAGTTATTTAACCCATTAAATAACAAAATAAAATATTCTCTCAAAATAAATTATCCATATAATTTATTGGTTTGTCAAGTGCAATTATTTAGAAAACCAATTTCTAAATACTCTAAGTGTTAATACTTATTTGTTTGATCATATCACAAATAAATAATATAAGTGTTTGTCTAGCTTGTATTTGGGTATGACTCGACTTGGATCATAACGTACTAGCCACATCAATGTAATATGTGTCTTGGGCATACAGAGTCCAACAATAAGATCAGATGATATGCATAAATAAAAGAATAAGGTATGGTTAAATGAATAACCAAGTAAAATGAGTTGTATAAAAGAATAAGGATCGTTTATCGAATAACGTGCTTTGATCTTGTCCATACACTTGTTGAAACCTTGTGGTAACTCAAAATGGCCCCTCATGAACTGAAAGGGCAAGTGTGGGTGAGTTTTGAGTGGTTAACAGCTGTAAACAACTGTTAAAACTGATTAATCTGATCTGGGAGGCTGACGCGGGCTGCGTAAGGAGACACCAGGAGTTTACACGGGCCGCCTGGCCCTTCTGATCAGAAACAACTTTGCTGAATTGACAGTTTAGGTCCCTGTTGGTGTTTAAGGCAATTTCCGACATGTTTAAGGCCCGTTAAGCCAACTTTAAGGCCCTAAAATGATGCCTAAACATTGTCGACATGTAACATGCTCAAAAATATGCCGGATGTTGGTTCGTTTGGTCGTATGATCGCGATGTTCGCTTAATTACGATGTAATGCGCATAAGCGCGAAAAACGATCCAAATGACGCGACGAATGGATTTTTCTTATGCCAACCACTAAAATAAAATATTTTAGTGCTTACATAAATTTTTGGATGTCCGGATGTATTTAGAACGTAAGTTATGTGCGAAAATGCAAACTTGTGCACTTTTTGACGCTTTTAGTCCCTGAATGACCCAAAAGTTTATTTTAGCACACCGAACCCCTCAAAGCCTATTTCTAAGCTATGTAAAGGATATTTATGGTATTTTTAACTTATGGTCATGTTTCGGAATGTCTGTTACAGTTCAAATTGGCATACTTTCGCAGTTTGTCAAATTTAGTCCCTGTAGGCGAATTAACTTGTTTTTGCCATACCAAAGCCTTTAAAACTTATTTCTAAGTTACGTAAAGGTTATTTAAGGTATGTTAAGTATATGTTGATGTTCCGGAGTATTTTTCGCATTAAACTGAGTACGTTTATGCACCAGTTGGCGTATAATTCTCCGGAAAGCGATATAGAGTTTGAAATCGAACAAAAGTCAAAACATGAAAAATGTCAAACATAAACAAACAAACATTGGGATCAAATAACTTTGTTTTATTGATAATAGAAATGTTCGAAATGATTATAAGCACAGATGTTACAGTCTCCCCTACTTGTGGAAATTTCGTCCCGAAATTTATTTAGAGGAAACTCGTGGAAAAAGATGCGGATATTTCGCCTTCATTTGATCTTCGTGTTCCCAAGTAAACTCGGGTCCACGTTTAGATTCCCAGCGAACCTTGACCAAAGGAATGCGCTTGCGTTTAAGCCACTTGACTTCACGTTCCATGATTTCCACTGGCTTCTCAACAAATTTCAGTGTTTTATCAACACGAATCTCGTCAAGTGGTATGTGGAGGTTCTCATCAGCTAAACACCTCTTGAGATTGGACACGTGAAAGGTTGGATGAACATTTCCAAGTTCAGGAGGTAACTCAAGTCTGTAGGCTACCTTACCGATTCTTTCGACGATCTTGAATGGTCCAACATATCTAGGTGCAAGTTTTCCTTTCTTTCCAAATCTGATCACACCTTTCCAAGGTGAGACCTTAAGTAATACACGATCACTGACTTGAAAATCCAAGGGCTTGCGTTTTAGGTCCGCGTAACTCTTTTGACGGCATCTAGCTGTCTGAAGGTTATCACGAACTTTCTTAACCTTATCTGTTGTCTCTAAAATGAGGGCAGGTCCAGTAAGCTAAGCCTTGCCGATCCCATTCCAGCAGACTGGTGAACGACATTTTTGACCATAGAGAGCCTCGAAAGGAGCCATGTTGATGCTGAAATGATAACTGTTGTTGTAGGAGAATTCAATTAACGGAAGATGTGAATCCCAACTACCACCAAAATCGATCACACAAGCTCTAAGCATATCCTCCAGAGTCTGGATTGTTCTTTCAGATTGACCATCCGTTTACGGATGATAAGCTGTGCTCAGATTAAGTTGGGTCCCCATAGCAGATTGCATGGTTCTCCAAAAATGAGAAGTGAAACGAGCATCTCTGTCAGAAATGATGTTCAAAGGAACACCATATCGAGCTACAATTTCATCCACATAGATTTTAGCAAGTTTGTCAGCAGAAAAATCCTCACGGATTGGCAAGAAATGCGCTGACTTAGTAAGACGGTCAACAACTACCCAGATGGCATCATGACCTTTCTTTGTGCGCGGAAGTTTAGTAATGAGATCCATAGTAATGTTTTCCCATTTCCAAACTGGGATCTCTGGTTGCACCAATAAACCAAAAGGACGTTGATGTTCAGCCTTAACCTTAAGATAAGTAAGGCATTTTGATACATATAAGGCAATGTCTTTCTTCATACCAGGCCACCAATAATGAATACGAAGATCCTTATACATCTTATCTGAGCCAGGATGAATAGAATAACGAGACTTATGGGCTTCATCCATCAGCAAGGTACGAAGATCATCTTGGCTTGGGACCCACAAACGGTCCATGAAGTAATACGATCCATTGTCCTTTAGTTCAAGAGCAGGTGTTATGTGATAAGGAAATTCCTTATCCATCAAACCTTGTGAAACACAAGTGTGTTGAGCCTTAGAAATGCGGGCTTGGATATCGAATCGAGCTTGAATAACAGATTGAACACGAACACAATGAAGCTTAGTACGTTCCTTACGACTCAATGCATCGGCTACGACATTCGCCTTACCAGGATGGTAGCAAATTTCGCAGTCATAGTCGTTTAGAAGCTCGACCCAACGTCGTTGCCTCATGTTGAGTTCTTTCTGATTGAAGATATGCTGAAGACTTTTGTGGTCCGTGAAAACCACACATTTTGTACCGTACAAATAGTGTCTCCAGATCTTAAGAGCGAAAACAACTGCACCTACCTCAAGATCATGAGTGGTGTAGTTTTTCTCATGTATCTTCAACTGCCTCGATGCATATGCTATGACTTTGTTCCTTTGCATCAGAACACAGCCAAGACCCAATTTAGATGCATCGCAATAAACGATGAAATCATCATTGCCCTCAGGCAAAGTCAGAATAGGCGCGTCACAAAGTTTCTGCTTTAAGTTTTGAAAAGCTTCCTCTTGTTTGAATCCCCAATCAAAGGGTTTGTTCTTCTGAGTTAGAGCAGTTAGAGGAACTGCAATCTTCGAGAAATTTTCAATGAAGCGGCGGTAATAATCCGCCAGACCAAGAAAAGAGCGAACCTCAGTAGGAGTAGAAGGTGTATCCCAATCCTTAATTGCACTGATCTTGGAGGGATCTACATGAATACCTTGTTCGTTGACAATATGTCCCAAAAATTGAACTTCTTTAAGCCAAAATTCGCACTTGGAGAATTTGGCGAAAAGTTGCTCTTTCTTTAGGAGTTCCAGAGTAAGACGAAGATGTTGCTCATGATCAGCTCGCGTCTTAGAGTATATCAAGATGTCATCAATAAAAACAATAACGAACTGATCCAAATAAGGCTTGCAGACCCTATTCATTAGGTCCATGAAAAAAGCAGGAGCATTAGTCAAACCGAATGGCATGACTGTGAACTCATAATGCCCATACCGAGTGCGGAATGCTGTCTTGGGAATATCTTCTTCATGAACACGAAGTTGATGATACCCAGAACATAGATCAATCTTTGAAAAATAAGTAGCACCCTGTAACTGATCAAAGAGATCATCGATGCGAGGTAGGGGATATCGATTCTTGATGGTAAGCTTGTTAAGCTCACGATAATCGATACACATCCTAAAAGATCCATCCTTCTTCTTGACAAAAAGAACGGGAGCACCCCAAGGTGAAAAGCTAGGACGGATATAACCTTTGTCAGAGAGCTCCTGAAGCTGCTTAGACAACTCTTGCATTTCAGACGGTGCAAGACGGTAGGGAGCTCTGGCAATGGGATCTGCGCCAGGTACGAGATCTGTACGGAACTCGACTTGGCGTGCTGGAGGTAGACCAGGTAACTCTTCAGGGAATACTTCAGAATAATCCCGAACGAAAGGAATATCTTGAATAGACTTACCTTTGCCCTTATCTGCTACAACATGTGCCAAAAAGGCCACATAGTTCTTTCACAGATACTTCCGAGCTTTAAAACAAGACATGAGTTTGAGACCACCAGCAGGTTTCTCACCACGAACTTGTAGGATCTCTCCTGTCGAAAGCGGTACACGAACAATCTTCTCAAAACAAACTACCTCTGCGCGATGCTTGGTTAACCAATCCATACCCACAATAACGTCGAAGCTTCCAAGTTGCATAGGCGTGAGGTCAATAGGAAAAAGATGGTCGTTAAGGTTCAACTGGCAGTTGCGAAGAACAGAATCAAGAACAATGGGTTCACCACTAGCAACTTCTACTGTCAAAGGTTTACCTAGTTTCGTTCTAGACACGCGAAGCAATGGCACAAAAGATAATGACACAAAACTCTTATCGGCACCCGAATCAAAAAGAACAGATGCAGGCTGATTATTAATAAAGAACGTACCGTTCACCATTTCATTGTCTGCTTGTGCCTCTTGAGCATTCATGTTGAAGACTCGACCTCTAGCCTGAGCCTAATTCTTATTTGGATTAGCGTTAGCTAGTCTTGGACATCGGTTTCTGTAGTGGGCCAGATCCCCACAACTGTAGCATGAACCAGGAGGAAAATGAGGTCGTGCAGCTTGACCTTGTTGCTGAGCAAGAGGCTGGGCAACTTGTTGGGCTTGGTTCTGAACTGCCTGATTCTGGTTAGCAGGAATGCGGCAGGTGGCAGCAAGATGACCATTTCTTCCACAGTTGGTGCATTGACGACACTGGAGATGTGGTAGGTGATGGCCGTTACACTTGTTGCACAAAGGTGCATTGCCAAGATAAGGCTTCTTGGCTAGTGGTTGCGCAGGCTGATTTGGTGCAGCTTAGGCCTGTGCAGTAACAGCATAGTTTTGGGAAGCCTTTCGCTTTCTAGACCCCCTTGAGGAACCAGAATTCTTTCCTTTCTTGTTTTCACCTTTCTTGCCATCCTCCTTGTCAGACGCCTGCTTCTTACCCTTGTCACCCTTTTTGTGCAGCTTTCCCTTTCGAACCTGCGACTCAGTCAATGTCGCTGCTAACTCGATCGCCTGACGGAGTGTGGTAGGGTTACTACCAGTAATGATATCTTGTACTGAGTCAGGTAGACCATCGATGTACCTTTCGATAGCCTTGTCGAGTGGGGTAACCATAGTCGGGCAAAGCAGACTCAACTCCTCAAACCTATCAGTATACGCCCGATGCTCACCACTATCTTGTTTCAAGTCATCAAACTCTCTCTCCAAAGCTCTCAGTTCATGACGAGGACAGAACTCCCTCATCATAAGGGCCCTAAGTTCAGCCCATGTCTGTGCTAGAGCAACTTCTGCACCACGATATCTCATAACCCCGTTCCACCATGTAAGAGCCCTCTTCTGAAACACACTCGAAGAAAACTCGACCTTGCGATTGTTAGGACACTGCACATGACGGAAAATATTCTCAATGCTCTCGAACCATTGAAGAAGCCCAGTCGCTCCCTCAGAACCACTAAACTTGAGTAGTTTAGCTGAGTTAAAATTCTTGAAATTGCATGGAGCATTGTTGTTGTTGTTGGCTTGGTTCCATTGAGCAAAGAGGTTTGGGAATTGAGCAGCCATTTGCTGTGCAATGATTTCTGCCAGTTCGGCAGTCGCTATCTGGTTTTCGCGTCGAGGAGGCATACTAAAAGAGGAAACATGAAAGGAAACAAGTGAGATAATTGGATGAAAAGAAGGAGATGAAACAAAATCAATAAAAGCAAAGATGGTGGTCATTCGTCCGCATCGCAAAGCAAACAAGCGACACACAGTGACTAATCAAAGTAAATGGGTCAAAAATAATGTATCGCGAAGACATGCTCGCCTATAAGTGAACACTCACCCCAAGAGTTCCCAGGTAAGAGTGACTGGTCCGATTATGTGGATTTGTATGAACACTCTAGCCTTAGACAAAAAACCCAGGGTACAGGCATTCACCCTTCCAGTTTGCACGTGTTCACATTATTTAAAACCCAAAACCTTGACGATATTTTGAAAATTCAAAGGGGTTCAAAACCTTACAACAGAGGGTTCAAAACCTTGTAATAAATCATTTAAAAACATATGATTGATTTTCAAAAATCGTTTCGGAAAATTGGGTTCTTGTTTTGATAATGACCTAAGGATAGGTGATGTGCATGTTTTAAGATCTAAACACAAGATAACTTGTGTTAGGGTCCTAGAAAAGTTATAGTCTAGGTCAAGGAATCACTAATAACCTAATTCCCTATAACCATTGGCTCTGATACCAACTCTTCTGTCACACCCTGACCACGTGGAACAATCAAACGTGGCGGAAACGCCGGGGAGTGTTGTAACAGAAATAATTGTTTCACAACCATGGAAATTAAAGTTACATTTTATTTATCAACAAGAGAGTAACATTGTCTTAAACATGAAAACAAAGAGAACATAACATAGTTAAACTAAGTCTATCTTCATTTTATGTCTCTAAGGCACAGGTCCGCCCTAGTGTCACGATCATCATCCTAAGCAAAAGCTCCTGAAAACACATGTGAAAATAGGTACGTCAGCATAAAAATGCCCGTGAGATACATAGGTTTTGTGAAAATGGGATTCATGACTCAAGTTTAAGAAAATGTTTAATAAAATTTAGTCATGAACCTTGTAAATTGTTTTGTTTTGTAAATCATTTAAAAAGCGATAAGATCAGATGATATGTATAAATAAAAGAATAAGGTATGGTTAAATGAATAACCAAGTAAAATGAGTTGTATAAAATAAACTGTATTATAAACCAAAGTCTTGTGAAAACATATTACTTGTGTAAAATGTATAAGTCCAAAATGAATGATTTAGGTAACGCTATGATATGTAATATAATACAAAGACTTATATATAGGAAGTACCAGCAGCGTATCCACCATGTTTGTGTCATACTACTCACATCTCGTTACTTAAGTCACTTAAACAAACCACCAATGTATAATGTCTATGTTTAAACCAATTGTCAAAAGTCCTTGTATAAACCATATCAAATGTTAAAAGTCCAAATATAGTCCAGCAATGTGTAACAAATGTTATGTATGATAAGTAATGTATTGTTACATAAACCAAATGTAGAAATGTACAAAAAAAGTATTTTGAATAAATCAAAATGTTAGGTTTTGCAAAGTAAAAGCATGTTACATTGATATAAACACTTATGTGGTAAGTTAACGCATACATTCAAGCCTTGAGACAGTCGGATAACCCTAAGTCAAGGTTATCAAAAGAAATGTTTTCGGATTCAGTCATTCCTTACATCCAAACAAACCCGGGATGTCAAGAATGGGATTTGTCAAGTCCTATGGTACCACTACTTACTACCAAGCGGCGTAGCAAATGTTAATGAACGTATATAAGTCCCGTTTGTGCAAACCAAATGTCATAACAATTGTAAACATGTTAAATGAAAACAATGTGCTAAGTATGCTAAGTTAACATACAAAGCAGAAAAGTCATGTAAATCAATGTGCTAGCATGCTTAGTCAACATACATAGCAGAAATGTAAAGTAAAACAATGTACTAAGTATTCTAAGTAAACATACATAGCAAAACAATGTAATGTCAATCATGTACTATAAATGTACTAACGAACATAGCAAGTATATGATGTGAAAATGTGGAAAGCATGAAAGTAACAAGTAGGCACATGTGTTTCACCCCAAAACAGTTTGAAAACAGTAAAAGAGGGGTCTATGTACTCACTTGAGATTGCTTAGTAGTCCTTGAGTAACAACCAAACAATGCTAGAGATCACGGATATCAAACGACACCTAATATAGCTAACTATGTTAATATACCGGACCTAAATCGGAGGATTGGATAGAATGAGGGTTCGTAAACAAAATGAGTATGGGAACTCATGTAATATGGTTTAACAAAGCCTACATGCTAAAATGAAACCTAACCTAAGTGCTTACGATCCATTATGACCCGTTTAGGTAGCTTATGCTACTTTAACGCGTCGTTAGCGTGAAACGCGTTCGGAATGCCTTACTAGTCCTATGATAAGTAAAATATGCCATAACATGTCTAATATTGTTACCAAATCAGTTTAGATACCAAAAGTTATGTTACATATGCTTAAAATGAATTTTGGCGTCAAAAGGGCATTTTGGTAATTTACCTAAGGCATATATACTACCTATCATACAACTACTCAAATGATGTGACCATAAGATATTACCTCGGAAGGTTATTCCCTATACAACTATGGTCACCTAATGTGTTTGGTCGGATCCTAATGATCTACCAAACGGGTCGGGTTCGAAAGTATAAGCGATTGTTTAGATCGCTTACCTTACGACCCTATATAAGCACAAAACTAAGAGTGACGAGCTAAGCATGTCGAAACATGCTTAACTAAGTTAGAAAACAAGTTTGGTATCAAAACAAATGGTTTTGATACCTATAAGTAGTTTGGTTACAAAATACGCAATAACACGCATTTTGGCCAAAACTACGACTCGTCACTGAGCCTAGATAACGTGGTAATCAGTAGGTATAGTCACTAAGGACTATAACCATCGTGATTACGCTCACGTTATGAAGTTCAAACGAACTTCACATTGACCATAAACTGGTCAATGCAGAAAGTCAAACAAAGTTTGACTTTTAACGCTAAAAGAATAAAAAGAACGAAGGAACACTTACAAAGGGTCCCCGCTAGTAAATCTTGATCGAATAGCTCAGGTATGAAGCAATGGCTTCAACTTAGAGATTTTAGATCAGATTTGTGGGTTTTGGGGTTGGGATGGATGGGTATTTATAGGATTCTTGGAACTGTTAGGATAGTTTATCGAATAACGTGCTTTGATCTTGTCCATACACTTGTTGAAACCTTGTGGTAACTCAAAATGGCCCCTCATGAACTGAAAGGGCAAGTGTGGGTGAGTTTTGAGTGGTTAACAGCTGTAAACAGCTGTTAAAACTGATTAATCTGATCTGGGAGGCTGACGCGGGCCGTGTAAGGAGACACCAGGAGTTTACGTGGGCCGCCTGGCCCTTCTGATCAGAAACAACTTTGCTGAATTGACAGTTTAGGGCCCTGTTGGTGTTTAAGGCCATTTCCGACATGTTTAAGGCCCGTTA
Organism: Helianthus tuberosus; assembly: GCA_030545235.1. NCBI lineage: Eukaryota > Viridiplantae > Streptophyta > Magnoliopsida > Asterales > Asteraceae > Helianthus > Helianthus tuberosus. The sequence goes on from CM060377.1 coordinate 109,922,795, forward strand.
AGCCAAATTTAAGGCCCTAAAATGATGCCTAAACATTGTGGACATGAAACATGCTCAAAAATATGCCAGATGTTGGTTCGTTTGGTCGTATGATCGCGATGTTCACTTAATTACGACGGAATGCGCATAAGCGCGAAAAACGATCCAAATGACGCGACGAATGGATTTTTCTTATGCCAAACACTAAAATAAAATATTTTAGTGCTTACATAAATTTTTGGATGTCCGGATGTATTTAGAACGTAAGTTATGTGCGAAAATGCAAACTTGTGCACTTTTTGACGCTTTTAGTCCCTAAATGACCCAAAAGTTTATTTTAGCACACTGAACCCCTCAAAGCCTATTTCTAAGCTATGTAAAGGATATTTATGGTATGTTTAACTTATGGTCATGTTCCAGAATGTCTGTTACAGTTCAAATTGGCATACTTTCGTAGTTTGTCAAATTTAGTCCCTGTAGGCGAATTAACTTGTTTTTGCCATACCAAAGCCTTTAAAACTTATTTATAAGTTATGTAAAGGTTATTTAAGGTATGTTAAGTATATGTTGATGTTCCGGAGTATTTGTCGCATTAAACTGAGTACGTTTATGCACCAGTTGGCGTATAATTCTCCGGAAAGCGATATAGAGTTTGAAATCGAACAAAAGTCAAAACATGAAAAATGTCAAACATAAACAAACAAACATTGGGATCAAATAACTTTGTTTTATTGATAACAAAAATGTTCGCAATGATTACAAGCACAGATGTTACACATAAAGTAGCAATATTATTAAAGAATATTCAAGGTTATTACCAGAATAAAAGTTATGTGGAGCTATCCATTCCCGAAAGTGAATGTAATGATATAACGATCAGTGAAAGGTCACAATCATGTAATAACTAAGGAAATTGTAATGATACCATCATGAATGTTGTATGATTATTCCTTGAATAAAATGTGATGTTATAATAACTAGTGCAAAGATCGTGATCATGGTAATTGAGGAATGATGCTCATGTAATGAGATCAACCATGTTTATATAGCGATGACTATAAAATGATCATTATAAAGGTCATGATCATGGTAAATGAGGAAACTGTAATGATCCTCAACCATGTTTATATTGAAATCGACCACAAGAAGTGGCAATATAAGGGAGTGATTATACAATAATAAAATATGGAAAACATGTTATACTATGAATGATTGAAATAATAATTGTTATTTTCTTGTATTTTCTATTTGTGTATTGAACAAACACGAGTGCAACTAAAAGCATATATGATGATCACAATCCCAAAGTTTATGGTTCATAATCATTTAATAATTGGCATGACCGGTTAGACCATACCAAGTCTAGATGATGTGAAAAATATCAAAGAACTAGAAGATTATTCATGGTACTTACACATGCAATATTTGCTCTCAAGGGAAGTTAATGATATACAAACTAAAGTTTGGTTTAGATCCCTAAATATTTTGGAAATAATAAGGGAATATGTGTATCCTGACATGATACCATTTAGTATTCTGAAATCGATGCATCATCTAAATGGTTATCAAATCCACAACCTGAAGCTTGTAATTGTGGCTTAGCTTGTCACACCCCAACCAATGGCGGAAACATCGGGGCGTGGCACTAAGCGAATTAGATTGCTCAAGAGAATCCATAACACTACTTGTTTCGATATAGATTAATCAAGTTTCATAATTAAATGCTAAATTGTCTTACAAGCCAAACACGATCAAAATTGTATCAAGAAGATCTTAAACAATTCAAACATCGATTAAAAACATGGTTTATCTAAGGTGTGTATCTAGAGTCACCCTAGCTTGATTTCTTCAACATCCAAACTTATCAACCTGCAACATGTATTAAAATACAATCAACAAGAATGTTGGCGAGTATACAAGTTTGAAACCATAACATAATAGTTTAACGTATAAAACTCATATCCAACATGAACAACATATCACAAGTTTCAACATGCTAGTTAACATGGTTTATATGATAACATATGTCTCCAACGCGTTAACGTGCCTTTCCTACTTCGACGCATTGAAGAGGAGGTAAAAGAATAAAAAACTTAACAATACTCCCCAAGAATCAAAGAGCGGTGCGTTACCCCTATAGCGCTATAATTGTTAAGGTGAGCTACACATAAGAATCAAACGTTCACATAGCATAAAAGTCTCAAGTATCACAAGTATCATGTTTTCATGTTTAATGCGGATAGAGTATGTTTAAAATAAGTTTCAAGTGTCAAGTGTTTGATATATAATACATGTTGCATCCCAAAAGTGTTTAAAATGAAAAGGGATCGAGTATACTCACAGTGGGTTCTTAGAATCCTAAACACAGTAGGAATGGATCGAAGGGAGTGCTGGATCAGCCTGCATGCGGGGGAACAGAGCATAAGTTGTGACAACTGTCAAAAATCCAGGTATCCGTACAATTAACTAATCATGATTAGTGCCTAATGACCGTGCTGAATTTCAATTAATTGCTTTCTGATTTCTGCTTTAGACATGCATGTGCATTATACATTGTTTAATGCCATACCAATATTGCATGAAAACTATATTGCCTTGAATGATGCATTAAGTATAGTTAGCACAGTTATCTGATAGATCAAGAAAGTGCTGACAGAACTCAGCACATAGATAGACAGTGCATTGAGATACAGAATGAGCCAGAAACTACGTATTACACTAGTGTAGTGTATAGGAAAGTAAGGATCACAAAACTGTCCTTTTTAGTGATAATTTAAGTACCGGAAAGTGCCTAAAACTCACCCAAAGTGCTGAATTCAGCAAAATTTAGCAAAAATCAGCATTTTAACATACTAATATAATGCAGAAAAATGATTAAATGGGCCTGAATGCTTTCCTAAGTGTCGGAAATCAGTAGTGTCACAAAAAGATACATAAAGCACCATAAACTGTGTAGTTTAGCACTTTAACCAACCAGTAACCAACCGAACAACCGGACACTACCCGAAAAACCAAATTTACACTAGAAGCACACATTACCAAGCTAGTTATGGTCCCCGAACATCATAACACCCCATACAAAAATATCTAATAACCAAAACATGTAACTAACACTTAGAATTGAACTAGATTGTAACCAACCTAGTTAACCCCTAATCTACTACCCCCCCCCCCACCTATTTACGGCCAACACATGGCCCCACCAAATGGATTTTATTTCATTTTTAAATTGGATCTTGTTCCCTAAATAATGACATATTATACAAAGGTTAGTATGAGAACTTGGTTTATAAAAGAGCATGAAAGATCAAGACCTTCATTACTTCACACACTTCACACTCAAACTCTCCTCTCTTCCCCTCCCTTGTTCTCGGCCGATCACACCACCACCATCATCATCATCATCATTCAACCTTCTTCAACCATTTCAAATACATGCAAAGGTGCTAGAAGCAAGATTAAGGAGCTTGGTGACCTTGAAGCTTGAAGGACTATTGGGATTGAACCCTACCAGAGGAACAGTTGATTAAAGCCAAAACTAGATCAGAGCAGTGGATCCAGAATAAGCAGTGGGTGTATACAAGTCTCTCCCCTTGAAAGTGACTCTAACAATTGATGCCCTCTATCCATTGTCCGTATACAAGTGCTGTTCTACAAACAACTGCTGATCATGTATAAAGACTGATGAATATTGAAGACCTGTTGATCAATCTACCGTTATGGGTCAAGCACTGTTGATGATGCAAGTACTGCTAGAGTCACAACAGTGGAAGGAGAAGGCAGTAGTTTTGTCTTTCCTTTGTTATGTAATGTAATCAGTAGTTTGCTAAACAGTGTTTGTATTAGATCAGTAGTTAGAGTTTGTTAGGTGGTTAGATGTCACTTTCATGGTGACATCAGCCAAGATGCTTTAGTGATTTGCTCGTGCCTATAAATAGAACAGTACCCTGTACTGTTCTATTAGCTCTTTCACCACTTGTCTTCCTGCATGAACAATTCACTGTGAGCTCAGGTTGAGGGGGAGTTTGTATTACATGCATGCAAAGTTGTAATCGGTGATTGAAATAAATTTAATCATTCAGTTCAATGTTCAAACATGTGTGTTGAAAGCATTTCTCCTGTTTGATTGTGTGCAAAGTTTATTTCCATTTATTTCCGCTGTAATTACTTGTTCATCTTCATTAATTTCTAAACAAAAACACAATAAAAAAGAAACTCAGATCCTAACAATTGGTATCAGAGCTCGGACAGTTAAATTTGATCTAACAATCATTTTGACATAAATAGCTCAGCTCACAATCGTTGATACTGATAGTTGTTCGTTTTGTTGAAAAAACAGAGTAAGGTTTAATAACGATCAAAGTTGATTAAACAGTACCTTTAAAACAACCAGGATGACGTCACAATCACAAGATGATAAAAATAACATTGGTTCACTTTTCAAGCACCCATGTTGAAACGAAATGAATACAACATCTGGGAGAGAAGGATGGGTCACATCCTTGCTCAAAAGAATACTGGACGTTGGAGATCGGTTATCTTTGGACCGCATGTTCCAATGGTGCCGAGTGCTGAGGACACAAAGAAGTTCGAACCTAAGAAACCTGAAAACTATACTGAAACTGATTTTCAAAAAATTCAAACTGGATGCCAAAGCATTTAGCATCATTGCATCTGCACTACCCAATGAAATTTATGTTGGGCTGTTACACTGTAACAGTGCCAAGGAATTATGGGATGCACTTAAGGAGAAATTTGGGGGGGGGGGGGACTGAAGAAGTAATTGAAAATAACAGGGAAATTCTGAATCAGTAGTATGAAACCTTTTGAGCGATTCAGTTGTCTCATTAGTGAGCTAAGACTTGTTAAAGTTGAATTTCCTAAATCTACATAAAATAGCAGGTTTCTTAGATCACTGCCTGAAAAATGGGATACAATTGCCTTTGTAACTAGAAACTCTGTTGAGTTCAAAGATCTGACACTGACCCAACTTCATGGGAGACTCCTGACATATGAAAGGGAGTTAAACCAGAAAAAGAAGTTGTAAGAGTCTGGCAAAGTTGCAGATGATTATTCATTTGGCAACACAGCTCTTTTGGGTCAAGAAGAGTCTAGCAGTAGTAAGGATCAGAGTTATGATCATTTTATTGACATAATTGCTAGTGGTAATTTCAACTCTGATCCACACTCATCCAACTTTGCTTTCACAGCAAATGGAGAAAGCCAGAACTCTGATAATCTGTGCTTTGAACTCAATGACTTACAACACTTTGATCCAACTGATCTTGAAGAAATGGACATTTTGCATCAATTGGCTTTGCTTAGTGTAAGAACAAGCACATTCTAAAAAAGGACAGGAAGAAAATTCCCAGGGTTACATGGGAATTTAAAAGTGGGGTTGGATAAGTCAAAGATCAAGTGCTATAAGTGCAAAAGGATAGGTCATTTTGCTCGGGAATGTAGGAGTCAAACCACTGGTCCAATTATTACTCATCCAAGCTCAAACCCTGGACCACAAAACCAAAGCATTGTGCACTATTCCCATTATACCCCTGCTGCCCATGTAAACACTGCTCATTATGCAAACCCTGTTCCTAGCATTATGTTCAAACCATTGTACCTCAAATTTAGTATGTCCAAGCTCCTGTACCTCAGGTTCAAGTGCAACCAGTTCCACCACAACAAGCTGCACCACCAACAATGGTTCAACCAGATCAGCAAAGCTTTTTCACCCAAGGCTTTGTTGACTGGAGCAGTATGCCTGATGAACTTGGTGATGAAAATTTTGCACTTTATGCTACTAATGATGCTTCTAATGATGAATTTTGTCTTATGGCATTAGAGTCAATACCAGAAGAGCTGGATGCTGAAAAAGGACAGCTAACTGCTGAAACAGTGGATGAAGTTGCTGAAGCAGTGGTTACTACTGTTGCTGGTGAAATACTGCTGGGAGAAAATTTAGAACCCCTGATAGAACCACTGTCTGATCACTAGTCTGAAGAAGAAGAGAAGAAACATGGTGAGAAGGAAGAGAAGGTGGCTGATGAGAAAGAGCATACATGTGATTGTGCCATGATGGCTGCAGCTAAGGTATCATCTCAGGTTCTTGAAAATCTGTTTTCAGACAAATGCATCATAGCATTTGCTAACATTAAAGAGGTGAATGAAAACCTTAGGGATAGAGTGTTGAATGATGAAGTCAAATTTGAAAAGTCTTTAAAAGAACTTAAAAACAAATTGGGTGAAAAGGATAAAGAAATCTGCAGTCTAAAAGACGAGCATAGCATAACCAAGAACCAACTCCAAACAATGGTAGAAAAATATCAAGTTTGCAAAAAGGAGTTGGAATCCACCCAAATCACTTGTGAAAGATGGGTGGAATCTTGCAAAGGTTATGACGTCATGCTTGAAAAACAGCTTGAAAGCAATGTAAAATTTGGCATAGGGTTTAGAAAATATGATGAAATTGAAAGCACTGCTGTAAAACAAGCTGGTTCAGTTGAAATAACACCAACCAACATGAATGGCCAAGAAGTTAAGATAACTGACAAACTTGGTAACAAAATCACTCTGGAAAGATCTGTGGGATCCTCAACCTTTGAGGAAATTGAGAAATACCAATTTAAACCAACATGATCTGATGAGTGTGACATTCTTGAAAATTTTAAACCAATTGTAACACCTCGAAAATTCACATCCTATAATGTGTTGACACGTGTCATAATGTTTGAACGTGTGAAAGAATGTTATAAAAGGACTAAAGTTGACAAACATGGAAAGTATGTGAATATACGTATTCTAAATGACAACAATGAATAAATGTACTTCATAATAACCCTACATGATGTTTATATCATCAAACGAATAAATCATGGATCATACGAAGCTAAAAGTGAGAGATTACAAACTACAGGGGCTAAATGTGTCAGCATGTTTAAATTATACCTCTGAGTGACCTTTTGACAAACCCGAAGCTTTATAATGGTTAATTATGCTCACTAGAATGCACGATATAAATTTCATAAAGTTTTGTTATCGTATGAGAAAGTTATGGTCAAATTCGTGTGCGAGGGGTTAAAGTGCAAACGTTGAAAGATAAGACTTTTCGGGTTAACCGGAAGTGTCCAGGGACTTGGCAAAGTGGGTATAGGTCCTAAAGCCCTTGTGGGTAATTATAAGAGGGTCAAAATGCCAGAAATAACCTCGGTTGCCCTTTCGAAGAGCCAAGGGTCAACATTACAATAAATAGAAAATCTAAAATCTGATTCGCAGGCCCCAGGCCCGCGTTGGATTCGGCTAAGTGTGAGGTGGGCCGCGTCCGACCCCCAGTACCGAGAAACATGGCTGTTGCCTGCCACAGCCCATTGTGCGCGACTTCTAGCCGTTTTTCCACATCACTTGACCCCTAAAACACCCCCTAAACACTAGAAACAAGTGTTGATCAGTTGTGGTGTGTGCTAGGCTTTGTTGTCAATCAATTGTGGTGCTTAAAACCACTATATAAGGAGCATGAACTTGCAAACATTCTCACACCAATTCCTTCAACATTCTGATCATTCCTGGAGCTCCAACCTGCTTTCAAGAGTTCTCTAATCAAGCTTAGGACCTTTGTAAGTTGCCTAACCTTCTCTAATTACTTTTAGCTTAGTTAATTAGCTAAAAGTCAAACCGTCGTAATTACGGTTTGACTTCAAGATTAGTCAATAATGGCTCAGTCAATTCTCGAATCAAAAGTAGATATAAGATGGTATTTATGTGGGTAATAAAACCTCAAAAAGGGTTTCCCCTGATCATCACTCTAACCAGGTCAAAAGTCGGGTCAAACTTATATTTAAAAAGTCAACAGGAAGTCTAAAATGCCATTTATGCATAATTAACATTGTAGACCATATACAACCTGTTGGATCATCGTTATAACTTAGTAATAAGTGTAAGAACATGTCTAAACATGTTCAACCCGACAATTTCCTGTTTAGACCCGGTTCGGAACCGAAAGTCACATAGTTTGACTTTCACTTTGACTTTCAGTTCTGACCCGTTTAGGCATGTTTTAGAAATTCCTCAGAGCTTTAATTGGATTAGGTTACATGTTAGAACAACCCTCTGTGATTATACACCTTGGTTCATTAGTTATCCAATTAATATGCATGTTTCCGTTAATTACTCATATGTTGACCGTTATGCCCTTTACACCTTAAAACGTGATTTATGAAAATGTAAAAGTGTAGAAACCTTAGTTACTAATATATAGACTTGTATGCAAAGTTTGACATCAGTTTGACTTGTAGATTAAGAGTTATGCTCATTATCGCAAAATTAATGCTTTATGTTAATAAAATGGCGTAATTAGCGTATAGCCTAGTTAAACATACTTTTTGGTATCAAACGAATTACCCATTGATGTATTATATTATTTTGATATTTTTAAAGATTTTTAATTAATTTTAGGCTGAGCATAACTCATAGTCGTAGGCTTAATCCGGTAATTGTCGGTTTTGCCCTTACGGGCCATAAAATGAGTTTTACATATCTAAACGACTCCAAACCTTTTGCTACTGATCACATAGGATAAATATATTATTTTTAGCCTTCTGGAAATATAAAAATATCAGATTTATGTATCGAACCCGGAAATGGCCTTTAATCGCCTTATTTAGCGTTTTTAACGCATAGTATGTACTAAACCTATTTTAAACATACCAAGGGTGATACCTACTGATATTTGGGGCAAATTAAAGTATTTTAACAGTATGCAAAGGTTGATAAACTCAGACCTCAGTTTTGGGCTTTTCGGCTTATGTGAAATTACCAAAATACCCCTACGGGGCATAGTTTGGTATAATTGATAAATTGCACATGTGTACTTTATCCTACTGTTATAACTCATTAATTTGAGTATGTTTACTGATTACATCAGACCTTTAACTCAGTTAAACACTTAAACCCTTTTACAACCTTTAAAATGACCAAACTACCCCTACGGGGCCTAGTTTGTGTTTAAACACGTTTCGGGCATAATGAAAGACATCCTACTGATGTCACAACATATTTGAGACATAATTAACTTAGGAAACCTGTATATAGCTCTCATGAATACCCGTCACGCTTATTACGCGTACGGTTCGGTTTATGTAACAAGTTTTACCTCAAAATCCAGAATGCGAATAATAAACCCATATTAAACAAGTCTCTGAACTTGTCGGGTCTAAATCACATTCTATCCGGTCTTCGCTTAATCATGCGTACAAACCGTATCTTTGAAACTAGCCGGTCTAAGCTTAAGCTTAATTAAAGACCCGTTAGGATTCTAATAGGTTATTATAAACCTTCGTTCCAGATTAGGAGAACCAGTAAAAGCTACGTGCATTTTGATTATTGTGATTAATACTTGCTCAGGTAAATACTTTTAACTTATTTTCCCTATACGGGCTTGGGTTACGGTATATAGCATACCGCTTGATCGAGCATCAAATCTCCACAGTAAAGTGGGTAGTTGACTAATTTGATCGGTTCGTTTTAACTGTCTTGATTACTTAAAGCCTTTGGGGGGTTAATGACCATGTCCCGAATATCCCTGGCATCATCTTACGAGATGGCCACGACTTGAGCACGGGGTGTAGGCGTACACCTGTCAGTGTATAACTCATTGATGTGGTGTGTCTATTGATCTTTAACCCGGACAAGATCCGGGCTACTGAACGCACAAGTAACATGTAATTCGTTCACAAGATTATAATATTAAATAATTCTCCCAAGTTATAAAAATGTTTATGCCATGTGCATCCAAACCAATTTTTAAATCATTTTTCAAAATGAGTCAGTTGATTGTATTTACCAGTGTAAACTGACGTATTTTCCCAAAAAGACTGAATGCAGGTACTAAACGAAATTGGCCGGATTGTCTCCTTAGCATCAATAAAAGTCTCGCAAGCTTAGGATGCCTGAAGTCTGTTGAACTATTATCTCATATTTTATTTCGATCCGTTCTGTGGATAAACAATCGAACGTTGTGATACTTGATATTACAATAATTAAATTCGGTTGTATATTATATCTTTTAATTCGCTTCCGCTGTGCATATTTATATTGTGTTGTTTGACTATTATGTTGCCAACCACGTCACGATACTCCCCCACCGGGCCCACCGGTGACACGTGGAAATCGGGGTGTGACAGGTTGGTATCAGAGCCAACAACTGAGTGAATTAAACACTAGCCTTTTGTGTTTAATCTCAGTTACACAATTGCACAATTCTAAACTTCCGAGTCTAGACATATAACATAGGACAAATTCCACCTTGTTGTGCTGTCCTTTAATTTGCATATATTTTTGGTTTTGTTATCTCATATTATAATGACAGGATTTGAAAATGCCGCCAAGATTCTTCAGGAGACGAGGAAGGGGCAAGGGGCCGAGTGGTACTATACACCTCCTCACCATTCGTCGCCTCATGAGCAGCAGCATCCGCAACAGCAGCAGCATCATCAAGATTCCTCAGAGGATCACCGATTTGTGGCAGTTACGCCACCACCTCCACCGCCACCAGTTCAGCCGGCACCTCCTCCACCGCCAAGGCGTAGGAGAACCGGTGCCCGCATGTCGGCACGAGCAGGGGACTTCCATTTCAGCTCCCCACGTCAGTCCAGTGGCAGCCATTATCCGCCACATCAGGAGGACCCACAAATGGGTGGACCCTTACAACCAGCTGTACCACAGCCACCGCTGATGGGTTTTGACAACCCAATTCCAGCATATACGGGTTCCATGGCATACAACCCATTTGAACCCCCAATGCATCATGACTATGGTTACGCGGAGGCCGATCCTTACATGGTAGCGGCAAATTACAACGCCTTGAACCCCCAAGGACCCTATGGAGACCCATGGGGAGTAGGTTACCTGAATCAGGGATACCCAATACCTCCCAAGCCTATCATATGGACGCAGTCGCAGCCGCCACGATTTTCTCCTCCAGAACGAGAGGAAATTCTACAAAGACTGGATCAGGTTGAGAGGGAATATCGCCGCGACCGCCAGGAGAGGCAAAGCTTCTTCCAAGGATTAGTAGGCTTGATCAAAGGGAAGAACAAGAAGGATCATTAAATCCTTCCAACTGTTGTTGAGCCCCTGCGTGGGCATATCTTGTTGTTGAGCCCCTACGTGGGTGTGTATGTTTGTTTTGTTTGTATGGACCCCTGCGTGGGTCTCTCTTTCCGTTAACCCCTGAGAGGGTATGATGTTTGTATAAGTCCCTGCGTGGACAATTGTTTGTGTATTTAGTCCCTACGTGGACTTATGTTTTAGTCCCTGCGTGGACAATTGTTTGTGTATTTAGTCCCTACGTGGACTTATGTTTTAGTCCCTGCGTGGACATTTATCGGTGTGTTAGTCCCTGCGTGGACTTATGTCTTCTGTAAGACCCCTGCGTGGGCATGTCTTTCTTTAAGACCCCTGCGTGGGCATGTTTGTATAATTAAACCCCTGCGTGGGTAAGATTGTTATTTGAAAAGACCTGTTTAGGGCAGCATGTAATATGTATAATTAATGGAATGTTTGTTTTATAAATTTCATGTTTGCCTTATGTGCATAATTAATTTATATATGAAATAAATAAATCTAAATCATTCCTTTTGAAAAATAAACTGCCTATTTAAATATTAATTAAGAATCTTAAGTGTGAAACCTAGTCTGAGTGTCATTATAAAGACCTGACCATGATGGTAAGACCTGTTAAAAAGATTCAAATCCCTGTTAACATCTGAAAACATGTTAACAATCCTGGCAGAAGTGATTCGTTGGAAATCACATATGTTATTAAAGGAATTCTTTAAAAGATTCCTAAATCAGTTTAATGATCTCTGAATCCTGGGTTTACATCATCAATTAAGATGATTATATTTTAACCATACGTGGTAATATAGTGCCTACGGGCCCTGCTCATTTCTATACGAGCCAAAAGACAGTGGTAGCTATGACTCCCTGTCAGATAGAGGTAATGAACTAGGTTCAAACCTCAAATGCTTTGATTCTCTGCAATCCTAGCATATAATTTATAAATGTCCATGTGACTAGGCCTTTTGTGCTACAAATAAAACTGTTATTGTTTTATAATTAGGATAAATTATAATTAAAATCCTAAATAAACATGATTAATAAATCAACCAAATATGGTCTCTGTTACCATGGTTAATGAATTGCCATAAAAGACAATTCCAAAATAAAACTCCCAAATAAACTATTGTCCTTGTTTTCTGCAACAGTTCAATTAAAATGGCTAACTCAGACGAGGGTAATACTCATCCAGTGGAGGTTAATAATGAAGCCCGAATTAATCTAACGGGTGCTGAGTTGAAAGCGATCATAGACGGCGCTGTTACATAAGCTTTGGAGCGGCAATATGATGATTATAGTGGGACTCGAAGTAGAACCCACTCTGCACCACACTCAAAGCTCATTCTGAGGCACATAGCAAGCCTCCTCCCAAAAAGATTATACCCAAGAAAGATGGTGATGATCGTCAGTCCACCAACCATTAAAGTGTCCCATCTCAGCAGATAGTGCTGCATCAAGAACCCCGTAACAAGGGATGCTCCTATAAGTACTTCGTGTCTTGCATGCCCCGGGATTTTAATGGTGAAAAAGGAGCCATCGATTGTATGACATGGCTAGACGAGATGGACACGGTGGTAGACATCAGCGGATGCGCTGAAAAGGATGTGGTTAAGTTTGTGTCGCAGTCTTTCAAGGGTGAAGCTTTAGCATGGTGGAGATCTCTGATTCAAGCCACCGGGAAAGTCCCATTGTACAGTATGTCGTGGGATCAATTTAATGCTCTTATCAGGGAAAATTACTGCCCTCAACATGAGGTAGAGAAGATAGAATCTGACTTTCTATCCTTGGTGATGACAAACCTCGACTGTCAAGCTTACCTAACGAGCTTCAATACTATGTCTCGGTTGGTCCCATATTTAGTAACCCCGGAACCAAAACGGATAGCTCGTTTTATCGGTGGTTTAGCCCCCGAGATCAAGGCGAGCGTTAAGGCATCTCGACCGACTACTTTTAGATCGGTAACTGACATTTCTCTGTCCCTCACTTTGGATGCGGTCAGGCAAAGATCGCTGAGGAACAAAGATGCCGAAAAGAGAAAGCGTGAAGATGATGGTTCACGCAGATCGAACAAGAAACACCATGGGAGTGGTGACAACAAGAAGGGTTCTGAGTCGAGAAAAGATGGGCACCAAGCTGGTGAGAAGCCCACGTGCAAAACTTGCAAGAAACAGCACTTTGGAAAGTGCAGACTCGCTTCAAATTCTCAGACTCAGCCCAAAACCTATGCTTGTGGTATTTGCAAGTCCACGGATCACAAAACCTTGGATTGCAAGAAAATAAAGGACGCAACGTGCTACCGTTGCAATGAAAAGGGCCACATTAAGACCAACTGCCCTAAGTACAACAAGAAGCCTGAAGAGGCCAAGAAGACGAATGCGAGAGTCTTCAGAATGGACGCGAAAGAGGCTGTGCAAGACGATAATGTCATAACAGGTACTTTCCTTGTAAATGATGTCTTTGCAAGAGTACTTTTTTATTCAGGCGCAGATAAGTCTTTCGTAGATCACAAGTTTTGTAAATTGTTGAATTTACCTGTCAAAACCTTAAGCGTAAACTATGAGGTAGAGTTAGCAGATGGTACCATAGAAACCGTCTCCACTGTGTTAGATGGATGTGTTATATCCATTAAGAACCATTCTTTTCCTCTGTCTCTACTTCCCTTTAAATTAGCTGGTTTTGACATAGTTCTGGGTATGGACTGGTTATCTCATAACCAGGCCCAAATTGTCTGTAACATGAAGCAAGTGGTAATAAAGACTCCGTCTGGTGAACCACTTACCATTCGGGGAGATACTCAGTACGGGCTGCCTGAGCAAGTAACTATGCTCAAGGCTTCGAAATGTTTGAAGAGGGGTTGTGTCATCTACATGGCACAAGTGATTATTGATGAGCCCAAACCGAAGATAGAAGACATCCCTGTCATCTCTGAATTCCCAGAAGTTTTTCCGGAAGAACTACCTGGTTTGCCACCAGATAGGCAAGTGGAATTCAGGATTGATATCATCCCCGGAGCAGCACCAGTTGCAAGAGCACCTTATAGGTTGGCGCCCACAGAGATGAAAGAATTGAGGACACAACTAGACGAATTACTAGCCAAGGGTTTCATTAAACCTAGCTCGTCGCCTTGGGGAGCGCCAGTCCTATTTGTCAAGAAGAAGGATGGATCGATGCGTCTGTGCATCGACTATCGTGAGCTTAATAAGGTCACGATAAAGAATAGATATCCTTTGCCTAGGATCGACGATTTGTTTGATCAGTTACAAGGAGCCAGTTATTTCTCGAAGATTGATTTGAGGTCAGGCTACCATCAACTGAAGGTTAGAGATGAAGACGTGCATAAAACTGCATTTAGGACTCGTTATGGTCATTACGAGTTCCTAGTGATGCCTTTTGGGCTCACTAATGCCTCGGCCGCGTTCATGGATCTCATGAATCGCGTTTGCAAGCCGCAGTTGGATAAATTCGTCATCGTCTTCATCGATGACATCCTTATTTATTCAAAGAACCAAGCTGACCATGAGAAACATCTTCGATGTATTCTCAAACTTTTACATCAAGAGAAACTCTATGCCAAATTCTCTAAGTGTGAATTTTGGCTACGAGAAGTCCAATTTCTTGGACATGTGGTCAGTGAGCGTGGTATCCAAGTGGATCCCGCTAAAGTTGAAGCTGTTATGAATTGGCAAGAGCCAAAGACGCCTACGGAGATTCGTAGCTTCCTGGGATTGGCAGGATATTACAGGCGTTTCATTGAAAATTTTTCAAGGATTGCTGCACCCCTAACTTCCCTAACCAAGAAGAAAGTAAAGTTCGTTTGGGGCCCTAAGCAGCAAGAAGCTTTCGATATCCTCAAGCAGAAGTTGAGCAATGCTCCTGTGCTAATATTACCTGAAGGCACTGAAGAATTCGTAGTTTACTGCGATGCTTCACACACCGGCATGGGGTGTGTACTTATGCAGAAAGGCAAAGTTATTGCCTATGCATCACGACAGTTAAAGGTGCATGAAAAGAATTACACCACCCATGACTTGGAGTTGGGTGCCGTTGTATTCGCACTAAAACTGTGGAGGCATTACCTATATGGAATCAAGTTTGTGATCTATTCTGATCACAAGAGCCTCCAACATCTGTTTAATCAGAAGGAATTAAACATGAGGCAATGCCGTTGGATGGAGACCTTGAATGATTATGATTGTGAGATCAAGTATCATCCCGACAAAGCGAATGTAGTCGCTGACGCCTTGAGCAGAAAGGAAAGGGTTAGACCTATCCGAATCAATGCCAAGTGTATGGAAATAAAGAACAGCTTGATAGAAAGGGTGTTAGCTGCACAGAAGGAAGCTGTGCTGGAAGCTAACTATCCTAATGAAAAGTTAGGAGTAACTGAGGAGCAGTTAACTCTTAGCAAGGACGGAATTCTAAGATTGAATGGACGAATATGGGTTCCAATCTATGGAGGACTTCGTGATGTCATCCTCCAGGAAGCCCATAGTTCCAAATACTCCGTTCATCCTGGAGCTGATAAGATGTACCAGGATCTAAAGGCAAATTATTGGTGGATAGGCTTGAAAAAGTCTGTAGCCGCCCATGTAGCAAAATGCTTGACATATGCGCAAGTCAAAGCCGAGCATCAGAAACCGTCAGGTTTGCTACAACAGCCTGAACTTCCTACGTGGAAGTGGGAAATGGTAACTATGGATTTTATTACTAAGTTACCCAAGACAAGGAAAGGAAATGATACAATATGGGTTATAGTTGATAGACTGACTAAGTCAGCACATTTCCTACCCATCAAGGAGACTTATAGCTCCGACATGTTAGCCCAGTTGTACGTTGATAAGATTGTAGCCTTACATGGCATACCTGTGTCTATTATCTCTGATCGAGATACTAGATACACGTCACATTTTTGGAAGAGTTTCCAACAATCCTTGGGCACACGTTTGAATTTTAGTACGGCTTATCATCCTCAGACTGACGGTCAGAGCGAGCGTACTATTCAAACGTTGGAAGACATGCTACGTGCATGTGCGATTGATTTGGGTGGTAGTTGGGATAAGAACTTACCACTAATCGAATTCTCCTACAACAATAGCTACCACACCAGCATAAAGGCTGCGCCTTTTGAGGCATTATATGGTAGAAAGTGTAGATCGCCAGTGTGTTGGGCGGAAGTTGGAGATGTCCAGTTATCAGGACCAGAGATCGTGTTCGAAATGACGGACAAGATTGTCCAGATTCGTGACCGTCTCAAAGCTGCCTGGGATAGGCAGAAAAGTTACGTTGATCCTAAGCGTAAGGATTTTCACTTCGAAGTAGGTGACAAAGTCCTACTTAAAGTGTCACCCTGGAAGGGAGTGATGCGATTCGGTAAGAAAGGCAAGCTAAGCCCGAGATACATAGGACCTTTTGAGGTTATCGAACGTGTCAGGTCAGTTGCCTATAAGTTAAACTTACCGGAAGAGCTCAGTGGAATTCACAATGTGTTCCACATCTGCAATCTGAAAAAGTGTTTCGCTGACGAATCACTGGTTATACCACACACAGATGTGCATATAGACGAGAGCTTGAAGTTTGTGGAAAATCCTTTGTTGATTGAAGATCGACAGGTAAAGAAGCTTCGAAGAAAGCATGTACCTATAGTAAAGGTCAAATGGGATGCCCGTGGAGGTCCCGAATACACGTGGGAGGTTGAATCCACGATGAAAGAAAAGTACCCTTACTTATTTCAGTAAATCTCGGGTCGAGATTTATTTTAAGGGGGTGAGGATGTAACACCTCGAAAATTCACGTCCTATAATGTGTTGACACGTGTCATAATGTTTGAACGTGTGAAAGAATGTTATAAAAGGACTAAAGTTGACAAACATGGAAAGTATGTGAATATACGTATTCTAAATGACAACAGTGAATAAATGTACTTCATAATAACCCTACATGATGATTATATCATCAAACGAATAAATCGTGGATCATACGAAGCTAAAAGTGAGAGATTACAAACTACAGGGGCTAAATGTGTCAACATGTTTAAATTATACCTCTGAGTGACCTTTTGACAAACCCGAAGCTTTGTAACGGTTAATTATGCTCACTAGAATGCACGATATAAATTTCATAAAGTTTCGTTATCGTATGAGAAAGTTATGGTCAAATTCGTGTGCGAGGGGTTAAAGTGCAAACGTTGAAAGATAAGACTTTTCGGGTTAACCGGAAGTGTCCAGGGACTTGGCAAAGTGGGTATAGGTCCTAAAGCCCTTGTGGGTAATTATAAGAGGGTCAAAATGCAAGAAATAACCCCGGTTGCCCTTTCGAAGAGCCAAGGGTCAACATTACAATAAATAGAAAATCTAAAATCTGATTCGCAGGCCCAGGCGGCCCGCGTTGGATTCGGCTAAGTGTGAGGCGGGCCGCGTCCGACCTCCAGTACCGAGAAACATGGCTGTTGCCTGCCACAGCCCATTGTGCGCGACTTCTAGCCGTTTTTCCACATCACTTGACCTCTAAAACACCCCCTAAACACTAGAAACAAGTGTTGATCAGTTGTGGTGTGTGCTAGGCTTTGTTGTCAATCAATTGTGGTGCTTAAAACCACTATATAAGGAGCATGAACTTGCAAACATTCTCACACCAATTCCTTCAACATTCTGATCATTCCTGGAGCTCCAACCTGCTTTCAAGAGTTCTCTAATCAAGCTTAGGACCTTTGTAAGTTGCCTAACCTTCTCTAATTACTTTTAGCTTAGTTAATTAGCTAAAAGTCAAACCGTCGTAATTACGGTTTGACTTCAAGATTAGTCAATAATGGCTCAGTCAATTCTCGAATCAAAAGTAGATATAAGATGGTATTTATATGGGTAATAAAACCTCAAAAAGGGTTTCCCCTGAGCATCACTCTAACCAGGTCAAAAGTCGGGTCAAACTTATATTTAAAAAGTCAACAGGAAGTCTAAAATGCCATTTATGCATAATTAACATTGTAGACCATATACAACCTGTTGGATCATTGTTATAACTTAGTAATAAGTGTAAGAACATGTCTAAACATGTTCAACCCGACAATTTCCTGTTTAGACCCGGTTCGGAACCGAAAGTCACATAGTTTGACTTTCACTTTGACTTTCAGTTCTGACCCGTTTAGGAATATTTTAGAAATGCCTCAGAGCTTTAATTGGATTAGGTTACATGTTAGAACAACCCTCTGTGATTATACACCTTGGTTCATTAGTTATCCAATTAATATGCATGTTTCCGTTAATTACTCACATGTTGACCGTTATGCCCTTTACACCTTAAAACGTGATTTATGAAAATGTAAAAGTGTAGAAACCTTAGTTACTGATATATAGACTTGTATGCAAAGTTTGACATCAGTTTGACTTGTAGATTAAGAGTTATGCTCATTATCGCAAAATTAATGCTTTATGTTAATAAAATGGCGTAATTAGCGTATAGCCTAGTTAAACATACTTTTTGGTATCAAACGAATTACCCACTGATGTATTATATTATTTTGAGATTTTTAAAGATTTTTAATTAATTTTAGGCTGAGCATAACTCATAGTCGTAGGCTTAATCCGGTAATTGTCGGTTTTGCCCTTACGGGCCATAAAATGAGTTTTACATATCTAAACGACTCCAAACCTTTTGCTACTGATCACATAGGATAAATATATTATTTTTAGACTTCTGGAAATATAAAAATATCAGATTTATGTATCGAACCCGGAAATGGCCTTTAATCGCCTTATTTAGCGTTTTTAACGCATAGTATGTACTAAACCTATTTTAAACATACCAAGGGTGATACCTACTGATATTTGGGGCAAATTAAAGTATTTTAACAGTAAGCAAAGGTTGATAAACTCAGACCTCAGTTTTGGGCTTTTCGGCTTATGTGAAATTACCAAAATACCCCTACGGGGCATAGTTTGGTAATAATTGATAAATTGCACATGTGTACTTTATCCTACTGTTATAACTCATTAATTTGAGTATTTTTACTTATTACATCATACCTGTAACTCAGTTAAACACTTAAACCATTTTACAACCTTTAAAATGACCAAACTACCCCTACGGGGCCTAGTTTGTGTTTAAACACGTTTCGGGCATAATGAAAGACATCCTACTGATGTCACAACATATTTGAGACATAATTAACTTAGGAAACCTGTATATAGCTCTCATGAATACCCGTCACGCTTATTACGCGTACGGTTCGGTTTATGTAACAAGTTTACATAAATTGGCCGAAACGGGTCAAACCTTAACGGTTTTACCTCAAAATCCAGAATGCGAATAATAAAACCATATTAAACAAGTATCTGAACTTGTCGGGTCTAAATCACATTCTATCCGGTCTTCGCTTAATCATGCGTACAAACCGTATCTTTGAAACTAGCCGGTCTAAGCTTAAGCTTAATTAAAGACCCGTTAGGATTCTAATAGGTTATTATAAACCTTCGTTCCAGATTTGGAGAAGCAGTAAAAGCTACGTGCATTTTGCTTATTGTGATTAATACTTGCTCAGGTAAATACTTTTAACTTATTTTCCCTATACGGGCTTGGGTTACGGTATATAGCATACCGCTTGATCGAGCATCAAATCTCCACAGTAAAGTGGGTAGTTGACTAATTTGATCGGCTCGTTTAAACAGTCTTGATTACTTAAAGCCTTTGGGGGGTTAATGACCATGTCCCGGATATCCCTGGCATCATCTTACGAGATGGCCACGACCAGAGCACGGGGTGTAGGCGTACACCTGTCAGTGTATAACTCATTGATGTGGTGTGTCTATTGATCTTTAACCCGGACAAGATCCGGGCTACTGAACGCACAAGTAACATGTAATTCGTTCACAAGATTATAATATTAAATAATTCTCCCAAGTTATAAAAATGTTTATGCCATGTGCATCCAAACCAATTTTTAAATCATTTTTCAAAATGAGTCAGTTGATTGTATTTACCAGTGTAAACTGACGTATATTCCCAAAAAGACTGAATGCAGGTACTAAACGAAATTGGCCGGATTGTCTCCTTAGCATCAATAAAAGTCTCGCAAGCTTAGGATGCCTGAAGTCTGTTGAACTATTATCTCATATTTTATTTCGATCCGTTCTGTGGATAAACAATCGAACGTTGTGATACTTGATATTACAATAATTAAATTCGGTTGTATATTATATCTTTTAATTCGCTTCCGCTGTGCATATTTATATTGTGTTGTTTGACTATTATGTTGCCAACCACGTCACGATACTCCCCCACCGGGCCCACCGGTGACACATGGAAATCGGGGTGTGACACCAATGGACTTCACAACCACTGATGGTGTAAAAGCTCCTAAAGCAAAGGTCATTCCTCTCAAAGACATCCCAACAGTGGTTCAAAACTCTGTTGCTAAGGAGTCTAAGAAGAAGAAAAGAAGAGAAAAAGTTAAAAACCTGTTTTGTGATTTCTGTGAAAAGAAGAACCATTTAACAAAAGACTGTTTTCATCTAAAAGCATATGATATCAACAAAGCTAGTGTTATTGTACCTGCTGAGAGCTGTACCATCTGTGGTAAAACAAACCACAAAAATCAGGAATGTGTGTATCTCAAATCCTTTGATGTAAAAAAGAATGAGTACACTGCAAAAATATCCTTAAGTTCATCAACATCATCTGTCAAATTCACCAAGAATCAACCACTGTGTGTGCCAGTTCAAATAGTTGTTACAAAACAGCTGAACCAAACCTCTGTTAAATGAGATGTTCAGGTGACTGATGCACCCCCTGCCAACCAATACCGAAGAGGTAAAGGTCAACCACCATACTAAAGGATCCCACATGTTTATGAGGTTTACAAAAATCCTTCTAAACCAAGATTGAATAGGTATCCTTTTGGGTACCAGCAGATCATTGGGCAAGACCCCCAACAGTGGTTAGAGAAAAACAGTACCAAAACAGTCCAAACCCCTGAGCTAACCAATGTCCATCCACCTGAACAAAACACAGACACTGTTGAGACCCCATCCAAATCCTTGTTAGCTTTGGAGACCCAAATGAACTAATCCTTTTACTTCATGTGCAGGGAGCTTCTGCATGCTTAGATAGCCTTTGGTATGTAGATAGTGGAGGCTCCAGGCACATGACAGAATGTAGAGCCCAACTCAAAGATTTCAAAATCCATGGAGGGGGTGATATATCATTTGGTAATAATAGTAAAGGGAAGGTTCTGGGGTCTGGTACAGTACAGTCTGGTAATGTCAAATTTGAAAATGTCAATCTAATAGACAATCTAAAATTCAACCTCCTGAGTGTCTCATAAATGAGTGATAAGGGCTATGGCTCATTCTTCACAAAGGATTGTTGGACCAGAAATGGTTAAAAAGATTGAAGAAATAATAAAAAATGGAAAAACCCAACTTGTTGCTTAAAGAAGTGGCAATGTTTATGTAGTTGATATGTCAAAAGAGAGCCCCAGGACTGATGCCTGTCTGTTCACAGCTGCCTCTAACAAAGAGACAGAATTATGGCACAGGAGATTGGGGCACACAAATCTCAAGACAATCACTGCTATATCCAAACATGGGTTAGTAAGAGGTTTACCTCAAAAACTGTTCACCTGTTCTGAGCATTGTGTTTCCTGCCTAAAAGGAAAACAACATAAAAGCTCATACAAATCAATTAAAGAGTCCAAAACAACCAAGTGTTTGCAAATGCTTCATATGGATTTGTTTGGCTCAGTTAAAGTCATGAGTCTTAGGAAGAAAATATATTGTTTGGTTATTGTTGATGACTTTTCTAGGTTTACATGGACTTACTTTTTACATTCCAAAGATGAGACTGCAGGCATTCTGCAAGACTTTGTTACACAGGTTGAAAAGCAGTTTGATCTTCCAGTGAAAATCTTTAGGAGTGATAATGGCACAGAGTTCAAAAATAAGGAGTTAGAAGATTTCTGTGTGTCAAAAGGAATTGTAAGGCAGTACAGCATTCCAAGAACACCAGAGCAAAATGGGGTTGTTGAGAGAAAGAACAAGACTTTGATTGAGGCTGCCAGAACCATGCTTGCGGATTCAGGTATGCCATTAACTTTCTGGGCAGAGGCAGTAAACACTGCTTGCTATATCCAGAACAGAGTTTTAATCAACCCTAGACATCAAAAGACTGCTTATGAACTGTTGTATAAAATAAAGCCATTGATTTCATATTTCAAAGTTTTTGGCTGCCCATGCTTCATTTTAAACTTAAAAGATTCTATCTCAAAGTTTGCAGCCAAAATTGATTGTGGTTATCACCTGGGATACTCAACCACTAACACAAGGACTAAGACAGTGGAAGAGACTTTGAATGTAAAGTTCAATGAACTTTCATCAATGAAAATCCCAGCAAACCCTGCAGAATTGTTTGATCTTGATAAATTTACTTTTGAAAATACTGTTGTCAAGACTAACAGTGCAGGTCCATCACAAAGTTCATCATCAGACTATGGATATGAAGTCATCATTCCACAACAAAAGTCTGCATCAACTGGAAGAGCAGCAGATGTTCAAAACAGCTGTAAAAGCTCAACCACTGCTACCTCAATAGTTGTTGACCAAAGTAGCCCATCAACCCCTGCTTCCACATCATCAAACACTGTTGATAAAAGTCCTCAAATAGTATATCAAAGTTAACATGTTTCCACACCACTACCTCCTATTCCACCCCCATTTGAAGCCACTTCTGGATCATCAAAGTCACCAGCAGTGGTTAGCTCAGATGATTTACATCTGCAGCCCTCACCATTAAATGCCATTGTTCCATACAAAGGAGATCTTATCTTCTTGAAGTCTCATCCACCTGACCAAATCATTGGCAACATCAGTGAAGGGGTGCTTACAAGAAGTCAATCCCAAAACATCTGTCTTTTTGCTGGTTTCCTATCTCTCCATCAGCCAGTCAAGTATCAAGAGGCACTAAAAGACAATAGCTGGGTAGAAGCCATGCAAGAGGAGCTCCAACAGTTTAGAAGACAACAAGTTTGGGAGCTTGTACCACTGCCAGAGGGTGTGAGTCCTATTAGCACAAAGTGGGTCTTCAAAAATAAAACTGATGAAAGGGGTATTGTTGTCAAGAATAAAGCCAGGCTTGTGGTTCAAGGGTTCAGACAGGAAGAGGGTATTGACTATGATGAAACATTTGCCCCTGTAGCAAGATTAGAAGCTATCAGATTATTCCTGGCCTTTGCTGTCACCACAACATCAAGGTGTATCAAATGGATATCAAATGTGCATTCCTCTATGGTAAGATTCAAGAAGAGCTTTATGTTTGTCAACCTCCAGGCTTTGAGGATCCATTTAATCCAAATCATGTCTACAAGCTAAATAAAGCTCTGTATTGCCTTAAACAAGCACCAAGAGCCTGGTATGAAACTCTTTCCACTTTTCTACTTTCCATTGGTTTCACAAGAGGTAAAATAGATAAAACATTGTTTATAAAATGGAGAGGGAAAGACTTGATGATTGTCCAGATTTATGTGGATGACATCATTTTTGGAAGCACATGTAATAAAATGTGTGAAGAGTTTAGGCAACTCATGACAGCTGAGTTTGAGATGAGTGCAATGGGTGAACTCCAGTGCTTTCTTGGTCTCCAAGTAAGGCAACTGTAAAATGGCACTTTCATTCATCTAGGCAAATATGCCATAGAACTTTTAAAGAAATTTGAGATGGATGATTGTAAACCATGCAGTACACCCATTGCAACAAATAAAATAGTCATGTCTGATGAAAAGGATGATTTGGTTGATCAAACTTTATATAGAAGCATGATTGGGTCTTTATTGTACCTAACTGCATCTCCAGAAAGTCAAACCTTATTGCTGTAAAAAGGATATTCAGATACCTAAAAGGTGCTCCCATACTTGGTATCTGGTATCCAGCTGATGGAAATATCAAGCTTTCAGGTTTCTCAGATAGTGACTTTGCTGGATGTGACAAAACAAGGAAGTCCACTTCAGGAGGGTGCCAATTTCTAGGCAATTGCTTAGTGTCTTGGCAAAGCAAAAAGCAAGCAGCTGTTTCCACATCCACCGCTGAGGTAGAATATATAGCTGTTGCAAGCTGTACAGCCCAACTGCTTTGGCTTTAAAATCAGTTGCTGGATTTTGGTATCACTGCCCTAAAGACACCTCTCATGTTGGACAGTCAGGTAGCAGAAAATATCATCAAAAATCCAGTTTCCCATTCAACCACCAAGCACATTGATATCAGACATCACTTTGTGAGGGATTGCTATGAAAAAGGTTTGATTTCTCTGCACCATGTTCCAACTAAAGATCAGCTGGCAGATGTGCTAACCAAAGCATTAGACACATCTACCTTTGAAAGCTTGATCTCTAGGATTGGCATGCTGAATATGGAATAATAGGCAAAATCCTGTTTTTCTATGAATAAAAGCATTAAAATGTTTTTAGAAAATCAAAAATCCATCCTTAAAAATAGCTAAAAATGAATTTTTCATTAAATCCTTAAAAGTCTGCCATAACCACTGTTTTGTTTCAAACATCTGTTCTGTTTAAAAGCTGTCCACTGCTGAAAGTTAACCTCTGTTCTTTCATTTCCTTGGTAATCACTGTTGTTCAAATTCAGTGTTTTATCCACTGATAGTTAAAGTCACCCACTGCTTTCATTCTAACCGTTGCAACCATTGATCTTGTTCCATCAGTGGTTTCCATAAAACAACTATCTTCCATTATTCATCAGGGGTTGGCACATGGATAGTACATAGCGGTCAGATCTTTTGTACCCGCTTCCACGTCAGCATTCACTTTTTCCCCTATAAAACCCTGATCAAAACCCCCAAACAGGGTTTTTACTGTCGAATCGAATTCAAAATTCCTTTCTCAATGCAGTTATCATCCATTTCTCTCAAATCATTCATCATTCTTCTTCTCAAAATGGCAAAATCACCGTCTTCATCATCTGAGAAATCAACTCAAAAGGCCATCGAAATTCCATACAAAGCTCCTCACAATTATTTGGGTCTACTCACAAAACTCACTCAAAGTGAAACCTTCAATTCCATCATTGACGCTCTTTCGTCTTCAAAGTATAAAACTTTGTTGACTGCTGATGCTCTGATTTATTTAAAAACCCAGAGAGAATTTTGGAAGAATGCCACACTTGAATCTCAAGGTGAGACAATCATAGCCATCAGTTCCTCAATAAAGGGTAAACAAGTTCAAATTACACCACAATCCATCTCCGAGGTATTCGAACTCAATGATCAGCAAGGTAAAAATTCTTTTCCTAAAATCGAGTATCAAACTGATTTTATTGAGAAAGGGTATGCTGTAGAAATGAGAAGGGACACCTTACAAAAAGGTAGCTTTCCTCCTGCAACAAATTTTTATTCCATACCCTCTTGATGTGTGTTTCAAATAAAACAACTGCTTTTAATGAAATACCATTAAAGATCCAATACCTAGGTTATGCTATTTTACATAAAGAAAATTTTAACTATTCCTAGGAGATCTTTGATGACTTGGTCAAAAATGTTACTAGCAAATCATTCTTACTATTTCCAAGGTTCCTAAGCTTTTATTTTCAAAAGAAATTTGGAAAGGATGATGCCCTTGTGATCACCCAAGGTGAATCTTTTCAAATAAATAGCTTAACAGCTAAAACTTTTACAAGATTATCAAAACCTTCTAAAACAAAAGCAGAGGCTCCTGAGCAGAATTTAGCAGCTAACACTGCTCCTCAGGCACCTGCTGCTGAGCCCACTGCTCTAGGTGATCACAGCAGCAAAACAACTGCTATGAAACCCACACCTAAAACCACCAGAAAACCAAGACAAAAGAAAACTCAAAAGCCCCCCAAGCCTACAAAAAAGGTAACTCTGGAAGATGAGATCCCAGAGCAACTGCCAGTGACAACACAAAAGTCACCTGAAACCATTGCTGCTACTTCCTCACAGCAGATGGTAGAAAGATCTCAACCCATGCCTCAAACTCCTCCTACTTCTTCTCAAAAAGAACAGGTTGTAAGAATATGGACACCTCAATATGATGCTCTAGAATCACTTGCTTCCATCATCCACAGCCCACTACCCGGGGCAAATTCGATTTCTACACCCATACTCACTGCCACAATTCCCCCCACAAATAAAACTTTTGTTGGATGCTCTTGATTTGAACCAGACACAAACCAGTCCTTCTCACTCACCTGTAAATGAGAATATACCTCAACAAGTGACTGGGTCTGGTGTTTCAATCATTGCTAACCCACCAACAACACCTGAGGAGGTTACACCCCTTGAGTTACATTTAACTCTTGGTGGTAGTTCAAGTGAAGCAGCTACTACAAGTGCTGAACCCACTGGTTTGCACTTGGACAGTGGTTTCGTTAATAAGACTTCCTTGAAGGCAATTTCTTCTCAGGGAACTCTTGTGTATCCAGTATTCACTGGTTCCCTAAAAAGTGTTTCTCATTTTGAAGGAAGAAGTCCCCAGTTCCAAGACAAAGGGGCATCAGTTGATGATTTTTGGGATGCATTCCCTGAGTCAAGCACTGTTACATCCACTGAATGTGGGAAATCAGATGATCCCATTAAGTTGGGTGATGGTTTAATGTACCAAGAATTGATGGCTAGAGTTGACAAGCTTGATACATCTGTTGCAGAAATCAAAGAAATGCTGCAACAGTTGTTGAAAGTACTAAAGGTACCACCGACTGTTGCTCTAGCTCAACCATCTGTTCTAGAATCTGTTCCAACCCCAAATGAGCTGTGGAGTTTGTTTCAACCACTGCTCCATCATCAAAGAGAATTAGCTGATCAGAAACATGAGATACAAGTTCAAAAGATCAGAAATCTCATGGAAGCAAGGTTTAAAGACACCCAGGCAGATATCAAGGCAACAAAGGCCCATTTGCTGAACACCACTGGCACTGCTCCTCCCTCTATCATATTTGTGGATAACCCACCACCAGATAATGCCAAAAAGGGGAAGAAATTGAAGCAGTTGAAAAAGAAGGGATATGAAGATGGCCTGTATATTGAACCAGACAAGTCAAGCATGCTTGCAAACATTCTGTTGGTGCATATGTCTGTCGACTTCGTCTTGTATCGAGTCTTGTGTCTAGATAGCATAAACCAGAGCTCGGTAGTCAAAGAAATAGGATTTTAGTGTTGTTTGACCAGTTCACACGAACTGGCAGAGCCAGTTCATGCGAAGTGGCCACTTCGCACGAAGTGGCAATGTCAGGTTCATGGGGACTGGCCTCCTCTATAAATAGGAGCTCTTGGTCTTTCATTTGTAACTTTGGATTCCTGTAGCGAAGCTTTTCCGAAGTGTCTCCAAGGCTATAAATCGTTCTGAAATCAATACAAGAGACATTATAAGTGATTCTAAGTGCATATCAAGCTGATTCAACATCAATACGTCTGTTTTCGCCTCTCGTATTGATCAAAAACTCTTCTGAACAACTCGTTTAGGTCGAATCTCGATCCTACAAGTGGTATCAGAGCTCAGGAGGAAGAGTTCTTACCATTTCAGCTTGTTTTCACCGAAATTTCTGACTTCTTCAGATTTTTCAAAAGTTAACTGAGATTTTACAGTTAAAATGGACTGATTTCTTGATATAATATGCGAAACACAGTTTTAAACAATCCTTGAAAGAATTAGACCTAAAATCGACCTAAAACGTGATCAATTTTGAAAAAAAATTAACCGAAATCACATCAGTTCATTGGAACATGGCTCAGTTCGTTTGAAATTAGGGTTCAATTCGTTTGAAAGGACCCAGTTCGTGTGAAAGTGTCACCAGTTCGCACCAAATAAGTCCAGTTCGTGTGAAAGTGTCATCAGTTCGCACCAAATAAGTCCAGTTCGTGTGAAACATACCTCAGTTCGCATGAAATTGACATTAAGTTCATAAGAAGTGGCTCAGTTCGCATGAAATTGACATTCAGGTCACAAGAAGTGGCTTAGTTCACATGAAATTGACATTCAGTTCACAAGAAGTGGCTCAGTTCGCATGAAACATCCATTTCGCACGGTTTGAACCAGTTCGCACCAATTCAGGTTGTTTGGATTGTTGTCAGTTCGTTTGGAGTGTCTAGTTCGTTTGAACCTTGTCAGGTCGTTTGAATAGATTCAGTTCGCATCAGGTTGTTTGAAGATTAACAAGTTCATTTGAAATTTGTGTCAGAGTCTTTGGAACCGAATCATGGAAAATGAATTCTACAATGCATTTGCTACGGCTCTGGGTACTCCAGTTACTGTTGCTCAAAGCGTAAACATGGAGAATGAAACGGGAACGTTGCAGAAACCCCCAAAGCTGATGAGCATTGAAGAGTATTACAGTTGGAATGACCGTTTCGAAAATTGGGTTTAAGAAAATCATTTAAGGTCTTGGGAGTGTATTGAAACTAAGTATGTTATGTGACAACCCTCACAATTACAGGTACTGTACAAATTAATTAATTTTAATTATGTGCTTAATGATTGTGCTTAATTACAACTGACAACTTGAACTGCTCTATGATTTTCATATCATACATACACATGCATCATATTTTATACAGTCACTCCATTTATTACACACAAGTATTAGTGACATACTTGATGCACACAGCACAGTTAGCACACTGAGCGGTTGATTCAGAAACATGCTGACAATGCCAGCACATAGACAGACAAGGATATTGAGGCCAGTATGAGCCGGGGACAGGGTACTACACTAGTATGGAGTGTAGGGAGGTGAGGACCATAAAACTGCGTCACTAGGTGATAGTTATAGTGCCGGGAAGTGCCAAAAACACACTATAAATGCAGAATTCTGCATTTATTATTAAAATTCAGCATTGAAAAATGCTAGTAGAGTACAAAAATATGGCAGAATGGTCCTGTATACTTTCCTAAGTGCCGGGAATAATTTGTGTTACAAAAATATACATAAAAGCTCCTTTAAGGACTAATTAAACACTTTAACGGGACAATATCTAACCGGATAACTGGACATTACCCGGGACACTAAATTTTTGTCAAATACCTTGTTTTATTATTTTTGGCTAGTCATGATCACTGTTTGCCATAACACCCACTAAAAACCTTATAACTAACATATAACTTCAAGTTACTTACAATCTAACTACCATTTACCATTTAGTTGAAAAATTTTCATTCAAACCCCCCCCCCCCCAACCGAAAATCGATCCCCATGGACCCACCAAATTATCTTCACCATACTTCCTATCTTATACTAGATTATAATCTTTTATTTTATTAGATTCTAGCTTGTGTAAGTAACCAAGATATGTGTAATGATCTTTATAAAGCATGGCCACTTAGATTATCATCATCACTTCAAGATTTACACTCCTCACTCACACTCTCTCTCTCATTTTCGGCTCCCCCAAACCGCCACCATCACCACCATTTTAACATCACCATCTTCATCATATTCAAGTCTTGAAGGTGATTCATGGAGGTTGCAAGTTGAGAAGCATTCAAAGGAGCTTTGTTCTAGTCTTGTTCGTCATCTTTTCTCATCATCTTTGCACTAGATTCTACCCTAGCCTTGTGCTAGTAGTAAGTCTTATTACACCTTGTTTCATCTTGTTCTTAGTTAAGATATGTAGTTTGATAATTATATTTAAACCACAAGAACAAGAATACTAAAAGATGTTAAACAAGAATCATGAATATAAAAGTTTACTTGAAAGTTTTACATAAAGTTTACTTGAATGATGAAATACTACTAGTTTAATATTGTTATGAGCATGTTGTTAATTTTATTGTTGATTTTGGTTGTGGGATGTAAATCACGTTATGAATCTTGTTAAATAATATCTAATAATATGATTTAACAAGATTAGAGAGTGGTTATGTATTACATAAATAACCACCTTCTAGTTTAGTCATGAACTTGAAAGAGAATGATTTTCTAAAATATAAGTGAACTAGTAGAATGGTGTTCATGTTGATTCAAATTTTACTAGAAGCTTTTCTAAGTAAACCAAGTTAAAGAATCAGGTTTTGGAAAAACCATAACTTTACTTACACTTACATAATTTTTGTTAGTAAAATAAGTGTAAGAACATTTATTTACAAGAAGAGTTCGAGAAGCAACTTTCTGTAAATATTGTTTACAAGTTGTGAAAACGTAACTTGTTTAAGAAAGTGTTTTTTTTTTAACAAAATAAATACACTTTGGAAGGTAACTAAGCCTACTAAAAGCTTCACTACGTTACTACGCGTTTTCGGGAAATATCAAGTTCATGATTATTATGTAATGCATATATTTTTGCTCTTGGTGATGTAAAGTTGTTTAAAAGATTGTTTGTTGATTGATTTTGAAAAGAAAACGATATGCTAGTAAGCGTGGACACTCCCGTTTTTAGGGGAAACTCTGGCGAAATTTTCTAAAAATCCCAAGACTTAGAAAATATATTTTCCAAACCAATATTACAAGTATATTTTACGACTTGTGTTTCGACTATAAACTTCGCCATATTTTTGAAACAAAATAAAAGTGTTGAAGGTTGACTTTCGTAAATAAAGTTTGATAAATATGTATATATAGAATATATATTTTACACAAAAACTCTTGTATGATTATTTGTTTATTCTGAGGACTAGTTATATTATTGTTAGGGAAAAATAATATAACTTATGCATACCATGATATTACGACTCCAAAATAATAAAATTTAAGTTACGCAAGTATTGTGGTATTACGAAGCGCTAAGAACGTCACTTATATAGTGTTTCGGAAAAATGCTCTTGTACGTATGTTTTTGGTAAAAATATTATTTTGGAAATTTATGAAGTAAAATATAATATTTTTGGGAAAAATATATATATTTTGGAATTAAGATCTTTTAGACAAGTGATTAAAATATATTTTTCTAAGTGGGACTTAAAACATATTTTTTCAGAATTACAAGTGTACATGTATAAATACCCCCATCCTTGGGAAGGAAAATACACATATAACTACTTGAGAAGTGTAGATACGAAATAGTTGCCTAACTATTTTTCCTAAAGACTAAAGTTAAGTTAAAATAATTGTTATTATTATTTTAACAAATATAATATCAAAGTAACGCAACTCAAAACACTAAACCATAAGCCAAGGCACGGCCCGTTCGTCTAATAGACATTAGTACGTGTAGGTCGTCGCGCAGCAGATCGAGTTTGAGATTGACGTTACAGGATACTGTCACACCCCCAAAATCCACCATGCGGAGCGTCACCGCTTGGAGGCGTGACATGACCAGGATCGAGCCACCAATCATATTGAACAACGTAATTAAGTAAGTAAAACCAACCACAATACAATTGGTGACCATAAGACAGTAATCCAACTTTGAGTTAACAGCGGAAGCATAAAACGCAAGTCCAAAACATAAGTTCGTAGTTCATAAATTTAAAGACTTCAAAACATCGGTTCATTAAGTTTATAAGGTTTAATTATTATATACGGGACATAACAGTCCATATCCCACAACGACCTCCTCCTCGCGCAAGCTCCATAAGTACCTAATGACCTGCAAGGCATGTAACAACAAATCAACAACAAAGTTGAGCGAGTTCACAGTTGATTGTTCAGTTAATGAGTTCGTATCAGAAATCGTAAGTTCGTTTCATAACCATGTATTACCCATTATCCTTGATTCCCAAACCTTTACGATATTTAGTGGGGGCTTCCCATTTTGTATGTTACTAGACTAGTCGTATCCATAAGTGTCCTTCCCAATCCGAGGACAGTGTTAAGTATGAGTGTACGTAGGTTTTACGTACATGCCCTTCTCAACCTGAGGACAGTAGTAAGTATGAGTGTACGTAGGTTTTACGTACGTGCCCTTCTCAATCCGAGGACAGTAGTAAGTGTGAGTGTACGTAGGTTTTACGTACGTGCCCTTCTCAATCCGAGGATAGTAGTAAGTGTGAGTGTACGTAGGTTTTACGTACGTTCCCTTCTCAATCCGAGGACAGTAGTAGGTAGTCTAGTAGTGTTGATAATATAAATAGTTATTCAATCCCATTCCCAACCACCGGGAATCCCATGCCTTAGTAAGGGTGTGAACTCACCTCGGTTTGCTCGGTTAGACTCTCAAATATATCTAACAGTCAAGGTCGGTCAATCACGTCCTAATATGATTACCAGTTAGTCATTTAGTGATTTTCAAATAGAGCACAAAGTTCCTACACGTATCTATCACATAACATTCATTACTTTGACGGTTTATGTCCATATAAACTTCCCATCTATTCCCATTCATAAATAAACATACGATAATGCACATAACACATATAACATGTTAGATCATTCACAGATAGCATACTCGACATCTAGACATGCAAATTACAACTTAAGTCGTTTCAGCTTAAATATTCAAAACCGGGCTGTTTTCGAACATTTTAATAAAATAGTTAACTTATTCCAAAAATTCTCAAATTTTTACAGAATGTCTTAAACGATCCAATTGTGTAAAAATATTGGGGTCCAGTTCGTTACCAATATTGTATAAAAATTCATTTTCTGGACTGAAATCAGATTTATCTTTTTCTGACCGCAGTCCACGGAATAATTTATTTAAAATTCATCGAGAGTCCGATTTATGAAATTCCAGTGAGAGAATCACAAATATATCGGTGGTCATCTACAGTACAATTTGCATGATCTAACTCTACACAGAATGCAAGTTATGGTAGAAAACAGAATGTATATTTTCAGCAGCAAAAATGCAGCTCTAGCTGCTGTTACGAAATGACACTTTAAAAATAGTAAAAAAAGTCCAAAAATTATGATTCCGGTGCCATTAGAACCGTATTTCATAATACATAAACCTAGACTTCAGAAAATACATTTTTCATTAAGTTACGGTCCTGTTACAGCCAACTGAAGTTGGCTGTAATTACTAAACAGCTTTCTGTTTTCAGTCTTTAACCTTCTAAAGCGCGTTCGATTGATTCCATTAGCATGTTTAGTGATCACAACAACATCAAACATCAACATTAACCAGCAAATCATCAGGAAATCAATCAAGAATCATAACAACACAAGATCTACATGATTTACACACATAACTTCTCTTTATCCATCTTTTATTCCTTATGTTCAAGACTTTAAGTTATGTTCATTGGTGTTCTTTAACATTTCACCATTTAATCATCTATTAACCACTAAAATCAAGAACAAGATGGTGATTAGAAGTACTTACTACTAGCACAAGGCTAGGGAAGAAACAAGGTGTAAATGTAGTGGATAAAAGAAAACAAGAGTGGTCCTTCAACTTCCGAACGCACCGAGCTTCGTTGTTCACCTTCTTACACCTATGGATGCTCTTGGATTGCTTGAAAGAAACTTGAAGGTGGTGATGGTGGGTGTGTGTGGGTTCGGCCGATCAAGAAGAAGAGGAGGAAAGATGGATGGTGTGTTTAGTTTGTGAAGATGAGAATGAAGGATGGTCTTGTGGGTAATTATAGAACCTTTCCAACATGCTATTGTCCATTATGCTAAATGTCTCCTAAGTACATAGCAAGTTTAATAAACAACTCAAGAAAATCAAGGGTGGGATTCACCCTTGAAACCGTATGGTTGGGGGGGGGGGTGTCTAGTTGGGTTTCAACTAAATGGTTAAGGATCTTGGTTGGTGATCAAGAGTTTAGTTAGGATCTTATGTGTGTTATAAAATATATAGTGTGTTAGGGTGTTCGGGGACCCTAACTAGCTCAGAAAAATAAGAACAATGTGTTTGACAATATTTTTGTGTTCCGGGTAAAGTCCGGTTGTTCGGTTCGGTGTTGTTCCGTTAAAGTGCTTAATTAATCCGTAAAGTGTCCTATATATATATTTTTGAAACATTTTTAATTTTTAATACTCAGGAAGGCATACCGGGCTATTTAGTAACTTTTCTGTATACTACTAGTATGTTAACAAGTACATGTAAGTGTAACACAGTAATCAGAGAGCAGTTAAATGATTCAGCACAGTCATCAAGCACTTTAATTAACATTAATAGATTGTACGGTTACATGTAATTTGAGGGTTGTCACATTCTCCCCCTATTAAGAGAATTTCGTCCCGAAATTTAGCGCGTGGTTATTGAGGAAGCTAGTTAAGTTGCGTTGGTTTCCTGGTTTTCCTGGGGTGTCACATCATCCCCCCGTTGATTTGGAATTTCATCCCGAAATTCTGCAGTAGCTTCAGCCTCAGTAGTGGTTGCGTTTTTCTTAAATAGATGGGGATACTTGAGTTTCATTTGGTCTTCTCGTTCCCAGGTATACTCTGAGCCACGACGGGAATCCCAACGAACTCGGACAAGAGGTATCCTGGTACGCTTGAGGATCTTAACATCTCGATCCGTAATTTCTACTGGTTCCTCAACGAATCGCAGCTGGTCGTCGATTGTGAGTTCCTTGAGAGGAACTATGAGGGTCTCATCTGACAGACACTTCTTCAGATTTGACACGTGGAATACGTTGTGAACTCCGCTGAGTTCTTCAGGTAGATTCAACTTGCAGGCGACCTTGCCAATTTTCTCAATGATTTCGAATGGTCTGACATAACGTGGATTGAGCTTGCCTCGTTTGCCAAAACAAACAACGCCTTTCCAAGGAGAGACTTTGAGTAGCACTCAATCCCCAACCTGGAACTCGAGTGGTTTTCTTCCCTTATCAGCATAGCTTTTCTGACGGTCACGAGCTGCCGCCATTCACTGTCATATCTGAGTAATTCTCTCGGTGGTATCTACCACAAGTTCTGGGCCTGTGATTTGACTGTCGCCAACCTCTGCCCAACAAAGAGGCGATCGACATTTGCGTCCGTACAATGCCTCGAACAGAGCGGCTTGGATGCTGGTGTGGTAGCTGTTGTTATATGAAAACTCCACTAGCGGGAGGTGTTTTTCCCAGCCATTACCAAAATCAATTACACATGCCCTAAGCATGTCTTCAAGGGTCTGGATGGTGCGTTCGGATTGCCCATCCGTCTGTGGGTGATAAGCGGTGCTCATATCTAGACGTGAGCCAAAGGATGCGCGTCATGATCAGAAATGATGGAGGTTGGCACTCCGTGCCTTGATACTACTTCCTTTAGATAGATGTCTGCTAAAGTAGAAAACTTATCCGTTTCCTTGATTGCCAGAAAATGTGCAGACTTGGTCAGCCGATCCACGATCACCCAAATGGTATCGTTTCCGCATTGAGATCTGGGCAGGCCAGTAACAAAATCCATGGAAATTTGCTCCCATTTCCATTTCGGGATCTCTGGTTGTTGAAGTAGGCCTGATGGTTTCTGATATTCAGTCTCGACTCTCGCACAAGTCAAGCACTTACCGACGTAGGTTGTTATGTGGGCTTTCATGCCAGGCCACCAATACGTAGTCTTGAGGTCGTGGTACATTTTATCCGAACCAGGATGTATCGAATAACGAGACTTATGTGCTTCGTCCATCACAAGCTCGCGTAGGTTTCCATTAAGTGGAACCCAGATGCGCCCGTTAACATAATAGGCGCCGTCTTCCTTTTGTTCTAGCCGCTGCCTCGATCCTCGTAAGGATTCAGCCCTGATGTTCTCTGCTTTCAATGCTTCAACCTGAGCATCGCGAATCTGAACGGGAAGGTTGGATTGGATGGTAAGCTGTAAAGCACGTACACGCTTAGGTATGGTATCCTTTCGACTGAGGGCGTCGGCCACAACATTGGCCTTGCCCGGATGGTATTTGATAGCGCATTCATAATCGTTCAAGAGCTCAAACCATCGGTGTTAACACATGTTTAACTCCTTTTGCTTGAAGATATGCTCGAGACTCCTATGATCGGTGTAAATGGTGCACTTGGTACCGTACAGGTAATGTCTCCATATCTTAAGGGCGAAAACAACTGCTCCCAATTCCAAGTCGTACGTAGTGTAGTTCCTTTCGTGAACCTTAAGCTGGCGTGATGCGTAGGCAATGACCTTGTCACGTTGCATCAACACGCAACCAAGTCCTTGGATGGAAGCGTCGCAATAAACCACAAAATCTTCTGTGCCTTCAGGCAATGAGAGGATAGGCGCGCTACAAAGTCTTTGTTTTAAGTGTTAAAATGCGGACTCCTGTACATCACCCCAATGATAGATGACACCTTTCTGAGTCAGTGAGGTGAGAGGTTGCGCAATCTTTGAGAAATCCTTGATAAACCTTCTGTAATATCCTGCCAAACCCAAAAATTGGCGGATTTCTGTTGGTGTACGGGGTGCAGGCCAGTTCTTGATCCAGTCAACCTTGGATGGATCCACATGAATTCCATCCTTTTTTACCACGTGGCCTAGAAAGTGGACTTCGCGAAGCCAGAAGTCGCATTTCAAAAACTTGGCATACAACTGCTCTTTACGAAGAAGTTCCAAGATAAGCCGCAGATGCTGCTTGTGTTCCTCCTGACTCTTAGAATAGATCAGGATGTCGTCGATGAACACTATGACAAACTTATCCAGGTAAGGCTTGCACACTCGGTTCATGAGATCCATAAAGACCGCAGGTGCATTTGTCAATCCGAAAGGCATAACTAGAAACTCGTAATGGCCGTAATGAGTTCTGAATGCTGTTTTGGAGACATCCTCCTCTCGGACTCTCAGCTGATGGTATCCCGATCTCAAATCAATCTTAGAGTAATAACTCGACCCTTGCAACTGGTCGAACAAATCGTCAATACATGGAAGAGGATAACGATTCTTCACGGTCACCTTGTTAAGTTCGCGATAGTCAATACACATTCTGAAAGTACCGTCTTTCTTTTTCACGAATAGTACTGGAGCTCCCCAGGGGGAAGAGCTAGGACGTATAAAACCCTTCTCCAAGAGTTCTTGTAGTTGCGTGGACAGTTCTTCAAGTTCTGACGGGGCTAGACGGTACGGTGCTCGAGCTACTGGTGCTGCTCCAGGAGCTAGCTCGATTTGAAACTCAACTTGAGGATGAGGCGGGAGACCAGGTAATTCCTCAGGAAATTCCTCAGGAAAATCACGTACAATAAGAATGTCTTCTATCTTCCTTTCTTCCTAGGATGTGTCAGTAACGAGTGCTAGAATGGCAGTGTGGCCCTTTCGCAAACACTTCTGGGCCTTAAGGAAAGAGATAATGCCTACGACAGCACCACTCTTGTCGCCATGAATCACGAGGGGTTCTTCACTAGAACGAGGAATGCGGACGATTTTCTCCTTGCAAACAATCTCCGCTTGATGATGAGATAGCCAATCCATCCCAATAACGACGTCAAAACTACCCAGTGTGATAGGAATAGGATCGATAGAGAAGGTCTGACCAGCTAAGACGAGGTTACAACCTTTGATTACGTGCGTGGCCTCGAGACTTTTACCGTTTGCTAGCTCTACTGTGTGTTTGGGGGTCAAAAATGTTGGGGTGCGCTTAAGCATTTGACTAACTTTTAGAGACACATAACTGGTATCGGCACCCTAATCAAATAAAACAGTAACATAAGAGTCGTCGAGAAGGAACTTACCCATCACTACGTTAGGATCATTCCTTGCGTCACCCTGACCAATCACGAACACTCGACCCCTGGCACCGTTGCCATCATTGTTTCCTCCATTGTTGCCCCCATTATTGTTCCCGTTTCCTTAGTTGTGATTCTGATTCTGATTCAGCTGTGGATAGTGCCTCTTGAAGTGACCCTCAGCACCGCACTGGAAGCATCCCTTATTACCCTGCTGGTGTTGCTGTTGGTTCTGTGGAGCTTGTGGCGGCTGTTGTCGATTCTGATTTGCAGGACGCGAGCTCCTGCAATCTTTGGCTTCATGACCCATCTTGAGACACCTCTGACAGCATCCCTTGTTGCACTGACCACTGTGGTGTCTGTTGCATTTGTTGCACTTTGGGTGGTTTCCTCGATATCTACCCTGCACTTGACTACCAGAAGATTGTTGACCAGGACTCTGGTAGCCATCAATCTTTCGCTGCTGCGCCTGGGACTGAACTGTAGTCGAACCCTTGCTGTTGGCTCCATCCCATTTTCGTTTGTTGTCACTGGGAATAGCAGAAGTAGTAGTAGCAGTAGCACCTATACGCTTAGGCAGCTTGTTCTGCTCTACTGCCTGGTCTGTGAGACGATGAGCGAGACGAGTAACATCCTGGATGGTAACAAGGTTAGCAGCAGTCACATGGCTTTGTATCTCTGGTACTAAGCCTTTGAGGTACAGCTCAATGCGCTTGATGGGAGGATCCACCATAGTTGGACATAACACTGCCAGTTCGTTGGATCGCTTCGTATACGCCTCTATCTCTGACCCCGTCATCTTTAGGTTAAAGAACTCCACTTCCAACTTGTGGATGTCATCACGATTACAGTATTCTCGCTTGATCAGCACCTTGAAGTCGTTCCATGGGGTGGCATTAGCAGCTGCCAGCCCTAACATTTGAACATGCGCGTTCCACCAACTCAACGCAACGCCTTCGAGAGTACCAGTGGCATACTTCACCCTACGAGCCTCAGGGCAT
Organism: Helianthus tuberosus; assembly: GCA_030545235.1. Lineage (NCBI taxonomy): Eukaryota > Viridiplantae > Streptophyta > Magnoliopsida > Asterales > Asteraceae > Helianthus > Helianthus tuberosus. Next base: position 109,961,363 of record CM060377.1, read on the forward strand.
TCACACATCTCGAAGACCGATTCGAGCTTCTCGAACCAGTGGAGGAGTCCGACGGCCCCTTCAGTGCCACTGAAAGTACTAGGACGAAAGTCCATAAAAGTCTTGAACGTGCATACTGGTGGCTGAGCGTTTTGACCTCCTGCCTGGGCAGCTGCGAGCACTGCAGTAACTTGTTCAGTTATCAAAGCCGCCAACTGGGCTTGAGTTAGGTTAACGCGTCCACTCATGATCTTCATATCAAAGGAAAACATGAGTGAGAGAGGTTCGCGAGAGTGCGATGACAGAAGAGAGTAAGCACACATGTGTTTTCAATCAATAGTTGCTACATTCATCTAAGCGTACCATAAGCAAAGTTCTATGTAACTAGCAAGTTGGTAATAATATAAACATAAACCATATCACCTATAGTGTTGAGCCTAGCACGTGGAGTGAAGCGTCGCTGTGGATCGTTGAGAACTGTACAGGTTATAGTCTGGTTTTATCAAAAGCTTTTCCCCTTTTTAAAACCAAGTTCACTATAACCAATGGCTCTGATACCAATCTGTCACACCCCCAAAATCCACCATGCGGAGCGTCACCGCTTGGAGGCGTAACATGACCAGGATCGAGCCACCAATCATATTGAACAATGTAATTAAGTAAGTAAAACCAACCACAATACAATTGGTGACCATAAGACAGTAATCCAACTTTGAGTTAACAGCGGAACCATAAAACGCAAGTCCAAAACATAAGTTCGTAGTTCATAAGTTTAAAGACTTCAAAACATCGGTTCACTAAGTTTATAAGGTTTAATTAATAGATACGGGACATAACAGTCCCTATCCTACAACGACCTCCTCCTCGCGCAAGCTCCATAAGTACCTAATGACCTGCAAGGCATGTAACAACAAATCAACAACAAAGTTGAGCGAGTTCACAGTTGATTGTTCAGTTAATGAGTTCGTATCAGAAATCGTAAGTTCATTTCATAACCATGTATTACCCGTTATCCTTGATTCCCAAACCTTTACGATATTTAGTGGGGGCTTCCCATTTTGTATGTTACTAGACTAGTCGTATCCATAAGTGTCCTTCCCAATCCGAGGACAGTGTTAAGTATGAGTGTACGTAGGTTTTACGTACGTGCCCTTCTCAACCCGAGGACAGTAGTAAGTATGAGTGTACGTAGGTTTTACGTACGTGCCCTTCTCAATACGAGGACAGTAGTAAGTGTGAGTGTACGTAGGTTTTACGTACGTGCCCTTCTCAATCTGAGGACAGTAGTAAGTGTGAGTGTACGTAGGTTTTACGTACGTGCCCTTCTCAATCCGAGGACAGTAGTAGGTAGTCTAGTAGTGTTGATAATATAAATAGTTATTCAATCCCATTCCCAACCACCGGGAATCCCATGCCTTAGTAAGGGTGTGAACTCACCTCAGTTTGCTCGGTTAGTCTCTCAAATATAGCTAACAGTCAAGGTTGGTCAATCACGTCCTAATATGATTACCAGTTAGTCATTTAGTGATTTTCAAATAGAGCACAAAGTTCCTACACGTATCTATCACATAACATTCACTACTTTGACGGTTTATGCCCCCATATAAACTTCCCATCTATTCCCGTTCATAAATAAACATACGATAATGCACATATAACATGTTAGATCATTCACAGATAGCATACTCAACATCTAGACACGCAAATTACAACTTAAGTCGTTTCAGCTTAAATATTCAAAACCGGGCTGTTTTTGAACATTTTAATAAAATAGCTAACTTATTCCAAAAATTCTCAAATTTTTACAGAATGTCTTAAACGATCCAGATATTATTGTGTAAAAATATCGTAGTCCCGTTCATTACCAATATTTTATAAAAATTCATTTTCTGGACTGAAATCAGATTTATCTTTTTCTGACCGTAGTCCACGGAATAATTTATTAAAAATTCATCGAGAGTCTGATTTACGAAATTCCAGTGAGAGAATCACAAATATATCGGTGGTCATCTACAGTACAATTTGCATGATCTAACTCTACACAGATTGCAAGTTATGGCAGAAAACAGAATGTATATTTTCAGCAGCAAAAATGCAGCTCTAGCTGCTGTTACGAAATGACACTTTAAAAATAGTAAACGAAGTCCAAAAATTATGATTCCGGTGCCATTAGAACGTATTTCATAATACATAAACCTAGACTTCAGAAAATACATTTTTCATTAAGTTACTGTCCTGTTACAGCAACTGAAGTTGGCTGTAATCACTAAACAGCTTTCTGTTTTCAGTCTTTAACCTTCTAAAGCGCGTTCGATTGATTCTGTTAGCATGTTTAGTGATCACAACAACATCAAACATCAACATTAACCAGCAAATCATCAGGAAATCAATCAAGAATCATAACAACACAAGATCTACATGATTTACACACATAACTTCTCTTTATCCATCTTTTATTCCTTATGTTCAAGACTTTAAGTTATGTTCATTGGTGTTCTTTAACATTTCACCATTTAATCATCTATTAACCACTAAAATCAAGAAAAAGATGGTGATTAGAAGTACTTACTACTAGCACAAGGCTAGGGAAGAAACAAGGTGTAAATGTAGTGGATAAAAGAAAACAAGAGTGGTCCTTCAACTTCCGAACGCACCGAGCTTCGTTGTTCACCTTCTTACACCTATGGATGCTCTTGGATTGCTTGAAAGAAACTTGAAGGTGGTGATGGTGGGTGTGTGTGGGTTCGGCCGATCAAGAAGAATAGGAGGAAAGATGGATGGTGTGTTTAGTTTGTGAAGATGAGAATGAAGGATGGTCTTGTAGGTAATTATAGAACCTTTCCAACATGCTATTGTCCATTATGCTAAATGTCTCCTAAGTACATAGCAAGTTTAATAAACAACTCAAGAAAATCAAGGGTGGGATTCACCCTTGAAACCGTATGGTTGGGGGGGGGGTGTCTAGTTGGGTTTCAACTAAATGGTTAAGGATCTTGGTTGGTGATCAAGAGTTTAGTTAGGATCTTAAGTGTGTTATAAAATATATAGTGTGTTAGGGTGTTCGGGGACCCTAACTAGCTCAGAAAAATATGAACAATGTGTTTGACAATACTTTTGTGTTCCGGGTAAAGTCCGGTTGTTCGGTTCGGTGTTGTTCCGTTAAAGTGCTTAATTAATCCGTAAAGTATCCTATATATATATTTTTGCAACGTTTTTAATTTTTAACACTCAGGAAGGCATACCGGGCTATTTAGTAACTTTTCTGTATACTACTAGTATGTTAACAAGTACATGTAAGTATAACACAGTAATCAGAGAGCAGTTAAATGATTCAGCACAGTCATCAAGCACTTTAATTAACATTAATAGATTGTACGGTTACATGTAATTTGAGGGTTGTCACAGATATGCACTTTTGTGAGTTCATGTCCCCCTTTTCTCTTAACTGTTTTCAGTTTTATAACTTCGGGGGTGAAATACATGTTACAATTATTTAGGACATTTTTATACATGGTATGGTTAGCATAAGGAGGGTTGGGACGTTCAGATCATGTGAGTGGTGGGTACAACGCTTAAAGCCATTAATCCTCGTTATTAGGACCGAGGGACATAAGAGTGATAGATATATTTGGGTGTAGCGAGCCCACACCCGTGAGGTCAGGGTGACCCATAGAGGTGACTGTGTCTTACAGCCGAGGCCCAGTACAAATTTGCTAGGTTTGAGTTTTCCTGCATCACTTCACACATACCAGTGGCTTTGCAACCCAGTGGTGATCTCTTTTTCCATAATTGCTACATACCAGGAACATTTTTACACTGGGACGTACTTTAACGATTTATAAACATACTCACTTTTACATGAACTCGCTCAACTTTTGTTGATTTTTCAAACTACATGTATTTCAGGAAATTAGTGGATATGGCGGTGTGTGCAATCATGTCAAGCTGCATAATGAATAATGATGTCATCCGGGTTTAGGAGGTGTGACCCTTGCCTGGACGGGTTACACGTCTCTAAACCATGGTTTCTATTTCAAGTCTTTTGTGGTGTCATGTGAACACGTTTTAATATGTAATGGTTGTAACTTGTTTTATGTGTTGACTTTTAAAACAATGATGTTGTGGTAACTTTTAAAACTCAATGAATGGATGACTATCATGTGTTTTATTTTCATATAGCATTGTTATGATTGTGCTATGGTATTAAGAAGTCACACCAAATTAACCGACGCTTCCGCAAAAGTCAGGGTGTGACAGCTTGGTATCAGAGCCTCGATCATAGCGAACTAGGATTCTTTCTCGAGTCTAGACTATGATCATTAGGGCTCTCATGAAAACATTTTTACATTGCATACACTAAACGTCCAGATCCGGGGTACAAAACATTTTTACAAACAAAAAGGCACAGATACACTTTTCAAAAATATTATTTCAGTCTTAGAGACTGAGGGAGTTCATTCTTAGAGACTGAGGGAGGTTTAGCCTTAGAGGCTAGGGAGGTTCAGTCTTAGAGACTGGGGGGATTCAATCTTAGAGATTGGGGAGGTTAGTCTTAGAGACTGGGAGGTTAGTCTTAGAGACCAGGGAGTTGGTCTTAGAGACCAGGGAGTTAGTCTGAGAGGCTAGGGAGTTCAGTCTGAGAGGCTGGGAGGGGTAGTCTGGGGAGACTAGGAGAATTGCTTGTTTGCTTTATTGTGACTTACATGTTTATTTGATTTCATATTGATATTTGTGCATATGTGTGGTTGTGTTACAGACACCATGGTTTCTTCTTCCGACACATGAGTATCAGACACGGTGGACCCCATGGCAGTTGTGTCAGACGATGAGATACCATCGGAGGGAGACGTCTACACGTCCGACACCACGAGTACAGATGACGATGATTTTCAGCCATTCGCGCTGCCAGACATCGGAGTTGAACCTGCTGATGGCATTCCTGCTGGGGATCTACCTCTTGCGGTGATCCCTGCTCCTGTTCCGCTTACTGCTTTCCCCATGGCGGATGTGCCACTCGATGTCGTATCTGATGACGACATTGATCTGTTCGAGGAGGGTCCCCCTGAGGGCGACTATGAGGGTGGGGCCCCGATCGATGTTGATGATATCCTTCCTATTGCTGAGGCCCCTATAGAGGAGGCTCCCGTTGGTTCACCTGTCCCAGACTCGTTGGAGTCTGTAGCATCTGCGTCCTTACACGACCAGGGTGTGCAGCATCACTCTCCTGACACCGACCCCGACGTAGCGATGTCTGCTGCACCTGGTCTGTCACACGAGTTTGAGTATGACCATGATGTCGATGATGATTTTGATCTAGTTTTTCCCCCTGGTTTCGATCCTGACCATGAGATCGAGCTTATTCATATGGACCAGCCCTTAGAGGCGCCAGTAGCTCCCATTGATTCGTTGTTTGACATTCCTGCCGATTTTGATATGGACCTTGACGATCCTGAGCCCGTCGTAGCCCCAGAGCCTGTTGTTGACCATGGCCCTATTCTTGATGGCGCACCTGCCATTGCACCTCTTGTTGATGATATACCCATTGCTGACCTTCCCGTTGTTGCACCACCATTGGTGGATGACCTTTTTATCGATGCACTCATTGTTGCACCTGTAGTACCTGTTTCAGGCCCTGTGCATGCTGATCATGCACCGTTTGCTTCTCACATTGACCCTAGATACGCCGACACCTTCAACGGGTGGATCGACGATGATGATTACCCATCGTTTGTGATACCCGTCACACCTCCCGTAGCACCTATTTCTGCACCTACTGGGATTCCATTGTTTCCCCCACACACCACGGACGCCCATCACACTGATCTCCCCATCACATTCCTCCAGGATATACCGCCCCCTCGTCCTGAAGAGGGTTCATCGAGGCAGCCACCTGTTTTCACTCCCCTTGTGTCATCATCTTTTTCGTTTCTGTCACAGTTTCCTCATGTTGCACCACCTACTGCACCATCTTTAACACCGTCGGGCAAGCCGTTTTTGTGGACTACGCCCCCTGTTATGCCACTATCTGACCCGTACCACCCATTTCACGTGGGGTACTCTATAGAGGACATACTCATCTCTCTCCAGCTACAGCAGGACACTCTGAGTCATCGGATTTAGGAGTTAGAGAGAGCTCCACGTCCTCCATGTCACTGTCAGACCCCCTTTGCAGCACCACACACTCCCCGTCCATTTTCACCTGATTCGGACATTCGTTTCTGGACATCTGAGTAGCAGATTGCATATTTGTTGCGCGTCTGTCGTGCCTTGCTTTTCTCTCATTTCCCTCCTCCTCCTCCTCCTCCTCCGCCATCAGTATAGATATTTTGGTTTGATGTAGGTCTATCATTTTGGTGAGAAAGTCGCGATTGAGCCAGCTTACGAAGACTTTTGAGAGATCACACTTTTGTGTATGTTAGTTGTAGTTTGACTTGTATTTTTTAGGGTGATGTGACCCGTTGATATCATTTCGATGTATGATGTACTACAAAACTTGTAAAACAATATTGTGGTCGTGATTAATGAAAAGCTCAATGGCAACGTTCTCACTACATGCTTTGTTGAGTTATATGTTTTAATTTATAACATGAGATGTTATGTGCTTAATGGATGCTACTGTATATGTGTATTTATTATACTTACTATGACCTGACCAATGTGATCATCTTTTAGAAAATGCCTCCAAGACGCGAAGTGCGCATGCCTACTACCCAGGCGGAACTCCAGGGGATAATTGCCGCAGCTATAGCACAGTATGCAGCCTCCCAAGGAGGAACAAGCGGGAGTTTCTCGAACAACAACGGCAATAACAATCCACCCAATGGTAATGTCCAAGTCGTTTGAGACATATTACGATACATTTGGATATTTATAGCACGACCGCTGATACCATTTGTAAAATCTAACGTATGTGCAGGGTGCACCTACAAGCAATCCCTCGACTGTAAGACCGTGAATTTCAACGGCACTGGAGGTGCTGTTGCGTTTGTTAGGTGGGCTGAAAAGATAGACTCTGTCCTAAGAATGAGCAAATGCGCTCCCGAGCAACAAGTGACCTACATCTCAGGGCTGTTTCTGGATGGTGCCCTATCATGGTGGAATCTGCAAGTGCAAACTTTAGGAGAAGCTGCTGCTTATGCGTTAACCTGGAATGAGCTGAAAGAGCTAATGAGAAAGAAGTACTGCTCGCGAGCTAAAATACAGAAGCTAGAGACTGAGTTCTGGCACCTAAGAATGGAAGGTCCCAAGATTGCAGAATATGTTCAAAGGTTTCACCATTTGTCTCATGTAGTACCGTATATGGTCATACCCGAGTTTAAACGTGTTGAGAGATTCATCTGGGGATTAGCACCCCAAATCATGAGTATGGTTACCACATCTAAGCCTGCAACGATTATGGAAGCTATCGACCTTAGTGTGGCGCTTACTGAGGAGGCCATTAGGTTGAACAAGTTCTCAGTTTCTGATCAGAAGAAAAAGGAAACACATGTTGAGTCGTCTGGTGAAAACAAACGAAAATTTTCCAACTTCAAGCAGGGTACAAGCAATGTGAGCAAGAGGGGTGAATCGAGCACACCGGCCAGAGCCACAACCGGTGCCGAGAACAAAGGAAAGGGTTACATGGGCACTCTGCCCAAGTGTGGATTATGCCAGTATCATCATGCTGGCCCGTGCAGAAATAGAAAATGTGAAACTTGTGGGAAAGTTGGCCACTTGAAGGATACTTGCTGGATTGGTTCAGGCCAGGGTGGCCAAAGGGGTTTCAATAACAACAACCGTGGTGGTAACGGAAACTGCCCGCAAGGAAATAATGGAGGAAATGGTAATCGTGGGAATGTCGCAAATCAAGCTGGTAACTGGGGAACAAACGGAAATCAAGGCGGGAATGGTAATGGGAATGGCCGAGGGCCAGGATGCTTCAACTGTGGGGACACCGGGCACTTTAAAAGGGAATGCCCAAAACTAAATCAGGTGCAAGGCAGAGTCTTTAACATTGGTGCGAGGGAAGCGCGCCAGGATCCAAACGTTGTCACCGGCACGTTCCCTATAAACCAACGCTTTGCATCTGTTCTTTTTTATACTGCTGCCGATTATAGTTTCGTATCATTAGAATTTAAGAATATACTTGGGTTGGCCACTAGTAAGTTAGACGTTCCGTACTCTATCGAATTAGTGAATGGGAAAGTAATTGGAACAGGAGAAGTCATCAGAGGATGCGCGATAGAACTGGGAGGGCACGAATTTACGCTAGACCTACTGCCAGTCGAGTTGGGAAGCTTCGACGTGGTAGTGGGAATGGATTGGTTATCGAGCAACAAGGCCGAGATTGTTTGCCATGAGAAGACCATCCGCATCCCAATGACGGATGAAGAAACGATCGTAGTGCACAGAGAGAAGCGTGATACGCCGCTGTGAATCATTAGCTAGAAAGTGTTTACAGAAGGGATGTGTTGCATTCTTGGCACACATCGTGGATAAAGAAGCCACGGAGCTAAAGGTAGAAGACAATCCAGTCGTAAGAGAATATCCTGAAGTCTTTCCAGAAGACTTGCCGGGATTGCCTCCACAACGACAAGTTGAGTTCCACATTGACTTGGTTCCAGGCGCCGCGCCTGTAGCCAAGGCACCCTATAGACTTGCATCTTCGGAGATGCAGGAGTTGTCAACACAACTCCAGGAGCTGTTAGACAAAGGATTCATCAGACCAAGCTTCTCACCTTGGGGAGCTCCAGTTCTGTTCGTCAAGAAGAAGGATGGTAGTTTTCGTATGTGTATAGACTACCGCGAGCTTAACAAGTTGACCATCAAGAACAGATATCCTTTGCCAAGGATTGATGACCTGTTTGATCAGTTGCAAGGTTCGAGCTTTTATTCAAAGATCGACCTTCGATTAGGGTATCATCAGTTAAGGATACAAGAGGAAAGTATCCCGAAGACGGCCTTTAGGACTCGTTATGGACATTACGAGTTCCTGGTTATGCCGTTTGGGTTGACAAATGCACCGGCAGTTTTCATGGACCTAATGAACAGAGTCTGCAAGCCGTACTCGGATAAGTTTGTGATCGTGTTTATTGATGACATTCTAATCTACTCAAAGACGAAGGACGAGCACAAACAGCACTTAAGAGCTATTTTAGAGCTACTTAAAAAGGAGAAGTTGTACGCTAAGTTCTCGAAGTGTGAGTTTTGGCTACGCGAAGTCCAGTTTCTTGGTCATGTGGTTAATGGAAATGGAATTCATGTTGATCCCACAAAGATCGAGGCAATCAAGAATTGGGAAACCCCAAAGACGCCAACCGAGATTCGACAGTTCTTAGGTTTGGCTGGCTATTATCAAAGGTTCATTGAGGATTTCTCTAAAATCGCTTAACCTCTGACCGCACTCACACAGAAAGACAAGAAGTTTGATTGGGGTGACAAGCAAGAAGAAGCGTTTCAGTTGTTGAAAAACAAACTTTGTGACGCACCGATCTTATCGCTACCCGAAGGAACGGACGACTTCGTGGTATATTGTGACGCCTCGCGTCAGGGATTAGGCTGCGTGTTGATGCAGCAACAGAAAGTTATAGCATATGCTTCTCGCTAGTTGAAGGTCCACGAGAAGAATTATACCACGCACGACCTGGAATTAGGCGCGGTGGTATTTGCATTGAAAATCTGGCGACATTATTTGTATGGCACACGATGTACAATCTTCACCGATCATAAGAGCCTGCAACACATATTTGACCAAAAGGAGCTTAACATGAGGCAAAGACGCTGGGTTGAACTATTGAATGATTATGATTGCGAGATCAAGTATCACCCAGGGAAGGCGAATGAATGGGGTACATATCTTATGATCAAGATCAAGACGTTGGCTGATGCTTTACCATAGAATGAATGGGGTACATATCTTATGATCTTGAAGAATACCGGAGAGTATGATGGTTTGACAATTGCTCAGTTCATTGAAAAACTTGAAGGACAAGATCTTAAACAATAGAAGATTGCTAGAATGAACAATCCAAGTGGTCAACAAGATATAAATTTGTATTTCAAAGGTAATGTTCAAAATGTTGAAGCAAGTCCGAAGATCCAAACCGCTTTTAGCGCAGAAAACTCATCTGGATCACTCAATCAAAGCTCAATCAACAACAGTGGATTTTCTTCATATCCAAGTATTAATCCAAATGTTCCAACTTCAAAACATCAGTTTCAAAGCTCAAACAATGGTAATGGTCATGTGCTACAATGCAACATCGCATTGCATCTTCAGAACGGTCAGAATTTCTCTGAAGAAGTTGCTAAAGGTCATATGGCATTACTAGCCACTGTGTTAGAATCATATGAGGGTTTGGTTGCGGGAAGGATCGAAAATCCTATGTTAACAAAAGAGGACTACGATCAAATTGATGCTGAGGAATTGGAGCTAATGGATATTAAGTGGTGTTTAGCGAGCGTGTTGAGGAGAGCTGAGAAATTTAAGCAGGTTACAGGAAGAGATGACTTTCGTGATGCTAATGTTTCTACTTTAGGTATTGATAAGTCTAAAGTTACTTGTTTTCGATGCAGGGAAAAAGGACATTTCAAGAGGGAATGTACCAACCGTGAAGCAGGAGGAGCTCAGAATCCTTTCGGGAACAATGATTATCATCGAAAAGCGATTTATCATCAGGTAGCTCAACAACCGTCATCATCTAGTGGTAATTCAATTGAAGATGGAAAGAAGAAAGCTTTTCAAGTTAATCAAGATGATGAAAGATTGCCAGAGGGATTTAGCTGGGATAAATACATTCCGGCTGAAAGTAACTCAAAGTTCAGAGCATTCATTGCACAAATCATTCAAGAGCCAAAGTTGATGAAAGAATGGATGGATGTGTTTGCAAATGATGAGAAAAATCAAGATGGAGAGTCTGTTTCTTCAGAAGATAGTTCAGAAAAAACACAAGTGTTTGATAAATCATCAACTGATAGTAGCGATGATGAGGAAGAAATTAATCAAATTAACATTGGCAAAACTCATTTATCTCCTGAAAGTTTCAAAATTTATTTTGCAGATAAATTGGAGAAGCTAAAGGAGAGACGAGCAGCAAAAGAAAAGAAAGAAGTAAAATGTGAGAATGTTGCTGAGAATGAGATGAATGAACAGAGTAAAGAGGTCAAAGTTGTTGAAAAGATTGTAGAGGTTACTAAACCTTGTCTGCAATGTTTGGAACCATGTAAACATTGTGAAGAGAAAGACAAGAAGTATAGTAAGCTAGATGAGACGAAAGAAAAATTATTGTTCGATGTTAAATATGTGAAAGAATCTTACAATGTGTTGAACAGAACGGTTAATAGTTTGGAAAAGATAAACTCAGAAAGAGAAGACGCTTTGACAATGATGAATGCAGTGATGATGTCTAAGCAAAAGGCCATTAATTATTATATTGAAGAGTGTGCAAAGTTGAAGCAGGAATTGGAGACTGAAAAGATTGAGAACGAAAGAATCAGACGATTGTTGCAGAGTTATTCAAGTTCTGATTATTTGATTGATAGAATTTATCCTACGGTTGCAGGTTTTGAAGCTTTTCAAGAAAAGAAGTTGGAAAATACGGATACTGGTAAGAAACAAAGTGCAAATTATAACAAGTGTCCGCCTTCGATCTGGGAAGGTTATTCTCCCAGAAAACCAAATGAGGAACAAGTCAAAAAGGCAGTCAATATAAAATTAAAGTCTGAAACAACTGATGAGTTACCAGAAAATATTGACGTCACGTTCACATCGTCTGACACTGATCATGAGTCTGAGTTAATAAAGAAAGTGGTCGATCAGGTGTTGGATAAAGATGAGGAGTCAGAGTTAAAATCCGAATCCGAGAGTTCGAGTTCATCAGTTGACAGTCCAAAATCGTCGGTCAAAAGGGTTTATAATAAAGAATTTCTGTTATCAAAAAATAATTTGAATGATGAACCAATCAAAGTGGCATATACTTTGAATGATTCAGACAAATTATATTCTGATGAGGAATTTGAAAAAATTAAAAAGGTTTTCAAATTAACATAAATTAATATTTCTGAAATAAAAGATGTAAATCTTACTGAAAAACCTAAAAAATACACTTCAAGAGTTCAACAAAGATTGAACAAGAAAAAGGGTTACAGTTCTGGTTCTGGTTTTCAAAAGAAACCAAACCATAACAGTAATTTTAAAAAGAAAGGTTTAGGCTTTATTCCACCCGAAAATTATAAAAATGAGAAAATTTCTAAAACAAAAACAATATTTGTTTCAGGGTCAAGTTCTGAAGAAGAAGAAGAAAAGAGCTCATTCTGGAAACAATCGAACAAAGAGTTCTTTAAAGAAAAGCAAAAGTTTGAAAAGAATGGAGCTAATCAGAAAAGGGAGACAAGAACCTTTACCGATGTAAAGAAGTTGGACACATCGCATGGAACTGTCCAAAGGCAACACAAACAAAACAGGGAGTCTCTTCTAAACTGAAAGAAAAAATTGTTGATAAAACTGAACCGCCAACAGTCAAATTCAAAGTGTTTAAAAATTCAACATATGAAGTTGGTGAGAGTTCTAAACGGTTTTACAAAAGAAGAGTAAATCTTAACAACCAAACATGGGTTGTTAAGAAATCAGATGTGAAATCTGGCAATGAATCTGACTCGTCAAAGTCAGAGGAGCCACAAGTTGAGGTTAAAAGTGATAATTCAGTTTCGCCAATGGATGATGTCAACTTTCCACCATTGCGGACTGAAAATTTTAAACAAAAGGTTGGAAAAGTAGAAATTTCGAATCAATTCTATTCTGAAAAGAAAGAATTATATATCGAAAAAGCGTTCAATGGAAAAGTGAAAAATATGTTTGAAAGAATGGTCGATGGGAAGGAAAAAGGTGTAAAAGATTTTTATGAATCAAAAAGGAATGTTCAAACCCCTAGTGAAATTGAACCGGATGCACCCAAAGCTGGTCAGGCTTGGGTGTCTGTATTCCATACTTAAAAATCCTGACTTGCCGGAACTCCCAGGTTGGTAATTGGGGAGTAGGAATCGGCGTCTTTCTTGAAAAATGTTTGTTGTGAATTTCTCAAGCTGAAAATTTGTTATATTTCAACTTACAAGTGGTTTTGGTTGATAAGAACCTTCAAGTGGTTAATCAAGGTCATTAAGTTGAACTTGATTTACTTTCATACAAGTGGATGATAAAAACAATATGATGAATTAATCCCCATTCCTACGAGAGGTGTGTGAAATCAACAAAACTAATTTTCCGGAAAAACCATTTGATTAAAACAAACTTAAGTGTTTTGAAATCATAATGGGAAAATAGTTTGTTGTCAGGGGGAGTTCTGATTGTTTATGCCAAGAGGATGGCGAATTGAAGTAATTCACATCGGTTTGTCAAATTTTCTTTAAATGGTTTTGAATTTTAGGGGGAGTAAGAAATTTCAGAAAATCCAAAAACATTAGAAAATTTGAAAAAGCCAAAAACATGATAAAAATGAAAAATGAGTTTTGTTGTGAAAAAAGAGGAAATGATAGTACATCAGTAGACAATCACAGTACGCTAAAGAATTGGAAAGTGAAAATGTGATAAACGGTCTCACTGATGATATGCCAGTAGGTTTTCGCACGCTTAGTAGATTGTATTCGAGATATAAACCTAAATATCAATACTTACTTATCTCGTGAGGAACATCTCTAGGATATATAGGTAACCCCTGAAATCTTGTTTGAAGGGCTTTCTATTTCTGACATACTAGGTCTTTGTGCGTGGTGATATCTGGGGTATTATACCAGGACTTCTAATTTTGCGGGAGCAATAGCCTAGTCCTCGTATAATACTTTGCACTGCTTTAATCTTAAAGCCCACCCTCGGCATAAAAAATGATGAAACACTGAAAAATGCTAATCATGTGCTGTTGAAGAAAAGATTCTCTAAAGGGAACCCACCTAAAGTCGAGCCATCATCTCTCAGATTTTGCGGAAGCAATAGCCTGAGCTCTCATGGTCTCACATTTAACCCTTTACAGATATCATTAGTGTACATTCACCTGTAAGACTGAATATAGGAGTCTGGATACGGGAGTATATTCTGAGGTGGGACACGCGAATAAGTTTAAGTCCATTAAAACACTAATTCCGTATCTCGAAACAATTGAACTTTGTGTGAAAATTTAAGTGGATCAGTATACTGACAATCTAAGTAAATCGTTTAGAACTTAAAGTGTTTAAAGCTCAACGGTGCTAGTGATTTGTTTCAAAAAACTGATATGATCCTCTTACACAAACTCACAAAAATATTGTCTGTAAATATTTCTTTACTGCTTTTCATTAAAAACAAAATCCAAAAAGAATGTGTTTTTGCATAAAATTTTGAAAACTCAAAAAGATTTTACTTCATCTTATTTTCGACAACTGATGTTGAAAAGCTGTTTTTCAAAATTCCGAGTGCTAAACATGATGAACAGGGTTGGGAAAGTTTCTTTTTGAAATGAGAAATGATTTTGAAAAGTTTAAATGGTTTCAAATTAATAAACAAAATTTGTTAAATGATTAAATGATTTCTTGAAACCAAATTTGATTGTTTCACATACTAGTGGTTAGTAGAGATTAAATTTGTTAAATCTTAACAATTGTGAAATTTATTGTTAGGCAGAGATTTGTGTAGGTCTCCGTGTCTAAGCCTGAGCAGAGTTTGAGCCAGGTTACGATCTTAGAACGAGAGCTATATCAGACTGCCATCCCGGAACAACTTAAGGGGAAGTCTGTTAGCAAAGGGGAGTTTGAAGACAGTAGAGCCAGTTTCAAATCTTGCAGTTCAAGACAGCTGCTGCTGATGAGAAAGAGAAAGGAAAAGATAGAGATTGAAGGATACTTACAGTGTCAGATACTTTGGAAAGAGCGAGAAGACTGATCAAGACAGAAGACTTGTCATACTGAAGACTCGACACCGAAGACTTTGTCAACATCCAAGGGGGAGTCTGTTGGTGCATATGTCTGTCGACTTCGTCTTGTATCGAGTCTTGTGTCTAGATAGGATAAAGCAGAGCTCGATAGTCAAAGAAATAGGATTTTAGTGTTGTTTGACTAGTTCACACGAAGTAGCAATGTCAGTTCATGGGGACTGGCCTCCTCTATAAATAGGAGCTCTTAGTCTTTCATTTGTAACTTTGGATTCCGGTAGCGAAGCTCTACCGAAGTGTCTCCAAGGCTGTAAATCGTTCTGAAATCAATACAAGAGACATTATAAGTGATTCTAAGTGCATATCAAGCTGATTCAACATCAATACGTCTGTTTCCGCCTCTCGTATTGATAAAAAACTCTTCTGAACGACTCGTTTAGGTCGAATCTCGATCCTACACATTCCCTTACCAGATGGTACTAAAAAGATTGATGTGACCAAAAATGCCATTGCTGATGCAAAAGCAAGGGTTAAAAAGGATATGGAGGCAAAGGATAAAGCCAGGTTTGAGCAAGAGAAAAGAGCTTTTATGGAGATGAATGAGCAGGGTACTTTTGAGCCAAAGGATGAAGAAAATCCTGAGCAGAAAAGAAAGCAGCCCACTAGAAAAGTGAGGCAACCCAAGACCACACCATCCAGATCTACAAAACACTCTTCCAAACCTTCCAAAAGCTCCAAACATCAAATCTCCAAACCAACAGCTCTTGTAACACCTGTTGTATCAACAACTGTTGGTACTTCAGTGGTTTTAGCAGTTGTTAACCCTACAACCACCACTTCAACTACAACAACTGCTCCCGCTTCAACCACTGCCCCACCAAAAATACCATCACCACCAAAAACCACCTCACCACCAAAAACCACCTCATCACCACCAACACCTCCTGCTAAAAAGCAAAAGACTTCAGATGACACATCATCTGTTGTAATGATAACAGTGGTTAAAACACCAGTTGTTTCAACAGCTGTTAGTCAGCCACCTTCCACTACAATCACCACCACTCAAATCACCACTTCACAACCATCCAAAACACCACCAGCCTTTCCTAAGCCTAAAAGGAGAATGGTAATACTCAATGATGAACCTTCACCACCACCAACATCATCACAATCACTGTCCCTTGTACCTATTCCAAACCCTGTTCATCTTTCTTCAGCCCAAGTTCAAAAACCAAACACCGCCATCACTCCTGCAGGTGTTCAGTACCCTCTAGAGCTTATAGCAGTTAGAGAGGAGATCAAATCCTTCTACACTGAAGATGACCCTGCTAAAAGGAGTTTTCCGTCTCTTGAAGGATATCCTAGGCCAAGCAACATTGAAGAATATATAAAGTTAAAGGCTCAACAAGCAGAGGATATCTCTAAAAGAAATTCACATGGTAAATCTGACAAGGAAATCCAAAGATACTATCAATTTCTATTAACTCAGGTCAGAACTTTGGAGCAGTTTGCAAAAAATCTTTGTCAGCAACTATCAGAAAGGGCAGATGAAACTTTGAGAAAGGATTATCTTGATAACATCATGGCTTACAAGAAATACAAGGGAGAAAGGTACATGTACAAAGAATGGACCATTCAAGAGCTTGAAAGTGAAGCAGCCAGAATTCAAGATATGATCAAGAATAAAGTAAAGCAGACTCCTCCTATCTGGGCAAAGTTCAAAAAGAATGTACCAGAAAGGACCCTGCAGCTGAAGAGGATGAAAGAAGAGCTGATTACAGCTGATTTTGGGTCAAGAAACCAAGTGTCAAGATGGACAGAGGAGAAAGTGATGATTTCTTACAAAAGGCTGGAAGAACTAAGGAATAAAAATCCTAACATTCCATAAAAGCCAGACTATCCTGAAGCAATGGTTCTAGAAAAGCCACAAAAGCAAGAATTCAGGAGATCCACTACTCCACCTGCTGCCATCCTTTACCAAAGAAGGAAACAAAAACAGATGGATAAAGTGACAGTAGAAGATAAAGAAGCAGAGGATTACCTTGTGAAAGAAGGGGTTAAGAAGATGATTGAAGAAAGACTTGAATCTGCACAAACTTTAATCACTGTTCAGCCAGTTATTACCAGGCCACCATCTCCAAACTCATCTGCAATAAAGCCTCTCCCAAGAAACCTACTGGACTCAAAAGTACTAAAGTGGAAATCTGACAAACAGACCCACGTACTGACTCTGATCAAGTCCAGTGGTGAAGTGAAGAAAATATCAATGGAACAAGCATTGGGCCTGGGTGTTGAAGATCTGCAAGATCTCCTTGATCTTACACTGTGCAGGGATGAGGATGATATAGATGCTCTGGAATTTGAGTTACAACTTAAAGGACAAATAAGGGAACTGTTGATGAGGCAATAAAGATCTACAATAATGAAGGGTTTTAGCATCATCTGTTCCAGGGGGAGATTGTTGGGATTGAACCCTACCAGAGGAACAGTTGATTAAAGCCAAAACTGGATCAGAGCAGTGGATCCAGAATAAGCAGTGGATGTATATAAGTCTCCCCCCTTGAAAGTGATTCTAACAACTGATGGCCTCTATCCACTGTCCGTATACAACTGCTGTTCTACAAACAACTGCTGATCATGTATAAAGACTAATGAATATTGAAGACCTGTTAATCAATCTACTGTTACGGGTCAAGCACTGCTGATGATGCAAGTACTGCTGGAGTCAAAACAGTGGAAGGAGAAGGCAGTAGTTTTGTCTTTCCTTTGTTATGTAATGTAATCAGTAGTTTGCTAAACAGTGTTTGTATTATATCAGTAGTTAGAGTTTGTTAGGAGGTTAGATGTCACTTTCATGGTGATGTCAGCCAAGATGCTTCAGTGGTTTGCTCGTGCCTATAAATAGAACAGTACCCTGTACTGTTCTATTAGCTCTTTCACCACTTGTCTTCATGCACGAACAATTCACTGTGAGCTCAGGCTGAGGGGGAGTTTGTATTACATGCATGCAAAGTCGTAATCAGTGATTGAAATAAATTTAATCATTAGGTTCAATGTTTAAACATGTGTGTTGAAAGCATTTCTCCTGTTTGATTGTGTGCAAAGTTTATTTCCATTTATTTTCGCTGCAATTACTTGTTCATCTTCATTAATTTCTAAACAAAAACACAATAAAAAAGAAACTAAGATCCTAACAAGGACCTCTCTTGTTTTCTTTTATCCTCTCATTTTCTACTCTCGAATCATCCCTAGCCTTGTGCTAGTGGTAAGAGCCTTGATCTATCTATTTTACTTCCATTTTTAGTGGTTAAAGAAGAATCATAAATAAAAACATGAAGAACACTAAAGATCATAAGAAGTAAACATGAACATAAGCTTGTTTAATGAAGTAATCTTGATGAATATGAGTTGTTATACTTGTTGATCATTAATTGTTTGTAGGAATGATGTTGATCATCATAAGCTCTTGCTAGATCATGATTAAAAACATAATCTAACAAGATGTGAAAGTAGAAATGTTGTAGGATGATAGATCATCCCCATAAAGATCATGAACTTGAAAGAATACTTTGACTTCTTGAAAAATAATGATCAAAGTAAGTTATTAATCATGTAGATCTAAAGATTTATGAATGATCTTTCAAAGAAACCAAGTTAAAAATACGAGTTTTGTTAAATCTTGGTTCTTACATAAACAAATCTTTTTTTTAATGATTAAACAAGTGTAGAAACACTTGTGTAACAAGAAGATTTCACAAAGAATTTTTTTTTTAAATGTGACAAGAAGTTGTAAACATCTAACTTCTTTAAAAATGAAGTTTTTAAAGAACTAATCACATCTTAAAGGGTAACAAGACTTACTAAGAACCCTAGTAAGTTATTACAAATTTTTACAAATATTCAAGTTCATGAAGTAGTAGAAAATGCATGATTTTTGGCGATTGGTAAGTTAAGGTTGTTTATTGTTGATTGTGAATTGATTGTGTTGATTTTTGCAAAAGAAAATGATATGCTTGAAAGCATGGAAACCTCCATTTTTAGGGGAAACTATGGTAAAATTTTCTAAAAATATAAACACTTAGAAAAATATTTTTTAAAAAATATTTACAAGTGTATTTTAAACCATAAGTTTGCTACAAAAGCTTTACCATAATTTTTAATACAAAAATATAATTATTGGAGGTTGGTTTTCATAAATAAAAGTGACTAAATATGTATTAGGAAAATATATATTTAGAAGTCACATGTGTGTGATTATTTGTATACTTTGTGTATTAGTTATATTATTTTAGGACTTGAAATAATATAACACGCAAAAATACCAAGAATTTCCATCCAAAATATTACCAAAATTCCAACAAATGAATATGCACATTTACACAAAATATTGATGAAACCGAACTATGGAATAAGACTTACAAAATATTCCAGAATTTATTCACAAAGTATATTTTGGTAAATAATATTTTGGACACCAAGGATATAAAAATATGATTTTTACAATACTACAAAAATATATCATATTTTGACAAGGAAAAATATATTATTTTTGGCAAATATGAAATATATATTCTTCTTGAAGTTTTCTAGAAGATATATTATTTTTAAGAATATATATTTTCTTGCACAAACATGAAATACAATATCTATGGATGAAAGATACATTTTCTCAAATAAATATAAAGTATGTCATTTTTGGGAAAAATGAGTTTAAATATATTTTCTAAATTGGACTTGAAAATATATTAATTTTTGAAACTGATGAGAAATTACAAATATTTTTGCCCAAAGAAAAATTATAAATAATTTTTCTAAGTAATATCCCTTAAATATATATTTTGAACATATATATTTAATTCCTATTAAAGATAATATTCCGGAATAATCAATATGAAGTTAAGCATAAAGATACTTAATGAATACCATAAAAATACGTATTCTCGTACGTATAAATACACACTGGAATACAACCCCGATATAAGGCAAAAATACACAAGTGAAAGATACTCCCATCCTTGGGAAGGATATGCATGTGTAAATACCCGAAGTGTATCAAGCCAAAAATATAATATTATTCCAAAAATTTAATAAATATAATTTAAGTTCAAATATTTATTATTTTAACAAATGATTATAAAATTTGGAATAATATCGAAGACACTAAAAGAATCGTAACTCAAAGATGTTAATACTAAGTCAAGGCACGGCCCGTTCGTCTAATAGACATTAGTACGTTGTAGGTTGTCGTGTTTATTCGAAGAACTTGAGTTACGGTGATTAAAGACGCAAATCTGTGAGTTCATGACCCCCTTTTTCTTTAACTGTTTTTGGTTTTATAACTTTGGGGGTGAAGTACATGTTTCAACTATTTTCAAACGTTATTGTTTGGTAGGGTTAGCTAAGGAAGGGTACTTTTAGATCATGTGATTGGTGGGTACGACGCTTAAGGCCATCAATCCTCGTTGTAGGACCAAGGGACATGAGTGATAGATCTATTTGGGTGTAGCGAGCCCCGCCCATGTTGGACCAGGGTGGCCCATGGGTTGACTATGTCTTACAGCCGGAGGCCCGGTGCAAAGTCTGCTAGGTTTGAGCTTTCCTGCATCACGTCACAAATATTAATGTATTAGCTACACATTAATTGATCTGTTTTCCTTGTTGCTTTCATACCAGGAGTTTTCAAACTTATATAAATACTTTCAATGAATTTAAAGGTTTATTCACAAACACACACATGAACTCGCTCAACTTTTGTTGATGTTTTCAAAATACATGTATTTCAGGGAATTAGTAGTGGATTTGGCGGGCATTGGATGTTTCAAGCTGCGTTAAGAATAAAAGTTGTCATCCATGGTCTTAGGGTTTGGTCAGTGTGTCTTATTCCTGGATGAGACACGTCTCCCAAGTCCTGGTTTTACTTAATGTCATTGGTCGAGTCTTTGTGAACTTTTAAACAAGTTGCATGGGTTGTACTCGTATTTGAATTTCTACGCTTTAAGACAATGTTGTCATGTTTTTAAACTTAATTAATGGATGAACATCTATGGTTTTTTTCATTTAGTTGTTGTTATGATTGAATGCAATGGTATTAAGAAAGTCACACCATAATCACACTTCCGCAAATGTCAGGGTGTGACATAAGTCCTCTAAGTGCTAGCCCGGTCGGGAAGAGAGTGTCGAATAGTGCGAAAATCGAGTTAAAGTGTCTGACAGACTATCTGAGTGGATGGTCATCCAGACGGATGGCCATTCGAACGGATGGGCTCCATCCGATCGGATGGTCATCCGAGCGGATGACCATTCGAACGGATGGCCATTCGAACAGTGTGTAGGTATCTGTGAACTTTTTTAAGTTTTTTACCATAGTGTCCTATAAAAACAAACAACAAGTGTTATCATAATCAGATCATCTGGACGGATGGTCATCCGATCGGATGACCATTCGAACAGATGGTCAGTGGGTGCGTTTTCGTGAAATTTTCTAAGCCTTGAGTTAACGGAGACGGTGTGACGACGTGTCAAACAACGGAAACATACCAAACCCAGTTCGTTTGATCGGTTGGGTATCACCCCGTCGGACAGATGAGCTGCTTTTAGTGAAATTTCATGTTTGACCCGTTAATCGGTTCGTTTTCCGATGGAAATCAGTTTCCAAGCCGACTCTCGACTAAAGAACGAGTCGAGGGCCTGATTCAGTCTGATTTCACCAAAGTTTTGTATATAAAAACTGAAGAAAAGTTTGGAAATCAGTTGTAAAACGTGAAGTTTATCAGATCTGAGCCGGAAACATGTGAAATTCCGTCATATCCGGTATAAAATTGTGATAATCCTTTAGATGTTGTATAAAAGTTGTGAAAATCCGCTAGATCTGGAACCAATCTTGGTTAAAGGGTGCTCCACAACAGTTTGCATAAGCAACCAAGTGGAAACCACCTTCAAGAGGTCCAAATCAGTTGGTTTTTAGAAAAAGTTGAAGTGTTCGTGTATTTTGACGAAGAATATGGTGTAGAAGTGATAAATGATAAAGATTAGAAGACATTAGAGGTAAAAACCTTACAATTTGGCCTTGAATCGCGATGGAAAGAGTCTGGGAGCTTGAGAGCAAACGAACCGAATGAAAGGTGAAAGTGGAGGTCAAGTGCTCTATTTATAGATGACAGTGGCATTGCTAGTCGAATGACTTCGATCGAATGGGGTTAAGTCGGTGCAAGTGTGCAGGCGATCGGATGGCTTTCCGGTCGAATGACCATCCATCCATCCGAGCGGATGGTCATCCGATCGGATGTCCATTCGGACAGCCGATTCCCGTTTGCTAATTTCCCGACTTTGGTTCATTTTGCGAGCTAGGTTAAGTGTTGCGTTGCGTATTATTGTGAGTAACCGTTGTATGTAGTATTATTACACTTAGGTGTTCCAATAACATAAGTATCACAAGGAGTTTCCGTGTTTCAAGTTTGCTTTTAAGCTAGTTTCTCGTTCAGTAAGTATCAAGTGAAACAAGTGTTAAGTTTCAAAGCATCACAAGAGTCAAGATTCACATCATTCATATATATATAAAGCATCACAAGAGTCATGGTTCATATCGTTCACATATATAAAGCACCACATAGAGTAAAAGTTTCACATAGTTTAACAAAATTTAAGATTCAAATAGCATCATTTCTCATTATGATCGTTTGTCTTGAGAGCAAAAGCATTACAAGGTAGGAAGTATGGCGAGACTTGCTAAGGTAAAAGAAGTATCGAAATGCAGGGCGTTACAGTCTCCCCTCCTTTAGGAGATTTCGTCCCCGAAATCTAAGAGGAAGGCTGAACAAAGAGCTGTGGATACGTGGTTTTCATTTCACTCTCAAGTTCCCAAGTGAATTCGGCGCCACGCTTCCCTTCCTATCGAACCTTGACTATGGAAATTTTGCTGCGCCTTAGTCGCTTGGTGCCTCGGTCCATGATTTTGACTGATTTCTCCATAAAATGAAGGGTCTCGTTTATTTGCAAGTCTTCGATGGGAACTTGAAGTTCCACATGTCACACCCCGACCGCGTAAAACAACAAATCGCGGCGGAATCGTCAGGGAGTGTTGTAACAGAATCATTGTTTCATAACACATGAAAATTTGAAGTTTCGTTTTATTAAATATTAAACATTTACATTGTCTGAAAAACTTAAACAAACAAGTTAAACATAATCTATCATTGTTATTAAGTTACTAAGGCCTCGTCCAGTCCTATGTGAGCATGCATCCTAGCAATCAACATCATTCAACAACACCTGAAACATATGTAAAAACAAAGTCAGCAAAGAAATGCTGGCGAGCACATAGGTTTTATGAGAGTGTCGGATTCATGGCTAGTTTACATGTTGCAATACCTAATTAAAAACCTTATTTTGAAAAAAGTGTATAGTATTGCAACATAATTAACCAACTCAAATCAAGTGGGTTATAGTTTATAAAAGCTCGTAGCCATGATTCTTAACCCCAAAACATTTGTTTAATTAAATCAAATTGTAAAACATCCCATAAAAACTTGTTAATAGAACTCGTATGGTTTATATTATTCAGAAAAACATCACTGTGTGACATCGTTTCAAAATCGTTTACCCAAGTGAACTAAATAACGCCACGGTATGTAATATGATGAAAACACTTACATATAAGAAGTACCAGTGACGTATCTACCATGTTTTCATCACATTACACCCGTCCCGTTATCTAAATACTAACCAAAAACCAATCGTTTATCCAAATCGTTTAACTCGTTAAAATCGCTTTAGTCGTTTAAATCATTCTCATTTAAATTGTGAAAACTACTTTTGGTCGCCTCGCTAATAACATCCAAACCTTCGCAACTCGACTATCTCGAAACTCGCATTAATAAACCACCAAAGGGTAAATTAACAATCACAGATTTAGTCGTTACCCACCTAACCCACACATAACCATGGGTACAGTCTAATAACGGGATTTGTCAGATCCTATGGTACCATAACCTAATACTGGTCAGTTCGGCCAAAACTAATGAATGTTATTCGTTATGTAACTACAACCAACAAGTTTATCCACATTATCGAAATCGTTATTAATTTAATATAAACCATTTTAATCATTTTCGAAACCATCGTTAAAAACATCAAAATCATTTAACACATATGAATCACCCCAAAACAATCAAAAACAGTAAAATAGGGGAACTATGTACTCACTTGAGAATGCTTAGAAGTCTTTAATAACAACCAAGCAAAGCTAGAGGGATCACGGAAATCAATCGGCACCTAATATAACTATATAAGTAACTATGTAAATAACCGGACCTAAATCGGAAGATCGGATAGGATGAGGTTTCGTAAACCGAATGAGTTTTGGAACTCATATAATATGGTTTAACAAAGCCTACATACTAAATCGAAACCAAACCTAAGTTCTTACGACCCATTACGTCCTGTTTAGGTAACTTACGCTACTTTAACGCGTCGTTCATGTAAAACGTGTTCGGGCCGCCTAACTAGTCCTATGACAAGTATTATATGCCTTAACATGTCTAATAATGTTACCTAATCAGTTTAGATATAAAAATTTAGGTTACATATGCTTAAAATGAATTTATGCGTAAAAAGGGCATTTTGGTCATTTTCCTAAGGCATATAAACTACCTATCAGACAACTAACTAAACGAAGTGACCATAAGGTATAACCTCGGAAGGTTATTCCCTATACAACTATGGTCACAAAACATGTTTGGTCGGATCCTAATGATCGATCAAATGGGTCGAGTTTGAAAGTCTAAGCGATTGTCAAGACCGCTTGACTTACGACTCTATACAAGCACTAGACTAAAAATGACGAGTTAAACATGTTAAAGCAAGTTTAACGAAGTTAGAAAACAAGTTTAATATCAAAACAAACGGTTTTGATACCCAAGAATAGTTTGGTTGCAAAATACGCATGAATACGCATTTTGACCGAAACTATGACTCGTCACTACACCTAATCAACGTGGTAATAAGTAGGTATAGTCACAAGGGACTATAACCATCGTGATTACGCTCATGTTGCGAAGTTCAAACGAACTTCGTGTTGACCAAAGACTGGTCAAAGCAGAAAGTCAACCACAGTTTGACTTTCTTGCTTAAAAACGCATAAAAGCACGAAAGAATACTTACAAAGGGTCCAAGCTAGGAAGATCTTGATCAAATTACTCAGGTATCAAGTTCTTGAACTCCAACTTAGAGTAATTCAATCAGATTTGTGAGGAATGAGGATGTAGGTGATGGGTATTTATAGAAAACCCACAACCGTTAGGATCGTTCCTCGCAAAACGTGCTTCGATCTTGACCCTCCATGTGGGCACATGGTATTGTAATACAAGGGGCATACTAAAAACCATCAAATCCAGCCCAAAGTATGCAAAACCTTGGGTTAAAACCATCAAAAACAGGCTGGAAGTCCAAATTCAATGTTTTTGATCTGGGCAGCTCTTTCAGGCCGCATAAGAATAGGCTTAGGCTTACGCCCCAGGCCTAAGAAGTTTGACAGAATTACAATTTTAGTCCCTGCAGGCCTAAAACTTGGTATTTGATGCATTTTTGACACGTTTAAGCCCCGTTAACCTCATTTCAAGGCTCTAAAATGAATTTAAAGTATAGGGAACATGAAACATGCTCAAAAAAATCTCGGATGTCAGTTCGTTTGGCCGTACGGTTGCGTTGTTCGGTTAATTACGACGGAAGTCGTAACGAACGCAAAAACGATCCAAATTAAGCGACGAATGGAATTTTATCATGCCAATCACTAAAATAAAGTATTTTAATGATTACATAAATTTTTGGATGTCCGGATATATTCATAACGTAAGATATGCGCGAAAATGCAAACTTATGCACTTTCTGACGCTTTTAGTCCCTGTTGATCAAATAAGTTTATTTTTTGCGCACCAAACACCTCAAAGCCTATTTCTAAGCTATGTAAAGGATATTTAGGGCATGTTTAACTTATGATCATATTCTAGAATGTTCGTTACCGTACGAATCGGTATACTTTCGTAGTTTGTCGAAATTAGTCCCTGTAAGCGAATAAACTTGATTTCGACACACGAAACCATCTAAAACTTATTTCTAAGTTATGTAAAGGTTATTTAAGGTATGTTAAGCCTATGTCACTATCCCAGAGTGTTTGTCGCGTTAAACTGATTACGTTTACGCATCAGTTCGCGTATAACTTTCCAGAAAGTGATTTAGAGCTCGAAATCGAACGAGAATTGATATGTGCAAATGATACACATATTTATACAAATCCCAAGTATGAAACACAATATTTCATTGATTTGGTATTTTTTTGATTGCAGTGGAGGCACAGATGTCACAGTCTCCCCTACTTCAGGAAATTTCGTCCCGAAATTTATTTAGAAGAAACTTGTGAGAGCTCGAAACATGAAGTCGAAAAGATAAAACAATACTGGTTAGGGTTATGAACTTCTAGTAACTTTAAATAACATTATGCTTGCAATGTAAGAGGGACACTTATATACAAGTATATGAAGCGCCATTGGTGCGTCCACCGTACCTCCATTACATTGTTCACGTTTCGTTATTATTGCAACTATAGGTTCTTACACATGATAAATCTTACTGGGGTTCCTGTGCACTGAATTTCATAATTATGTATGTGTCCATAGTTACGTAATTCCTTGCATAGTCTGCACAGTGCATTTTATAATGTGTAGAGGAAAACCAAATGAACGAACCTGTGATGAGTGTGACTAGACCACCATAGGGTCCTTTTAATTAAATCAACAAATGATCTCTTAAAATAGACCACCAAGGAGTTTTTGCCGCTATATCATCACGGGTCATTTTTGACCAGATTCTGAATCACTCTTTTTAACTAGACCACTCAAAGGGTCTCTTTCGATTTATGGAATGGTACTATATAATCCAAGGGTCTTATCTATTACGTAGAAGACCATTAAGGATTTGAGGTAGTACCTTTGGATATCCTACTATGAATCCCTCATACGAAGATATGGAAGATTCTACGAGGATTTGGATAACAAAAAATCGGATCACACAAAAACATAAAAGAAAACACATAAACACATAATCACATAATCACATAATCGTCTAACTTGACCTTTAATTTGTTATCTTTGGACACGGGTATTTAAAGCACATGTTGGTGCACTGATGTCTGTTAACTTCATCTTTAATGAGTCTTGTATTGATTGTAATAGATCAGGGCACGGAAATCGAGAAACAAGGTTTTAGGGTAATTCCGCACGAAATTACACTGATGTAATTTCGCATGGAATTAAGTCTTTCATACAGAATTACTAATTTCGCATGGAATTAGTAATACCGCATGAATGTTTCGTGCGGAATTATGTAGCCTATAAATACTTGTTGTGTCTGATTAATTTGGCACGGAATTAGTGTGTGAGAGCTGAGGTGCTGCCAAATTTTTGTTAGAATCGTTTGTAAAAAGCTCAGGAAATCTTCAATAGATAAAGATTAAAAGGAAACAAGCTGTTTGACGTCGTTTGCATTGATTCCGCTTTTGTAAATAATGATGAACTACTCAACTTGACTGTTTAGGGTCACACGTACAATCCAACAAGTGGTATCAGAGCTCAGGACGAGGAGTTCATACCAATTCAGCTTGATTTCACCGAATTTTCTCACTTCTACTTATTCTTTTCTGATTTGAACAAGTTTTAACGGTTGAAATGGCCTGAAATTCACATATATCAAGCGAAACATAGTTCTAACTAACCCTTGAAAGATTTGGACCTTAATTCAATCAAAATTGGACAAAATTCATAATTTCGTGTGAAATTCTGTTCGAATACGCTGACGTAATGGTAATACCGTTTGAAACATTTCTGTAATTCCGCATGGAATTACACTCTGAGATTTAATTTCGCTTGAAACAAATCTAATTCCGCACGGAATTAGATTCTCTTGGTCATTTCGTTTGAAGCTAATATCGTTTGAAAGTAATCACGTTTGAAGTTCACAATTCCGTGTGAACTAATTCCGTTTGAAAGCAACTTTTCAAAATTTCAAAATTTTCTAAGTGTTTGTTGATTGTTTCAGGTACGTGAAATATGGACGAATTCATGAATCCTTTCAGAGATATGTATGCCTTTGTTGGAAACTCTGGAGATGATACTTCTAGCAACACCAATGAGAACACGCCGAATGCAAAGAAAACTTTGTCGGATACTTTAGGTGTGGTAAGTGCATACGGAACATATAACAAACCCCCAAAGTTGATGGCGATCGAAGAGTACAGTCGGTGGGCCAAGAAATTTGAAGAATGGTTAAAGGCATTTGCGTATCTTAGCTGGAAAAGTCTAAAGAATGGATACAGTGATGGAGGGAAAAATGGTGAAAATTTGACATCAACTGAAGAAATAGAAGTTTTTGTTGCCGAGCAAAAGTGCATCGCATTGCTGTTTCAGTCTGTCTGAGAAGATATAATATCTTTGATCGAGTATAACAATTCTAAAGATCTATGGAAAAAGTTAGAAGTGAAATGCTTGGGTAGTGCAGAAATAGTGAAAAACAAAAAGAAACTGCTAAGAAAAGAGTTTGATTTATTTGGTTGTTTAAATAATGAATCAGTTTGTAAGATGATTGAGAGGTTTGGGCACTTGAAGTTGGAGCTGGCAAGACATGGAATTACTTATTCTCAAGAAGAGTTAGTCGACAAATTGTTTGACTCGTTGCCAGATGAGATGGATTGGCAATACTACGCCTTGATGTTGAAGAATACGATCAAGTCTGAGGATCTTAAAGTTGATTTGTTGATTGGAAGACTAGAGAGTCACGAGCTGGAGATAAAGAAAACACACAAAGTTAAGCAATCGTCATATCAGCAGAATTTGGAGTTGTATTATCCAAAAAGCATGATTCCCAAGAATGCGTCTCCCAAGACAGCTTTTTCTGCTGAAATTCCAACACATCCAGCAAAGAGAGTGCAAGCAGTGGATTTCACAGTGGCTCTTCGTCAACTTCAAACCAATCAGCTGCAAAGAACTTATTTCAGTGCAACATCGCTGTGGATTTAAAGAATGCTCAAAACTTCAGCAAGGAGTCTACAAAGCAACATATGGTTTTCTTAGCTTCTGTGCTAGAGTCGTATGAGAGCCTTGTGGCAGGCAAGATAGGCAACACCAACCTAACAAAGGAAGACTACGATCAAATAGATCCTGAGGAGATGGAATTGATTGACATAAGGTGGTGTATGGCCAGTGCAGTGAGAAGGGCACAGCATTTTATGGAGATTACAGGAAGAAAGTCTATTGGTGGACCATCTACCAAGTTAGGCTTTGACAAATCAAAAGTGACCTGTTTCAAGTGTAAACAGAAAGGTCATTTTAAAAGAGAGTGCCGGAATGCTTATGCTGATGATTCTGAAAATCCGTTCAAAGAAGATTACTACAAGAAAGCGATTTATCATCAGAATAAATCAGAACCGCCCAGAATGAAACAACTTGAGGATAATAAAGAAAAATCCAGAGCTCTTGCTGTGATTCATGACGATGAAGGTTTTAACTGGAGCGAGTTGTTACCAGAGGAGGATGCGGTTGGATATGCTTTTATGGCAAAGATTGTTGAACCTGTTCCTTTTAAAGATAGCAGAAATGAAGAAGAAAAGTATGTCAATAGAAAGATGTTAGCTCAAAACAGAATGATCAGAATATCTGATATATACACTGAAGCAAAAAGGGCAAAGAGATGGGATCCAGACAGAGAATGTTATCTTGACCCCATAGGGAACATTGCTATTGATTATAAGACCCTCGATCTTGAAACCATAATTCAACAAATTGCTGAAGAAGAAGAGGGTTGGCAAAGAAAATGGTGGGGAAGTGGAGAAGAGAAAGAAGAGAAAGAAAAAGAAAAAGAAGAAAAGTCAAAGAAGATTGATGATGGGATCATTGATACTTCACAGGAGTTGACAGCTAAAAACTTGGGAAAGATGGCTGACAAAGTGCTGGCTGCTAAGGAACTTGAGGTAGACTCTAAATCCGTATCTGAGTCTAAAAGCAAGGTCAGTTCAAATGCGTCAACGAGTGCGTCAGGTAAGAAAGTTAACGGTGACATTGACTGCAAAAATTGCCTGAAAGAGTGCAAAGTTTGTAGTACAATCACTTATCTAAATGGTAAGAAAGTAGATGATCTGACTGATAGAGTCAGAAGTGTTGAGGATCAGATTCTTAACCGTGATAAAATGTTGAAAGCTTCGAACGACAGATTAAAAGAATTAATTGACAAAATTGAAAATGATAAAATTGATAAAGAAAAAGTTAGGAAAGAAAATGAGCAGTTAGTTCTTGAAAATCGTCAGATTTCAGAAAAATTTGAGAAGCTTAAACGAACAGTTAAAGATGCTGATGACAGAAATGGTAAGACATTTAAAGAAAATAATCATCTGTCGGGAGTTCTTCGGGTAAAAGAAGAGTTAATCAACCAACAACTGGATGAGATTGCTAAGTTGAAACTTCAGTTTCAAGAAGTTAAAATTGAAAATGAACGCATCCAGTTGAAGCTGAACAGTTACAGCTCCGCAAGCTTTGTTTTGCAACACATTGTTCCTAAACCCATTGGGAAGAACAAAGCAGGCGAAGATGTGTATGCTGATGGAACTGGGGTGGGGTTTCATCAGGTTCCACCACCAGTTCTAAACAATTATTCGAAAAAACAATCAGGGTTGGTTAATCTTGAAGACGAGAATGAAGTGAAACTTCCAGACACGATTGATGTCACATTCACTTCATCTTCCGATGACGATAGTGTCCAAACTGAAGTGGTGAAATGTGTGGTTGAGAATGTTCTAAAATCTGAAAGTGACACTACTGAGGAAGATGAATGTTTCTTGGACAAATACATTCCGAAACCAAAATCCAAAAACAACTTAAGTGATGAACCGGGTCTTGTGATGTACAAGATGGCTGGATCTGATAAGTTGTATTCGGATTCTGAGTTTCCATTGGAGAATGTTAATGTGAACAAATTGAAAAACGTTTTTAAACTGGTAGAAATTGATTTGTCTGAAGTAGAAGGTTTGAATCAGACAAAGAGACAAATGAATTTTGAAAAAGATAAGGCTTACTACAAGAAACCTGTTGTTCCACCGCGTTTTTATAACAACAATCGAAACAGATGGTTGGGTGGTTATTAGGGTGGTAAGAATTATCAGAAAAAGAATGTTCAAAACAAGAAGTTTGCTGAGAAGAAAGTGTTTGTGTCAAGTTCGAGTTCACTTTCTGATGAGGAGTCTAAGATTTTTTCAAAGACGAATGAAGAGTTTTTTGAGGAAAGGGCCTCACAACCTCAGACTGAAGGCACAAGTCGAGTAGTTGATACTCGTACATGCTTTAGATGTAACAAAGTTGGACATATTGCACGAAAGTGTACCAACTTTAAGCCTAAGTTTGAAGTTGTTGAGAGTCAAAAGAAGAAAGTTGATGCAAAAGGAAAAGCTCCAATGGTTGTTGAGAAAATTTTGAAAAATGAGAAAACAAAAGTCAAAATTGAACCTGTTAAGAATGTGGTAACTAAAAATGACAAATTCTATAAACGGGTTGCTTCATCTCAACAAACATGGAAGCCAAAAACTGTTGACAAGAAAGAAAGTTCATCTAAACCAAAGGTATCTGAGTCAGAAAAACAATCGTCTTCTACCACTCCGGTAAAGATGGATGTTCCTTTGGATTATTATGAACAATTGGAGAAACAATCTTCTACTCCACCAGTGAAGAAGAATGTTCAAAAGAAAGATCAACCAACTGGTCAACCTCAGAAAGATGAATTTTTCTTATACAAAAAGGTTGAGGTTGGATCAGAGGAAAGCTTGAAGATGAATGATAAAAATTTTCCACCACTTTACATTGGAAAATCTCACATTAATGTCAAGTTACCAGAGTCAAAAAAAAGCTTAGGTGGCTTCAAAATCTCATTAAATGTTTTGATATATGCAGGAGCTTCCAAGATCCGTTTCAAGATGGATTATGGATAGTGAAGCTTCTCGACACATGACAGGGAAGACAGCGTTGCTGTATGATGTTAGAAATTTCAATGGAGCTTATGTAGGGTTCGCAGGTAACCAAGGTGGTAGAATAGTTGGAGAAGGAACGTTATCCAATGGGATTGTTACGTTTGAAAGAGTTAACTACATTGCTGAGCTGGAGAATAATCTGCTGAGCATCTCGCAGATTTGTGACAGGATGTATACCACTCACTTCACAGATAAAGAATGTTTGATCTTGAAACCAGGTTTTGTTATCCCTGAAGAATGGATTATCATGAGGGCACCTAGAGTGAATGATCTGTACGTGTTGGACATGAGCGTAGCTACTATAACCACGGGTCAAGCACATTGTTTTGTGTCAAGAGCAACTGAGAAAGAATCGAAATTGTGGCACCGGAAGATGGGTCATATACATCTTAGAAAAATGAATCATTTGGTGCACAATGATTTAGTTCTTGGTGTTCACATTAAAGATTTTCATCTTGAAGGAGAATGCATTAGTTGCATCAAAGGCAAGCAGAAGAAGAAATCACATCCTAAAAAGAAAGTCAATTCAGTTTCCAGACCGTTAGAGAGACTACATATGGATCTGTTTGGTCCAATAAATGTCAAAAGTATTACAGGGGATCTCTACTGTCTTGTGGTAACTGATGATTATTCCAGGTTTTCATGGGTTTCATTTCTGAAGTCGAAAGATGAGACGTTTGATAGTTTGATGGCGTTGTTCAGAAAAATTGAAAATCTGTACCAAAGGCGTATCAAAAGAATCAGAAGTGATAATGGTACTGAGTTCAAGAACAACAAGATGGAAGTATATTGTGATAAAAGAGGTATATTGCATGAATTTAGTGCTCCTAATACTCCGCAGCAGAACGGAGTAGCTGAAAGAAAGAACAGGACGCTAATTGAAATGGCAAAGATGATGCTTGCTGATTCAAAGCTACCAGTTAATTTTTGGGCAGAAGCAGTATCCGCCGCATGCTATACACTTAATCGGGTTCTCTGATGACTGTCGTAAGGGTCAATCAAAAACCTAAATAAACTACGTAGATAGTGTAAGTAGGGTATCGTATCCACGGGGAATTTGTGATCAGTGTTAGAGAAATTAATTAAAACTAAACTATCTCAATCGGGGGTTTGTTTGTTTGATTGTAAAGAAAACACAATTTGTCACGAAAAGTGTTATCAAGATGAGAAGAAGTAACCTCCACCCGGAAACCCAAATACCCGTTTTAATATAAAAATCCGTTTTCTGATTCAAAACACCACATAGACATGGCCTCGGAATTAATGAATTTGATTAGTTAATAGGGATAGTTTTTAAGATTCACTATGCAACCTAATAACCCGTTTGATTGTGTCAACTACCCACCAATTTACCAAACCGCTAACAACGCAAGAAAGTTGCCAATACGCTTAATAAACGACAAGTAATTCAAACACAAGAAACGTTTACCAATAATCCAACACAAGTGGTCAAGCTGTACCAGTTTACAAAAATCAGAAAAACAGAAAATTATATCAAACCGTGTAAACGTTCATCTGGGTAGAAGTCACCGAAAAATTTAGCTGCTCATGGTGATCTTCACAGCTTCGGTTGTCATCCCGAGTTGATCCGACTTCATTGATTGGCTTGAATAATGTTGAATGATGATGAAAACTGTCCCTCTGTTCTCGAAGGTGACGGCTAACAACTCCTTTCAAAGTTGCGTCCCCCCCCCCTCTTGATGCGTTCCTAAAGAACCTCTTTTATATCCCTTCTGCCGCCAATAACTCTTGTTCTTCTAATCTCCAGTCCGACCTATCTCCTCATGTGTGGGCTCCCCTCCAAATTCTTAGCTATGTTGATGTACGATACCCACATGTGCAGCCCAAAAAAAACATTCTATTTATTTGCAAAGCCCACTTAATTCTTTCATCATTTAATTTTTTAGTCCATGAAAACAATATTAATATTCTGCATAAAATCATGAAAACTAAAATTAGTTAGATAATATATAATTCATTTAAGAGACATGGTAATATATTTATAAATTAAGCACATCAAATTTGCTTTACCATTTCTAACGTTAAATCTCAATTTTTATATGTGTAATTGTATCATTTAAGCTCGTTGTTATCTTAACCCTCATGATAATAAAACCACATTAAAGAACCATAATTCTAACCAATATCAATGCATTTTAATTATAATTAATGTGAACTAGAGTCTACCTATAATGCACCGATCAAATCCCCACACTTATCTTTTTTCGTCCCGAAAAAATTATTTGCAATGAAATCACAATCAGAACAAATGGCTTTCAATATATTCCATTATTTTATTAAAACAAATCACATCACACGTTAACCATGATTGTGAATATACGGTCCACTTAAACCCAACCGCCGGTTTCGAAGCCCTTATTTTCCATCTATTAAGTTCAAATAATTTATAGTTGTCTATGGATCCCACACTCAAAAGACTACGACTCCACCTATTCCCGTTTCAAGCTTATGAGATTAAAAGATTTATAATCTACCGCCTTATATAAAAAACTCTTATATTATTCCGATTAAACTTTATGATGGATGAATGGATGATATTGTGAGCTTACATGCTTTTGTATACGATCAGTTCAGCGGACATACGCCACACGAGTCACCATCCCCATGGTTAATGCCATAATCTTCACGTCTTTTCTTTTATATATATATATATATAACTCCACCTAGAGGGCATGTACCGCATGAGTCGCCATCCCCGCGGCAATGCCATAGGCTTTGTTTTCTTTCTTTTTTCTTTTTTTTTTTACATGAGCTCAGATGAATTGATGGAATATTTTTTTTGGGCGCCACACTGTTTCGGATTTGTTTTCACAAAAAGAAACAGGTGTGCCAGTTTAATCGGAAAAACTTATAAGTTTTTTACTTATGACGTACCCCTTAACTCTCTACAGTTTCAGTTTTACCATAGCTCCTAAGGCGGGAACCCACAAGACTCAGTTATTTTATATCAAATCTAAGGAACCTTTCAACCGGCTGGGCCTACCCACAAATCCTAAATTAGACGCGTGACCGACCGTTCAATATCTCATATATGTAATAATCGAAAGCCAATGATCTAATTATATCTATCATTTTCCATTTATTGTAAAAAACTTTCCCGAAACATTTTCCATTTTTTCAATTTTTTTGGATTTTTTTATTTTTTTAAAATTTTTTATATTTACGACACGACACTAACACACTAAACGCTAGTTTCCCCTCCCCACACTTATTTCCTTCATTGTCCTCAATGAAGAAGGAAACTATCTACGACACAACTACCAATATAAATAAATATACAAAGATAAATGGAACAGACTCCCCTGATTTGACGCGGTTGAATCCTTTGAGCCTCGTTCCACCACAACCGTATAGCATTTCATTCGCGATTGCTTCAACATGGGACACTTGACTTGAAATTATTCGAATCACTTTCGTCCAAATGGAGATTGAGTATGGACAAAAGTGATCGTCACCTCCTCAGACTTCCCCACACTTGGGCAAACGCGTCCGTGAAGATAATTAAAACCTGCAAGAACACACACGCAACACAAAACAAAACAAAAATACAATACTCTACATCCTCGGGCTGCCTCCCAAGAGCGCTAAGTTTTAGATCTTCAGCCAGATCATACCTGATATGCGCTACGGTGGTTTCAATGCACATTTACCCCTTGTATTTCCAATGAATGCCCGGAATTTTACATGCCATCTCCATAAGCTCGTCAGTATAATTGGCATGTTTAGAAAGCACCTGCGGGTTTGGCTGATCCACTTCACTAGATATACACCGATGTCTTGTAGCTTCGCCCTTTTCATCTTCTTCCTCGAACCCTCTTCCCCACACTTGTTAATTGGAATGATTGATATGGGAAGAGGTTTGGTACACACATTCATCTCATCAGGCTGCTCTGCCTCATCATCCTCACACACCATCTGATCCACCAGTGACTCTTCATCTGATAAAGGATTCATTGGAGTGGTATTATCCTCCACAGCCTCCTCCTCCATTTGAGAATAATCTCTAATATCATCAGGTAATGGTGAAAGACGCTCTTCTAATTCTATCTTCATTTTTAAGGTCTGACTCTTGGAAACTAGAAAGATGATTCGATCTTCATCAGAAAGGCTGGGTGCTGATAAATACAGCTCGATTTTGGACAAAATCACTTCCAACATGGCAAGCTTTTTATCCTCCTTGGTCTGATAAGTATGGACACCCTCGGGCTCAGAATATTCCTCGGGATGATATTGTTGGTATCCCTGATACGGTGTTGAGATGTACGCATCCATCATTTTTTTATTCCAATACTCTGGATTTTCCAAATACACCGCGCACACATCATCATAATCATAAGTATGATTACGACCGCAACAGAAACAGTGTCCATCCGTCCTTGGTTCATAATAAGCATCCTCGTCCCGATCCCATCCGTCAGAGTAATAACCATCCTCCACCATTGTATCAGAATCATAGAAATATGGTGGATAGGAAGAATTCTCATAGTAAGGCATCGGTGGTTCTTCCAATTTCTCTTTTTCCCGTCTGAATCGGGCCTCGTGGCAACCGATACACGGGTGAAGTGGTTCCCCGCATAACTTGCATGTAGAAGAGCCGCAAAATATAGTAAGATCTGTCATCCTGCACAAACACAGCTCAACTACCCACGTAAATCACGAACAAGCCAGATAAAACAAAAAAAAATATTTTTGGGGTTTTTTTTTAGATTTTTTTAGAAAGCAAGAACAACTAACTAACTAACTAACTAACACTAAGCGCACTAATTCCCAGGCAACAGCGCCATTTTGATGACTGTCGTAAGGGTCAATCAAAAACCTAAATAAGCTACGTAGATAGCGTAAGTAGGGTATCGTATCCACGGGGAATTTGTGGTCAGTGTTAGAGAAATTAATTAAAACTAAACTATCTCAATCGGGGGTTTGTTTGTTTGATTGTAAAGAAATCACAATTTGTCACAAAAAGTGTTATCAAGATGAGAAGAAGTAACCTCCACCCGGAAACCCAAATACCCGTTTTAATATAAAAATCCGTTTTCTGATTTAAAACACCACATAGACATGGCCTCAGAATTAATGAATTTGATTAGTTAATAGGGATAGTTTTTAAAATTCACTATGCAACCTAATAACCCGTTTAATTGTGTCAACTACCCACCAATTTACCAACCCGCTAACAACGCAAGAAAGTTGCCAATACGCTTAATAAACGACAAGTAATTCAAACACAAGAAACATTTACCAATAATCCAACACAAGTGGTCAAGCTGTACCAGTTTACAAGAATCCGAAAAACAGAAAATTATATCAAACCGTGTAAACGTTCATCCGGGCAGAAGTCACCGAAAAATTTAGCCGCTCATGGTGATCTTCACAGCTTCGGTTGTCATCCCGAGTTGATCCGACTTCATTGATTGGCTTGAATAATGTTGAATGATGATGAAAACTGTCCCTCTGTTCTCGAAGGTGACGGCTAACAACTCCTTTCAAAGTTGCGTCCCCCCCTCTTGATGCGTTCCTAAAGAACCTCTTTTATATCCCTTCTGCCGCCAATAACTCTTGTTCTTCTAATCTCCAGTCCGACCTATCTCCTCATGTGTGGGCTCCCCTCCAAATTCTTAGCTATGTTGATGTACGATACCCACATGTGCAGCCCAAAAAAAACATTCTATTTATTTGCAAAGCCCACTTAATTCTTTCATCATTTAATTTTTTAGTCCATGAAAACAATATTAATATTCTGCATAAAATCATGAACACTAAAATTAGTTAGATAATATATAATTCATTTAAGAGACATGGTAATATATTTATAAATTAAGCACATCAAATTTGCTTTACCATTTCTAACGTTGAATCTAAATTTTTATATGTGTAATTGTATCATTTAAGCTCATTGTTATCTTAACCCTCATGATAATAAAACCACATTAAAGAACCATAATTCTAACCAATATCAATGCATTTTAATTATAATTAATGTGAACTAGAGTCTACCTATAATGCACCGATCATTCTCAATAAGACGTGTTTCGAGTTGATCAATAACCGCAAGCCGAACCTGAAGTATTTAGAACCGTTTGGGTCTCCCTGCACAGTTCTAGAGCCTTTTGGTAAATTTGGTCCAAAAAGCATTGAAGGAATTTTCGTGGGTTATCAAAGTCCATTGAAAAGAGTCTTTGTTCCAAGCTTGAAGCAGATAATTGAAGCATACAATGTTGAGTGTCAAGGTTACACAATGCCATCGCAGAATCCTGGAGATTCATGGCGTTTTCATTATGACACGTTGTGGGATTCGTTTGACATGGAAGAAGAAAAGGAAGATGAAGAAGACTTCTTTGACGAGTTGGATATTCTGAGAGAGTATGAAGAATCACAGGAAAGGTTCTCAGCTGAGTATTCAAAAAGACCGCGACAAACTTCAAATGATGATGAAGCAGGTCCAAGCAATGCTGGAGAACATGATGATATTCAACAAAATGAAGTTGCTCATGATAATCAGACGGCACAGAATGATAATCAAGAATCTGAGAATATGCCAGTATTTGATCATGGTGATTCAGATTCTGAGGGGGAGCAAATTCAGATTTCAAGTCAAACAAACCCAGTCAGTGAACAAGGTACAAATCAGAATGTTACTAATCTGGAAGGCGAGGTAGATGTTTCAGGCGAGGTGATGCCGAGAACTCTTTCATACCATCCAGAAGAGTTGATCATTGGAGAATTGCAATCAGGCGTTCACACTAGACGTCAAATTGACCAAGGCCTT
Source organism: Helianthus tuberosus (assembly GCA_030545235.1). NCBI lineage: Eukaryota > Viridiplantae > Streptophyta > Magnoliopsida > Asterales > Asteraceae > Helianthus > Helianthus tuberosus. Next base: position 110,000,058 of record CM060377.1, read on the forward strand.
ACTTGTTTTTATTCTACAGTAGCTCCTTTACAAACTGAGTTTTCACTAAGTTGTTTTATTTCGCAGATCGAACCGCGTACATACAAAGAGGCACTAATTGAAGATTCTTCGGTCAATGCTATGCAAGAAGAATTGAGTCAGTTTGAGAAGTTAGGAGTGTGGAAGTTAGTAGACTTGCCTGATGGTCAGAGGAAGATAAACACCAAGTGGGTGTTCCAGTGCAAGAGGGATGATAGAGGAGTTGTTGTTCGTAACAAAGCTCGACTCGTAGTTCAGGGTTTCAGTCAGCAGGAGGGTATAGATTTTACCGAAGTTTATGCTCCAGTGGCTCGACTAGAAGCAATCAGAATCTTCCTGGCATTTGCATCTTGGAAAAATTTTAAAGTATATCAGTTAGATGTGAAATCGGCGTTTCTCTACGGGAAGGTAAAAGAGGAGGTATATGTCGGACAGCCACCGGGCTTCACCGATCCAATCCACAAAGACAAGGTTTACTTGCTAGACAAAGCGCTGTATGGTTTACACCAGGCCCCGAGAGCTTGGTATGAGACATTGTCTCAACACCTGCTAGCCAACAGCTTCATTCATGGAAAAGTGGATGCCACTCTCTTCACCAAGGAGGTCGACGGTCATCTTTTGATAGTTTAAATATACGTGGACGACATCATATTTGGGTCAACAAATGAAAATTTGTGCAAAGATTTTGAACGAGTTATGAAGCAGAAATTCGAAATGTCATCGATGGGTGAGATGAAATTCTTTTTGGGACTACAGGTTGATCAACTGCCTAAGGGAATTTTCATACATCAAACGAAGTACGTTCATGATATCTTGGAGAAATTCGGGATGTCAGATTCTACTCCAGCCTCCACCCCATTAGCAACGAATCATGGGATAAACCCTGATCTCACCGGAGAGAAGGTAGATGAAACGATGTATCGTTCCATGATCGGATCGCTGATGTATTTGACAGCTTCAAGACCTGATATCATGTACCCAACCTGCCTCGCAACAAGATTTCAATCTAACCCGAGAGCTTCGCATATGGTTATTGTGAAAAGGATATTACGCTACCTGAAAGGAACTCCATCATTGGGGTTGTGGTATCCAAAAGATGGCGAATTTACGCTCGAAGGGTATTCCGATTCCGATTTCGGATGCTGCAAAGTTAATGCTAAATCAACAACAGCGGGGTGCCAGTTCTTTGGATCACGACTGGTCACCTGGCAATGCAAAAAAGCAGACCTCTGTGGCTTTATCCACATGTGAAGCGGAGTATGTATCTGCTAGCAGCTGTTGCTCACAGATCTTGTGGATCCAGCAACAGATGCGCGACTACGGTTTGCAATTTCTAAACACCCCTATCTTTGTTGATAATGAGGCAGCGATAAACATTACTAAAAATCCAGTTCATCACGCTAAAACCAAACACATTGAAATTCGTCATCACTTCATTCGCGATTGTTTCGAGAAGAAGTTGATACGAATTGAGAAAATCCACATTGATGAACAAAAAGCTGATTTACATACCAAAGCGTTTGATAAAACACGTTTTCAATATTTGCTAAAATTGAACGGTATGAAGCTTTTATCGGTGTTGGAAGAGATTCTTGGCGTTGATGAAGGAAACATTGTAGATGATGATGTTGAGAAGCAATCTGTAATGGTTTGTCGAGTTTTTACTTGTTTTGGTATTTAGGGGGAGAGTAGGGTAAGTAATATTTTCAGAAAATACAAAAACAGTAAAAATTTCAAATATATAAAAACATGAGATAATTTCAAAATCCAAAAACAATAGAAAACCAGAAAAGAGCTTGTCTAAAAAGGGAAAATGATAGTATATCGGCTTGACAGTTACGATATGCTAAAGAATTGGAAAGTTTAAATGCATTAAACAGTCTCGCTGATGATGTGCCGATAGGTTTCTACACATTTAGTAGGTTTGTTCGGGATATAAACCTAAATCTTTACTTACTTATTTCGTAGGGAACACTACTTGGATATATAGGTAACCCCTGAAATCTTGTTTGAAAGATCCCTCTTTCTGAGATACTAGGTCTTTATACTCAGTGATATCTGGGGTATTATCTCGGGACTTCTGATTTTGCGGAAGCTATGGCCTAGTCCCCGGAGAATACTTTCCGCATGCTTGAAATATAGCGCCGCCCTCAGCATAAATGATGAGACAATAAAATTGCTAATCAATGCTGTTGTAAAAAAGATCCTCTAAAGGGGACACACCCAAGTCGATTCGTGATCTCTCTGCTGAACGGTAGTTCTGACCTGTGCTCTCACGTTTTCATACTATTTCATAATTTATTCCCCTTACAGATATCATCTGTGATATACTCACCTGTAAGACTGAATATTGGGATCTAGATACGGGAGTATATTCAAGAGGTGGACACATGAATAAGTTTAAGTCTCTAAAAACACTAATCCGTATCCTGGACAAATTGAAATGTGTGTAAGAATTTAAGTGGATCAGTATATTGACAATCTAAGCGAATTGTTTAATTCTGAGTATGTAATTAAAGCTTAACGGTACTTGTGACTTGTCGAATAACTGATATAATTCCCTAACACGCTCACCGAAAATATGTTTGTAAATAGTTTACTTTTATTGTATTTTATTTCTATAATTCATTTCTAGTTTAGAAGCTTTTTAAAAAAAAAAATCCAAAAAGATTTTACATTTTTGCTTTATTTTTGACAAACCAAAGTGGAAAGCTGATCTTCAGATTCGATTTGAAGCAGATGCAGGAAGTTTCTGGACTGGATGATGAGTTTGGAGCTAAAACATGATAAGTTTGTGAAAGTTGGAAAGTTAAAGCAAGTTCATTAATTTGAAACTTGTAATTTTCAGAAAAAGTTGTACAAAATGTCAGTGTGAATTATCTCTGATCAACCAAGGTCATTAAATTGGACTTGGTAGATTAATTGAGTAATCAGGGTCATTAGTTTGGACCTGAATACTTAAGTAGATTTCTAATTCTGACAAGACTATCAATTGAGGTTGAATGGTAAGTATGGATTGATACTGTTATTGTCATATATCTTATACTTAGGTAGAGATTGTGCAGTTAACAGGAATTCCCATGGTAAAGAAAATTTCAAAGTTTGAACCAGAATTTAAAGCCCTAGCTTATCGAGAGGGGGAGTCTGCGAAAGGGGGAGTCTAGATTCTGGATCAACATTCAAAGGGGAGATTGTAGATTAGAGTTTGAAGTTAGAAGTTTAAAGAGAGCTTTTACAATGTCAAGATCAATCAAGACTAAAGACTGAAGACAGGATGCTAAAGACTTCGTCAACATCCAAGGGGGAGTCTGTTGGTTCACTGATGTCTGTTAACTTTGTCTTTAATGAATCTTGTATTGATTGTAATAGATCAGGGCACGGAAATTGAGAAACAAGGTTTTAGGGTAATTCCGCACGAAACTACACTGATGTAATTTCGCATGGAATTAAGTCTTTCATAAGGAATTACTAATTTCGCATGGAATTAGTAATACCGCATGAATGTTTCGTGCGGAATTATGTAGCCTATAAATACTTGTTGTGTCTGATTCATTTGGCACGGAATTAGTGTGTGAGAGCTGAGGTGCTGCCAAATTTTTGTTAGAATCGTTTGTAAAAAGCTCAGGAAATCTTCCATAGATAAAGATTAAAAGGAAACAAGCTGTTTGACGTTGTTTGCATTGATTTCGCTTTTGTAAATGATGATGAACTACTCAACTTGACTGTTTAGGGTCACACGGACGATCCAACAGCACACCAGGAATCCAATCCGTGGATTTCATTTGGCACTTTAAACATATCAAGAATCTAACTATGAAGATATTAAGATCTTAATAGGAATTCGGCTTTGTCCTTATTGGATCGCAATGTACATATTAAAGCGTATAAAGAATACAATCAAGGGCTCCGATTTGAGCGATAATCATCCTCAAGGATCTAATTGTGAAGATAAGAAGATCCTATATGGATTTTGGAATTCGAAGAGCGGGAGACGCTTCGAAACCTTGCACTAGACGTGCTTAAGTCGATACATGAGGTAGAATGCTCATGAAGTTGAGGTGCTAGATATGCCAAGGCGACATATGAAGCAGAATTTGAAGGTTGGGTAATATGAGCCGAATGCTTTTCGAAAGCTATGCATGGGGTTCTTTAGAAATATGTTTAATGTTTTTGAAATCCTACATAATACTTTGAAATCATAAAGTAGGTGTATTAGGTAAGTATATTTATAAAAATGTTTTAAAATCATGCGAGATAAATTTTGAAATTACGTATAAGGATTTTGAAAATATGGATAATTCTTTTGAAATCATGCACTTGATACATTAAGTAAATATACTGTGTTAAAATCGTTTTCAAACTATATGAAATATTTTGAAATCAAGAAGGTTGTTTTGAAAACCTATACTATGTATGTTGTTATGAAAACCAGAATGAAATGATATGAGATTGAAGAAAAGTATCCTTAGTTATCTAACCAAGGATTTAAAGTGATTACTCAAAATGTCACTTATTTTCTGTACTTCGTTTCTTAGAATGAAACGTGCACTTAGAATTTTTGAGGAAATCATGAACGATCATATGAACGAGAGAACTACAAATATGGTTCCTTGGTGTAGGTATTGTAGGGGCATGCCATACACATATGCAACTATATTTGTACATCAGAATTATGAACAACGATTTATTTATAAACAAAACCAATTGTTTCAGAGTTCAAAAGAAAAACACAAGAAACATAAGCATAAGATTCAGATTATTCAAAGCAGCAGCTTCTTCTAATCAGCCAAATGCTTATCCATGGGTCAGATTTACATTGACAATCTTTAGGTATTTGTCCCTGACATAACCCGTCTTGCCATAGGTGTAGCAAGTACCAGGAGGAAAATGAGCTCGTGCTGGATCTGCTTGTGCAGCAGTAGGATCTGCAACAGTTTTGCTTTGGATAGCAAAGCGGCACACATTAACCAGATGTCCCCATCGTCCACAGTGGGTACATTTGAAGCAGGATATGTGATTCGGATGATGACGGTTGCATCGATTGCACCATGGAGCAGCTCGGCAAACCCTAGCTGTATGACCTATAACTCCACAAATTAGGCATTTGCGGCACTTGACACTGGCATGATGATGGAGGTTACACTGATTGCACGAAGGACCAGTTCCCAAGTACGGCTTCTTGGCTGGTGGTTCTGCCACCTGGCTAGGTTCTGCTTGATTTGGTGCAACAGCTACGGGATCCTTTGGAGCTTTACGCTTCTTTGACTTTTTCGAAGGCTCAGCTTCTACTTCTTTTGATGTTTCTTTGGTGGCTTCATTATTGAGACGAGACATGGCGACAGCTAATTCAGCAGTCTTCAAGATTACTTCGCCTATTCGTTGGGAAAATTTGGTAGTCTGCTCAGACATTTGAGTGTCGCTGCGATGAAGAGACATTCTGGAGGAAATGAAAGACATAGGAGGAAACAAGTGAAATGTTATTAGATAATCAAAACAGAATGACAACGCATGGATATTGCGATCATTTGTTTGTTACCTATGGCAAACAAATGAGACGGTGACTAATCAAAGTAAGCGGGTTATATTAATGTATCGCGAAGACATGCTTTAGCCTATAAGTGGATACTCACCCCAAGAGTTCCTAGGTAAGAGCGACTGGTCCGATTATGTGGATTTGTACGAACACTCTAGCCTTAGACAGAAAACTCAAAGTACAGGCATCCACTCTTCCAGATTGCACGTGTTCACATTATAAGACCCAACTTTGATGGGTTTTTTGAAAGCCTTGAAGGTTCAAAACCTTATAATAAATCATCCTAGAATAGATGATTGGTTTTCAGAGCAGATTTGAAATTTGTGTTCTTGTTGTGGTTGTCACCTAAGGATAAGTGACGGTATTGTTTTAAGATCTAAACACAAGAATCTAGTGTTAGGGTCCTAGGAAGGTTATAGACTAGGTCAAAGCATTACTAATAACCTAATTCCCTATAACCATGAGCTCTGATACCAACTTTTCTGTCACACCCCAACCGCGTAAAACAACAAATCATGGCGGAATCGTCGGGGAATGTTGTAACATAATCATTGTTTCATAACACACGGAAATTTGAAGTATTGTTTTATTAAATATTAAACATTTACATTGTCTGAAAAAACTTAAACAAACAAGTTAAACATAGTCTATCATTTTTATTAAGTCACTAAGGCCTCGTCCAGTCCTATGTGAGCATGCATCCTAGCAATCAACATCATTCAACAACACCTGAAACATATGTAAAAACAAAGTCAGCAAAGAAATGCTGGCGAGCACATAGGTTTTATGAGAGTGTTGGATTCATGGCTAGTTTACATGTTGCAATACCTAATTAAAAACCTTGTTTTGAAAAAAGTGTATAGTATTGCAACATAATTAACCAACTCAAATCAAGGGGGTTATAGTTTATAAAATCTCGTAGCCATGATTCTTAACCCCAAAACATTTGTTTAATTAAATCAAATAGTAAAAGATCTCGTAAAAACTTGTTAATAAAACTCGTATGGTTTATATTATTCAGAAAAACTTCATTGTGTTACATCATTTCAAAATCGTTTACCCAAGTGAACTAAATAACGCCACTGTATGTAATATGATGAAAACACTTATATATAAGAAGTACCAGCGGCGTATCTACCATGTTTTCATCACATTACACCCATCCCGTTATCTAAACACTAACCAAAAACCAATCGTTTATCCAAATCGTTTAACTCGTTAAAATCGCTTTAGTCGTTTAAATCATTCTCATTCTAAATTGTGAAAACTACTTTTGGTCACCTCGCTAATAACATCCAAACCTTCGCGACTCGACTATCTCGAAACTCGCATAATAAACCACCAAAGGGTAAATTAACAATCACAGATTCAGTCGTTACCCACCTAACCCACACATAACCATGGGTACAGTCTGATAACGGGATTTGTCAGATCCTATGGTACCATAACCTAGTCGGTTCAGCCAAAACTAATGAATGTTATTCGTTATGTAATTACAACCAACAAGTTTATCCACATTATCGAAATCGTTATTAATTTAATAAAAACCATTTTAATCATTTTTGAAACCATCGTTAAAAACATCGAAATCATTTAACACATATGAATCACCCCAAAACAATCGAAAACAGTAAAATAGGGGAACTATGTACTCACTTGAGAATGCTTAGAAGTCTTGAATAACAACCAAGCAAAGCTAGAGGGATCACGGAAATCAATCGGCACCTAATATAAGTAACTATGTAAATAACCGGACCTAAATCGGAAGATCGGATAGGATGAGGTTTCGTAAACCAAATGAGTATTGGAACTCATATGATATGGTTTAACAAAGCCTACATACTAAATCAAAACCTAACCTAAGTGCTTACGACCCATTACGACCCGTTTAGGTAGCTTACGCCACTTTAACGCGTCATTCGCGTAAAACGCGTTCGGACCGCCTAACTAGTCCTATGACAAGTATTATATGCCTTAACATGTATAATAATGTTACCTAATTAGTTTAGATATAAAAATTTAGGTTACATATGCTTAAAATGAATTTATGCGTAAAAAGGGCATTTTGGTCATTTTCCTAAGGCATATAAACTACCTATCATACAACTAACTAAATGAAGTGACCATAAGGTATAACCTCGGAAGGTTATTCCCTATACAACTATGGTCACAAAATATGTTTGGTCGAATCCTAATGACCGATCAAATGGGTCGAGTTCGAAAGTCTAAGCGATTGTCAAGACCGCTTGACTTACGACTCTATACAAGCACTAGACTAAAAGTGACGAGTTAAACATGTTAAAACATGTTTAACGAAGTTAGAAAACAAGTTTGATATCAAAACAAACGGTTTTGATACCCAAGAATAGTTTGGTTGAAAAATACGCATGAATACGCATTTTGACCGAAACTATGACTCGTCACTACACCTAATCAACGTGGTAATCAGTAGGTATAGTCACAAGGTACCATAACCATCGTGATTACGCTCATGTTGCGAAGTTCAAACGAACTTCATTTTGACCAAAGACTGGTCAAAGAGATAGTCAACCACAGTTTGACTTTCGTGCTTAAAAATGCATAAAAGCACGAAAGAATACTTACAAAGGGTCCAAGCTAGGAAGATCTTGATCAAATTACTCAGGTATCAAGTTCTTGAACTCCAAGTTAGAGTAATTCAATCAGATTTGTGAGGAATGAGGATGAAGGTGTTGCGTATTTATAGAAAACCCACAATTGTTAGGATTGTTCCTCGCAAAACGTGCTTCGATCTTGACCCTCCATGTGGGCACATGGTATTGTAATACAAGGGGCATACTAAAAACCATCAAATCCAGCCCAAAGTATGCAAAACCTTGGGTTAAAACCATCAAAAACAGGCTGGAAGTCCAAATTAAATGTTTCTGATCTGGGCAGCTCTCATGAGCCATGTAAGAATAGGCTTAGGCTTACGCCCCAGGCCTAAGAAGTTTGGCAGAGTTACAATTTTAGTCCCTGCAGGCCTAAAACTTGGTATTTGATGCATTTTTGACACGTTTAAGCCCCGTTAACCTAATTTCAAGGCTCTAAAATGAAGTTAAAGTATAGGGAACATGAAACATGCTCAAAAAAATCTCGGATGTCGGTTCGTTTGGCCGTACGGTTGCGTTGTTCAGTTAATTACGACGGAAGTCGTAATAAGCGCAAAAACGATCCAAATTAAGCGACGAATGGAATTTTATCATGCCAATCACTAAAATAAAGTATTTTAATGATTAAATTTTTTTGGATGTCCGGATATATTCAGAACGTAAGATATGAGCGAAAATGCAAACTTATGCACTTTCTGACGCTTTTAGTCCCTGTTGATCAAATAAGTTTATTTTTGCGCACCAAACACCTCGAAGCCTATTTATAAGCTATGTAAAGGATATTTAGGGCATGTTTAACTTATGATCATATTCTAGAATGTTCGTTACAGTACGAATCAGCATACTTTCACAGTTTGTCGAAATTAGTCCCTGTAAGCGAATAAACTTGATTTCGATACACGAAACCATCCAAAACTTATTTCTAAGTTATGTAAAGGTTATTTAAGGTATGTTAAGCCTATGTCACTGTCCCGGAGTGTTTTTTTGCATTAAACTGATTAGGTTTACGCATCAGTTCGCGTATAGCTTTCCAGAAAGTGATTTAGAGCCCGAAATCGAACGAGAATTGATATGTGCAAATGATACATATATTTATACAAATCCCAAGTATGAAACAAAATATTTCATTGATTTAGTATTTTTTTGATGGTTGTGGAGGCATAGATGTCACACCTCATCTGCTAAACACTTCCTAAGATTAGAAACATGGAACGTCGGATGTACGTTCCTAAGCTCTTGAGGCAAATCGAGTCGGTAAGACACCTTGCCAATCCTCTTGAGTATCTTAAATGGACCCACATAGCGAGGGGCAAGCTTTCCCATTTTACCAAAATGTATCACTCCTTTCCAGGGAGATACTTTGAGTAGAACGTGATCTCCAACATTGAATTATAGAGGCTTACGCCTTTTGTCAGCATAGCTCTTTTGTCTGCTCCTAGCCTTGATCAAGTTATCGCGGATTTGAAGAATCTAATCCGTCGTCTCTTGAATGATCTCAGGGTCAGTAAGTTGCTTGTCACAAATCTCATGCCAATTGAGAGGAGATCGGCACTTACGACCGTACAGAGCTTCGAAAGGAGCCATCTGAATACTGGAATGGTAGTTGTTGTTGTAGAAGAACTTGATCAATGGTAAATGTACATCCCAATTACCACCAAAGTCAATGAAACAAGAATGGAGCATATCCTCTAGGGTTTGAATAGTGGAGTTCAGTTTGTCCATCCGTTTAAGGATGAAAGGCTGTACTAAGATTCAAGTGAGAACCCATAGCGGACTGAGAAGACGTGAAGTGAAACGACCATTGCGGTCAGAGATTATGTCAATGGGTATACCATGACGACATATGATTTCATCAGTGTAGATTCGAGCAAGTTTCTCCACTTTGAAATCTTCACGAATAGGAAGAAGGTGGCCTGATGTCACACCCCGACCGTGTTAAAACAACAAAACGGCGGCGGAAACGTCGGGGAGTGCCGTAACAGAATCATTGTTTCACAACACATGGATTGAAGTTTCGTTTTATTTAATTAAGTTATGTACATTGTCTTGAAATTTTAAAAGCAAAACACAAACATATTTTCTATCATTGTTATTAAGTCACTAAGGCCTTGTCCGATCCTATGTGAGCATGCATCCTAGTCATAATCAACATCATCAAACACCACCTGAAACATCTGTGAAAATAAAGTCAGCATAAAAATGCCGACGAGCACATAGGTTTTGTGAGTGTGTCAAATTCATGGCTTGTACAAATATTGCAATACCTCATACGACTACTAGAGTCGATAGTTGAAAACCTTGTTTTGTAAAATGTTTTGTATTGCAATATGATTAACCAACTTAAAACAAGTTGGTTATAGTTTATAAAACCTCGTTGCCATGAATCTTGACTAAAACATTTGTTTTTGTAAACCAAATTATAAATCGTTCTTGTAATAGAACTCGTATGGTTTATATCATTTAGTAAACATCATTGAGTGTCATTGTTTGAAATCAATCGTTCAAGTGAACTAAATAACGCCACAGAATGTAATATGATAAAAGCACTTATATATAAGAAGTACCAGCGGCGTATCTACCATGCTTTTATCACATTACACCCGTCCCGTTATCTAATCACATACCAAAAACCAATCGTTCAGTTGTACTTGTTCTCAAATCATTCGTGTTATCAAAAGCAATCGTTCAAATCATTCAACTCGTTCGTGTTATATACCATCATTCAATCGTTCAAATCGTTCAATCGTTCGTGTTTTAATTGTGAAAATTAACTTTTGGTCGTTCTAGTTGAATACATTCAAACCTGTGTTCTGACTCGACTATACCACCAAAGGGTATCTTTAACTCGACTAATAAACCACCAAAGGGTTTGTTAAAATTCATCAGGTTCTGTCGTTACCCATAATACCCCATAACCATGGCGGTAGTCCGATAACGGGATTTGTCAGATCCTATGGTACCATAACATACTACTGGTTAGCTCGGCCAAAGCTAATGAATGTCATTCCTGTTATGTATTAACGCACTAATAAGTTCGTTCACATTATTGAAATCATTGTGTTTAATATAAACCATAGCATTTGTTTTGAAAACTCAAAAATCGTTTAGCATATATGAATCACACCAAAACAATTGAAAGCAGTAAAATAGGGGAACTATGTACTCACTTGAGATTGCAAGGTATCCTCGATTTAAGTGAACTAACAAGCTCGGACAAATCAAGGAATTCAAGTGGCACCTAGTATTCGGATCACTATGTTAATAAATCGACACCTAAATCGGGAGATCGGGTAGAATGAGGTCTCATAAACCAAATAAGTATTGGAACTCATGTGATATAGTTTAACAAAGCCTACATTCTGATTTGGAACCTATTCTAAGTGCTTATGACCCGTTAAGGTAGCCTACGCTACTTTAACGCGTCATTTACGCAAAAGAGCATTCAGATAGCCTAACTAGTTCTATGATAAGTATTATATGCCCTAATATGTTTAATATTGTTGCATAATTAATTTAAGTGTCAAAATTTAAGTTACATAGGCTTAAATTCAAATTATGCATGAAAAGGGCATTTTGGTCATTTTTCCTAAGGTATATAAGCTACCTATCATACAACTAATTAAACTAAGTGAGCATAAGGTATAACCTCGGAAGGTTATTCCCTATGAAACTATGGTCACAAAATATGTTTGGTCAGATCCTAATTATCGACCAAACGGGTCAGGTTTGAAAGTGTAAGTGGTTGTCGAGATCGCTTGACTTACGACCCTAAACAAGCATTAAACTAGAAGTGATGAGTTAACCATGTTAAAACATGTTTAAATAAGTTAGAAAACTGATTTTATTTCACAACAAAGTGTTTTGATACCCGAAAATAGTTTCGTCGTAAAATGCACATAATCATGCATTTTGACCGAAACTTTGTGTGACAACTGTGCTCTGTAATCGATGTATAATATAAAACAATGTCAATTATCAATAAAACAATATGATTTGGTGTTATTATATGTGTTTTGGTGTTAGTATGTATGTATTTGTGCTTGATGATTTTACGATTTAATTCGATTCCGAATTCAAGCTTTAAATCGCTTTCTGGAAGGTTATACGCAAACTGGTGCGTAAACGCAGTCAGTTTAATGCAACGAATACTCCGGAATAGTGAAATAGTCTTAAAATACCTTAAATAACCTCCAAATAACTTAGAAATAAGTTTTGGAGGGTTTGGTGTGGCGAAATCAAGTTTATTTGCTTACAGGGACTAATTTTGACAAACTGTGAAAGTATGCCGATGTGTACTGTAACGAACATTCCGGAACATGACCATAAGTTAAAAATACCCTAAATATCATTTACATAGCTTAGAAATAGGCTTTGAGGGGTTCTGTGTGCTAAAATAAACTTTTTGGTCATTCAGGGACTAAAAGCGTCAAAAAGTGCATAAGTTTGCATTTTCGCGCATATCTTACGTTCTGAATACATCCGGACATCCAAAACTTTATGTAATCATTAAAATATTTTATTTTAGTGATTGGCAAGATAAAATTCCATTCGTCGCGTAATTTGGATCGTTTTTCGCATTCGTTCGTGTTTCGTCGTAATTAACCGAACAACGCAACCGTACAACCAAACGAACCGACATCCAAGATATTTTTGAGCATTTTTCATGTTCTCTATACTTTAACTTCATTTTAGAGCCTTGAAATGGGATTAACGGGGCTTAAACGTGTCAAAAATGCATCAAAAACCATGTTTTGCACATTAAAGGACCAAAATTGACAATCTGCCATAGTTATCTTAGGAAGGGACCAAAATGAAAAATCTAAATTCCAGCTTGTTGCAGCTATTCCCCTCATTTGCACATGATTTTAATGAAACTAGTGGCTCCCATGGTTTCACAAAACCATGGGCACATGTGTACGGATGAGATCGAAGCTCGTTTTTCGAGGAACGATCCTAACGGTCCTAGAAATCCTATAAATACCCATGCTCCTCATTGTTACAACTCACACAATCTGATCTATTTGCTATAAGTTGGGGCTTAGCACCTCATACCTGAGCAAGTTGGATCTAGATTTCCATTCTTGGACCCGTTGTAAGTCCTCTTTCGTTCTTTTTTCGCGTGAAAGTCAAACTGTGTTTGACTTTCTGCTTTGACCAGTTTATGGTCAACAAGAAGTTCGTTTGAACTTCATAACCTGAGCATAATCACGATGGTTTTAGTCTCTTGTGACTATACCTACTGATTACCACGTTATCTAGGCATAGTGGCGAGTCGTAGTTTCGGCCAAAATGCGTATTCTTGCGTATTTTGTAACCAAACTAGTTTTAGGTATCAAAACCGTCTGTTTTGATACCAAACCTGTTTTCAAACCTCGTTAAGCATGTTTTAACATGTTTAGCTCGTCACTTTAGGTTTAGTGCTTATGTAGGGTCGTAAGGTAAGCGGTCTAAACAACCGCTTAAACTTTCGAACCCGACCCGTTTGGTCGATCATTAGGATCCGACCAAACACATTAGGTGACCATATTTGTATAGGGAATAACCTTTCGAGGTTATATCTTATATCACTACGTTTAGCTAGTTGTATGATAGGTAGTTTATATGCCTTAGGAAAATTACCAAAATGCCCTTTTTATGCCTAAATTCATTTTAAGCATATGTAACCTAAATTTTGATATCTAAACTGATTAGACAACATTATTAGACATGTTAAGGCATATAATACTTGTCATAGGACTAGTTAGGCGGTTCGAATGCGCTTATGCGCGCACGACGCGTTAAAGTAGCGTAAGCTACCTTAATGGGTCGTAACGGGTCGAAAGCACTTAGGTTAGGTTCCGATCTAGAATGTAGACTTTGTTAAACCATATCACATGAGTTCCAACACTCATTTGGTTTACAAGACCTCATTCTATCCGATCTTCCGATTGAGGTGGCAATTTATTTATTAATGATTCGATTACTAGGTGCTGCTTGATTTCTCTGGTTTACTTGAGTTTGTTGAAGTTTTATTGATTGAGGATACTTTGCACTTCATGTGAGTACATAGTTCCCCTATTTTACTGTTTTCAATTGTTTTGGGGTGATTCATATGTATTAAAACGATTTTGATATTTAAACGATGGTTTCAAAAACGATAAAGATGGTTTATATTAAACTAATAACGATTTCGATAATGTGAACAAACTTGTTGGATGTAGTTACATAACGAATGACATTCATTAGCATTGATCAAGCCGACCAGTATTAGGTTATGGTACCATAGGATCTGACAAATCCCGTTATCATACTGCACACCCATGGTTATGTGTGGGTTAGGTGGGTAATGACTGAATCTGATTGTTAACTTACCCTTTGGTGGTTTGTTAATGCGAGAAGCGAGATAGTCGAGTCACGAAGGTTTGAATGTTATTAGCGAGACGACCAAAAATAGTTTTCACAATTAAAACGAGGATGATTTAAACGATTTAAACGAGTTAACGATTTGGAAACGATTTAAACGAGTTAACGATTTGGAAATGATTTGAACAAGATTAAACGAAGTGGATAAACGATTGGTTTTTGGTTAAGTGTTTAGATAATGGGATGGGTGTAATATGGTGAAAACATGGTAGATACGCTGCTGGTACTTCTTATATATAAGTGTTTTCAACATATTACATACCGTGGCATTATTTAGTTCACTTGGGTAAACGATTTTGAAATGATGTCACATAACGATGTTTTCGAAAAGATATAAACCATACGAGTTTTATTAACGAGTTAATACGAGATGTTTTACAATTTGGTTTACTAAAACAAATGTTTTTGGGTTAAGAATCATGGTTACGAGGTTTTATAAATAATAACACACTTGAGTTGAGTTGGTTAAATTATGCTGCAATACTATGTACTTTTCAAAACAAGGTTTTTAATAAGGTATTGCAACATGTAAACTAGCCATGAATCCGACACTCTCATAAAACCTATGTACTCGCCAGCTTTTCTTTGCTGACTTTGTTTTTACATATGTTTAAGGTGATGTTGCTTGATGTTGATTGCTAGGATGCATGAGTCACATAGGATCTGGACGAGGCCTTAGTGACATAATAACCATATTAGTCGATATGTAACTTGTTGGTTTGGTTTTAAGACAATGTTAATGTAAATCACTTAATGAATCAATAAAACGAAACTTTTTATATTCCATGGTTGTGAAACGATAATTCTGTTACGACACTCCCTGACGTTTCCGCCACGGTTTGTTGTTTTAACGTGGTCGGGGTGTGACAGAAGAGTTGGTATCAAAGCCAATGGTTATAGGACCCTAACGCAAGTGAAATTGCGTTCAGATTTTTAAAACAAAACAGTCACCTACCCTTAGGTGATAACCACAACGAGAACACAAAATCCGAATCTGCTTCGAAAATTAATCATCCGTTCTAGGATGATTGATTACTAGGTTTTGAACCCTTCCAGTTTGACTCATATTTGGCTTAGTGCCTTTTGAGTTTTCAAAATCTCGTCAAAGTTTGGGTCTAAATAATGTGAACACGTGCAAACTGGAAGAGTGAATGCCTGTACCCTGAGTTTTCTGTCTAAGGCTAGAGTGTTCGTACAAATCCACATAATCGGACCAGTCACTCTTACCTGGGAACTCTTGGGGTGAGTGTTCACTTATAAGCGAGCATGTCTTCGCGATACATTATTTTGATTCATTTACTTTGATTAGTCACTGGGTGTCGTTTGTTTGTTCGAGGTAACGAACAAATGATCGCCTTCCTTATGTTTTGTCGATACCTCTTTTGTTTTTCCTAATTATCAACCTCACTCGTTTCTCATATTTCCTTGTTAGACCATGCCTCCTCGATGTGATGCACAATCTTTTACTGCTGAAGAGGTCGCAACCCTTGTCTCTCAGCAAATGGCTGCTGTGCGTCCAGGCGTTGTGACCCAAATCCATGAGTTATACAACAACAATAATAATAACAATGCACAGTGTAATTTCAAGAATTTCAATTCTGCTAAGCCGTTGAAGTTTTCTGGGTCGTAAGGAGCAACTGCGCTCCTTCAATGGTTCAAAAGTATCGAGAGCACATTCAGACATGTGCAATGTCCGAATGGGCGTAAGGTTGAATTTGTATCAAGTGTGTTTGAGAAGCGTGCTCTTACGTGGTGGAACGGAGTAATGCGCGATAGGGGTGCTGAAGTGGCATTAGCACAAACATGGGAAGAGCTTCGAGCTCTCATAATGAAAGAGTTTTGTCCCCATCACGAAATTCGAGCTTTGGAACGAGAGTTTGACGATCTAAAGCAAGATGGGGGAGAACACCGTGCGTATACGGATCGTTTTGAGGAACTCAGTCTTTTGTGTCCTACTATGGTTACCCCGTTGGAGAAAGCGATAGAGAGGTATATCGATGGTTTACCCGATTCCATACAGGATATTGTGACTAGCATTAATCCTACTACTGTTCGTCACGCGATCGAGTTGTCGGCTACCCTAAATGAGTCTCAAGTCAGGAAGGGTAAACTTACCCGCAAGGGTGATAAGAAGAAGTCAACCGATTCTGTCAAGGAAAATGGTAAGGGTAAGAAAGGTGAGTCATCGAAGAAGTCGAAAAAGCGAAAGGGTGTTCAGAATTTTGCAGTAACAGCTCAGAACCCTCAGAACCCACCGGCTCAACCGCCTGCGAAGAAAGTATATGCTGGTATCGCACCTCATTGTGCTCGCTGCAACGGTCATCATGTTGCACATCAAGCTTGTAAGCAATGCACAACGTGTGGTAAGCTTGGGCATCTAGCCAACATCTGTCGTTTGGGTCAGAATCAGATTGTTCAGAATCAAGCTCCAGTTCAGGGGAATGCTGCTAGATTCCCACCGGGTTCATGTTTCAATTGTGGATAGTTTGGTCACTTCCGCAACAACTGTCCGAGGTTGGCGAATGCAAATGCGAATCCGAACGTGAATGTCAACGCGAATGTGAATCCCGCTTGTGGACGAGCATTCAATCTGAACGCTAACGAGGCTCGAGCTGACAACCTCGTTGTCAATGGTACGTTTCTTGTTAACAATCGACCTGCATCTATTCTTTTTTATTCTGGTGCCGATAGAAGTTTTGTTTCGTTATCTTTTGAGCCTTTACTTGCGATACGTAGAACTAAACCGAGGAAACCCTTATCTGTCGAAGTTGCTACTGGTAAACCTCGTGTTCTCGATTCTGTTATTCGTGATTGTCAGTTGAACCTTGATGACCATCTTTTTCCTATTGACCTCACACCGATGCAACTTGGGAATTTCGATATTATCGTGGGGATGGATTGGTTAACCAAACATCATGCTGAGGTAGTTTGTTTTGATAAGATCGTTCGTATTCCTCTTTCGTCTGGCGATGTTCTTGAAGTTCATGGCGAGAAACCTTCTGGTGGTTTGAAGCTTATGTCGTGTACGAAAGCCCGAAGTTACTTACGAAAAGGATATGCTGCCTTCCTGGCACATGTCACCGAGGAGAAAGGCAAGAGCAAGAGTATTCAGGATATTCCGGTTGTTCGGGATTATCCAGAGGTGTTTCCTGATGAACTACCTGGTTTGCCTCCAGTTCGTCAAGTCGAGTTTCATATTGACCTTGTACCCAATGCCAACCCGATTGCGAAAGCACCTTATCGTCTTGCACCGTCGGAGATGCAAGAGTTATCTAAACAACTTCAAGAGTTATCTGATAAAGGATTCATCCGTCTGAGCTTTTCACCATGGGGCGCTCCTGTCCTCTTTGTGAAAAAGAAAGATGGATCTTTTCGAATGTGTATCGATTATCGTGAGCTTAATAAGCTTACCATCAAGAATCGATATCCCCTACCTCGAATTGATGATCTCTTCGACCAGCTGCAAGGTGCTTCATGCTTTTCCAAGATCGATCTGCGTTCTGGGTATCATTAACTTCGTGTTCTCGAAGAAGATATTCCCAAAACTGCTTTCCGCACGAGATATGGGCATTACGAATTCACTGTCATGCCTTTTGGTTTGACAAATGCCCCAGCTATCTTTATGGACTTAATGAATAGGGTCTGTAAACCTTATTTAGACAAGTTCATCATTGTGTTCATCGACGATATTCTCATTTATTCGAAGCCGATCACGAGCAACACCTTCGTTTGACATTGGAACTCCTTAAGAAGGAACAACTTTTTGCTAAATTCTCCAAGTGTGGATTTTGTCTTAAAGAAATTCAGTTCTTGGGTCATATAGTCAACGAGCAGGGTATTCATGTGGATCCATCCAAGATTGTTGCAATTAAGGATTGGAACACACCGACGACACCTACAGAAATTCGTTCTTTTCTCGGTCTCGCTGGATATTATCGACGTTTCATTTCAAATTTCTCTAAGATCGCGTTTCCACTCACTGCTTTAACTCAGAAGAATAAGCCTTTTGAGGGGGGACCTAAGCAAGAAGAAGCGTTCCAAACGCTGAAACAGAAGCTATGTGATGCTCCTGTTCTATCTTTGCCTGAAGGAATTAATGATTTCGTTGTCTATTGTGACGCGTCGAATCTAGGACTTGGTTGCGTTCTTATGAAACGAGGTAAAGTCATAGCTTATGCGTCTAGACAATTGAAAGTTCACGAGAAGAACTATACGACTCATGATCTTGAGTTAGGATCAGTGGTTTCCGCGCTTAAAATCTGGAGACACTACCTCTATGGCACGAAGTGTGTGGTTTTCACAGACCACAAAAGTCTCCAGCATATTCTCAATTAGAAAGAGCTGAACATGAGGCAATGACGTTGGGTTGAGCTCCTAAACGATTATGATTGCGAAATTCGCTACCATCCTGGTAAGGCGAATGTCGTGGCCGATGCGCTTAGTCGAAAAGAGCGAGTCAAGCTTCATTCTGTTCGCACTCTATCCGATATTCAATCTTGTGTCCTTCAAGCTCAACGGTCTTGTGTGATCAAAGGTTTATTGAAAAATGAGCTACTGCTTCAACTTGAGCTTAAACTCGAAAGGAAAGACGATGGTTTGCTTTACTTCAAGGATCATTTATGGATTCCGAAACAAGACGATCTTCGCACTTTAGTGATGGACGAATCTCACAAATCTCGATATTCTATCCATCCTGGTGCTGATAAAATGTACAAGGATCTTCGTACTCAGTACTGGTGGCCTGGTATGAAAAAGGATGTTGCCTTGTATGTATCAAAATGCCTAACTTGTCTCAAAGTCAACGCTGAACATCAACGACCTTCTGGCTTGCTTGTACAGCCAGAGATACCGGTTTGGAAGTGGGAGAACATTGCAATGGATCTCATCACTAAGTTACCGCGTACGTCTAAAGGTCATGATGCTATTTGGGTTGTTATCGATCGTTTAATGAAATCAGCTCATTTTATTCCGATTCGCGAGGATCTATCTGCTGATAAACTTGCAAAGATTTATGTTGATGAGATTGTATCATGACATGGTGTTCCTTTGGATATCATTTCCGATCATGATGCTTACTTTTCATCTCATTTCTGGAAGACCATGCAATCTGCTTTGGGAACCCAACTAAATCTAAGCACTGCTTATCATCCCCAAACAGATGGTCAATCTGAGAGGACGATTCAAACTTTGGAGGATATGCTTAGAGCATGCGTTATAGACTTTGGTGGTAATTGGGATTCTCATCTTCCATTGATCGAGTTCTCTTACGACAACAGTCATCATGCTAGCATTAATATGGCACCATTTGAAGCTCTCTATGGTCAAAAATGTCGCTCACCTGTCTGTTGGAATGAAATCGGTGAAGCTCAGCTTACTGGACCTGAGCTCATTCTAGAAACAACAGACAAAATCAAGAAAATCTGCGATAATCTTATGACAGCTCGAAGTCGTCAAAAGAGTTATGCAGATATGCGACGCAAGCCCTTAGAATTTCAAGTCGGCGACCGTGTCCTACTCAAGGTGTCACCTTGGAAAGGAGTGGTGAGATTTAGAAAGAAAGGAAAACTTGCACCACGATATGTTGGACCATTTAAGATTGTTGAAAGAATTGGAAAGGTTGCCGATCGACTAGAGCTACCTCTAGAGCTTGGAAATATTCATCCGACTTTTCACGTGTCCAATTTGCGAAAGTGTTTAGCTGATGCTGATCTTCAAATTCCTCTCGACGAGATCCGAATTGATGAAACGATGCACTTTGTCGAGAAACCCGTGGAGATAGTGGATCGTGCATTCAAACAATTGAAGAACAAACGGATTCGATTGGTCAAAGTTCGCTGGGAATCCAAACATGGCCCAGAGTTTACTTGGGAAAGTGAGGACCAGATGAAGGCGAAATATCTGCTTCTGTTTTCACAAGCTTCCTCTAGTTAAAATTTCGGGACGAAATTTCCTGAAGTAGGGGAGACTGTGACAACTGTGCTCTGTAATCGATATATAATATAAAACAATGTCAATTATCAATAAAACAATGTGCTTTGGTGTTATTATATGTGTTTTGGTGTTATTATGTGTGTATTTGTGTTTGATGATTTTACGATTTAATTCGATTCTGAATTCAAGCTTTAAATCGCTTTCTGGAAGGTTATATGCAAACTGGTGCGTAAACGCAGTCAGTTTAATGCAACGAACACTCTGGAATAGTGACATAGGCTTAACATACCTTAAATAACCTCCACATAACTTAGAAATAAGTTTTGGAGGGTTTGGTGTGGCGAAATCAAGTTTATTCGCTTACAGGGACTAATTTCGACAAACTGTGAAAGTATGCCGATTTTTACTGTAATGAACATTCCAAAACATTAACATAAGTTAAAAATACCCTAAATATCCTTTACATAGCTTAGAAATAGGTTTTGAGGGGTTCGGTGTGCTAAAATAAACTTTTTGGTCATTTAGGGACTAAAAGCGTCAAAAAGTGCATAAGTTTGTATTTTCGCGCATATCTTACGTTCTGAATACATCCGACATCCAAAAATTTATGTAATCATTAAAATATTTTATTTTAGTGATTGGCATGATAAAATTCCATTCGTCGCGTAATTTGGATCGTTTTTCGTATTCGTTCGTGTTTCATCGTAATTAACCGAACAACGCAACCGTACGACCAAACGAACCGACATCCGAGATATTTTTGAGCATGTTTCATGTTCCCTATACTTTAACTTCATTTTAGATCCTTGAAATGGGATTAACGGGGCTTAAACATGTAAAAAATGCATAAAAAACCCTGTTTTGCACATTCAGGGACCAAAATTGACAATCTGCCATAGTTATCTTAGGAAGGGACCAAAATGAAAAATCTAAATTCCAGCTTGTTCCAACTGTTCCCCTCATTTGCACATGGTTTTAATGAAACTAGGGGCTCCCATGGTTTCACAAAACCATGGGCACATGTGTATGGATGAGATCGAAGCTCGTTTTTCGAGGAACGATCCTAACGGTCCTAGAAATCCTATAAATACCCATGCTCCTCATTGTTGCAACTCACACAATCTGATCTATTTGCTCTAAGTTGGGGCTTAGCACCTCATACCTGAGCAAGTTAGATCTAGATTTCCATTCTTGGACCCGTTGTAAGTCCTCTTTCGTTCTTTTTTCGCGTGAAAGTCAAACTGTGTTTGACTTTCTGCTTTGACCAGTTTATGGTCAACATGAAGTTCATTTCAACTTCATAACGTGAGTGTAATCACGATGGTTTTAGTCTCTTGTGACTATACCTACTGATTACCACGTTATCTAGGCATAGTGGCGAGTCGTAGTTTCGGCCAAAATGCGTATTCTTGCGTATTTTGTAACCAAACTCCTTTTAGGTATCAAAACCATTTGTTTTGATACCAAACCTATTTTCAAACCTCGTTAAGCATTTTTTAACATGTTTAGCTCGTCACTTTAGGTTTAATGCTTATGTAGGGTCGTAAGGTAAGCGGTCTAAACAACCGCTTATACTTTCGAACCCGAACCGTTTGGTCGGTCATTAGGATCCGACCAAACATATCAGGTGACCATAGTTGTATAGGTAATAACCTTCCGAGGTTATACCTTATGGTCACTACGTTTAGCTAGTTGTATGATAGGTAGTTTATATGCCTTGGGAAAATTACCAAAATGCCCTTTTTATGCATAAATTCATTTTAAGCATATGTAACCTAAATTTTGACATCTAAACTGATTAGGCTACATTGTTAGACATGTTAAGGCATATAATACTTGTCATAGGACTAGTTACGCGGTCCGAACGCGCTTATGCGCGCACGACGCGTTAAAGTAGCGTAAGCTACCTTAATGGGTCGTAACGGGTCGAAAGCACTTAGGTTAGGTTCCGATCTAGAATGTTGACTTTGTTAAACCATATCACATGAGTTCCAACACTCATTTGGTTTACAAGACCTCATTCTATCCGATCTTCCGATTGAGGTGTCAATTTATTTACTAGTGATTCGATTACTAGGTGCTGCTTGATTTCTCTGGTTTACTTGAGTTTGTTGAAGTTCTATTGATTGAGGATACTTTGCACTTCATGTGAGTACATAGTTCCCCTATTTTACTGTTTTCAATTGTTTTGGGGTGATTCATATGTATTAAAACGATTTCGATATTTAAACGATGGTTTCAAAAACGATAAAGATGGTTTATATTAAACTAATAACGATTTCGATAATGTGAACAAACTTGTTGGACATAGTTACATAATGAATGACATTCATTAGCATTGACCAAGCCGACCAGTATTCGGTTATGGTACCATAGGATCTGACAAATCCCGTTATCATACTGCACCCATGGTTATGTGTGGGTTAGGTGGGTAATGACTGAATCTGATTGTTAACTTACCCTTTGGTGGTTTGTTAATGCGAGAAGCGAGATAGTCGAGTCACGAAGGTTTGAATGTTATTAGCGAGACGACCAAAAATAGTTTTCACAATTAAAACGAGGATGATTTAAACGATTTAAATGAGTTAACGATTTGGAAACGATTTAAACGAGTTAACGATTTGGAAACGATTTAAACAAGATTAAACGAATTGGATAAACGATTGGTTTTTGGTTAAGTGTTTAGATAATGGGACGGGTGTAATATGGTGAAAACATGGTAGATACACCGCTGGTACTTCTTATATATAAGTGTTTCAACATATTACATACCGTGGCATTATTTAGTTCACTTAGGTAAACGATTTTGAAACGATGTCACATAACGAAGTTTTCGAAAGGATATAAACCATACGAGTTTTATTAACGAGTTAATACGAGATGTTTTACAATTTGGTTTACTAAAACAAATGTTTTTGGGTTAAGAATCATGGCTACGAGGTTTTATAAATAATAACCCACTTTAGTTGAGTTGGTTAAATTATGCTGCAATACTATGTACTTTTCAAAACAAGGTTTTTAATAAGGTATTGCAACATGTAAACTAGCCATGAATCCGACACTCTCATAAAACCTATGTACTCGCCAGCATTTCTTTGCTGACTTTGTTTTTACATATGTTTCAGGTGATGTTGCTTGATGTTGATTGCTAGGATGCATGAGTCACATAGGATCTGGACGAGGCCTTAGTGACATAATAACAATATTAGTCGATATGTAACTTGTTGGTTTGGTTTTAAGACAATGTTAATGTAAATTACTTAATGAATCAATAAAACGAAACTTTTTGTATTCCATGGTTGTGAAACGATAATTCTGTTACGACACTCCCCGATGTTTCTTCCATGGTTTGTTGTTTTAACGTGGTCAGGGTGTGACACTTTGACTCGTCACTTCGACTAGTCAACGTGGTAATCAGTAGGTATAATCGCAAGGGATTATAACCATCGTGATTACGCTTACGTTGCAAAGTTCAATTGAACTTTGACTTGACCAATTCATGGTCAAAACCGAAAGTCAAACGATAGTCAAACTGTTTGACCATCAGCTTTTAATTGCTGAAATAAAAGAACTAGCAATGAAAGAACACTTACGAGTGCTCTAAGGCTGAAAGATCAACTAGAAAATTCAGTTGGGAGGCCTCCTAAGAAGGTAGTAACTCCACTTTGAGTGTTTAGAGAAGAAGAATGATAATGAGCAATGAAATAAGCAGATTTTGGGGGTATTTATAGGATTTCTTGATGCATTGGATCATTGCCATGTGTATTATGTATTTCCCAAGCAAGTGTAGGATGATTACAAGTGTGTGGACTGAATTAAAACCTTGAAATCCATTGAAAATACCCACAAGATTGATAAACAAGGGCCAAAAACATGTGCAATAGTTGAAATAGAACATGCTGTCCAGATATAGGTGTCGCTGGATGCGACGGCAAACCCCCTCAGGCGTCGCCGGACGTGACCCCCTTCATCAGACTTTCAGAACTTGTTAACTTTGGTCCCTGCACACACTTTAGTGCATTTTTGATGCGTTTAACCTCCGTTAACCCATTTTCAAGGCTCTACAAAGATGTTAAAGCATAGGGAACTTGGAATATGCTTGGAAATATCACGGATGTTGGTTCGTTTGGTCATACGGTCGTGCTTTTCGGTTAATTACGACGAAACTCGAACGGACGCGAAAACGATCCAAATTACGCGACGAAGGGTATTTTTGCATTCCCATCACTAAAATATAATATTTTAGTGATTACAAAAATTTTTAGATGTCCGGATATGGTCAGAATGTAAGATATGCGCGTATATGCAAACTTACGCCGTTTTTGACGCTTTTAGACCCTATGATCAAATAAGCGCATTCTCGCATACCGAACCCCTTAAAACTTATTTCTAAGCTATCTTATGGGTATTTAGGGTATGTTTAGATTATGATCATGTTCCAGAGTGTACGTTGCTATACGAATCTGCAGACTTTTGCAGTTTGTCGCAAATAGTCCCTATGATCGAATAAACTTGTTTTTGACACACCAAACCCTTAAAAACTTATTTCTAAGTTATGTAAAGGTTATTTAAGGTATGTTAAGCTTATGTCACTATTCTAGAGTGTTTGTCGCGTTAAACTGATTACGTTTACGTAACAGTTTGCGTATAACTTTCAAGAAAGCGATTAAAAGCTTGAAATCGAACTAGAATCAAAACGTGAAATTGGCAAACATAAATAAACAAATTTTGAGACCAAAACACATCGTTTCATTGATATTTGATATTGTTTTACGTCGTACAGTGTTTACAAAGCACAAATGTCACAGTCTCCCCTACTTTAGGAAATTTCGTCCCGAAATTTTAACTAGAGGAAACTTGTGAAAACAAATGTGGATATTTCACTTTCATTTGGTCCTCACATTCCCAAGTAAACTCTGGGCCACGTTTGGACTCCCAGCGAACTTTGACTATCAGTATTCATTTGTTCTTTAGTCTCTTGACTTCACGGTCCATTATCTCCACAGGTTTCTCGACAAAGTGCATTGTGTCATCAACTTGAATTTCGTCAAGCGGAATGTTAAGATCAGTATCGGCTAAACACTTTCGTAAATTGGACATGTGGAATGTTGGGTGAATATTCCCAAGTTCAGGAGGTAGCTCAAGTCGATAGGCAACCTTTCCGATTCTTTCAACAATCTTAAATGGTCCAACGTATCGTGGTGCAAGTTTTCCTTTCTTTCCAAATCTCACCACTCCCTTCCAAGGGGACACCTTGAGTAGGACATGGTCTCCGAGTTGAAATTCCAAGGGCTTGCGTCGCATATCCGCATAACTCTTTTGACGGCTTCTAGTTTTCAGAAGATTATAGCGAATTTTCTTGACTTTGTATGTTGTTTCCAGAATGAGTTCAGGTCCAGTAAACTGTGCTTCACCGACCTCATTCCAACAGACAGGTGAACGACATTTTCGACCGTATAAAGCTTCAAAAGGTGCCATATTGATGCTAGAGTGATAACTATTATTGTAGGAGAACTCGATCAACAGTAGATGCTAATCCCGATTACCACCAAAGTCTATCACACATGCTCTAAGCATATCCTCCAATGTTTGTATCATCCTCTCAGATTGTCCATCCATTTGGGGATGATAAGCAGTGCTCAGATTTAGTTGGGTTCCCATAGCAGATTGCATGGTCTTCCAAAAGTGAGATGAGAATTGAGCATCACGGTCAGACATGATATTTAAAGGAACACCATGTCAAGATACAATCTCATTAACATAAATCTTGGCAAGTTTATCAGCAGATAGATCCTCGCGAATCGGTAAAAAGTGTGCTGATTTTGTAAGACGATCAATGACTACCCAAATGGTATCATAACCTCTAGATGTGCGCGGTAACTTAGTGATGAGATCCATCGCAATGTTCTCCCACTTCCGTACCGGTATCTCTGGTTGTACAAGCAAACCAGATGGACGTTGATGTTCAGCCTTGACTTTGAGATAAGTTAGGCATTTCGATACATACAAGGCAACATCCTTCTTCATACCAGGCCACCAGTACTGAGTACGAAGATCCTTGTACATTTTTTCAGCACCAGGATGGATTGAATAACGAGACTTATGAGATTCGTCCATCAATAAAGTGCGAAGATTGTCTTGACTCGGATTCCACAGTCGGTTCTTGAAATAAATTAACCCATTATCTTTCGTTTCGAGTTGAAGCTCAAGATTTAATGGCAGCTCATTTTTCAACAAGCCTTGGGTTACACATGTTCATTGTACTTGAAGGAAACGTGTTTGGATATCCGATAGAACTCGAACACAGTGTAGCTTGACAAGTTCCTTTCGTTTTAGAGAATCGGCTACGACATTCGCCTTACCAGGATGGTAGCGAATCTCGCAGTTGTAATCGTTCAAGAGTTCAACCCAGCGTCGTTGTCTCCTGTTTAGCTCCTTCTGATTGAAAATATGTTGGAGACTTTTATGGTCTGTGAAAACCACACATTTCATGCCATAAAGATAGTGTCTCCAAATTTTGAGAGCAAAAACCACAGCACCTAACTCAAGATCATGAGTTGTGTAGTTCTTCTCATGTATTTTCAATTGTCTTGACGCATATGCTATTACTTTACCTCGTTGCATGAGAACGCAACCAAGGCCTAGATTCGATGCGTCATAATAGACAACGAAATCATCATTGCCATCAGGTAAGGATAAAACAGGAGCATCACAGAGTTTTTGTTTTAGTGTTTGGAAAGCTTCCTCTTGTTTGGGTCCCCACTCAAAAGGCTTATTCTTTTGGGTCAAAGCAGTAAGAGGAACCGCGATCTTGGAGAAGTTCGCAATAAATTGACGATAGTAACCAGCGAGACCAAGAAAAGAGCGAACTTCCATGGGTGTAGTAGGTGTGTTCCAATCCTTAATAGCTGCGATTTTGGAATGATCCACATGAATACCTTGCTCGTTGACAATATGACCTAAGAACTGAACTTCCTTAAGCCAAAATTCACACTTGGAGAATTTGACAAAGAGTTGTTCCTTCTTCAGGAGTTCCATTGTCAGACGAAGGTGTTGTTCGTGATCGGCTTGAGACTTTGAATACATAAGAATATCGTCAATGAACACAATAATGAACTTGTCTAAATAAGGTTTACAAACCCTATTCATTAAGTCCATGAAAACAGCTGGAGCATTCGTCAAAGCAAAAGGCATGACAGTGAACTCATAGTGACCATATCTCATGTGGAAAGCAGTTTTGGGAATATCTTCTTCGAGTACACGAAGCTGATGATACCCAGAACGCAAATCGATCTTGGAAAAACATGTATCACCTTGCAGCTGATCAAAGAGATCATCTATTCATGGTAGGGGATATCGATTCTTGATTGTGAGTTTATTGAGCTCACGATAATCGATACACATCCTGAAAGATCCATCTTTCTTTTTCACAAACAGGACTGGAGCGCCCCAAGGTGAATAACTGTGACACCTGTGCTCATAATCATTGTAAATAGTTCAGTTATCAATAAAACAACGTTATTTAATCCCAATGTTTGTTTGTTTATGTTTGATATTTTTCATGTTTTGGTTTTTGTTAAATTTCAAACTCTATATCGCTTTCTGGAGAGTTATACGCAAACTGGTGAGTAAACGTAGTCAGTTTAATGCGACAAATACTCCGGAACATCAACATATAGTTAACATACCTTAAATAACCTTTACATAACTTAGTAATAAGTTTTGAAGGCTTTGGTATGGCAAAATCAAGTTAATTCGCTTACAGGGACTAAATTTGACAAACTGCGAAAGTATGACGTTTCGTACTGGAATAGACATTCTGGAACATGACCATAAGTTAAACACACCCTAAATACCCTTTACATAGCTTAGAAATAGGCTTTGAGGTGTTCGGTGTGCTAAAATAAACTTTATGCTCATTCAGGGACTAAAAGCGTCAAAAAGCGCATAAGTTTGCATTTTCGCGCATAACTTACATTCTGAATACATCCGGACATCCAAAAAATTTGTGTAATCATTAAAATATTATATTTTAGTGATTGTATTGATAAAAATCCATTCGTCACGCAATTTGGATCGTTTTTGCGTCCGTTACGACTTCTGTCGTAATTAACCAAACAACGCAATCGTACGGCCAAACGAACCAACATCCGGGATATTTTGGAGAATCTTTTGAGTTCCCTATACTTTAACTGTATTTTAGAGCCTTGAAATGGGGTTAACGGGGCTTAAAAGTGCAAAAAAAATCAAGTTTTACAAGTGCAGGGATCATTTTTGAAATTTCTGACCAGATTCAATGAACCTAGTCCATTTTGAAGTGTTGATGGTTTAACCCATGGTTTTGCAAAACCATGGGCTGGTATTCAATGAACGTAGTCCATTATTAGGGGCTCCCATGGTTTTAGAAAACCATGGGCACACATGTAAGGTCCAGATCAAAGCTCAGTTTTCGATGAACGATCTTAACGGTTCTTGAATTCCTATAAATACCCACCTTCATTTCCTTGAAAACTCACACTTGAATCCGATTTTGGCTCTCTAAGTTGAAGTTTATGCTTCATACCTGAGAGTAAATCGGATCAAGAGCTTGCGGGGACCTTCTGTAAGTATTCTTTCGTTCTTTTCGTTCGTTTTTATCGTTAAAGTCAAACTGCGTTTGACTTTCTGCTTTGACCAGTTTATGGTCAATGCAAAGTTCGTTTAAACTTCATAACGTGAGTGTAATCATGATGGTTATAGTCCCTAGTGACTATACCTACTGATTACCACGTTATCTAGGCTTAGTGACGAGTCGTAGTTTCGGCCAAAATGCGTATTCTTGCGTATTTTGTAACCAAACTACTTTTAGGTATCAAAACCGTTTGTTTTGATACCAAACTTGTTTTTTAACTTAGTTAAGCATGTTTTAACATGGTTAGCTCATCACTTTAGGTTTAGTGCTTATGTAGGGTCGTAAGGTAAGCGATCTAAACAATCGCTTATACTTTCGAACCCGACCCGTTTGGTGACCATAGTTGTATAGGGAATAACCTTCCGAGGTTATACCTTATGGTCACGACGTTTAGTTAGTTGTATGATAGGTAGTTTATATGCCTTAGGTAAATTACCAAAATGCCCTTTTTACGCCAAAATTCATTTTAAGCCTATGTAACTTAATTTTTGACATCTAAACTGATTTAGTAACAGTATTAGACATGTTAAGGCATATTTTACTTATCATAGGACTAGTTAGGCGGTCCGAACGCGTTTTACGCGAACGACGCGTTAAAGTAGCATAAGCTACCTAAACGGGTCATAACGGGTCAAAAGCACTTAGGTTAGGTTTCATTTTAGTATGTAGGCTTTGTTAAACCATATTATATGAGTTCCCATACTCGTTTGGTTTACGAACCCTCATGCTACCCGATCCTCTGAATAGGTCCGTTTATTAACATAGTTACCTATATTAGGTGCCGTTTGATTTCCGTGATCTCTAGCATTGTTTGGTTGTTACACAAGGACTTCTAGGCAATCTCAAGTGAGTACATAGACCCCTCTTTTACTGTTTTCAATCTGTTTTGGGGTGAAACACATGTGCCTACTTGTTACTTTCGTGCTTTCCATGTTTTCATATCATATACGTGCTATGTTTCATTAGTACACTTATAGTACATGATTTACATTACATTGTTTTGCTATGTATGTTTACTTGGCATACTTAGTACATTGATTTACATGACTTTTCTGCTTTGTATGTTAACTTAGCATACTTAGTACATTGTTTTCATATAACATGTGAACATTTGGTATAACATTTGGTTTGCACAAACGGGACTTATATACGTTCATTAACATTAGCTACGCCACTCGGTAGTAAGTAATGGTACCATAGGACTTGACAACTCCCATTCCTGAAATCTTGGGTTTGTTTGGACGTAAGGAATGACCGAATCCGAAAACATTTTTTGATAACCTTGACTTAGGGTTATCCGTCTATCTCAAGGCTTGAATGTATGCGTTAACTTACCACATAAGTGTTTGTATCAATAAAACATGCATTTACTTTGCAAGACATAACTTTTTGATATATTCAAAATACTTTGTTTTGTACATTTTTACATTTGGTTTATGTAACAACACATTACTCACCATACATAACATTTGTTACACATTACTTGACTACATTTGGACTTTTAACATTTGATATGGTTTATACAAGGACTTTTGGACAATTGGTTTAAACATAGACTTTATACATTGGTGGTTTGTTTAAGTGACTTAAGTAACGAGATGTGAGTAGTATGATACAATCATGGTGGATACGCCGCTGGTACTTCCTATATATAAGTGCTTATATTATATTACATATCATAGCGTTATTTAAATCATTCATTTTGGACTTATACATTTTACACAAGTAACATTCTTTTCACAAGACTTTGGTTTACAAAACAGTTCATTCTATACAACTCATTTTATTTGGTTATTCATTTAACCATATATTATTCTTTTATTTATACATATCATCTGATCTTATCGCTTTTCAAATAATTTACAAAACAAAACAACTTACAAGGTGCATGACTAAATATTATTAAACATTTTCTTAAATTAAACTCATGAATCCTATTTTCACAAAACCTATGTATCTCACAGGCATTTTTATGCTGACGTACCTATTTTCACATGTGTTTTCAGGAGCTGTTGCTTAGGATGATGATCGTGACATTAGGGCGGACCTGTGCCTTAGTGACTTAAACGAAGCAAGAACTAGTTTAATTATGTTATGTACTCTTTATTTACTGTTTTAAGACAATGTAACTCTCTTGTTTGATAAATAAAATATAACTTAAATTGCCATGGTTATGAAACAATTAATTCTATTACAACACTCCCCGACGTTTCCGCCATGTTTTGTTGTTTTACGTGGTCGGGGTGTGACAGAAAAGTTGGTATCAGAGCCAATGGTTATAGGGAATTAGGTTATTAGTAATGCTTTGACCTAGACTATAAACTTTCTAGGACCCCAACACAAGTTATCTTGTGTTTAGATCTTAAAACATGCACTTCACCTACCCTTAAGTGATAACCACAACGAGAACATCAATTCCGCATCCGCTTTGAAAATTAATCATCTTTTCTTGGATGATTGATTACTAGGTTTTGAACCCTCTGTTACAAGGTTTTGAACCCCTTTGCATTTTCAAAATCTCGTCAAAGTTTTGGGTTTTGAATGGTGTGAACACGTGCAAAATAGAAGAGTGAATGCCTGTACCCTGGGTTTTCTGTCTAAGGATAGAGTGTTCGTACAAATCCACATAATCGGACCAGTCACTCTTACCTGGGAACTCTTGGGGTGAGTGTTCACTTATAGGCGAGCATGTCTTCACGATACATTATTTTTGACCCATTTACTTTGATTAGTCACAATGTGTTGTTTATGTTAGTACATAACGTCTGTAGCTTCCGTCAGCATGTAGTCATATTTTATATTTGTGTTCTTTGTAAAGTATGTGTGTCAGTCAGGTCGACAGCTCAGGAAATGGATTTGTCTAGATAATGTCCGATGGTTGTTTAAGTGTCATCCGGTCGAATGGCCATTCGACCGGATAGCAATTCGAACGGATAACCACTCGTTCGGATACATTCGACCGGATAGCAATTCGAACGGATAACCACTCGTTCGGATATCATCTTCTTCCTGAGTTGCCTATAAATACCTTATCCGGGTGTTATTTTTGGCACTTTTGACTCTCTAGAGAAATTGTCTGTCTTCTACCGGAGCTTTGTACTTTCAGAACGATCAATAGAAAGAACAGACCGTGTTTAATCGTTGAATTCTGTGTTGATTATCTGTGATTTGTCATAATGGATTCCGCACATTAGACAAAGTCGATTCATCTTGTTCCTTAAGACCAGATCCTGTGCAAAGGGACCTAACAAGTGGTATCAGAGCATCCAGGGAGCTGAATCGAGATCAACGACACCGAATTCACCGAAATTCGAGATTATTCTGCCGATCAGAGTCAAATTTCACCGGAGATTTGACATATTTCTTCTCTTTCTACTCATTTCTTGCATTACTTCTCAGTTTGTCATCTTAAAATCAGAAAAACTTAAAATTGAATGTGATTCTATGGTTAAAAATCGATAAAATTGATATCATTCGTTTCGCAATCAATCATAGTATAATCCTACTAAGTTTCATAATCAAATTCAACATAAAACGAGATCAAATTCAACAAAAACCATGTTTAGCTGTTCATATGTGCTGACGTCATCCACTCGCTCGGATAGCTGTCCGAACGGATTGGATTAGTTAGTAACTGCTAGTTGCTTGCTGACAATTTGCTGATATCATCATTGTTACTCGCTCGGATTACAATCCGAGTGGTGTAATTCAGTTTGTACAAAAACTTCTGCTTACGTCATCTTCTCATCCGATCGGATAGCAATCTGATCGGATAGGATTTGAAAGTTCTAGTTACAAAACATTTAACCTGTCATCCGATCGGATCACCATCCGAGCGGTGAAAGGTTGAAAAGTCAACTTTCAAAGTTAAAGCTTGTCATCCGAACGAACAACCATCCGAGCGGATCACCATCCGATCGGATAGCCTGTGTCACTCGTTCGGATAACGACTCGATCGGATCACCATCCGATCCATCCGATCCAGGAAAGTGAAAGATGGACGAATTCATGAATCCTTTCAGTGATATGCATGCTTTTGCTGGAAACTCTGGAGATGACAACAACACAAATGAGAACACGTCGAACGCAAAGAAAACTTTGTCAGAAGCTTTAGGAGTGGAAAGTGCATACGAAACATATAACAAACCCCCAAAGTTGATGGCGATAGAAGAGTATAATCGATGGGCCAAGAAATTTGAAGAATGGTTGAAGGCTTTTGCGTATACTAGCTGGAAAAGTCTAAAGAATGGATACAATGATGGAGGGAAAGATGGTGAAAACTTGACATCATCCGAAGAGATAGAAGTTTTTGTTGCCGAGCAAAAATGCATCGCATTGCTGTTTCAGTCTGTTCGAGAAGATATAATATCTTTGATCGAATATACTAATGCTAAAGATCTCTGGGAAAAGTTGAAAGTTAAATGTTTGGGTAGTGCAGAAATCGTGAAAAACAAAAAGAAACTACTTAGAAAAGAATTTGATTTATTTGGTTGTTTGAAAAATGAATCAGTTTGTAAGATGATTGAGAGGTTTGGGCACTTGAAGTTGGAGCTGGCGAGACATGGAATTACTTATTCTCAAAAAGAGTTAGTCGACAAATTGTTTGACTCATTGCCAGATGAGATGGATTGGCAATACTTTGCCTTGATGTTGAAAAATACTATCAAATCTGAAGAATTGACAGTGGATCTACTTGTCGAAAGATTAGAGAGTCACGAGCTGGAGATAAAGAAAACACACAAAGTGAATCACTCATCATATCAGCAGAACTTGGATTTTTATTATCCAAAAAGCATGATTCCAAAGAATACTTCTCCCAAGACAGCCTTTTCTGCTGAAAATTCCAACACAACAAGCAAAGAAACAAGCAAAGAGAGTACAAGCAGTGGATTTCACAGTGGCTCTTCGTCAACTTCAAACCAATCAGCTGCTAAGAACTTATTTCAATGCAATATAGCTGTGGATCTAAAGAATGCTCATAACTTCAGCGAAGAATCTGCAAAGCAACAGATGGTTTTCTTAGCCTCTGTGCTGGAGTCGTATGAGAGCCTCGTAGCTGGGAAGATTGGCAACACCAACCTGACAAAAGAAGATTACGATCAGATAGATCCTGAGGAGATGGAATTGATCGACATAAGGTGGTGTATGGCCAGTGCAGTTCGTCGGGCACAACGTTTCATGGAGATAACTGGAAGAAAGTCTATTGGTGGACCATCTACCAAGTTGGGCTTTGACAAGACAAAAGTGACCTGTGTCAAGTGTAAACAGAAAGGTCATTTTAAAAGAGAGTGTCGGAATGCTTATGCTGATGATTCTGAAAATCTGTTCAAAGAAGATTACTACAAGAAAGCGATATATCATCAGAATACATCAGAACCGCCAAGAATGAAGCAGATTGGGGAGAACAAAGAGAAATCCAAAGCTCTTGCTGTGATCCATGACGATGAAGGTTTTGATTGGAGCGAGTTGTAGCCAGAAGAGGATGCGGTTGGATACGCTTTTATGGCAAAAATTGTTGAACCTGTTCCTTATAAAGAAAACAGAAATGAAGAAGAAAAGTATGTAAACTGAAAGATGATTGCTCAAAACAGAATAATCAGAATTTCTGATATATACACTGAAGCAAAAAGGGCAAAGAGATGGGATCCAGACAGAGAATGTTATCTTGACCCCATGGGAAACATTGCTATTGACTACAAAACTCTCGATCTTGAAACCATAATTCAACAAATTACTGATGAAGAAGAGGGTTGGCAAAGAAAATGGTGGGGAAGTGCAGAAGAAAAAGAGAAAAAAGCCAAGAAGATTGATGATGGGATCATTGATACATCACAAGAGTTGAATGCTGAAAACTTGAGAAAGATGGCTGACAAAGTGCTGGCTGCTAAGGAACTTGAGGTAGAATCTAAATCCGTATCTGAGTCTAAAAGCCAGGTCAGTTCAAACGGGTCAACAAGTGCATCAGGTAAGAAAGTAAATGGTGATATTGACTGCAAAAATTGCATAAAAGAGTGCAAGGTTTGTAGTACAATCACTTATCTCAGTGGTAAGAAAGTTGAGGATTTGACAAACAGAGTTAGAGAGGTTGAGGATCAGATCTTGAACCATGACAAAATGTTGAAAGCTTCGAATGACAGATTAAAAGAATCAACTGACAAAATTGAATCTGATAAAATTGACATAGAAAGAATTAGGAAAGAAAATGAAAAACTAATTCTTGAAAATCGTGAAATTTCTGAAAATTTTGAAAAACTAAAACGCACGGTGAAAGATTCTGATGATAGAAACGGTAAAACTTACAAAGAAAATTGTCATTTGCAAGGTGTTTTGAGGGTTAAAGAAGAGTTTATAAACAAACAACTGGATGAGATTGCGAAATTGAAGCTTCAGTTTGAAGAAGCTAAGATTGAGAATGAGCGTATTAATTTGAAACTGAACAGTTACAACTCTGCAAGCTTTGTTTTGCAACACATTGTTCCCAAACCCATTGGGAAAAACAAAGCTGGTGAAGATGTATACTGTGATGGAACTGGGGTCGGGTTTCATCAAGTTCCGCCACCAGTTCTAAACAATTTTTCAAAGAAGCAATCAAGGTTGGTTAATGATGAAGTTGAATCAAATGAGATAAATCTTCCAGAGTCAATTGACGTGACATTTTCTTCATCATCTGATGATGATAGTGTTCAAACTGAGATTGTTAAAGGCATGGCTGAAAGTGTTTTGGATAGTGATTCAGCTGAGGATGAAGAATGTTTTCTGAACAATTACATTTCGAAACCAAAATCTAAAAACAACTTAGATGATGAACCGGGTCTTGTGATGTACAAGATGGCTGGTTCTGATAAGTTGTATTCAGACTTTGAGTTTCCACTGGAGAATGTTAATGTGAACAAATTGAAAAATGTTTTCAAATTGGTTGAAATTGATTTGTCTGAAGTAGAAGGTTTGAATCAGACAAAGAGGCAAATGAATTTTGAAAAAGATAAAGCTTACTATAAGAAATCTGTTGTTCCACCACGTTTTTCTAACAACAACCGAAATAAGTGGTCGGGTGGATATCAGGGTAGTAAGAATTATCAGAAAAAGAATGTTCAGAACAAGAGGTTTATTGAGAAAAAGGTGTTTGTGAACAGTTCAAGTTCACTTTCTGATGAGGAATCTGAATTTTTTTCAAAATCAAACAAAGAGTTCTTTGAAA
Source organism: Helianthus tuberosus (assembly GCA_030545235.1). Lineage (NCBI taxonomy): Eukaryota > Viridiplantae > Streptophyta > Magnoliopsida > Asterales > Asteraceae > Helianthus > Helianthus tuberosus. Next base: position 110,036,441 of record CM060377.1, read on the forward strand.
AGAAGGCCTCACAGCCTCAGTCTGAAGGCACAAGTAGGGTAGTTGACACCCGAACATGCTTCAAATGCAATCAAGTTGGACATATTGCACGTAAGTGTACCACTCTGAAGCCTAAGACTGAAGTTGTGATGAATTCAAGCAAGAAAGATGTTGTGAAAGGAAAAGCTCCTTTGGTTGTTGAGAAAAAGGTTTTGAAAAATGATAACTCCAAGATCAAAACTGAACCTGTTAAGAATTTGGTAACTAAGATTGACAAATTTTACAAACGGGTTGCATCACCTCAACAAACATGGAAGCCAAAAACTGTTGACAAGAAAGAAAATTCTCCAAAACAAAAGGTGTCTGAGACTGAAAAATCATCATCCTCAATCAAGAAGATGTATGTACCTTTGGATTTATATGAGAAAAAAAAATCAACTTCTGAAAAGAAGTATGTGGTAAAGAAAGACCAACCATCTGGTCAACCTCAAAAAGACGAATTTTTCTTATTCAAAGAGGTTGAGGTTGGGTCTGCTGAAAGCTTAAAAATGAATGATAAAAACTTTCCGCCACTTTACACTACAAAAACTCACATTAATGTCAAGTTACCCGAGTCAAAAGAGGCTTGGGTAGCATCAAAATCTCATTAAATGTTTTTGATATGTGCAGGAGCTTCTGAGATCTGTTTCACGTTGGATTATGGATAGTGGAGCTTCTCGGCACATGACAGGAAAGACAGCGCTGTTGTATGATGTTAGAAATTTCAATGGAGGTTATGTAGGGTTCGCAGGTAACCAAGGTGGTAGAATTGTTGGTGAAGGAACGTTATCCAATGGGATTGTTACGTTTGAAAGAGTTAACTACATTGCTGAGCTGGAAAATAATCTGCTAAGTATCTCACAGATTTGTGACAGGATGTATACAACTCACTTCACAGACAAAGAATATTTGATATTGAAGCCAGGATTTGTTATCCCTGAAGAATGAATTATTATGAGGGCACCAAGAGTCAATGATCTGTATGTATTAGACATGAGTGTAGCAACTACAACAACGGGTCAGGCTCATTGTTTTGTGTCTAGAGCAACAGAGAAAGAATCACAGTTGTGGCATCGCAAAATGGGCCATATTCACCTACGAAAAATGAATCATCTGGTGCATAATGATTTAGTTCTGGGTGTTCACATCAAAGGTTTTCATCTAGAAGGGGAGTGCATAAGCTGCATCAAAGGAAAGAAAAAGAAAAAGTCTCACCCTAAAAGGCAAGTCAATTCAGTCTCAAGACCTCTGGAGAGACTTCACATGGATTTGTTTGGTCCTGTGAATGTCAAAAGTATTACAGGAGATCTCTACTGTCTTGTGGTTACTGATGATTATTCCAGATTTTCATGGGTATCATTCTTGAAGACCAAAGATGAGACGTTTGAAAGTTTAATGGCGTTGTTCAGAAAAATTGAAAACCTGTACCAAAGGCGTATCAGAAGAATCAGAAGTGATAATGGTGCTGAGTTTAAGAACAACAAGATGGAAGAATATTGTGATGAGAGAGGTATATTGCATGAATTTAGTGCTCCTTACACTCCGCAGCAGAATGGAGTAGCTGAAAGAAAGAACAGGACACTAATCGAAACAGCCAAGACGATGCTTGCCAATTCTAAACTTCCTATCAACTTTTGGGCAGAAGCAGTTGCAGCTGCATGCTATACACTCAACCGGGTTCTTACTGTGAAGAAATTCAACAAGACATGTTTTGAGCTAATAAACAACCGCAAGCCAAATCTAGAATATCTTGAACCGTTCGGGTCTCCCTGCACAATTCTAGATTTTCAGGGTAAATTTGGTCAAAAAGGTGTTGAAGGAATATTCGTGGGTTATGTAAGTCCATTGAAGCGTGTTTTCATTCCTAGCTTGAAGCAGATTATTGAGGCATACAATGTTGAATGTCAAGGTTATACAATGCCGCTGCAGAAACCTGGCGACTCATGGCGTTTTAACTACGATACTTTGTGGAGTTCGTTTAACATTGAAGAAGAACCAGATTTCTTTGATGAACTGGATATTCTGAGAGAGTATGAAGATCCAGAAGAAAGGTTCCCAGCAGAAACTTATCATAAACAACAAACCTCTAATGATAATGAAGCAGGTCCAAGCAATGCTGGAGAACATGACGATGTTCAACAAAATGAAGTTGCTCAGGATAATCAGACGGTAGAAAATGATAATCAAGAATCTGAAAACAGACCAATATTTGATCATGATGATTCAGAATCTGAGGGGGAGCTAATCCAGTTTTCAAATCAAACAATTCCAGTAAATGAACATGATGCAAATCAAAATGTCACAAATTTGGAAGGCGAGGTAGATGTTTCAGGGGAGGTGATGCCAAGAACACTTTCATATCATCCAGAGGAACTGATAATCAGAGAATTGCAGTCAGGCGTCCGCACTCAAATACAAATCGACCAAGGATTTACATGTTTTTATTCAAAAGTTGCTTCATTACAGACTGACTTCTCATTAAGTTGCTTTATCTCGTAGGTTGAACCAAGGACTTATAAAGAGGCTCTTACTGAAGATTCTTGGGTAAATGCAATGCAGGAGGAATTAAGCCAATTCGAGAAGTTAGGTGTGTGGAAGCTAGTGGATTTGCCTGATGGTCACCGGAAGATCAATACCAAATGGGTGTTTAAATGCAAGAGGGATGATCGAGGAGTTATTATTCGAAACAAAGCTCGACTCGTTGTCCAAGGTTTCAGTCAGCAGGAGGGGATAGATTTCACCGAAGTATATGCCCCTGTTGCAAGACTTGAAGCGATCAGAATCTTCCTAGCATTTGCATCGTGGAAAGGATTTAAAGTTTTTCAGCTAGATGTGAAGTCGGCGTTTCTCTATGGCAAAGTGAAAGAGGAGGTATATGTCGGACAGCCACCGGGCTTCACCGACCCAATTCACAAAGACAAAGTTTATCTCCTGGATAAGGCGTTATATGGCTTACATCAGGCCCCGAGAGCCTGGTACGAGACCTTGTCTCAACATCTGATAGCCAACAACTTCATCCAAGGAAAGATAGACGCCACTCTGTTCACAAAAGAAGTCGACGGGCATCTTCTGATAGTCCAAATTTACGTGGACGACATAATTTTCGGGTCTACAAATGAACAACTCTGCAAAGATTTTGAAAAGGTTATGAAGCAGAAGTTTGAAACGTCATCAATGGGTGAGATGAAGTTCTTCTTGGGGCTTCAAGTTGATCAACTTCCCGAAGGAACATTCATACATCAAACGAAATACGTTCATGATGTTCTGAAAAATTTGGGATGTCAGGAATGTCACCTATGTCCACCCCATTAGCGTCCAACCATGGGATAAACCCTGATCTCACCGGAGAGAAGGTAGATGAAACGTTGTATCGCTCCATGATCGGTTCGTTAATGTACTTGACGGCATCAAGACAGGATATTATGTATCCAACCTGCCTCGCAGCTCGATTTCAGTTAAATCCTAGAGCCTCGCATATGACAATTGTGAAAAGGATTCTACGCTACCTGAAAGGAACTCCATCTCTGGGGTTGTGGTATCCAAAAGTAGGCGACTTCACGCTCGAAGGATATTCTGATTCTGATTTCGGATGCTGCAAAGTGAACGCAAAATCAACAACAGCGGGGTGCCAGTTTTTTGGACCACGATTGGTCACTTGGCAATGCAAGAAGCAGACCTCTGTCGCTTTATCCACTTGTGAAGCTGAATATGTATCTGCTAGCAGCTGCTGCTCACAGATCTTGTGGATCCAGCAACAGATGCGAGACTACGGTTTGCAATTTCTTAACTCCCCTATCTTTGTTGATAATGAGACAGCTATAAACATAACAAAAAATCCTGTTCATCACGCTAAAACGAAACACATTGAAATTCGTCATCACTTCATCCGAGACTGTTTCGAGAAGAAGTTGATACGAATAGAAAAAATCCACACCGATGAACAAAAAGCTGACTTGCATACCAAAGCATTTGACAAAACACGTTTTCAATATCTTTTGAAACTTAATGGTATGAAGTTGCTTTCGGATGCGGAGGAAATTGTTGGCGTTGATGAAGGTACCACTGTAGATGATGTTGAAAAGCAATCTGCAATGGTTTGTCGAATTTTTACTTGTTTTGGTCTTTAGGGGGAGATAGGTTTTACTTTTAGAAAATACAAAAACAATAAAAAATTCCAAAATCCAAAAACATGATAAAATTCAAAAAGAGCTTGTGTGTAAAGGGAAAATGATAGTACATCAGCTAGATGGTTTCAGTACGCTAAAGAAATGGAAAGTTTAAAATGCATTAAACAGTCTCACTGATGATGTGTCGATAGGTTTTTACACATTTAGTAGGTTTGTTCGGGATATAAACCTAAACCTTACTTGCTTAATTCGTGGGGAACACTACTTGGATATATAGGTAACCCCTGAAATCTCGTTTGAAAGGTCCCTCTTTCTGAGATACTAGGTCTTTATACTCAGTGATATCTGGGGTATTTATCCCGGGACTTCTGCTGAAAGAAATTTCTGACCTAGTCCCCGCATAATACTTTTCGCATGCTTGAAATATAGCGCCGCCCTCAGCAAATTGATGAACCAATAAAATTTATAATCATTGCTGTTGAAGAATAGATCCTCTAAAGGGGACACACCAAAAGTCGAAGCCGTCATCTCTCTGCGTATACGAGAGTATCGACCTGAGCTCTCACGGCTCTCGTAATTTAACCCCTTACAGATATCATCTAAGTATATTCACCTGTAAGACTGAATATTGGGATCTGGATACGGGAGTATATTCAAGAGGTGGGATACACGTTTAAGTTTAAGTCTTTAAATCATCTAATCCGTATCCTGGACAGATTGAAATTTGTGTAAGAATTTAAAAGGATCAGTATATCGACAATCTAAGTGAATTGTTTAAATGCTGTGTATGAAATCAAGCTTAACGGTACATGTAACTTGTCGGTAGCTGATATGATTCCCTAACACGCTCACCAAAAATATGTTTGTAATTAGTCTACAATTGCTGCATTTCTGTTCTGTATTTCTTTTCTACTCTAGATGCTTTATTAAAATCCCAAAAAGATTTTATATTTCTGCTTTATTTTTCGACAAACCAAAGCGGAGAGCTGATCTTCAGATTCGATTTGAAGGCAGGAAGTTTCTGGGCTGGATGTTGGGTTTGGAGCTAATCATATAAATCATGTGGAAATGAAAAGTCAAAAACAAGCTCATTAATTTGAAACTTGTAATTTTTCAGAAAAATGAATAAACCAGAAAATGTCAGTATGCTTTGAATCGGGTCAACCAAGGTCATTAAGTTAGACTTGGTCGACAAATTAAGTACCTAGGGCCATTAACTTGGACCTAGATACTTAAGTGGATTTCTAAACTGATAAAATTTGAGAAAATGTTAAAAGGTCAAAAAGTCAAAGTGTTTTAAAAGTCAAATAGTGTGCCTCACTCGGAGAGCAATCCGATCGGATGATAATCCGCTCGGATGGCAATCTGGTCGGATGACCATCCGACTCATGCGTCACTATATATAGGGAGTCAAAGGTCAGTCAAACGTTATCCGTTCGGATAACCTTCTTTCTCTCTCACACACTTTGATTCTCTGATCTTATTTTCTTCGGATTTCTTTGCACGAATCTTTGGATTGTTGGTTTGCACAACTTTTACAATGGCAAAGGTATGTATTTCATACTCAAATCTGTTAAAATCTGTTGTTTATTGTTTGTTCATGTCAATGACGTCACTGTCAGAGGGTTTAGGTTAGATCTAGGTTGTTTGAGTTAGTTTTGATGAGATTTAAGCATAGGGTTATGTTCGGAATGATTAGATCTATAGGTTTACCGGTTTAATTTGTGTCATAACATGCTAGAATTAAGTAGATCTGAAGTTAGGGCGTTACGGCTATCGGTGCAGTTTTTTGTCGAATTAAATCTTGTTTAGGACGTTTTAGACAACATTGAACATAGGGTTTTGATCGCGATGAGATTCTTTGTGTAGATCTGTGTTCAATTTGAGGATTTGCCTTAGAAAATTTTTTGATGTTTCTTGAATGTTCTTGAACTGTTATTTTGAATCGGATAGTAATCCGATCGGATGACAATCTGTCCCATCACTTATTTCTTGAAATTTGTGCCAATGTGTTGAATTGGATAGTAATCCGATCGGATGACAATCTGTTCCATCATTGATTTCTTGAAATTTGTGCCAATATTTTGAATCAGATAGCAATCCGATCGGATGACAATCCTATCGGATGGCAATCCGTCCCAACAATTGATTCTTGAAAACTGTGCATCTCATGTCATGACTCGGATGATAATCCGATCGGATGACCATCCGATCAGATAACAAAGCACTCACATGATACGGATGACAATCCGATCGGATGACCATCCGATCGGACAGTCATTTCATTCACAAGAATTCATTCAGAAGGTAATTCGATCGGATAACCATTCTAGCTATTCAAAGAGGCAATCCGAATGGATGATCATCCGGTCGGATAGCCATCCGAGTCTCAGTACTAGGAAGAGTGAAATTTTCAAGTGTTAGAAAATTTTTGATAAAATTCCAAGAATTTTTCTGCAGGACTGGGAGAAAACGCATAACATTTACTGCCTGTTAGAAAAAGAATATACAGAGAAACTAGTAATTGAAAAGTTGCAAAATTCTTGAGAGAGAGCAAAATTGCAAAGGCATTGACTGATAAAACCATAGTTTATGAATCACATGTTAGATGTTTTTGGAATTCTGCACGATACGAAGAGAAAGATAAAACGATTTACTCTGCAGTAACAAAGAGAGATGAGAAAGGAAAGAAAATAGATTTGGAGATTAAGATAACAGTTGGAGATGTAAGACGTGTGTTAGATTTACGTGATTCTGATGATGACCCAACCATTATCTCTAGCCAAAGTATTGTGGTGCAGAATGGGGTTCACAGGAAGTGTCAATGGAAAGATCTTGAAAACAAGTTTCAGTAATGCTTACAAGTTCTTGATACACTGTGTCATTCATGCTTTGTCTCACAGGAAGGGTGCCTATGATGAAGCTTCAGACTATATCATGAACATTGTCACTTGCCTTGTGTTGAATCGGCCATATAATGTTTCTCAAGTGATTTTTGATTACATGACTGAAAATGCAAAGGCTGGAAACAGAAAGTACATTATGTATCCTCGCTTTGTTCAGATGTTGATTAATGAAAAGTTCAAAGATCTTAAGAAAAGTGATGATGATATTTTGGGTCTACGAAACATGATAGCAGAAACAATCCACAGACTCACTAAGGGTCCAAACACAGGAGCAAAAAGAATGATTTGCAGTATAAGTAAACCAGAATATGTTGCTCCAGAGAATGATGCTTGGAGACATCAAAACAGTGATTCTGACAATGAAGACGATAAGATGAGTTTGTTTTCTGAAAAGAATACTCGATGGTGGTATGTGAAAGATGGGAAGAGAAAGAGAACTCCCAAGTCATCCCCTACAGTTCCAATTCCAAAGGAATCAGTTCCTAATATTGTTATTAAGGAACCACAGCAGAGATTGGTGGATGACATAGTTTTGGAACCATCTGCAGTTATTAAAGAAGGAGCTGATTTGCTGTCACAATCATTGGAAGGTTTTCTAAAAAGGAATGAAAATGCTGCTGCTCAGAAAGATAAAAGTTCAAGTGTTCAAACTATAGGCTTCAAAGGCAAAGAACCTGAAGGTATTGTTCAAGATGTTTCAAGTGATGAAGATTCTGAAACTACAGAGTCAGAATCAGAACTTGATCCAAATACACTTAGCAGAGGAAAAGCACAACTCAAGAAAAGACCTGCAAAGAAACAAAAATTATCAGATGAAGAAGATTCTTCTTTTGAACCAGATCAACCAAAGAAACAAATCAATAAGCGCAAAGATTTTCAATCTGGAGTTATTCCAAGAATCGTGCGTGCAAAGAAAGGAGAAGCTAAAGCACAAAAGGATCAAGGAGGCAAAGGAAAGAAGCAGCCTGAATCATCTAAGGCTAAAGAACTGGAAAGTCAACAGAAAGTTGGTCAAGATGATTATGTTGAAGTGATTGAGGGTGGAGTCTTTTCTTCAAAATTTCCACAAATTCCAGAAAATATTGAGATTCCAGAATCCTCACGTCCAAAAGTTACAGATGATTTCTTTGGCAATCTTCCACCTGCAACTGGAGTTTATAGTGAAGATATTCCAGAAGATGATTATGACATGTTCAATAATGAAGCTGTAAAAGAATTGCTGAAGAAAGTCGCTGCTCTTGAAAAGGAAAAAGTAAAGGCTGAAGAAGAACAAGATATCTTATTGAAGCAAGTAAATAAGTTAATGAAAGTTCATGATCAAATTAGAATGGTGCTAATCAATCATGAAGATGCCATGAAGAAAGTGAAGGATGATGGCGATAATAATTCTAAAGAGATTGAAGTTCTAATGGCAGAAATTTCTTCATTAAATGAGAAGACAAAGAATCTTTAGGATGTGAATCAAATGCTCAATCAGCTTCTCAGTGAAATGAGTGAAGCTACATCTAATGAAATGAAGGCAATGAAGTTGGAGATGGAAGCTATGAAAGCAGATAAAGTGGTGAAGGATGAACAACTTCGAATGTTATACTCTGTTATGGAAAGTCATCTGAAAATGGATGTTCATGCTGCATTCAACGAGATTGAAGTAAGAAGAGTTGAGGAAAGAAGACTTGAAAGAGAAAGAAGACTAGCTGAAGATGCAATTCAAAAGAACAAAAGTGTTATTGTAGATACTCAAGAAGCTGGTGGTTCTTCAAGTCAAATTGATGTTGAAATGATTAATGCTGAAGTTGTTCAAGAACAAGTTGCTGAAGAACAAGTTGATGAAGGTATTCAAGAACAAGAACAAAATAAACATGGTCAAGACTATATGTTAGTTGGTGAGCCTTCTCTATTCATTGATTCTGATGAAGTTATTCGTAGAGTTGTTGCTATACAAAAGAAAAGAAAGGCCAAAGAAGTATTGCTACTTGAATGGAAGACGTAGCAATTTGTACTTGTTGGTGATGCTTCTACAGTGCCTTGCAACATAAAAGAAATTGTTCACAGAATGAAAATTATGAGAAGGAGAAAAGAAGCAAAGAAAGCACGTGGAGAAGAAGTTAGTGATTCTGATGTTGAAATTCTTGGTGATGATGAAGATAATGAAAATGATAATGATGATAAAGACGAGTCTGTTCAGAAAGATGATAAGAAAAATGATGATGATGATCAAGATGCTTCGGGATTGCTGGTTAAGAATCCTATTGACGAACAGAAACTTGAGGAGTTTCTGAATAATCAGATCAATGAACAAGAAGATGATGATCAGCAAGAAACTTCTACATTTGGAAAACAACACGTAGATCAGGTATTCCTCACGAATCCTACTGTTATTTACTTACATGATAAACATGAGGAAGTGATTGAGGTTAGGAGGACAAGAGAAGATATGTTGGAGGAATTGGGATTAGAAGAAGGGAAATTTAAATTCAATATTGAAGACAAGATTCCTCAGTCATCTGAAGACATATTTGAACCAAGATATGCTTTTGAAGCTGATCATTACAATGATGTAATTGTTGAAGATGCTTCAGATTCATCTGATGAGGAAACTGATTTCCATTATTCTGGAGTTGATGCGACGTTTCCATCATTTGCGGAAATGTTCAAAGATAGAAATGAAGAGGAGATCAGGAGAAAGATCATAGAGAAAGTGTCTGCTGAGGGTATTCCTGAAATCATACCTAGAGAAAATCTTGTTGAAGAAAGAAAGAAATGGTTTAAAGTCATGCCAAAGGAGAGAAAGAAACTTAGGGCACTTCAATTCTTCACACATAACAAAGATCTTTCTTGGGGTGACATTCTTTCTTGGGGTTATTTGGAAGATTTACAAGTTTATGCAATCAGAAGAGAACAGGGAGTGCAGTATTTTGAATTTTTGGCAGATATAAAAACTCTTCCATGGTGGGATGTAGATGAATTGGTTAAAACAAAGAATATTAAAGAATTTTACCATGGTTTGGATGTGAAGCAACATGATCAACATTTATGGAACTATGTGAAGCTACAAGCGAAGAAAAGGTATCCTGATTGGAAACCACATTTCCCAGATCAAATTGTCAGAATCTTAGAAAATGGTGAAAAAGATATTACTCTGGATATCAAGCCTCCTCGTTGTTTGAAGAATATGCCTTTACGGGCAATGGAGCAAGATTTCCATGAAGAATTTGAAGGGTGGTTATACAATCAATCTACGGTAGAGGCAATAATATCATTACATAACAAGTCCACCGGAGAAGCAAGAAGAATTTGTGTGTTAGATCCCATGTGGCTTGTGAATTGCTCAAAGAAAGACATAGATTGCCTGTTTTACAACAAGATAGTCTATGAAAGGCCTGACAGAGAGCAAGCAATGCAATATCAAACAATTGTGGATGTTTGTTTTGCGCAAGATATCAATTCTGGAAGATACTGGAAGACAAAATGGAGAGATCTGGAGATTGATGAGTTTCTGAAAAAGTATAAGCGTGAACAAAGATCTAAAAAGATTGCTGAAAGAGCTGCTGAAGTGGGAAGACGAAAGTTGGGAAAAGTACCTCCGACAGATCAAACGCCGATTGAATTAGAGGAGAACAAAATACCCAAATGGGATCGGAAGCGTGATGGTGATCCTGTATACAGAAATTGGTGGTTGACTGAAGGAAGGCATAAAAGAAAAAGAATGTTAGAAGAAAAAGCAGAGTTGAGAAGACAAAGGGCTCGTGATCGAAGATGCAACAGGAGGAATTAAAAGACTATGCTGGAAGGAACTACAGCTACATCCGAGGGGGAGTCTGTTAGTACATAACGTCTGTAGCTTCCGTCAGCATGTAGTCATATTTTATATTTGTGTTCTTTGTAAAGTATGTGTGTCAGTCAGGTCGATAGCTCAGGAAATGGATTTGTCTAGATAATGTCCGATGGTTGTTTAAGTGTCATCCGGTCAAATGGCCATTCGACCGGATAGCAATTCGAACGGATAACCACTCGTTCGGATATCATCTTCTTCCTGAGTTGCCTATAAATACCTCATCCGGGTGTTATTTTTGGCACTTTTGACTCTCTAGAGAAACTGTCTGTCTTCTACCGGAGCTTTGTACTTTCAGAACGATCAATAGAAAGAACATACCGTGTTTAATCGTTGAATTCTGTGTTGATTATCTGTGATTTGTCATAATGGATTCCGCACATTAGACGAAGTCGATTCATCTTGTTCCTTAAGACCAGATCCTGTGCAAAGGGACCTAACAGTTTGTTTGCCTTGTGGTAACAAACAAATGACCACCATCTTTGCTGTTGTCAATTTTTGTATCATCTCATTCTTTTCATCCAATCATCTCACTCGTTTCCTTTCATGTTTCCTCTTTTAGAATGCCTCCTCGACACGACAATCAGATAACAAATGCCAAACTGGCAGAAATCATCCCACAGCAAATGGCTGCTGCTTTTCCAAATCTTATTGCTCAACTGAACCAAGCCAACAACAACAATCATGTTCCATGCAATTTCAAGAGTTTCAATTCGGCTAAGCCACTCAAGTTTAGTGGTACTGAAGGAGCAACTGGGCTCCTACAATGGTTCGAGAGCACTGAGAGTACGTTTCGCCACGTTCAGTGTCCTGATAATCACAAGGTCGAGTTTGCTTCCAGTGTGTTTCAGAAGAGGGCTCTTACATGGTGGAACGGGGTTATGAGAGACCGCGGTGCTGAGGTTGCTTTAGCACAGACTTGGGCCGAACTTAGGGCCCTTATGATGAAGGAGTTCTGTCCTCGTCATGAACTGCAAGCTTTGGAAAGGGAATTTGATGATTTGAAGCAAGATAGTGGTGAGCATCGGGCTTACACTGATAGGTATGAAGAATTGAGTCTGCTTTGCCCGACCATGGTTACCCCACTCGACAAGGCTATCGAAAGGTACATCGATGGTCTACCTGACTCAGTGCAAGACATCATTACTGGTAGTAACCCTACCACAGTCCGTCAGGCGATCGAGTTAGCAACTACATTGACTGAGTCGCAGGTTCGAAAGGGAAAGCTGCATAAAAAGGGTGACAAAGGTAAGAAGCGGGCGTCTGACAAAGAGGATGGCAAGAACGGTAAAAACAAGAAGGGAAAGGATTCTGGTTCCTCAAAGGGATCTAGGAAGCGAAAGGCTTCCTAAAACTATGCCGTTACTGCACAGGCTCAAGCTGCACCAAATCAGCCTGCGCAACCACCCGCCAAGAGGCCTTATCTTGGCAACGCACCTTTGTGCAACAGGTGTAATGGCCATCACCTACCACATCTCCAATGTCGTCATTGCACTAACTGTGGAAGAAATGGTCATCTTGTCGCTACATGCCGCATTCCTGTCAACCAGAATCAGGCAGTTCAGAACCAAGCCCAACAAGTTGCTCAGCCTCTTGCTCAGCAACAAGGTCAAGCTGCACGACCTCATTTTCCTCCTGGTTCGTGCTACAATTGTGGGGATCTGACCCACTACAGAAACCGGTGTCCAAGACAAGCTAACGCAAATCCAAATCAGAATCAGGCTGAGGCTCGAGGTCGAGTCTTCAACATGAATGCACAAGAGGCGCAAGCAGACGATAATGTGGTCAACGGTACGTTCTTTATTAATAATCAGCCTGCATCTGTTCTTTTTTATTCGGGTGCCGATAAGAGTTTTGTGTCATTATCTTTTGAGCCATTGCTTCGCATGTCTAGAACGAAACTAGGAAAACCCTTGATAGTAGAAGTTGCTAGTGGTGAACCCATTGTTCTTGATTCTGTTCTTCGCAACTGCCAGTTGAACCTTAACAACCATCTTTTCCCTATCAACCTCACACCAATGTGACTTGGAAGCTTCGACGTTATAGTGGGTATGGATTGGTTAGCCAAGCATCATGCAGAGGTAGTTTGTTTCGAGAAGATCGTTCGTATACCGCTTTCGACAGGGGAGATCCTACAGGTTCGTGGTGAGAAACCTACTAGTAGTCTCAAACTCATGTCTTGTTTTAAAGCTCGGAAGTATCTGCGAAAGAACTATGTGGCCTTTTTGGCACATGTTGTAGCAGATAAGGGCAAAGGTAAGTCTATTCAAGATATTCCTGTTGTTCGGGATTATCCTGAAGTATTCCCTGAAGAGTTACCTGGTCTACCCCCAGCACGCCAAGTCGAGTTCCGTATTGATCTCGTATCTGGTGCAAATCCCATTGCCAGATCTCCATATCGTCTTGCACCGTTTGAGATGCAAGAGTTGTCTAAGCAGCTTCAAGAGCTCTCTGACAAAGGTTTTATCCGTCCTAACTTTTCACCTTGGGGTGCTCCCGTTCTTTTTGTCAAGAAGAAGGATGGATCTTTTAGGATGTGTATCGATTATCGTGAGCTTAACAAGCTTACCATCAAGAATCGATATCCCCTACCTCGCATTGATGATCTCTTTGATCAGTTACAGGGCGCTTCTTATTTTTCGAAGATTGATCTGCGTTCTGGGTATCATCAACTTCGTGTGCATGAAGAAGATATTCCCAAGACAGTGTTCCGCACTCGTTATGGGCATTATGAGTTCACAGTTATGCCTTTCGGGTTGACTAATGCTCCTGCTGTTTTCATGGACTTAATGAATAGGGTATGCAAACCTTATTTAGATAAGTTCATCATCGTTTTTATTGATGACATCTTGATATACTCTAAGACGCGAGCTGATCATGAGCAACATCTTCGTCTTACTCTGGAACTTCTAAAGAAAGAGCAACTTTTCGCCAAATTCTCCAAGTGTGAATTCTGGCTTAAGGAAGTTCAATTTTTAGGACATATTGTCAACGAACAAGGTATTCATGTAGATCCCTCCAAGATCAGTGCGATTAAGGATTGGAATACGCCTACTACTCCTACTGAAGTTCGTTCTTTTCTTGGTCTGGCGGGTTATTATCGCCGCTTCATTGAAAATTTCTCGAAGATTGTAGTTCCTCTAACTGCTCTAACTCAGAAGAACAAACCCTTTGATTGGGGATTCAAACAAGAGGAAGCTTTTCAAAACTTGAAGCAGAAGCTTTGTGATGCGCCTAGCGCCTATTCTATCATTGCCTGAGGCTAATGATGATTTTGTCGTGTATTGTGATGCATCAAACTTGGGTCTTGGTTGTGTTCTCATGCAAAGGAACAAAGTGATAGCGTATGCATCGAGGCAGTTGAAGATACATGAGAAAAACTACACCACTCATGATCTTGAGTTAGGTGCAGTTGTCTTCGCTCTTAAGATCTGGAGACACTATTTGTACGGTACAAAATGTGTGGTTTTCACGGACCACAGAAGTCTTCAGCATATCTTCAATCAGAAAGAACTCAACATGAGGCAACGACGTTGGGTTGAGCTTCTAAACGACTATGACTGCGAAATTCGCTACCATCCTGGTAAGGCGAATGTCGTAGCCGATGCTTTGAGTCCTAAGGAATGTACTAAGCTTCATTGTGTTTGTGTTCAATCTGATATTCAAGCTCGATCTGATTTTCAAGCACGCATTTCTCAGGCTCAACACACTTGTGTTTCACAAGGATTGATGTGTAAGGAGTTACCCTATCACATAACACCTGATCTGGAACTGAAGGACAATGGATCTTATTATTTCATGGACCATTTGTGGGTCCCAAGCCAAGATGATCTTCGCACCTTGCTTATGGATGAAGCCCATAAGTCTCGTTATTCTATTCATCCTGGATCAGATAAGATGTATAAGGATCTTCGTACTCAGTATTGGTGGCCTGGTATGAAGAAAGACATTGCCTTATATGTATCAAAATGCCTTACTTGTCTTAAGGTTAAGGCTGAACATCAACGTCCTTCTGGTTTATTGGAGCAACCAGAGATTCCAGTTTGGAAATGGGAAAACATTGCTATGGATCTGGTTACCAAACTTCCGCGCACAAAGAAAGGTCATGATGCCATCTGGGTAGTTGTTGATCGTCTTAATAAGTCAGCGCATTTCTTGCCAATCCGTGAGGATTTTTCTGCTGACAAACTTGCTAAAATCTATGTGGACGAAATTGTATCTCGACATGGTGTTCCTTTGAACATCATTTCTGACAGAGATGCTCGCTTCACTTCTCATTTTTGGAGAACCATGCAATCTGCTATGGGGGCCCAACTTAATCTGAGCACAACTTATCATCCACAAATGGATGGTCAATCTGAAAGAACAATCCAGACTCTGGAGGATATGCTTAGAGCTTGTGTGATCTATTTTGGTGGTAGTTGGGATTCACATCTTCCGTTAATTGAAGTCTCCTACAACAACAGTTATCACTCCAGCATCAACATGGCTCCTTTCGAAGCTCTCTATGGTTGAAAATGTCATTCACCAGTCTGCTGGAATGAGATCGGTGAGGCTCAGCTTACTGGACCTGCCCTCATTTTAGAGACAACTGATAAGGTTAAGAAAGTTCGTGATAACCTTCAGACAGCTAGAAGCCGTCAAAAGAGTTACGTGGACCAACGACGCAAACCCTTGGAATTTTAAGTTGGTGATTGCGTATTACTTAAGGTCTCACCTTGGAAAGGTGTGATCAGATTTGGAAAGAAAGGAAAACTTGAACCTAGATACGTTGGACCATTTAGGATCGTCGAAAGAATCGGTAAGGTAGCCTACAGACTTGAGTTACCTCCTGAACTTGGAAATGTTCATCCAACCTTTCACGTGTCCAATCTCAAGAAGTGTCTTGCTGATGAGAACCTCCACATACCGCTTGATGAAATTCGTGTGGACAACACAATGCATTTTGTTGAGAAACCTGTGGAAATCGTGGAGCGTGAAGTCAAGTGGCTCAAACGCAAGCGCATTCCTTTGGTCAAAGTTCGCTGGGAATCTAAATGTGGACCAGAATTTACTTGGGAATGTGAAGATCAAATGAAGGCGAAATACCCACATCTTTTCTCACAAGTTTCCTCGAAATAAATTTCGGGACGAAATTTCAACAAGTAGGGGAGACTGTGACACCTGTGCTCGTAATCATTGTAAACAGCTTAGTTATTAATAAAACAACGTTATTTAATCCAATGTTTGTTTGTTTATGTTTGATATTTTTCATGTTTTGGTTTTTGTTAAATTTCAAACTCTATATCGCTTTCTGGAGAGTTATACGCAAACTGGTGCGTAAACGTAGTCAGTTTAATGCGAAAAATACTCCGGAACATCAACATATACTTAACATACCTTAAATAACCATTACATAACTTAGTAATAAGTTTTGAAGGCTTTGGTATGGCAAAATCAAGTTAATTCGCTTATAGGGACTAAATTTGACAAATTGCGAAAGTATGACGTTTCGTACTGGAACAGACATTCCAGAACATGACCATAAGTTAAACACACCCTAAATTCCCTTTACATAGCTTAGAAATAGGCTTTGAGGTGTTCGGTGTGCTAAAATAAACTTTATGCTCATTCAGTGACTAAAAGCGTCAAAAAGCGCATAAGTTTGCATTTTCGCGCATAACTTACATTCTGAATACATCGGGACATCAAAAAAATTTATGTAATCATTAAAATATTATTTTTTAGTGATTGGCTTGTTAAAAATCCATTCGTCACGCAATTTGGATCGTTTTTGCGTCCGTTACGACTTCTGTCGTAATTAACCGAACAACGCAATCGTACGGCCAAACGAACCGACATCCGGGATATTTTAGAGCATGTTTTGAGTTCCCTATACTTTAAATTTATTTTAGAGTCTTGAAATGGGGTTAACGGGGCTTAAAAGTGCAAAAAAATCAAGTTTTACAAGTGCAATGATCATTTTTGAAATTTCTGACCAGATTCAATGAACCTAGTCCATTTTGAAGTGTTGATGGTTTAACCCATGGTTTTACAAAACCATGGGCTGGTATTCAATGAACCTAGTCCATTATTAGGGGCTCCCATGGTTTTAGAAAACCATGGGCACACATGTAAGGTGCAGATCAAAGCTCAGTTTTCGATGAACGATCTTAACGTTTCTTGAATTCCTATAAATACCCACCTTCATTTCCTTGCAAACTCACACTTGAATCTGATTTTGGCTCTCTAAGTTGAAGTTTATGCTTCATACCTGAGAGTAAATCGGATCAAGAGCTTGCAGGGACCTTCTATAAGTATTCTTTCGTTCTTTTCGTTCGTTTTTATCGTTAAAGTCAAACTGCGTTTGACTTTCTGCTTTGACAAGTTTATGGTCAATGCAAAGTTCATTTAAACTTCATAATGTGAGCGTAATCACGATGGTTATAGTCCCTAGTGACTATACCTACTGATTACCACGTTATCTAGGCTCAGTGACGAGTCGTAGTTTCGGCCAAAATGCGTATTCTTGCGTATTTTGTAACCAAACTACTTTTAGGTATCAAAACCGTTTGTTTTGATACCAAACTTGTTTTCTAACTTAGTTAAGCATGTTTTAACATGCTTAGCTCGTCACTTTAGGTTTAGTGCTTATGTAGGGTCATAAGGTAAGCAATCTAAACAATCGCTTATACTTTCGAACCCGACCCGTTTGGTCGATCATTAGGATCCGACCAAACACATTAGGTGACCATAGTTGTATAGGGAATAACCTTCCGAGGTTATACCTTATGGTCATGACGTTTAGTTAGTTGTATGATAGGGAGTTTATATGCCTTAGGTAAATTACCAAAATGCCCTTTATACGCCAAAATTCATTTTAAGCCTATGTAACTTAATTTTTGACATCTAAACTGATTTAGTAACAATATTAGACATGTTAAGGCATATTTTACTTATCATAGGACTAGTTAGGTGATCCGAACGCGTTTTACGTGAACGACGCGTTAAAGTAGCATAAGCTACCTAAACGGGTCATAACGCGTCAAAAGCACTTAGGTTAGGTTTCATTTTAGTATGTAGGCTTTGTTAAACCATATTATATGAGTTCCCATACTCGTTTGGTTTACGAATCCTCATGCTACCCGATCCTCCAAATAGGTCCGTTTATTAACATAGTTACCTATATTAGGTGCCGTTTGATTTTCGTGATCTCTAGCATTGTTTGGTTGTTACACAAGGACTTCTAGGCAATCTCAAGTGAGTACATAGACCCCTCTTTTACTGTTTTCAAACTGTTTTGGGGTGAAACACATGTGCCTACTTGTTACTTTCGTGCTTTCCATGTTTTCATATCATATACGTGCTATGTTTCATTAGTACACTTATAGTACATGATTTATATTACATTGTTTTGCTATGTATGTTTACTTGGCATACTTAGTACATTGATTTACATGACTTTTATGCTTTGTATGTTAACTTAGCATACTTAGTACATTGTTTTCATATAACATGTGAACATTTGGTATAACATTTGGTTTGCACAAACGAGACTTATGTTCATTAACATTAGCTACACTGCTTGGTAGTAAGTAATGGTACCATAGGACTTGACAACTCCCATTCCTGAAATCCTGGGTTTGTTTGGACGTAAGGAATGACCGAATCCGAAAACATTTTTTGATAACCTTGACTTAGGGTTATCCGTCTGTCTCAAGGCTTGAATGTATGCGTTAACTTACCACATAAGTGTATGTATCAATAAAACATGCATTTACTTTGCAAGACATAACTTTTTGATATATTCAAAATACTTTGTTTTGTACATTTTTACATTTGGTTTATGTAACAACACATTACTCACCATACATAACATTTGTTACACATTACTTGACTACATTTGGACTTTTAACATTTGATATGGTTTATACAAGGACTTTTTGACAATTGGTTTAAACATAGACTTTATACATTGGTGGTTTGTTTAAGTGACTTAAGTAACGAGATGTGAGTAGTATGATACAATCATGGTGGATACGCCGCTGGTACTTCCTATATATAAGTGCTTATATTATATTACATATCATAGCGTTATTTAAATCATTCATTTTGGACTTATACATTTTACACAAGTAACATTCTTTTCACAAGACTTTGGTTTACAAAACAGTTCATTCTATACAACTCATTTTATTTGGTTATTCATTTAACCATATATTATTCTTTTATTTATACATATCATCTGATCTTATCGCTTTTCAAATAATTTACAAAACA
This sequence comes from Helianthus tuberosus, assembly GCA_030545235.1. NCBI lineage: Eukaryota > Viridiplantae > Streptophyta > Magnoliopsida > Asterales > Asteraceae > Helianthus > Helianthus tuberosus. The sequence continues at coordinate 110,055,583 of CM060377.1, forward strand.
AAACAACTTACAAGGTGCATGACTAAATATTATTAAACATTTTCTTAAATTTAACTCATGAATCCTATTTTCACAAAACCTATGTATCTCACAGGCATTTTTATGCTGACGTACCTATTTTCACATGTGTTTTCAGGAGCTGTTGCTTAGGATGATGATCGTGACATTAGGGCGGACCTGTGCCTTAGTGACTTAAACAAAGCAAGAACTAGTTTAATTATGTTATGTACTCTTTATTTACTGTTTTAAGACAATGTAACTCTCTTGTTTGATAAATAAAATATAACTTAAATTGCCATGGTTATGAAACAATTAATTCTGTTACAACACTCCCCGATGTTTCCGCCACGTTTTGTTGTTTTACGTGGTCGGGGTGTGACAATAACTCGGACGGATAAATCCTTTGTCAGATAACTCTTGAAGTTGTTTTGATAACTCTTGCATCTCAGACGGTGCAAGACGATAAGGTGCTTTAGCAATCGGGTTTGCATTAGGTACAAGATCAACATGAAACTCGACTTGACAAACCGGAGGCAAACCAGGCAGTTCATCAGGAAACACCTCTGGATAATCTCGAATGATTGGAATATCTTGAATACACTTGCTCTTGTCTTTTTCCTCTACGACATGTACCAGAAAGGCCACATAACCTTTTCGTAGGTATTTTTGGGCTTTCATACACGGCATGAGTTTCAAACCATTCGAAGGTTTCTCACCACGAACTTCTAGAACTTCACCAAATGAAAGAGGAACACGAACAATCTTATCAAAACAAACCACCTCAGCATGATGTCTGGTTAACCAATCCATTCCTATGATAATATTGAAGCTTCCAAGTTGCATTGGCGTGAGGTCAATAGGAAAAAGATGGTTATCGAGGTTCAATCGACAATTGCGAATGACAGAATCGAGTACAAGAGGATCACCAGTAGCAATTTCGACTTTCCTAGTTTAGTTATAGGCATCGCAAGTAAAGGCTTAAAAGCTAACAATACAAAGCTTCTATCAGCACCAGAATCGAAAAGAACAAACGCAGGTTGATGGTTAACAAGGAACGTACTATTAACGGCTTTGTTATCAGCACGATCTTCGTTAGCGTTGATGTTGTATGCTCATCCACGAGCGGTATTTGCATTCGTGTTCACTGGTTTTGGACAGTTGTTCCTGTTGGGATTGAACCCTACCAACGGAACATATAATCTGCTGACCTCCTATCTACTGATCGTACAAACTGTTGATCAAGTAAAAGCCTGATGGAAGACTAAAGCTCTGCTGTTCAATCTACTGCCTTGAGTCAAGCTCTGCTGATCCGGACAAGTACTGCTGGGTTCACATTAGTGGAAGGATGCAGCAGTAGTTTAAATGTCTTTATGTAATGAAATGTAATAACAGCAGTTAGCATAGCAGAGGTTGTATAGATCAGAGGTTAGAGTTTGTTAGGAGGTTAGATGTCACTTTCATGGTGACGTCAGCTTAGATGCTTCAGTGGTTTGCTCGTGCCTATAAATAGAACAGTGCTCTGTATTGTTCTATCAGCTCTTTGCAAAATCTTCTTCCTGCACGAACAAACACTGTGAGCTCAGGCTGAGGGGGAGTTTGTATTCATACATTGCATTGTATCGTTATTGAAATAAATTCAATCTTTCGGTTCTTTGTGGAAAATGTTTGATTAAAGGAATTCTCTCGTTTGATTGTGTGCAAAGTTTGTTTCCATCTTAATTCCACTGCACAACTCATCCATCTTCATCTTAATTCAAACGTAAAACACAATCAAAACTAAACTCAGATCCTAACAATTGGTATCAGAGCTTAGACAGTCAAATTTGATTTAACAATCATTTTGACATAAATAGTTCAGCTTATAAAAGTTGATACTGATAGTTTGTTCGTTTTGTTGAAAAACAGAGCAAGGTTTAATCACCATCAAAGTTGATTAATCAGTGCCTGTAAAACAACCAGGATAACGTTACAATCACAAGATGATAAGAATAACATTGGCTCGCTTTTTAAACCACCCATGCTTAAACGTAATGAATACAACATCTGGGAGAGAAGGATGGGTCACATCCTTGCTCAACAGAACACTGGATGTTGGAGGTCTGTTGTTTTTGGTCCCCATGTTCCTATGGTGCCAAGTGCTGAGGATGCAAAGAAGTTCGTTCCTAAACCAACTGAAAACTATACCGAAACTGATTTTCGAAAGTTCGAACTCGATGCCAAAGCATTTAGCATCATAGCATCTGCATTACCCAATGAGATCTATGCTGGACTGTTACATTGTAACAGTGCCAAAGAGCTATGGGATGCACTGAAGGAACAGTTTGGGGGAACATAAGAAGTCATTGAAAACAATAGGGAAATTCTGAATCAGCAGTATGAAACATTTTGTCACATCAAGGGTGAATCACTGACTCAGCAATTTGAGCGATTCAGTTGTCTCATTAGTGAACTAAGGCTTGTTAAAGTAACATTTCCAAATTCAACTCAAAATAGCAGGTTCCTTAGGTCACTACCAGAAAAATGGGATACCATAGCTTTTGTCACTAGAAACTCTGCTGAGTTCAAAGATCTGACCCTGACCCAACTTCATGGTAGACTCCTGACCTATGAAAGGGAGTTGAACCAGAAAAAGAAGTTGCAAGAGTCTGGCAAAGTTGCTGATGATTATTCATTCGGTAGCACAGCTCTTTTTGGTCAGGAAGAATCTGGTAGCAGTGGTAAGGATCAGGGTTATGATCACTTCATTGATATAACTGCTGGTGGAAATTTTAACAACCCTGATCCTCACTCTGCAAATTATGCTTTTACTGCAAATTGTGAAAACCAGATGTCAGATAATTTGTGCTTTGAACTCAATGATTTGCAACACTTTGATCCCACTGACTTAGAAGAGATGGACATTTTGCATCAATTGGCTTTGCTTAGTGTAAGAACAAGCAAATTCTACAAAAGAACAGGGAGAAAATTCCCAGGGTTACATGAGAACTTAAGGGTGGGGTTGGATAAATCAAAAATCAAGTGTTACAAGTGCAATAGGCTAGGTCATTTTACTAGGGAATGCAGGAGTCAAACTACTGGTCCTATAATCACTCATCCCAGCTCAAACCCTAGACCACAAAATCAAAGCACTGTTCACTATACCCAATATACCCCTGCAGCCCATGTTATCACTGCTCACTATGCTGCAACCCCTGTGCCTGTGCATTATGTCCAAACCACTGTTCCACAAATTCAGTATGTTCAAACCCCTGTCCCTCAGGCACAAGTGCAACCTGTTGCACCTCAAACAGCTGCTCCAGTAGTGGTACAACCAGATCAGCAAAGCTTCTTCACTCAAGGCTTTGTTGACTGGAGCAGCATGCCTGATGAGCTTGGTGATGAAAATTTTGCACTCTATGTTTTTAATAAACCTTCTAATGATGAATTTTGTTTGATGGCATTAGAGTCAATACCAGAGGGGATAGAAACTGAAGGTGAACAGCTAAGTGCTGAAACAGTAGATGAGGTGACTGAAGTAGTGGTTACTGCAGTTGCTGGTGAACTGCTGCTGGGAGAAAATTCAGAAACCCTGATTGAACCACTGACAGACCCCTGGTCCAAAGAAGACAAGGAAGAAGAGGAAGAAAAGAGAACAGGTGAGAAAGAAGTAAGAGCTGATGATGAAGAAAATCATCAATGTGATTGTGCCATGATGGCTGCTGCCAAGGTATCACCTCAAGTTCTTGAAAAACTGTGTTCAGACAAGTGCATTATTGCATTTGCTAAAATCAAAGAGGTAAATGAAAACCTTAGGGATAAAATCTTAATTGATGAAGTCAAATTTGAAAAGTCATTAAAAGAGCTTAGAAACAAATTGGCTGAAAAGGATAAAGAGATCAGTAGTCTCAAAGAAGAACAAAGCATAACCAAAACTCAACTCCAAACTATGGTAGAAAAATACCAAGTTTGCAAAAAGGAGTTAGAGTCCACCCAAATCACATGTGAGAGATGGGTGGAATCTTGTAAAGGGTATGAGGTTATGCTTGAGAAACAGCTTGAAAGCAATGTCAAGTTTGGTGTAGGATATAGAAAATATGATGATCTTGTAAACACTGCTGGAAAACAAGCTGGTTCATCTGAAATTAAACCAACAAACAAGAATGGCCAAGAAGTAAAAATCACTGATAAACTTGGTAACAAAATCACACTTGAGAGACCAGTGGGATCCTCTACTTTTGAGGAAATTGAGAAATACCAATTTAAACCCACATGGTCTGATGAGTGTGACATTCTTGAAAATTTTAAACCCATGGATTTCACAACCACTGATGGTGTTAAAGCTCCAAAAGCAAAAGTCATTCCTCTTAAGGACATCCCAGCAGAGGTTAAAAACTCTGTTGCAAAGGAGTCTGAAAAGAGAAAGAAGAGAGAAAAGATCAATAACTTGTTTTGTGAATTTTGTGAAAAGAGAAACCATCTAACAAAAGACTGTTTTCATCTAAAAGCATATGATCTAAACAAAACAAGTGTCGTTGTTCCTGCTGAGAGCTGCACCATCTGTGGTAAAGCAAACCACAAAACTCAAGCATGTATGTATCTTAAAAACTCTGATGTGAAAAAGAATGAATACACTGCTAAAACATCCTTGAGTACATCAACATCATCTATCAAATTCACCAAGAACCAACCACTGTTTGTGCCAGTCCAAACAGATGTTACAAAACAGCTGAATTAAACATCTGTCCAAAGAGATGTTCAAGTGACTGATGCACCCCCTGCCAACCAATTCAGAAAAGGCAAGGGACAATCATCTTACCAAAGGATTCCACACGTTTATGAGACCTACAAAAGGCCCTCTAAACCTAGACTGAACCGGTATCCTTTTGGGTATCAACAGGTGATTTGTCAAAACCCACAACAGTGGTTAGAGAGAAACAGTCCTAAAACTGTCCAAACCCCTAACCTAAGCACTGTCCATACATCTACATCCATCCCAGACACTGTTGAGACCCCATCCAAAGCCTTATTGGCTTTGGAAACCCTAATGAACTAATCCTTTTACTTCATGTGCAGGGAGCTTCTTCATGCTTATATAGTCTTTGGTATGTAGATAGTGGAGGCTCCAAGCACATGACAGGATGTAAAGCCCTACTCAAAGATTTCAAAATCCATGGAGGGGGTGATATATCCTTTGGAAATAATAGTAAAGGGAAAGTTCTGGGGTCTGGTACAGTGCAGTCTGGAAATGTAAAATTTGAAAATGTCAATCTGATAGACAATCTGAAATTCAACCTCCTGAGTGTTTCACAAATGAGTGATAAGGGGTATGGGTCATTCTTCACAAAGGAGTATTGTAGGATTGTTGGACCAGAAATGGTTGAAAAGATTGAAGCAATAATGAAAATTGGAAAACAAAACTTGTTGCTCAAAGAAGTGGCAATGTTTATGTTGTTGATATGTCAAAAGAGTGTCCCAGAGCTGATGCCTGTCTGTTCTCAGCTGCCTCTAACAAAGAGACAGAACTTTGGCACAGGAGACTGGGGCACACAAATCTCAAGACAATCATTGAAATTTCAAAAAATGGCCTTGTAAGAGGCTTGCCACAAAAATTGTTTTCATGTCCTGAGCATTGTGTTTCCTGTTTAAAAGGAAAACAACATAAAAGCTCCTTTAAGTCCATTGAAGAGTCCAAAACAACCCAGTGTTTGCAAATGCTACACATGGATTTGTTTGGCCCAGTTCAAGTCATGAGTCTCAAAAAGAAGAGATATTGTTTGGTTATTATTGATTACTTCTCTAGGTTTACATGGACTTTCTTTTTACACTCAAAAGATGAGACTGCAGACATTTTGCAAGACTTTATAACATTGGTTGAAAAGCAATTTGACCTTCCAGTAAAATTCTTCAGGAGTGACAATGGCACAGAATTCAAAAACAAGGAGTTGGATGCCTTCTGTGTGAAGAAAGGGATTGTAAGGCCGTACAGCATCCCTAGAGCACCAGAGCAAAATGGGGTAGTTGAAAGAAAGAACAGAACTTTGATTGAGGCTGCCAGAACCATGCTTGCTGATTCAGGTTCGCCATTAACTTTTTGGGCAGAGGTAGTAAACACTGCTTGCTATGTCCAAAACATAGTTTTAATAAACCCCAGGCACAAAAAGACTGCTTATGAAATTCTGTATAAAATCAAACCACTGATCTCATATTTCAAAGTATTTGGCTGCCCATGCTTTATTTTGAATTTAAAAGATTCCATCTCAAAATTTGCAGCCAAAGTAGATTGTGGTTATCACTTGGGATACTCAACCACTGCCAAGGCCTACAAAGTGTTTAATACACGGACCAAAGCAGTGGAGGAGACCTTGAATGTAAATTTCAATGAACTTTCATCAATGAAAATCCCCGCAAATCCTGCAGATTTGTTTGATCTTGATGAATTCACTTTTGAAAACACTGCTGTCAAGACTAACAGTGCAGGTCCATCAGAGGATTCATCACCAGACTATGGGTATGAGATCATCATTCCTCAACAAAAGTCTGTCACAATGGGAAAAGCATCAGTTGTACAAAACAGCTGTCAAAGCTCAACCACTGCTACCTCAACAGTTGTTGACCAAAGTAGCCCATCAACCACTGCTTCCACATCATCAAACACTGCTGACAAAAGTCCCCAAACAGTGGACAAAAGTCAGCATGTGTCCACACCATTACCTCCTATTCCACCACCTTTTGAAGCCACTGCTGGATCATCAAAGTCACCATCAGTGGTTAGCTCAGATGATACACATCTGCAGCCCTCACCAACAAATGCCATCATACCATACCAAGGAGATTTAATCTTCTTGAGATCTCATCCACCTAATCAAATCATTGGCAACATCAATGAAGGGGTGCTCACTAGAAGCCAAACCCAAAACATTTGTCTTTTTGCTGGTTTTCTATCACTCCATCAGCCAGTCAAGTACCAAGAGGCACTGAAAGACAACAGCTGGGTAGAAGCCATGAAAGAAGAGCTCCAACAGTTTAAAAGACAACAAGTATGGGAGCTTGTACCACTGCCTAAAGATGTCAGCCCCATCGGCAAAAAGTGGGTCTTCAAAAACAAAACTGATGAAAGGGGCATTGTTGTAAAAAATAAAGCCAGCCTTGTGGTTCAAGGTTACAGACAGGAAGAGGGGATTGATTATGATGAAACATTTGCCCCTGTAGCAAGATTGGAAGCTATAAGACTGTTCCTGGCCTTTGCTGTCAACCACAACATGAAGGTGTTCCAAATGGATATCAAAAGTGCTTTCCTCTATGGTACAATTCAAGAAGAGGTGTATGTCTGTCAACCTCCAGGTTTTGAGGATCCATTTTATCCATATCATGTCTACAGGCTGAACAAAGCCTTGTATGGCCTGAAACAAGCACCTAGGGCCTGGTATGAAATTCTTTCCACCTTTCTACTCTCAAATGGTTTCAAAAGAGGTACCATTGATAAAACACTGTTTCTAAAATGGAGAGGAAAGGATTTAATGATTGTCCAAATTTATGTGGATGACATTATTTTTGGAAGCACATGTAATAAAATGTGTGAAGAGTTTAGGGAACTCATGACAGCTGAGTTTGAAATGAGTGCAATGGGTGAGCTGCAATGCTTTCTTGGTCTCCAAGTTCGGCAAATGCAAAATGAAACTTTCATTCATCAAAGCAAATATGCTAAAGAACTTTTAAGTAAATTTGATATGAATGATTGTAAACCATGCAGTACACCCATGGCAACAAATAAGCTTGTCATGTCTGATGAAAAGGATGAGCTGATTGACCAAACACTTTATAGAAGCATGATTGGGTCTTTACTGTACCTAACTGCATCTAGACCAGACATCATGTTTGCAACATGTGTCTGTGCAAGAAGTCAATCAGCTCCCAGAAAATCAAACCTCATTGCTGTAAAAAGGATCTTTATATACATAAAAGGTGCTCCCACACTTGGTATCTGGTATCCAGCTAATGGAATATCAAGCTTTCAGGCTTTTCAGACAGTGATTTTTCTGGATGCAACACCACAAGGAAGTCCACATCAGGAGGGTGCCAGTTTCTAGGTGATTGCTTAGTTTCTTGGCAAAGCAAAAGGCAAGCAGCTGTTTCAACATCCACTGCTGAAGCTGAATACATTGCTGCTGCAAGCTGTACAGCCCAACTCCTATGGCTTCAAAATCAGTTGCTGGATTTTGGTATCACTGCCTTAAAGACACCACTCATGTTGGATAGCCAGGCAGCAGAAAATATCATAAAAAAACCAGTTTCCCATTCAACCACCAAGCACATCGACATCAGACATCACTTTGTGAGGGATTGCTATGAAAAAGGTTTGATTTCTCTGCATCATGTTCCAACTAAAGACCAGCTGGCAGATGTGCTCACAAAAGCATTAGATACAGCCACCTTCGAAAGTTTGGTCTCTTGGATTGGCATGCTAAACATGGAATAATAAGCAACATCTTGTTTTTCTATGAATAAAAGCATTAAAAATTTTTTCAGAAAATCAAAAATCCATCCTTAAAAATAGCTAAAAATAAAGTTTTCATTAAAATCCTTAAAAGTCTGCCATAACCACTGCTTATTCAAAAGTCTGCTCTACTTCAAAGTCTGTCCACTACTGAAAATCAACCCCTCTTCTCTCATTTTCTTGATAAACACTGTTGTTCAAAAGCAGTGTCTTATCCGCTGATATGTTATCCACTGATAGTGAAAATCATCCACTGCTTCCATTTGTTACCGTTGTAACCACTGCCTTCATCAGTAACTTTCATAAAAGTATTGTCCTTCTTTTCATCAGGGGTTGGCATATGGGCAGTACATAGTGGTCAGACCTTTTGTAACCGCTGTCACGTCAGCATTCACTTTTTCTCTATAAAACCCCCCATTCAACACCAAAACAGGGTTTTACTGTCGAATTGAATTCTTAAAAATTCTCTTCTCAAAGCAGTTTTTCATCTCGTCTCCTCAAAATTCTTCATAACCTTCTTCGATCATCATCTCCAAAATGACAAAATCAAAGCCATCTGAAAACCCCACCTCCAAATCATCCTCAAAAGAAGCCTCTTAAAAGGCCAAATCCACTGAAATTCCACACAAACCTTCTCACAACCTTCTGGGTCTTCTCACAAAACCCGGCACCACCGAAGCCTTTAATTCCATCCTTAATATCATGTCTGCGTCAAAGTACAAAACTTTGCTTACAGCAGATGTTCCAATTTACTTGGCGACCCAAAGAGAGTTCTGGAAAAATGTAACCCTTGACAAACAAGGTAAAACTGTCACAGCCATTAACTCTTATCTAAAGGGTAAAGCTGTCAAAATCACCCCACAATCCATCTCGAAAGTCTTTGAACTCAACGATCAGCAAGGTAAAACTTCTTTTCCTAAAAATGAGTTAAAAACTGATTTCCTTGAAAGGGGTTATGCAGAGCAAATAAAAAAGGATACCTTACAAAAAGGTAATTTTCCACCTGCAACAAGATTTTTGTTTCATACTCTGCTTATGTGTGTTTCAAACAAAACCACCTCTTTTAATGAAATACCATTAAAAATTCAAAATCTAGGATATGCTATTCTTCAAGAAGAAAATTTTAATTATTCTCGGGAAATTTTTAATGATCTGGTTAAAAATGTTGAAACAAAGTCATTCCTACTATTTGTAACAACTGTGCTTGTAATCACTATGAACAGTTCTGTTATCAATAAAACAATGTTATTTGATACCAATGTTTGTTTTGTTATGTTATACATTTTTCATGTTTTGACTTTTATGTAATTTCAAACTCTACATCGCTTTCTGGAGAGTTATACGCAAACTAGTGCGTAAACGTACTCAGTTTAATGCGAGAAATACTCTGGAACATCATCATATACTCAACATACCTTAAATAACCTTTAAATAACTTAGAAATAAGTTTTGAAGGCATTGGTATGGCAAAAACAAGTTAATTCGTTTACAGGGACTAAATATGACAAACTGCGAAGGTATGTCAATTTAAACTGTAACGAACATTCCGGAACATAACCATAAGTTAAACACACCTTAAATATCCTTTACATAGCTTAGAAATAGGCTTTGAGGGGTTCGGTGTGCTAAAATAAACTTTTGGGTCATTCAGGGACTAAAAGTGTCAAAAAGTGCACAAGTTTGCATTTTCGCGCATAACTTACGTTCTGAATACATCTGGACATCCAAAAATTTATGTAAGCATGACTACATTATATTTAAGTGTTCGCCTTAAGAAAAATCCATTCGTTTCGTCATTTGGATCGTTTTTCGCGCTTATGCGCATTCCGTCGTAATTAAGCGAACATCGCGTTCGTACGGCCAAACGAACCGACATCCGAGATATTTTTGAACATGTTTTAAGTTCCCTATACTTTAACTTCATTTAAGAGCTTTGAAATGGGGTTAACGGGCCTTAAACGTGTCAAAAATGGCCTAAATACAGTTCAGGGACCAAAACTGTAATTCTGCCAAAGTTCACCCATACGATGCGTATGGTATATATACCATACGATGCGTATGGGGTCTCCAGACCAGGTGCAATGTTTAAACAGCTGTTAATAGCTGCAAACCACTCCTAATCCCAATGCCAAGTGTTGATCTCTTATGGTGAGTGACCAAATGAGCCACCATAAGCTTCCGACACTTGTACGGGTGAGATCAAGGCACGTTTCCCAATAAACGATCCTAACGGTGGTGCATTTACTATAAATACCCATCCATACTCAACACAAAAACCCACAAATCTGATTAAGGAAGCTCTAAGTTGGAACCTTCGTTTCATACCTGAGCTATTTTAATCTGGGTTAGCATTCGGGGACCCTTCGTAAGTATTCTTTCGTTCTTTTCCTTATTATTTACTGCTTTTCGAGTCAGAAAGTCAAACTTTGTTTGACTTTCAGCGTTGACCAGTAATGGTCAATGCGAAGTTCGTTAGAACTTCGCAACGTGATTGTAATCACGATGGTCATAGTCCCTTGGGACTATGCCTACTGATTACCACGTTGTTTAGGGTCGTAGGGTAGGCGATCTAATAAATCGCCTATACCTTCGAACCCGACCCAGTTTGGTCGATCATTAGGATCTGACCAAATACGTTAGGTGACCATAGTGTAGGGAATAACCTTCCGAGGTTATACCTTATGGTCACAACGTTTAAGTAGTTGTATGATAGGTAGTTTATATGCCTTAGGTAAATTACCAGAATACCCTTTTCATACATAATTGGTAATTAAGCATATGTAACCTAAACTTTTGTCACGTAACTGATTTTGTAACATGTTTAGGCATATAATACTTGTCATAGGACTAGTTAGGCGATCCGAACGCGTTTCACGCGCACGACGCGTTAAAGTAGCATAAGCTTCCTAAACGGGTCGTAATGGGTCGTAAACAATTATGTTAAGTTTCATTTAGCATGTAGGCTTTGTTAAACCATATCACGTGAGTTCCGACACTCATTTGGTTTACAAACCCTAATGCTACCCAGTCTTCCGAGATAGGTCCGGTTTATTAACATAGTTACCTATATTAGGTGCCGTTTGATTCCGAGATCTCTTTCATTGCTTGGTGATTATCTTTAGACATCTGAGCAATCTCAAGTGAGTACATAGAACCCCCTCTTTTAAATGTTTTCAAGGTGTTTATGTGAGTACATAGACCCCTCTTTTACTGTTTTCCAAACTGTTTTGGGGTGGAACACATGTGCCTACTTGTTACTTTCATGCTTTTCCTGTTTTCACATCATATACCGACTATGTTTGTTAGTACATTATAGTACATGATTTCATTACTTTTCTGCTATGTATGTTGACTGATAACATGCTAAGCACATTGATTTACATGACTTTTCTGCTACGTATGTTGACTGATAGCATGCTAGCACATTGATTTACATTACCTTTCTGCTACGTATGTTGACTGATAGCATGCTAGCACATTGATTTTACAAGACTTTTCTACTTTGTATGTTAACTTAGCATACTTAGTACATTGTTTTCATATGACAAGTATACAACTGCTATGACATTTGGTTTGCACAAACGGGTCTTTATTACGTTCATTAACATTTGCTACGCCGCTCGGGAGTAAGTAGTGGTACCATAGGACTTGACAAATCCCATTCCTGACATCCCGGGTTTGTTTGGATGTAAGGAATGACTGAATCCGAATACAATTCTTTTGATAACCTTGACTGAAAGGGTTATCCGACTGTCTCAAGGCTTGAATGTATGCGTTAACTCACCACATAAATGTTCGTATCAATGTATCATGCATCACTTTACAAAACATAACTTTTTGATATAATCAAAATACTTTGTTTTGTACATTTTTACTTATGGTTTAAGTAGTCTTATTTTACTTACCATACATATCATTTTGGTTATACATTACTTGACTACTTTTGGACTATCAACATTTGACATGGTTTATACAAGGACTTTTGACTATTGGTTTAAACATAGACATTTGACTTGGATATTTGACATAGACATTTTTACATGATTTACATCTTGACATGAACATTTTACATTGTTTGGTTTGGTTTGATTAAGTGATTAAGTAACGATGCGTGTGTAATATGATACAAGCATGGTGGATACGCCGCTGGTACTTCCTATATATAAGTGTTTGTATGGTATTATATATCGTAGCGTTATTTGAATCATTTCAGTTTTATACATAGAACATTTCATACAAATAACATACTTTTCACAATACATTGTTTTACAAACAACTTATCTTATACAAACTCAGTTTACAATGGTTATCCATTTAACCATACACTATTCTCTTATTTATACATATCATCTGATCTTATCGTTTTTCAAGTGATTTACAAAACAAATCAAATTACAAGGTTCATGACGGAATATTTTCTCAAACACAAGTCATGAATCTTATTTTCACAAACCTATGTATCTCACAGGCATTTTTATGCTGACGTACCTATTTTCACATGTGTTTTCAGGAGCTTTTCCATAGGATGTTGATCATGATACTAGGGCGGACCTGTGCCTTAGAGACTTTAAAAGAAGATAGACTATGTTTAATTATGTTCTGAACTCTTAAATTTCCTGTTTGAAACAATGTAACACCTTTGTTTATAAATAAAATACAACTTTGTTTGCCATGGATTTGAAACAATTAATTCTGTCGCAACACGCCCCGATGTTTCCGCCGCGATTTGTTGTTTTACGCGGTCGGGGTGTGACAGAAGAGTTGGTATCAGAGCCAATGGTTATAGGGAATTAGGTTATTAGTAATGCTTTGACCTAGACTATAACTTTTCTAGGACCCTAACACAAATTAGTTGTGTTTAGATCTTAAAACATTTACATCACCTATCCTTAGGTGATTATCAAAACAAGGAACCAAAATTTTTCCGAAACGATTTTTGAAAAACAATCATCTGTTTTTGAATAAATTATTACAAGGTTTTGAACCCTCTATTGTAAGGTTTTGAACTCTCTTTTATATGGTTTTGAACCCTTTTCAGTTTGGTTTTTGGCCTTGTGCCTTCAAATTTTCAAAATCCCGTCAAACGTTTTGGGTTTTAAATAATGTGAACATGTGCAAACTGGAAGGGTGAATGCCTGTATTCTGGGTTTTCTGTCTAGGCAAGCACTTCGTATACATCTCATCAGACGCGAGACCAGTTGTGCTTACCTGGGAATTCTTGGGATGAGTGTTCACTTATAGGCGAGCATGTCTTCATTATACATTATTTTTGACCCATTTACTTTGATTAGTCACTGTGTGTTGTTTGTTTGCTCTGTGATACGGACGAATGACCACCATCTTTGCTCTTGTTGATTTTGTTTCATCTCATTCTTTTCATCCAATCATCTCACTCGTTTTCTTTCATGTTTTCCTCTTTTAGAATGCCTCCTCGACGCGATCCTCGAACTTTTACTATTGAAGAGATCGCAGCCCTGGTTTCTCAGCAAGTGGCTGCTGTACTTCCCGGTGTTGTAACTCAAGTCCACGATATATTTAACAACAACGGCAATAACAACAACAATAACGCACACTGTAATTTCAAGAATTTCAATTCTGCGAAGCCGCTTAGGTTTTCTGGGTCGCAAGGAGCAACTGCGCTCCTACGGTGGTTTGAAAGTATCGAGAGCACATTCTTACACGTGCAGTGTCAGAATGCGCGTAGGGTTGAATTTGCTTCAAGCGTGTTTGAGAAGCGAGCGCTTACCTGGTGGAATGGTATTAAGCGCGATAGGGGTGCCGAAGTGGCGTTGGCACAGACATGGGAAGAGCTTCGGGCTCTCATGATGAAGGAGTTTTGTCCCCGTCATGAAATTCGAGTTTTGGAACGAGAGTTTGATGGCTTAAAGCAAGATGGGGCTGAACACCGTGCATACACGGATCGTTTTGAAGAACTCAGTCTATTGTGTCCCACCATGGTTACCCCTCCGGATAAAGCGATCGAGAGGTATATTGATGGGCTACCCGATTCTATTCTGGAGATTTTGACTGGTGTTAATCCTACTACCCTTCGCCAAGCTATCGAGTTGTCTGCTACCCTCACTGAGACTCTAGTCAGGAAGGGTAAACTCACCCGCAAGGGTGATAAAAAGAAGGAGACTAATTCTGAGAAAAACAAGAATAAGGGTAAGGGTAAGGAAGGTGAAGCATCAAAGAAATCAAGGAAACGAAAGGGTGCCCAAAATTTTGCTGTTACTGCACAGGCTCAAGCTGCACCAAATCAGCCTGCGCAACCACCTGCCAAGAAGACTTATTTTGGCAATGCACCTTTGTGCAACAGGTGTAACGGCCATCACCAACCACATCTCCAGTGTCGTCAGTGCACCAACTGCGGAAGATCTGGTCATCTTGCTGTCGACTGCCGCATTCCTGTCAATCAGAACCAGGCAGTTCGTAACCAAGCTCAACAGGTTGCTCAGCCTCCTGCCCCGCAACAGGGCCAAGCTGCACGACCTCATTTTCCTCCTGGTTCGTGCTACAATTGTGGGGATCTGACCCACTACAGGAACCGGTGCCCAAGGCTAGTCAACCAGAACCAGAATCAGAATCAGGCTCCGGCTCGAGGCCGAGTTTTTAACATGAATGCCCAAGAGGCGCAGGCGGATGATAACGTGGTGAACGGTACGTTCTTTATTAATAATCAGCCTGCATCTGTTCTCTTTGATTCGGGTGCCGATAAGAGTTTTGTGTCATTGTCTTTTGAGCCGATGCTTCGCGTGTCTAGAACGAAACTAAGTAAATCTTTGACAGTAGAGGTTGCTAGTGGTGAACCCATTATTCTTAATTCTGTTCTACGCAACTGCCAGTTGAACCTTAACGATCATCTTTTTCCTATCGATCTCACGCCTATGCAACTTGGAAGCTTCGACGTCATTGTGGGTATGGATTGGTTATCTAAGCATCATGCAGAGATAGTTTGTTCTGAGAAGATGGTTCGTGTGCCGCTTTCGACAGGCGAGATTCTGCAGGTTCAAGGTGAGAAGCCTACCGTTGGTCTCAAACTCATGTCTTGCTTTAAAGCTCGGAAGTATCTGCGGAAGAACTATGTGGCTTTCTTAGCACATGTTACAGAAGATAAAGGCAAGGGTAAGTCTATTTCAGATATTCCTGTCGTTCGGGATTATTCTGAAGTATTCCCTGAAGATTTACCTGGTCTACCTCCAGCACGCCAAGTCGAGTTCCGCATTGATCTCGTACCTGGTGCAAATCCCGTTGCCAGAGCTCCATATCGTCTTGCACCATCTGAGATGCAAGAGTTGTCTAAACAGCTTCAGGAGCTCTCTGATAAAGGTTTTATCCGTCCTAGCTTTTCACCTTGGGGTGCTCCCGTTCTTTTTGTTAAGAAGAAGGATGGATCCTTTAGGATGTGTATCGATTATCGTGAGCTTAACAAGCTTACCATCAAGAATCGATATCCCCTACCTCGCATCGATGATCTCTTTGATCAGTTACAAGGCGCTTCTTATTTCTCGAAGATTGATCTACGTTCCGGATATCATCAACTTCGGGTGCATGAAGAAGATATTCCTAAGACAGCGTTCCGTACTCGGTATGGGCACTATGAGTTCACAGTCATGCCATTCGGTGTGACTAATGCTCCTGCTGTTTTCATGGACTTAATGAATAGGGTCTGCAAACCTTATTTGGATCAGTTCGTCATTGTTTTTATTGACGACATCTTGATTTACTCTAAGACGCGAGCTGATCACGAGCAACATCTTCGTCTTACTCTGGAACTCCTAAAGAAAGAGCAACTTTTCGCCAAATTCTCCAAGTGCGAATTCTGGCTTAAAGAAGTTCAATTTTTGGGGCATATTATCAACGAACAAGGTATTCATGTAGATCCCTCCAAGATCAGTGCGATCAAGGATTGGGATACACCTTCTACTCCTACTGAAGTTCGTTCTTTTCTTGGTCTAGCGGGTTATTATCGCCGCTTCATTGAAAACTTCTCTAAGATTGCAGTTCCTCTAACTGCTCTAACTCAGAAGAAAATGCCCTTTTACTGGGGATTCAAACAAGAGGAAGCTTTTCAACACCTGAAGCAGAAGCTTTGCGATGCGCCTGTTCTATCATTGCCTGAGGGTGATGATGATTTTGTTGTCTATTGTGATGCATCGAAATTGGGTCTTGGCTGTGTTCTTATGCAAAGGAACAAAGTCATAGCCTATGCATCAAGACAATTGAAGATACATGAGAAGAACTACACCACTCATGATCTTGAGTTGGGTGCAGTAGTCTTTGCTCTCAAGATCTGGAGACACTATTTGTACGGTACAAAATGTGTGGTTTTCACTGACCACAAAAGTCTTCAGCATATCTTCAACCAGAAAGAACTCAACATGAGACAGCGACGTTGGGTTGAGCTTTTAAACGACTATGATTGCGAAATTCGCTACCATCCTGGTAAGGCGAATGTCGTAGCTGATGCATTGAGTCGTAAGGAACGTACTAAGCTTCATTGTGTACATGTTCAATCTGTTATTCAAGCTCGATCCGATATTCAAGCACGTATTTCTCAGGCTCAACAATCTTGTGTTTCACAAGGTTTAATGGATAAGGAATTTCCCTATCACATAACGCCTGCTTTGGAACTGAAGGACAATGGGTCATATTACTTCATGGACCGTTTGTGGGTCCCAAGCCAGGATGATCTTCGTGCCTTGCTTATGGATGAAGCCCATAAGTCTCGTTATTCTATTCATCCGGGCTCAGATAAAATGTATAAGGATCTTCGTATTCACTATTGGTGGCCTGGTATGAAGAAAGACATTGCCTTATACGTATCAAAATGCCTTACTTGTCTTAAGGTTAAGGCTGAACATCAGCGTCCTTCGGGTTTATTGGAACAACCAGAGATCCCAGTTTGGAAATGGGAAAACATTACTATGGATCTAGTTACCAAACTCCCGCGCACAAAGAAAGGTCATGATGCCATCTGGGTAGTCGTTGATCGTCTTACAAAGTCAGCACATTTCTTGCCAATCCGCGAGGATTTTCCTACTGACAGACTTGCTCAAATCTATGTAGATGAAATTGTGGCTCGACATGGTGTTCCTTTGAACATCATTTCTGACAGAGATGCTCGTTTCACTTCTCATTTTTGGAGAACCATGCAATCTGCTATGGGAACCCAACTTAATCTGAGCACAGCTTATCATCCGCAAACGGATGGTCAATCTGAGAGAACAATCCAGACTCTGGAGGATATGCTAAGAGCTTGTGTGATCGATTTTGGTGGTAGCTGGGATTCACATCTTAAATTGATTGAATTCTCCTACAACAACAGTTATCACACTAGCATCGGAATGGCTCCTTTCGAAGCTCTCTATGGTCGAAAATGTCGTTCACCAGTCTGCTGGAATGAGATTGGCGAGGCTCAACTTACTGGACCTGCCCTCATTTTAGAGACAACTGACAAGGTCAAGAAAGTTCGTGATAACCTTCAGGCAGCTAGAAACCGTCAGAAGATTTACGCGGACCCAAAACGCAAAGCCTTTGAATTTCAAGTCGGTGATCGAGTATTACTTAAGGTCTCACCTTGGAAAGGTGTGATCAGATTTGGAAAGAAAGGAAAACTTGCACCTAGATACGTTGGACCATTCAAGATCGTCGAAAGAATCGGAAAGGTAGCCTACAGACTTGAGTTACCTCCGGAACTGGGAAATGTTCATCCAACTTTTCACGTGTCCAATCTCAAGAAGTGTACAGCTGATGAGAACTTCTCCATACCGCTTGACGAAATTCGTGTTGGCAAAACACTGAAATTTGTTGAGAAACCAGTGGAAATCATGGAACGTGAAGTCAAGTGGCTTAAACGCAAGCGCATTCCTTTGGTCAAAGTTCGCTGGGAAGCTAAACGTGGACCTGAGTTTACTTGGGAACGCGAAGATCAAATGAAGGCGAAGTATCCACATCTTTTTCCACAAGTTTCCTCTAAATAAATTTCGGGACGAAATTTCCACAAGTAGGGGAGACTGTAACAACTGTGCTTGTAATCACTATGAACAGTTCTGTTATCAATAAAACAATGTTATTTGATACCAATGTTTGTTTTGTTATGTTATACATTTTTCATGTTTTGACTTTTATGTAATTTCAAACTCTACATCGCTTTCTGGAGAGTTATACGCAAACTAGTGCGTAAACGTACTCAGTTTAATGCGAGAAATACTCTGGAACATCATCATATACTCAACATACCTTAAATAACCTTTAAATAACTTAGAAATAAGTTTTGAAGGCATTGGTATGGCAAAAACAAGTTAATTCGTTTACAGGGACTAAATATGACAAACTGCGAAGGTATGTCAATTTAAACTGTAACGAACATTCCGGAACATAACCATAAGTTAAACACACCTTAAATATCCTTTACATAGCTTAGAAATAGGCTTTGAGGGGTTCGGTGTGCTAAAATAAACTTTTGGGTCATTCAGGGACTAAAAGTGTCAAAAAGTGCACAAGTTTGCATTTTCGCGCATAACTTACGTTCTGAATACATCTGGACATCCAAAAATTTATGTAAGCATGACTACATTATATTTAAGTGTTCGCCTTAAGAAAAATCCATTCGTTTCGTCATTTGGATCGTTTTTCGCGCTTATGCGCATTCCGTCGTAATTAAGCGAACATCGCGTTCGTACGGCCAAACGAACCGACATCCGAGATATTTTTGAACATGTTTTAAGTTCCCTATACTTTAACTTCATTTAAGAGCTTTGAAATGGGGTTAACGGGCCTTAAACGTGTCAAAAATGGCCTAAATACAGTTCAGGGACCAAAACTGTAATTCTGCCAAAGTTCACCCATACGATGCGTATGGTATATATACCATACGATGCGTATGGGGTCTCCAGACCAGGTGCAATGTTTAAACAGCTGTTAACAGCTGCAAACCACTCCTAATCCCAATGCCAAGTGTTGATCTCTTATGGTGAGTGACCAAATGAGCCACCATAAGCTTCCGACACTTGTACGGGTGAGATCAAGGCACGTTTCCCGATAAACGATCCTAACGGTGGTGCATTTACTATAAATACCCATCCATACTCAACACAAAAACCCACAAATCTGATTAAGGAAGCTCTAAGTTGGAACCTTCGTTTCATACCTGAGCTATTTTAATCTGGGTTAGCATTCGGGGACCCTTCGTAAGTATTCTTTCGTTCTTTTCCTTATTATTTACTGCTTTTCGAGTCAGAAAGTCAAACTTTGTTTGACTTTCAGCGTTGACCAGTAATGGTCAATGCGAAGTTCGTTAGAACTTCGCAACGTGATTGTAATCACGATGGTCATAGTCCCTTGGGACTATGCCTACTGATTACCACGTTGTTTAGGGTCGTAGGGTAGGCGATCTAATAAATCGCCTATACCTTCGAACCCGACCCAGTTTGGTCGATCATTAGGATCTGACCAAATACGTTAGGTGACCATAGTGTAGGGAATAACCTTCCGAGGTTATACCTTATGGTCACGACGTTTAAGTAGTTGTATGATAGGTAGTTTATATGCCTTAGGTAAATTACCAGAATACCCTTTTCATACATAATTGGTAATTAAGCATATGTAACCTAAACTTTTGTCACGTAACTGATTTTGTAACATGTTTAGGCATATAATACTTGTCATAGGACTAGTTAGGCGATCCGAACGCGTTTCACGCGCACGACGCGTTAAAGTAGCATAAGCTTCCTAAACGGGTCGTAATGGGTCGTAAACAATTATGTTAAGTTTCATTTAGCATGTAGGCTTTGTTAAACCATATCACGTGAGTTCCGACACTCATTTGGTTTACAAACCCTAATGCTACCCAGTCTTCCGAGATAGGTCCGGTTTATTAACATAGTTACCTATATTAGGTGCCGTTTGATTCCGAGATCTCTTTCATTGCTTGGTGATTATCTTTAGACATCTGAGCAATCTCAAGTGAGTACATAGAACCCCCTCTTTTAAATGTTTTCAAGGTGTTTATGTGAGTACATAGACCCCTCTTTTACTGTTTTCCAAACTGTTTTGGGGTGGAACACATGTGCCTACTTGTTACTTTCATGCTTTTCCTGTTTTCACATCATATACCGACTATGTTTGTTAGTACATTATAGTACATGATTTCATTACTTTTCTGCTATGTATGTTGACTGATAACATGCTAAGCACATTGATTTACATGACTTTTCTGCTACGTATGTTGACTGATAGCATGCTAGCACATTGATTTACATTACCTTTCTGCTACGTATGTTGACTGATAGCATGCTAGCACATTGATTTTACAAGACTTTTCTACTTTGTATGTTAACTTAGCATACTTAGTACATTGTTTTCATATGACAAGTATACAACTGCTATGACATTTGGTTTGCACAAACGGGTCTTTATTACGTTCATTAACATTTGCTACGCCGCTCGGGAGTAAGTAGTGGTACCATAGGACTTGACAAATCCCATTCCTGACATCCCGGGTTTGTTTGGATGTAAGGAATGACTGAATCCGAATACAATTCTTTTGATAACCTTGACTGAAAGGGTTATCCGACTGTCTCAAGGCTTGAATGTATGCGTTAACTCACCACATAAATGTTCGTATCAATGTATCATGCATCACTTTACAAAACATAACTTTTTGATATAATCAAAATACTTTGTTTTGTACATTTTTACTTATGGTTTAAGTAGTCTTATTTTACTTACCATACATATCATTTTGGTTATACATTACTTGACTACTTTTGGACTATCAACATTTGACATGGTTTATACAAGGACTTTTGACTATTGGTTTAAACATAGACATTTGACTTGGATATTTGACATAGACATTTTTACATGATTTACATCTTGACATGAACATTTTACATTGTTTGGTTTGGTTTGATTAAGTGATTAAGTAACGATGCGTGTGTAATATGATACAAGCATGGTGGATACGCCGCTGGTACTTCCTATATATAAGTGTTTGTATGGTATTATATATCGTAGCGTTATTTGAATCATTTCAGTTTTATACATAGAACATTTCATACAAATAACATACTTTTCACAATACATTGTTTTACAAACAACTTATCTTATACAAACTCAGTTTACAATGGTTATCCATTTAACCATACACTATTCTCTTATTTATACATATCATCTGATCTTATCGTTTTTCAAGTGATTTACAAAACAAATCAAATTACAAGGTTCATGACGGAATATTTTCTCAAACACAAGTCATGAATCTTATTTTCACAAACCTATGTATCTCACAGGCATTTTTATGCTGACGTACCTATTTTCACATGTGTTTTCAGGAGCTTTTCCATAGGATGTTGATCATGATACTAGGGCGGACCTGTGCCTTAGAGACTTTAAAAGAAGATAGACTATGTTTAATTATGTTCTGAACTCTTAAATTTCCTGTTTGAAACAATGTAACACCTTTGTTTATAAATAAAATACAACTTTGTTTGCCATGGATTTGAAACAATTAATTCTGTCGCAACACGCCCCGATGTTTCCGCCGCGATTTGTTGTTTTACGCGGTCGGGGTGTGACACTATTTCCAAGATTTTTAAGTTATTATTTTGAAAAGAAACTTGGTAAGAATGATGCTTCTGCAATAAAACAAGGTGACTCTCTTCAAATGCACAGCTTAACTGCTGAAACTTTTACAAGAATGTCAACTCCTTGCAAAACACAAGCAGAGGTGCCTGAGCAGAATTTAGCCGCTACCACTGCTCCTCAGGTATCTGCTGCTGAGCCCACTGCTCAAGGTGATCAAAGTAGCAACACAACTGCTTTGAAACCCACACCTACAATCACCAAAAAGCCAAACAAAAAGAAAACTCAAACCCCCCCCCCCCCCCAAACCCATCAAAAAGGCAACTCTGGAGGATGAGATACCAGAGCAACTGCCAGTGACAGCACAAAAGTCACTAGAAACCACTACTGCTTCTTCTTCACAGCAGTTGGTATAAATATCTCAACCCATAACCGAAACTCCTCCTGTTTCTTCTCAAAAAGAACAGGTTGTACATATAGGGACACCACAATATGATGCTCTGGAATCACTTGCTTCCATCATCCTCAGCCCAATGCCCGGGGCACATTCTCTTTCTACACCAAACATCACATCCACAATTCCCCCACCAACTAGACTTTTGTTGGATGCTATTGATTTGAACCAGGCACAAACCAGTCCTTCTCAATCACCTGTCAATGAGAATATACTTCAACAAATGACTGGGTCTGATGTATCATTCATAGTTAACCCACCAACAATGCCTGAGGAGGTGCCTTGAGTTACAAGTAACTCTTGGTGGTAATCCAAGTTAAGCAGCCACTACAAGTGCTGAACCCACTGGTTTGCACTTGGACAGTGGTTACATCAATAAGACTTCCTTGGAGGCAATTCCTTCCATAGCACCTCTGACATCCACCAGTGGATTCGTTTTGACCACTGGCAACATCAAAAGGTAGTCAAGTGTTGAAGGAAGAAGACCCCAATACCAAGAAAAAGGGGCATCAGTGGTTAATGTTTGGAGTACACTCCCTACCTCAACCACTGATAAAACCACTGCTAGTGGGAAATCAGATGATCCCATTAAATTGGGTGATGGTTTAAAATATCTGGAATTGACGGAACGAGTTGACAAACTGGATACAGCTATTGCAGATATCAAAGACATGCTACAACAGTTGTTGAAAGTACAAAAGATGCAATCCACTGTTGTTCCACCTCAAGCACCTGCTGCAAATGAGCTCTGGAATCTATTTCAACCTTTTCTCCAGAAACAAAAACAAATGGCTGATCAGCAACATGCAATACATGTACAAGAGCTGAGAAACACAATGGAGTCTAGGTTCAAGAACACACAAGCAGACATCAAGGCACTCAAGGCCCACATATTAAAAACCACTGGCACTGCTCCTCCAACTGTTCTTTTCATTGATCAATTACCCCCCAGATAATGCTAAAAAGGGGGAGAAAATTAAAGAATGGGAGAAAAAGGGAGTAGATGATGGTCTCTACATAGAACCAGAAATGGAGAATATGACCAAGCAGATACCTTTGCCAGATGGTAGCAAAAAGGTTGATATTACCCAAAATGCACTTGATGAAGCTATAGCAAGTGTAAAAAGGGACAGAGCGGCAAAGGATATGTCAAGGTGGAATAAGGAGAAAAGAGCTTACATAGAGCTGAATGCACAGGGTTGTTCTGGGCTAAAGAATGTTCAAAATCCTGAGCTAAAAAGAAATCCCACTATAAAAGTGAGGGAACCCAATTCCACACCATCCAGACTCACAAAGCATACTCTAAAACCACCATCCAAAAGCCCCCAACATCAAACCTCCACCCAAACAGCTGTTGTAACTCCTGCTGTATCAACTACTGCTGGTACTTCAGAGGTTTCAACATCTGTTATCTCTTCAACACATACCACAACCACTGCCTTACCACCACCACCATCACCACCAAAAACAACCTCACCACCATCTCCTCCTGCCAAAAAGCAGAAGACAACAGATGTTACAACATCTGTTGTAATGACAACAGTGGTTTAAACACCAGTTGTTTCAACAGTTGTTAGTCAATCACAAATCACTGCCACTCAAATCACCACCACTGATCCACCTGAAACATCATCTGCCTCTCCTACAATAAAAAGGAGAAGGATTTTCATACCAGATGACGATTCTCCATCACCACCACCAACATCTTCAAAATCTCTATCACTTGTTACAATACCCAAACCTGTCCCTCTCTCATCAGCTCAAATTCAAAAGCCCTTACCTCCTGCAAGTGTTCAATTCCCTCTTGAACTTATAGCAGTCAGAGAAGAAATCAAATCTTTCTACTATGAGGATGACCCTGCTAAAAGAAAGTTGCCATCTATTGAAGGATATCCCAGGCCTAACAATATTGAAGAATATTTGAAAATCAAGGCTAAGCAAGCAGAGGATATCTCAAAAAGAAATACACATGGGAAATCTGATAGAGAAATTCAGCAGAATTATCATACTTGCTCACACAAGTCAGATCTTTAGAGCAGTTTGCAAAAAATGTTTGTCAGCAAATCTCAGAGAGAGTAGATGAAACTCTGAGAAAAGACTACATTGAAAGCATCATGGCAACCAAGAAGTACAAAGGAGAAAAACACATGTACAAAGAGTGGACCATTCCTGAGGTTGAAAAAGAAGCAGCCAGGATTCAAGATATGATCAAGAATAAGGTCAAACACACTCCTCTAGATTGGGCAAAATACAAAAAGAATGTACCTGATAAAAAGGTAGAGCTGAGGAGAATGAAAGAGGAATTGGTTGCTGCTGATTATGGGTCCAAAAATCAAGTGATGAGATGGAAAGAAGATAAAGTCAGGGCTGCCTACAAAAGTTTAGAGAAATTAAGAAAAACAGATCCTACTGCTCCACAAAAGCCTGACTATCCTGAAGCAGAGGTTTCAAAAAGACCATCAAAGCTGCAAATCAGGAGAGCCACTGCTCCAGCTGGTGCAGCCATCTTTAAAAGAAGGCCACAAAAACAGTTGGTTACTGAAACAGTGGCAGAACTAATGGCAGGAGATGAGCTTGTAAAAGAAGGCATTAAGCAGATGATAGCTGATACTCTTGGCCTGAATCAACCTACAAGTACTGCTCAAACAGTCATGAATAGGCCTGCATCTCCAAACACCTCATCCAATAAAAATCTCCCAAGAAACCCACTAGGCTCAAAAGTACTAAAGTGGGAAAATGACAAACTGACCCATGTACTGACTATGTTCAGGTCTAGTGGAGAAGTGAAGAAAATAACAAGGGAACAAGCACTTGGCCTAAGTCTTGAAGATATGCAGGATCTCCTTGATCTTCCACTTGGTAGGGATGAAGATGACACAGATGCCCTAGACTTTGAGTTACAACTTAAAGGTCAGATAATGTCACACCCCCAAAAATCCACACGCGGAGTATCACTGCTTGGAGGCGTGACTGACCAGGATCAAGCCACCAATCATATTGAACAAGCATGTAAGTAGTATATATAATCAAACACAATACAATTGGTGTCTAAACAAAACATAGTTTAAGTTGCAAGCGGAAGCATAATGTTTAAAACCAAGTCATAAGTTTAAATGTTTCAAATGTTTAACATGGCACACAGCTGTCCATGTCCCACAATGACTCTTCCCACTCTGATGCAAGCTCCATAGATACCTAACGACCTGCAAGGCATGTAACAACGAGTCAACAACAAAGTTGAGCGAGTTCACAGTTGATTGTTCAGTTATTGAGTTCGTTTAAGAAATCGTAAGTTCGTTTCATAACCATGTATTACCCAGTATCCTTGTTTACCAAACCTTTTCACGATATTTAGTGGGGGCTTCCCATGTTGTATGTTACTAGACTAGTCGTATCCATAAGTGTCCTTCCCAATCCGAGGACAGTGTTAAGTATGAGTATACGTAGGTTTTACGTATGTGCCCTTCCCAATCCGAGGACAGTAGTAAGTATGAGTGTACGTAGGTTTTACGTACGTGCCCTTCTCAATCCGAGGACAGTAGCAAGTAGGAGTGTACGTAGGTTTTACGCGCGTGCCCTTCTCAATCCGAGGACAGTAGCAACTATGAGTGTACATAGGTTTTACGTACGTGCCCTTCTCAATCCGAGGACAGTAGTAGGTAGTCTAGTAGTGTTGATAATATAAATAGTTATTCAATCCCATTCCTAACCCACCGGGAATCCCATGCCTTAGGAGTGTGAACTCACCTTGGTTTGCTCGGTATGCTAAACTATGTGTTCACAAGTAATCAGTCAAGTCCTATAGTATGCACGTATACTCAATCAGTTCAAGTTCGTAAAGATTTCACATACAATAAATATCACAGAGTGTGTTTGGCCGTTAACATTACGTACACATAAACTGTTAGTCAATCCATACAAGGTTCCAAGTTACATGCAAGTTCCTTAACTAATTTATCATGCTTAACAGAGTTAACATATTTTAACAGAGTTATCATACTAACCAAGTTGTCATGCCAACAGATTTATCATATTAGTAGAGTAACAGGCATAACAGAGTTTTCATACTTGACTTAACAACGTTAAATACATAACAGAGGACACTTGATGAAACTATATGTGGCTAAATCGTCTAGTGGCGAAAACCCCCTTTGGGCGACGAAATTCCAAGGGTTTTCGTCGAGGTTATGATATGGCGAAATCACTTAGTGATTTCGTTGATCTCTGTGTTTTCATCAATCCCTGCGATTACATCTAACCCTAATCATCATCACAACAATTCAACTCGATCCATTCATAAAATCATTCAATCATCATGCGCTCACTAACAAGTTGGTGTGATTATCAAGAACCCTAGTCATCATTAACTGTTACGTGATTAAATCATCATCTCTATCACACAGGAGCATCAACCATAATCCAAAGATTGAATACTAATCATGAGTTTATAGATAACCCTAATTATTAAACAACAGTTGCCAAAAGTCAGTTCATTCACAACTAACAATTTCGACATCATCATTCAATTATCAATCATCATGTCAACCGACAAATCTGTGCCATCGAACTAACCTATATTATATAATACTATCCCATGTTTCATCAAGTTAAAAATTCAGTTTACCTTGAAATCCTAAACGTTGACTAATGAGAGCACTAAGCATAATAAATCCATTCTAAATTATACATGCAAGACATTTACAAGTGACAAACACATGCCTACTGACAAACAATTTCCATGCACATGAATAATATAACCGACAATTTATGAAGTGATCCTTATCACTTTGACTGCACTCTCAAGGTTTTTCACATGCATGACTAAAGGATATTGACTAACATAATAAGACAAGTAATGATTTTTACTGACCGAGATGTATGGTGACTGGAACAAAGGATCCGAATGATTCAATGATGATGTTAATTGCCGTCGGTTTGCAGGGAGGGAGAGATCTAGGGTTTGCCAAATGATAGTTTCTCGTAAAGGTTGGAAATCAAAAATATATAACAGACCGTCACTGGGCCCAAAGCCCATTCTTGTTTTCGTTGATCAGTTAGTGGATGAAAACACCAAAGTGTTTTCGCCACAAGGGGTGTTTTCAGGTGGGGGGGGGTACTTCGGCAAGGAACCATGTTTTAATTTAAACAATCATAATATTAATACCAATTATATTATTAACTTTCACTCAAATATAATGCACACCAAATATATAAAACACACTTTGCAATAAGTACAAGGTTAAGTCAAATAGAGACCTTGAAAACTCGGGTTGTCACATTATCCCCATCTTGAAAGAAATTTCGTCCCGAAATTTAGCACGTGGTTACTAAGGAAGCTAGTTGTGTTGTGTTGTTTCCTGGTTTTCCTGGGGTGTCACATCATCCCCCCGTTGGTTCGGAATTTCGAAATTCCGCAGTAGCTTCAGCCTCAGCAGTGGTTGCACTGTTCCCGAACAACTGGGGATACTTGAGTTTCATTTGATCTTCTCGTTCCCAGGTAAACTCTGGGCCACGACGGGAGTTCCAACGAACTCGAACAAGAGGTATTCTGGTGTGCTTGAGAACCTTAACGTCCTAGTCCGTAATCTCTACAGGTTCCTCGATAAATCGCTGCTGATCGTCGATAGTGAGCTCCTTCAAAGGAACTATGAGGGTCTCATCTGACAGACACTTCTTCAGATTCGACACATGAAAAACATTGTGAACTGCACTGAGTTCTGCGGGTAGGTTTAGTTTGTAGGCCACTTTGCCTATCTTCTCAATGATTTCAAATGGTCCGACATAACGCGGGTTAGGTTTGCCTCTTTTGCCAAAGCGAACTACACCTTTCCAAGGTGAGACTTTGAGTAGCACTCGATCCCTAACCTGGAACTCGAGTGGTTTCCTGCGCTTATCAGTGTAGCTTTTCTGACGGTCACGAGCTGCCGCCATTCGTTGCCGTATCTGAGCAATTCTTTCCGTTGTGTCTACTATAAGTTCTGGACCCGTGATCTGACTATCCCCCACCTCTGCCCAACAAAAAGGTGATCGGCATTTACGCCTATACAATGCCTCAAATGGAGCGGCCTGAATACTGGTGTGGTAGCTGTTATTATACGAAAATTCCACTAACGGTAGATGTTTTTCCCAACCATTGCCAAAATCAATCACACATGCCCTAAGCATGTCTTCAAGGGTTTGGATGGTGCGTTCAGACTGCCTATCCGTTTGCGGGTGATAAGCTGTGCTCATGTCTAATCGAGAGCCAAAAGATTTGTGCATCGCTTGCCACAGTTCTACAGTAAAATGTGCATCACGATCGGAAATAATAGAGGTTGACACCCCGTGCCTCGAAACCACTTCCTTTAAGTAAACGTCTGCTAGAGTGGAGAACTTATCCATTTCCTTGATATCCAAAAAGTGTGCAGACTTTGTGAGTCGATCCACGATCACCCAAATAGTATCATTTCCACGTTGAGATCTAGGCAGTCCAGTAACGAAATCCATGGAAATTTGCTCCCATTTCCATTGTGGTATCTCTGGTTGTTGGAGTAGGCCCGATGGTTTCTGATATTCAGTCTTGACTCTCGCATAAGGCAAACACTTGCTAACGTAAGTTGCTATGTGAGCTTTCATGCTAGGCCACCAATACGTAGTTCTGAGATCGTGGTACATCTTATCCGAACCAGGATGTACCGAGTAACGAGACTTATGTGCTTCATCCATTACAAGTTCTCGTAGATTGCCATAGAGTGGGACCCAAATGCGTCCTGTTACGTTGTAGGCGCCGTCTTCCTTTTGTTCTAGCCGTTGCCTTGAACCGCGTAGGGCTTCAGCCCTGACATTTTCTGGTTTCAATGCTTCTACCTGAGCATCTCGTATCTGTGCAGGAAGACTAGGTTGGATAGTGAGTTGTAATGCTCGCACACGCTTAGGTGTAGTATCCTTTCGACTGAGGGTGTTGGCCACAACATTTGCTTTGCCTGGATGGTACTTGATGGCACATTCGTAATCATTCAATAGCTCGACCCATCGACGTTGTTGCATGTTCAACTCCTTCTGTTTGAAGATATGCTCGAGACTCCTGTGATCGGTGTAAATGGTGCACTTGGTACCGTACAGGTAATGTCTCCATATCTTGAGTGCGAAAACAACAGCTCCCAGCTCCAAATCGTGTGTAGTGTAATTCCTTTTGTGAATCTTAAGTTGGCGCGAGGCGTAAGTGATGACTTTATCCCATTGCATCAAAACACAGCCAAGACCCTGAATTGATGTGTCGCAATAAACCACAAAATTGTCTGTGCCCTCTGGCAATGAAAGGATAGGTGCACTACAAAGTCTATCCTTTAAGTGCTGCAATGTTGATTCCTGTGCATTTCCCCAACGATAGGTGACACCTTTCTGAGTTAGTGAGGTGAGGGGTTGTGCAATCTTGGAGAAGTCTTTGATGAACCTTCTATAGTAGCCCGCCAAACCTAAGAATTAGCCGATTTTTGTTGGTGTACGGGGTGCAGGCCAGTTCTTAATCGAGTCGACCTTGGATGGATCAATGTGAATCCCATCCTTATTTACCACATGGCCTAGAAAATGGACTTCACGAAGCCAAAAGTCGCATTTTGAAAACTTCGCGTACAACTGCTCTGCTAGAAGTAGTTCCAAAATAAGTCGTAGATGTTGCTCGTGTTCCTCCTGACTCTTCGAATAGATCAGGATGCCGTCGATGAAAACAATAACGAACTTGTCCAGGTAAGGCTTGCACACTCTGTTCATAAGATCCATGAAGACTGCAGGTGCGTTTGTCAATCCAAAAGGCATAACCATGAACTCGTAATGTCCATACCGAGTCCTGAACGCTGTCTTAGAGATGTCCTCGTCTCGGAGTCTCAGTTGATGGTAACCTGACCTCAAGTCAATCTTCGAATAGTAGTTCGACCCTTGCAGCTGATCGAACAAGTCATCAATGCAGGGAAGGGGATAGCGATTCTTCATGGTCACCTTGTTGAGTTCGTGGTAGTCGATGCACATCCTGAAGGTACCGTCTTTCTTCTTCACAAACAGAACTGGAGCTCCCTAGGGTGAAAAGCTAGGACGTATGAAACCCTTGTTCAAGAGCTCTTGCAATTGCATGGACAGTTCTTCGAGTTCTGATGGAGCTAAACGATAAGGTGCTCGAGCTATGGGCGCTGCTCCAGAAGCTAGCTCGATTTGGAATTCGACCTGGCGATGAGGTGGAAGACCAGGTAAATCCTCAGGAAACACTTGAGGAAAATCGCGTACTACTGGAATATCCTCTATTTTCTTCTCTTTCGCTGATGCGTCAGTAACAAGTGCTAAAATAGCGGTGTGGCCCTTTCGCAAACACTTCTGGGCCTTAAGAAATGAGATGATGCCCACCACAGCACCACTCTTGTCGCCTTGAATTTCGAGAGGTTCTTTACTAGAACGGGGAATACGAACAATCTTCTCTTTGCATAGGATCTCTGCTTGCTATTGGGATAACCAATCCATCCCAACGACGATGTCGAAACTACCCAAAACTATAGGAATGAGATCGATAGAGAAAGTCTGACCAACTAAGACGAGATTACAACCCTTAACTATGTGTGTGGCTTCTAGGTTTTTACCGTTTGCTAACTCTATGGTATGCTTGGTGTTCAAAAGTGTTGGTGTGCGTTTAAGCATTTGACTAACTTTTAGAGACACATAACTGGTATCGCACCCGAATCAAATAAAACGTAACATAAAAGTCGTCGAGAAGAAACTTACCCATCACCATGTTAGGATCATTCCTTGCGTCACCCTGCCAATCACGAACGCTCGACCCCTGGCACTATTGTCGTCGTTATTACCCCCGTTGTTATTCCCATTATTGTTCCCGTTTCCTTGGTTGTGGTTCTGATTCTGATTTAACTGTGGGCATTGTCTCTTGAAGTGACCTTCAGCGCCTCACTGATAGCATCCCCTGTTGCCCTGTTGTTGTTGCTGATTCTGCAGTGCTTGCTGTTGCTGCTGACGATTCTGATTTGCAGGCCGTGAGCTCCTGCAATCCTTGGCTTCATGACCCATCTTGAGACACCTCTGACAATGTCCCTTGTTGCACTGACCACTGTGGTGTCTGTTGCATTTATTGCATTTTGGGTGGTTTCCCCGATATCCACCCTACCCTTGACTACCATATGATTGCTGACCAGGACTCTGGTAGTCATCAGTCTTTCACTGCTGTGCCTGGGACTGAACTATAGTTGAACCCTTGCTGGAGGCTCCATCCCATTTTCGCTTGTTGTCACTGGGAGTAGCAGAAGTAGTAATAGCAGTAGCACCTATATGCTAAGGCAGTTTTTTCTGTTCCACTGCCTGGTCTGTGAGACGATGAGCAAGACGAGTAACATCCTGGATGGTAGCAAGGTTAGCAGAAGTCACATGGCTTTGAATCTCTGGTACTAAGTCTTTGAGGTACAGCTCGATGCGTTTGATGGGAGGGTCCACCATAGTAGGACACAAAATTGCCAGCTCGTTTGATCTTTTTGTGTACGCTTCAATCTCCGACCCTATCATCTTCAAGTTAAAGAACTCCACTTCCAGCTTGTGGATGTCATCCCGATTACAGTACTCTCGCTTGATTAGCTCCTTGAAATCGTTCCATGGAGTGGCATTAGCAGCAACTATCCCCAGCATTTGAACCTGAGCGTTCCACCACGTGAGCGCTATGCCCTCGAGAGTACCAGTAACATACTTCACCCAACGAGCCTCAGGGCATTCACACATTTCAAAGACCGACTCGAGCTTCTCAAACCAGTGGAGGAGGCCTACAGCTCCTTCAGTGCCGTTGAAAGTAGTAGGTCGGCAATCCATAAAGGTTTTGAAAGTACACACAGGAGGCTGAGCGTGTTGACCTGTCGTGTGTGTAAAACAAAATTAAGCATAAGTGTTGGTTTACGAGAGTAGGATCTAAAGATCCTAGAGTAAGTTGTGATGGCAGGTTATACCTCCTGCTTGGGCAGCTGCGAGTGCTACAGTAACTTGTTCAGTGATCAAAGCCGCCAATTGGGCTTGAGTTAGGTTAACACGTCCACTCATGATCTTCATATCAAAGGAAAACATGAGTGAGAGAGGTTCGCGAAAGTGCGATGACAGAAGAGAGTAAGCACACATGTGTTTTCAAACTATAGTTGTTACGTTCATCTAAGCATACCATAATCACAGTTCTATGTAACTAGTAAGTAGGCAATATAACATAAACCATATCACCTATAGTGTTGAGCCTTGCACGTGGAGTGAACCGTCGTTGTGGATCGTTGAGCACTGTACAGGTTATAGTCTGATTTTAACAAAAACATTTTCCCTTATTAAAACCAAGTTCACTATAACCAATGACTCTGATACCAATCTGTCACACCCCCAAAAATCCACACGCGGAGTATCACCGCTTGGAGGCGTGACTGACCAGGATCAAGCCACCAATCATATTGAACAAGCATGTAAGTAGTATATATAATCAAACACAATACAATTGGTGTCTAAACAAAACATAGTTTAAGTTGCAAGCAGAAGCATAATGTTTAAAACCAAGTCATAAGTTTAAACGTTTCAAATGTTTAGCATGGCACACAGTTGTCCATGTCCCACAACTACTCTTCCCACTCTGATGCAAGCTCCATAGATACCTAACGACCTGCAAGGCATGTAACAATGAGTCAACAACAAAGTTGAGCGAGTTCACAGTTGATTGTTCAGTTATTGAGTTCGTTTCAGAAATCGTAAGTTCGTTTCATAACCATGTATTACCCAGTATCCTTGTTTACCAAACCTTTTCACAATATTTAGTGGGGGCTTCCCATGTTGTATGTTACTAGACTAGTCATATCCATAAGTGTCCTTCCCAATCCGAGGACAGTGTTAAGTATGAGTGTACGTAGGATTTACGTACGTGCCCTTCCCAATCCGAGGACAGTAGTAAGTATGAGTGTACATAGGTTTTACGTACGTGCCCTTCTCAATCTGAGGACAGTAGCAAGTAGGAGTGTACGTAGGTTTTACGCACGTGCCCTTCTCAATCCGAGGACAGTAGCAACTATGAGTGTATGTAGGTTTTACGTACGTGCCCTTCTCAATCCGAGGACAGTAGTAGGTAGTCTAGTAATGTTGAAAATATAAATAGTTATTCAATCCTAGGGGTGAGCAAAAGTAGGGTCGGACCGAAATTAACCGAGAACCGACCCTAAAAAAAACCGATACCGACCTGGACCTAAGATAGTAGGTACACAGTTCGGTTCCTTATATTCTGGATAAATCGGTCTCGGGTTGGTTCCTGGTACATATGAGTAAAAACCGAGTTGGACATAGGAACCGATTTCTATTGATAATTCATTTAAGTATATGGGCTAAAAGCCCAGCAGCCTTTTATATTATAATCGAAAATTGAATTACAAAATCATTCATATCAAAACAGGAAGGCTGCACATTCATCTCATCTGCATTAAAATTCTTAGCTGCTACGATCATTCATTAATCAATCGTTGGCGGATCATTGACGAGGTACGTGATTTGATAACCTGTCAATAGATAATACACAATACATATATTAATTAATCGACAATTGAATTACAAAGTATATACAAAGAAAAAAAATCGATCGTATCATATAGTTTGCAATTTCTCACGATTTTATAATGTCTTCTTAGATGGTTCGAAACAGGATTAATTCAAACATCAATGTTTTGGACGAATTTGAGAAGTTTTCTGATGAGGACGGGAAGGCTAAGGCAAGATGCAAGCATTGCTCGACGGTTGTCAATGCGGACAAGGAAAAAATCAGAAACGTGGCAATGATAAGGCATCTCGAAAGATGTGAGAAATACTGATGATTAGCGAACGGTGGTGGTCCGGTGGATGAATATTAAAAATAATTTGAAGATGAAGGCTTTATGTTTTCTTTGATCACTGTACTTGTGTTTTATTTAATTGAATTTGTTTGAAGGTTTTGGACGTATTTTTTAAATTTTGCTCACCAAATCATTTGGTTCATGACTAGCTAAATGAAGATGGTTCAAAAGTATTTAACCGAATCAGTTAGAGAGACGATTTCCTATCCAAACGACAGGTCTAGTCTAGTTGTAAAAAAAGAGATGATCATCCGTATAAGTCAAAACTCCTTCCCAAATTTCGAAAATAACTAAAAACAAAGAAAGATTGATAATGGCTCCGGTTCATATAGAAGTTCGAAAATAAAAGATATATTAAATTAGGCCTTTAAAAGATATAATTAAAAACAAGTGATAAATTTTCGAAAATAAAAGATATATTAAAACCATTGCATATTATCTTTGAATATAAAAGATATACTCTATTCTTTAAACTGTGTGTACTATATCCATTATGGCAGCAAGATATTCACGAATTTTTTTTTGAAAATAAAAGATATCATTCAAAAATTGGTTTCCTAATATTCCTATTCTAAAACCAATACAATCCCAACGACCCAATGCATAAAAGATAGGATTATTATTTATTTTTATTCAATTATCTTTCAAATTAACCTAAACACAATTTTACAAAAGAAATCGTAGGTGGGGCTGCATAAAAAGTGTGAATACAGAAACTCAGTCAGGCATTCAGCAATCAGCATCGAGATTTAAAAGAGACTAGCAGCACTTGAATTATCAGGTAAGTTTCGCATGCAGACCGTTTGTTAATTCGTTTGATCGTTAATTTGTTTTTTTTTTCTAAAAAGATATTCTAGCATATGGATGATTTCAGAAAAAAAAATATATATAAAAATAAAAAGCCCATGTGGTGAATCTGTCTTGCATTTAGGAGTGGCACATGTGATATTGATTGTAGATTTGTAGGGTGAATACATGAGTATCCGATCAAACAATGAGCTTACTGCAATTATGTTTGTCTTAATTGTCATATATTTTTAGCAGCTGAGGTAGATGTTGATTAATTATGTGGAACTAATCAGGACCTAAAAGAAAGATAAATTGTATGTTATTTTGTATTCTTTTAACAGTGAATGATTTTTAGCAACTGAGGTATAGCTATGTCACACTAGTGTGTTGTTTTCATATGAATAAGTTGTTCAGAGTTTGTTGGTGAGTTATGTAATCGACAATACACATGAATCTGAAAGAAATGCTATGTTGGTTCAACTTCGTAGTCTAATAAACTGTATTATTGAGATACCCTTATATTTGTATTTATGATAATACCATCAACGTTTTCTGTGTAACCCATGAAGCCCAATGGCCCATTTAGAGTTATAATAATAAGATCAGAGTTATAATATGAGTTGAATATTCTGTGTAACCCATGAATTGATGATGGTATGTTTTGGATTAGACTTTTGAGTTGAATATTCTGTGTAACCCATGAAGCCCAATGGCCCATTTAGAATTATAATAATAAGATCAGAATTATAATATGAGTTGAATATTCTGTGTAACCCATGAATTGAGTTGAATATTCTGTGTAAACTAAGCGACCCATTTGAATGAAATCTTTGATACCATTACCCGTTTAATGATTACGTAATTCACTGTATGTTTTGTGATAAACTGTAGATGGATTCATCAAATGTCGACATCGAGAATGTATCAAGCGACGATTCTCACGTGGACGGAAGAGGAAAGAGGAAGTCAGAAATTGTCGAAAAACAAACCGCAAAAAAGAAAATTAAAACCACAACAACGAAGAAAACGGCAGGATCTAAAACATCAGGTAAATCTGCTGTTTGGATTGATTTTGAGAAGTATAAAGATGAGGACGGAAACCAACGGGCAAGATGCAAGCATTGCTAGAAAGATTTGGCTGCGGACCCGTATAAAAATGGCACATCGGCGTTGAGTAAACACAGTATGAGATGTGAAAAGCACCCGGACCGATTAAAAAACCAAAGCAATATTTTCTTGAAAAAAGGCGATGATGGCGAGGGCGGTAGTGGTGAGGTAAAGGCATGGAAGTATTGTGCGAAAGCGAGTAGAAGAGCCATTGCAGAGATGGTGTTAATAGACGAGGTCCCGTTTTCAACCGTTGAGCATCAGGGATTTAGAAGGGTTATAGAAAGTTTTAATCCGACTTTTAAGATGCCAAGCAGGTTTACAATTGCGAGGGATATTGGGGAGATATTTTTAGAGGAAAAGGGGAAGTTGAAGTCATTTTTTGCAAAGAATAGCACACGGGTGTGTCTAACCACAGACACGTGGACTTCAAATCAGCGGGTTAACTATATGTGTGTTACAGCTCATTTTATAGACGACAACTGGGTGTTACACAAAAGGATCATCAACTTCAAGCAAATATTCAGCCACAATGGAGGCGAGATAGGTAGGTCCCTTATTCAATGTTTAAAAGAATGGGATATTGAAAATCTGCTTACCATTACATTAGATAATGCGTCAGCTAATGATGTTGCCATACAGTTTCTAAAAACTAGGTTAAACAACCTCTTGTTCGAAGGGAGATACTTGCACATCCGATGTATGGCACACATAATCAATCTTATTGTGAAAGACGGCTTACGTGATGGGTCAACATGCATAGATCGTATCAGAGATGCAATTCGCTATATTAGATTGTCTCCTCAGCGAATAGACACTTTTAAAAAATGTGTTAAGGCAGAAAAGATCGAAAGCAAAGCATTCATAGGTATAGATGTGACTACAAGATGGAACTCGACTTGGGAGATGTTAGAGAAGGCAGAAAAATTTGAGAAGGCGTTTAACAGATATGATCTGGATGACCCAAATTATAAAAATGATATGGGTGATGATGCTTCTAGAGTTAGTGACTGGAACTACGCGAGACAATTGGCAAGTGTGTTAGAATTTTTTCAGCGTAAAACTGCCAACGCTTCTGCTACAAAAACAGTTACCGTTAATTTATTTTTTAACGAGGTTATGGATATAGACAAGCATTTAAGGAATATGAAAGACGGTTCTGACTTGGAAGGTAGACTTATGGGTGCTAAGATGCACCTGAAGTTCGACAAGTACTGGAGAAATCTACCGACTGGCAGATCATTTAATTACATTATGTATTTTGCTGCAATTTTAGATCCGAGGTTAAAGGTTTGTGTTATTCAGTTTGGATTTGAGAGAATATTCAGGGCTGAAAAAAAGACGATGAGACAGAAGATGACTTGAAGAAACGAGTTAAAATTGTAGTTAATAGTATAAAGGATGAATTGAAGCTTTTGTATGAGCATTATGCATCAAGCAGTGAAAAACAAGCGTCAGATAAAGTTTCACCAAGTCAGGAGAACGTTGAACCATCATCACAAGGAGAGAGTGATTTTTCTACATCTTATAACACCAAGTCAGAACTTGAGAGGTACCTAGACGACGGAGAGGAGGCCCATTACAAGGGATTTTATATTCTGGGTTGGTGGAAGGCTGCATCTTCAAAATACCCTGTATTAGCGAAAATGGCGAAAGGTATGTTTACTAATTAGTAGTTTATTTTTTTTTACTTATAAAAATATGATAGTGTTAATCAGATTTTCTTCCTATCACTATAGACATATTGGCTATCCCGGTATCCAGTGTTGCTTCTGAGGAGGCGTTTAGTACAGGCGGAAGAGTTGTCGATACTTATCGAACTTCTTTATCAACTCCGATTGTCGAGGCATTGATATGTACAGAGGACTGGATTCGTGCATCAATTAAACAGAAAATCTACATCGAAGATTCGGCAGAGTTCGATGACATTGGAAAAAGTAATTTTGACATACACCGAAATACATCCTTGTTTGTTGTTTACGTTGTAATTATCATTATATTTGTTTTCATGTAGAAATTTATGATAAAGTTGAACCGGATCACATGAACATCGATGTCGATTAACGGATAGCTGGAGATGGATACGGAAAAACGAGAAAGGACTTAAACTTCTTAAAGTAGTATCGGTTTCAGTTCGTTTGCTTTGGATTTTTTGGATTTTGTTTGGATTTTTACATGTTTTTCGTTGTTATGTTTGACGATAATAATTTTTTTGAATTTTTGAATGTTTAAGCTATCAAATTTTGGATGTTTAAGCATCAAATACTTGCAAATTCCTATCAGTTTTCAGTTATTATAGCAAACATATTAGTTATGGTACTTATTTCACTTCGACATTCTATCGAACACCTTGTGTGCGAAAAAGTGCAACCTTAGATACTAGCCTATTCAATGGATACTAATCAACATCAACCCACCAATTTGATGATAGCTATCAAACACTACAATAGTGGTTTCATACCAATCAAACAATTAACAGTAATACCAGAATTATAAGTGACTAGAACATACCTTCACATTTGTGATATAATCCACCAATTTTGAAATCTGAAATAGTGATTGCAATTGTGATATAATCCACTGCGGGATGAATCTTCATACGTATACGTGATTAACTGAAATTACATCTTCAATAATTTATCAATTGCACTTGAAAAGTTGAAATGAAAATCGGGTTCGGGTAGGGGGTAGGAACCGAGAG
Source organism: Helianthus tuberosus (assembly GCA_030545235.1). Lineage (NCBI taxonomy): Eukaryota > Viridiplantae > Streptophyta > Magnoliopsida > Asterales > Asteraceae > Helianthus > Helianthus tuberosus. The sequence goes on from CM060377.1 coordinate 110,094,555, forward strand.
GACCGATACACTGAGAACCGATACCCTATTATTTAAAGTAGGTCCACTAATCGGTTAGTGTTTTTATGAAGAATCGGGTATCGGGCCGGGTCGGGTAAAAGGCGGGTCAGGTCGGGTATTAAACTTTGATCACCCCTATTCAATCCCATTCCCAACCCACCGGGAATCCCATGCCTTAGGAGTGTGAACTTACCTTGGTTTGCTCGGTATGCTAAACCATGTGTTCACAAGTAATCAGTCAAGTCCTATAGTATGTACGTATACTCAATCAGTTCAAGTTCGTAAAGATTTCACATGCAATCAATATCACAGAGAGTGTTTGGCCGTTAACATTATGTACACATAAACTGTTAGTCAATCCATACAAGGTTCCAAGTTACATGCAAGTTCCTTAACTAATTTATCATGCTTAACAGAGTTAACATATTTTAACAGAGTTATCATACTAACCAAGTTGTCATGCCAACAGATTTATCATATTAGTAGAGTAACAGGCATAACAGAGTTTTCATACTTGACTTAACAACGTTAAATACATAACAGAGGACACTTGATGAAACTATATGTGGCGAAATCGTCTAGTGGCGAAAACCCCTTTGGGCGACGAAATCCCAAGGGTTTTCGTCGAGGTTATGATATGGCGAAATCACTTAGTGATTTCGTTGATCTCTGTATTTTTGTCGATCCCTGCGATTACATCTAACCCTAATCATCATCACAGCAATTCAACTTGATCCATTCATAAAATCATTCAATCATCATGCGCTCACTAACAAGTTGGTGTGATTATCAAGAACCCTAGTCATCATTAACTGTTACGTGATTAAATCATCATCTCTATCACACAGGAGCATCAACCATAATCCAAAGATTGAATACTACACATGAGTTTATAGATAACCCTAATTATTAAACAACAGTTGCCAAAAGTCAGTTCATTCACACCTAACAATTTCGACATTATCATTCAATTATCAATCATCATGTCAACCGACAAATCTGTGCCATCGAACTAACCTATATTATATAATACTATCCCATGTTTCATCAAGTTATAAATTCAGTTTACCTTGAAATCCTAAACGTTGACTAATGAGAGCACTAAGCATAATAAATCCATTCTAAATTATACACGCAAGACATTTACAAGTGACAAACACATGCCTACTGACAATAATTTCCATGCACATGAATAATATAACCGACAATTTATGAAGTGATCCTTATCACTTTGGCTGCACTCTCAAGGTTTTTCACATGCATAACTAAAGGATATTGACTAACATAATAAGACAAGTAATGATTTTTACTGACCGAGATGTATGGTGACTGGAACAAAGGATCCGAATGATTCAATGATGATGTTAATTGCCGTCGGTTTGCAGGGAGGGAGAGATCTAGGGTTTGCCGAATGATAGTTTCTCGTAAAGGTTAGAAATCAAAAATATATAACAGACCGTCACTTGGCCCAAAGCCCATTCTTGTTTTCGTTGATCAGTTAGTGGACGAAAACACCAAAGTGTTTTCGCCACAAGGGGTGTTTTCGGGTGGGGGGGTATTTCGGCAAGGATCCATGTTTTAATTTAAACAATCATAATATTTATACCAATTATATTATTAACTTTCACTCAAATATAATGCACACCAAATATATAAAACACACTTTGCAATAAGTACAAGGTTAAGTCAAATAGAGACCTTGAACACTCGGGTTGTCACATTATCCCCATCTTGAAAGAAATTTCGTCCCGAAATTTAGCACGTGGTTACTGAGGAAGCTAGTTGTGTTGTGTTGTTTCCTAGTTTTCCTGGGGTGTCACAGATAAGGGAACTGTTGATGAGGCAATAAAGTTCCACAATAATGAAGAGTTTTGGCATTATCTGTTCCAGGGGGAGATTGTTGGGATTGAACCCTACCAAAGGATCAGATAATTAAAGCTAAAACTGGATCAGAGCAGTGGATCCAGAATAAGCAGATGTTATGCATACAAGTCTCTCCCCTTGAAAGTGGTTTCAACATCTACTGACCTCCTATCTACTGATCGTACAAATTGCTGACCTACAAACTGCTGATCAAGTAAAAGCCTGTAGGATCGTTTTCAGACCTGAACGAGTCGATCAGAAGAGTTTATCTCTATACGAAAGGCAGAAACAGACGTATAGAGTTCAATTCAGCTAGAATATCATTTAAAACTGTACGTATATTGATTTTAGATCAATTACAAGTCTGTGGACACTTCGGCAGCACTTCGTTACACTGACCGAAACCGTTACAAATGAACTAGACATGAGAGGTATATATAGGTGTGTTAATTTCGCTTGAATGTGTCATGTACCATTTCAAACGAAATTAACAAAGTTAATTTCGTTTAAAAGTGGTAATGTCACTTTCAAACGGAATTATCCTATTTAAGCCCTAAACCTCCTATATTCTCGAACAATGTGCCCTGTTCTAACAACTCTTAGTACAAGACTCGATACAAGACGAAGTCGACAGATGCATGCACCAACAGACTCCCCCTCGAATGTTGACGAGTCTTTAGTGTCGAGTCTTCAGTGGTCAAACCTTCAGTCTTTATCAGTCTTCTCACTCTCTCCAATCATTCTCCATTGTAAGCATCTTCAATCAATCTCTTTCTCTTTCTCATAATCTTCAGGATCTGAAACTGTCTCTACAATCTTCAGACTTCCTCTTGATGTCATCAGACTCCTCCTTTCGCTGAGCTGGGATCGTAGTCTGAAATTCATTTTCCACAGGTTCTTAGATCGTAATCTGTAACTCATCTAACTCAGGTATCTGGACCTGATTAACCTGCACAAATCTCTACCCAAAAATAAGTTTCACAAATTTAAAATTTTGCAAATTTAGAGACCACTTGCAGGTATCATTCAAAAATGATTTAATCTTTGATAACCACTTGAAAACACAACTTCTTCATACATTCTTTACCAAACCTGTTCATCAAGTTTAGCACTTGGAAGTTTGAAAATCAGTTCTCCAACATCAGTTGTCGAAAATCTTTTTGTGTTTTTCAAAATTTATGCTAAAACACACTAAAATCTTTTTGGATTTTTGAATGTAATGAAATGCAGTAAAGAAATATTTACAAACACTATTTTTTGTGAGCTTGTGTAAGAGGATCATATCAGTTTATGAGACAAATCACCAACACCGTTAAGCTTTAAACATTTTTAGTTCTAAACGATTCACATAGATTGACGATATTGTTGTCCACTTAAACTCAATCTAAAAACTTTCGAAATGCTTACCGATACGTTAAGGTATATTAATATTGCACTAAATTCTTATGGACCCCACGATCTCAGCATATCCCCTCATCATGCAATACACTGACTCAAGTAATGCCTTTAAACTTTTATCAACTGTGATTTGTGCGAAAACAAAGCAGAATGTTTAAACATTAACAACCAGGTCGATACTTTCGTATACGCAGAGAAAGTCCAATGTTTAAACAAAATAAGAAAATAAAAATAAGTTGAAATTGTTTAGGCTTTAACCACCAGGTCGATACTTCCGTATACGCAGAGGAGGTCCAAAGCTTAAACGAAACACCAAAGAAAATAAAGCAGAACGTTTAGGCATTAACAACCAGGTCGATACTCACGTATACACAGAGGATGTCCAATGCTTAAACAAAATAAAGAAATCAAACAAGTTTAAATCTTTGCAAAATAAAATACACAATCACAGCGACTTTTTAGCAAAGTTGTGAAAGTTCACAAACTTAACCAGTTTTATGTCTTTCGATAATCAGCGATTACTGAGTAGGCACACAATCAAGAAGGACAAAACTAAGTACTATGCTTTTGACCATGTTTCCCACTAGAACTAGGCTTTTTCATTTAAGTTTGTATCGTTATCGCAAATCTACTAGTCTAGCTGAGCCTACCGTCACATCTTTAGTGAAATCGTTTATCACATTTTACCTTTCCACTTCTTTAGCATGTTGTGATAGTCCACTGATGTACTATCATTTCCTCTTTATACAACAAAACTCATTTTTGATTTTATCATGTTTTTGGATTTTACAAATTTTCAAATGTTTTTGGATTTTCTGAAATTTCTTACTCCCCCTAAAATGCAAACACATTAAAAAGGAAATTTGAAAACAAACTGTACAGGTAACTTGACAACTGATATCGAATTGCTTCAATTCGCCATCCACTTGGCATAAACAATCAGAACTCCCCCTTACAACAAACTATTTTCCCATTGATTTCAAAACACTTAAGTTTTTTTTAATCTAATGGTTTTTCCGGAAAATTAGTTTTGTTGATTGATTTTACCATTTGTAGGTTAAGGGTTTGGTTCATCACATTGTCTTCCAATCCAAATACCACTTGTAGGAAAATGCAAGTACAACTTAATGTCCTTGATTTACCACTTGTAGGTAAAAACCTTTTTCAACCACATGGCTTACCAACCAATACCACATGCAGGTTGAATTCTCAAGATGCCGATTCCTACTCCTCACTTACCAACCTGGGAGTTCCGGCAAGTCACACTTATCAAAATTTTCAATTTTCAAAAAACGATATAAGAATGATGCCGATTCATGCTCCGCGATTACCAACTTGGGAGCTCCGGTAAGTCCGATTTTTATTCTTTGAAAAATATTGACACCCAGGCCTGACCATCCTTGGGTGTAACCACTTCTTTTTCAACCTCACTTTCAACAGACTTGTGAACATTCTTTTTGGAAGCATAGAATTCTTTCACTCCTTTTGCCTTACCATCAACCATTTTTCCAAAAATGTGTTTCACATTTCCATTTAAAGTTTTTTCAACATCAAATTTATTCTTATCAGAATAAAATTAATTTGAAATTTCAACTTTGCCGATTTTAGATTTCAAATTCTCAGTCTGCAATGGTGGAAAATTCTCATCATCCAATGGCAGAACCGTTTTCTCCTTTTTCATAATAACCTGTGGCTCCTTTGATTTTGTGGAATCAGATTTATCACCAGAATTATCACTTGAATTCTTAACAACCCATTTTTGGTTATTAAGTTTCTCTTTTCTCTTGAAAACATTTTTCGAACATTCACCAACCTCATAAATTGAATTCTCAAAAACTTTGAATCTGTTTGTTGGTAGTTCGGTTTTCTCAACAAGTTTTCCTTTTAGTTTACCAGAGACTCCCTGTTTTGTTTGCATTGCCTTTGGACAGTTCCTGGCAATGTGACCAACTGTTTTACATTGAAAACAGGTTCTAGTATCTATCTTCTTCTGAGCTAAGCTTTTCTTCATTTCATCTTACTTCTTGGAAAGGAATTCTTTGTTCGTCTGCTTTCTAAATGCTTGCTCCTTCTCTTCTTCAGTTGTTTTCCCTGAAACAAAAACAGTTTTTGGTTTATAAATTTTCTCATTTTTATAATTTTTTGGTGCAATAAAACCAAGTCCTTTCTTTTTGAAATTACCATTATGGTTTGGTTTCTTTTGAAAACTGTAACCATAATTATAACCCATTTTCTTATTTAAACATTGTTGAACTCTTGAGGTGTAAGGATTAGGTTTCTTAGAAAGATTTTCATCTTTTATTTCAGAAATATTGATTTCTGTTAGTTTGAAAACGTTTTTGATCATTTCTGGTTTAACACCTCTTATTGGAAAAACCTCATCAGAATATAATTTGTCAGTCTCTTTCAACGTATATGCTACTTTGATTGATTCGTCATCCAAATTAGATTTTGATAACAAAAACTCTTTATTATACACCCGTTTTCCCTGTTTGGCTTTTTGACTTGACGTGTCGGACTTTGACTTTGACTCTGATTTTGACTCCGACATTGACTCCTCTGTTTCATCCTTATCCAACACCTGATCGACCATTTTTTTTATTAATTCGGACTCATGATCAGTATCGGACGACGTGAAAGTGACATCTATACTTTCTGGCAAATTATCTGTAGACTCAGACTCCCATTGTAAATTTGTTGCCTTTTCGACTCTTTCAGAATTCGGATTTCGAGGAGAATATCCATTTTTGACCGGGGGTGGACATTTGTTATAGACAACACTTGGTTTCTTACCAGAAATCTTCACTGCATCATCTTCTTTTGTTTCGGACTTCTTCTCTTCTGAAGTCTTTTCTTCTTCAAATGTCTTCATTCCTTCCACAATGGGGTAAATCCTGTCAACAATAAATGTAGAACATGAGTAACTTTTCAACAATTCATTTACTCTATTTGTTTCAATTTTCTGAGTTTCCAATTTCTTCTCAAGTTCAGCACATTTTTCTGTGTAATAAATGACATTGTCAAGCTGCCTCATGTATGCCCCCTTTGAGTGTATTCATTGCTACAGCCTGTTCACTGTTCGACTCACGGTACTTATTCATCTCTTTGTTCAAAACATCGTAGGATTCTTTCAGCCTTTTGATGTTGTGTAGCAGTTCATTGTTTTGTTTTATCAGAGATTCACAATTCATACACTTCTCTGGAACTTTGACTGCATCAGCATCTGTTTTGATTTCAAATTCTGAAACTTCTTTGACTATTTTCACTTGAACTTCTTCAGCTCTTTTCTTTTTCTCTGTTTCAGCTTGTCTCTTTTCTTCTTCTTCTTCTGCATATCTTTTCCATTTCTCTTCTTCAGCCTCGTTAATTTTTCTGTATTTTTCTGCCCAATATTCATCATTATAATCGTTAATCACGTGAGCAACAAAACCTTTATGATTTGTAGATTTGTTCGGATCATAATCATCCCAGTTAAAATTTTCCTAGCTAAATCCTTCAGGTAACTTTTCATCATCTTGATTGATTAGGCATGCTTTGTTGTCGGCTGAAATATATTTGTCCCAGCTGAAATTTTCTTGATTTCCCAAACATGCTCTTTTTTAATCTTCAATTTCTTTTCTACCATGAGCTGTTTGTGCCTGTTGTTGTTGATGTGGCTGTTGAGAAACTTGACGATATATCGCTTTTCGATAGTAGTCATTGTTTCCAAAGGGATTTTGAGCTCCACATGCTTCACGATTGGTGCACTCCCTTTTGAAATGCCCTTTTTCCCGGCAACGAAAACAAGTAACTTTAGACTTATCAAATTCTAAAGTTGAAACATTAGCATCGCGAAAATCATCTCTGCCTGTAATTTGTTTAAATTTTTCAGCTCGTCTCAACACACTATCCATACACCATTTTATATCCATCAATTCCATCTCCTCAGCATCAATTTGATCGTAATCCTCTTTTGTTAGCATTGGATTCCCAATCCTCCCAGCAACTAAACCTCCATAGGATTCAAGCACAGTTACCAACAAAGACATGTGGCTTTTAGCAACTTCCTCGGCATAATTCTGATCATTTTCAAGGTTCAAAGCAATGTTGCATTGAAGAACTTTGCCACTTTTTGTTGTAGAAAAATGTGGATCAAATGTTGGAAATGAAGTGAATCCTATTTTGCTGCTTGATCCCTGAGATGAACTTTCTGAAGAACTTTTTGCATTGTAAGCAGTTTAAACTTTTGGAGAAAAATTTTTCTTTTCACTAACACCACCTTTGAAATACAATCCGATGTCTTGTTCTCCATCATAATTCTTCATTCTAGCAATCTTTCTTTGCTCCATCTCTTGAGCTTCAAGATGTTTGATGAACCCACCCAGTGTTAGCTCGCTATATTCCTTTCTATTATTCCTCAACATCATCAGAAACGTTCCCCAAACATCATGTGGCAACGCATCAGCCAGCTTCTCAATCAAGTCATCTTTATTTTTGTTGATGCCCAATCTTGTCATGTTTTTCACCAAGTTACAATATCTTTCAATAATCTGTTTGGTGCTTTCCGTTCTCAAACCACTAAATAGATCAAATTATTTCTTCATCAGTGACATCTTGTTCCTGAGCATATCTTCACTACCAAGGGACTTTGCTTCTAATTCTTTCCAAATCGAATATGCACTTCCATTGTGTTGAAGTAAGATCAAGATATCTTCTTTAATCGCTTGTTGCAGCAAACTAATCATCAATTTCTCATCTTTGTATTTCTTTTTCTCCACATCACTTAATTCTCTAATTGGTATTTTCACCTGATTGTTCCCAACTGGTCTAACATATTGAACTTCTGTATGTTCCCATGCATCTAGGTGATAAGCTTCCACCTAATTACCAAAACGTTCAGACCATCCACTAAAATCATCAATGTCCATAAGTTTCGGTGGTTTTTGCATAGTTCCCGTTTCATTTTCAAGCATCGTATTTTGAGCTACAGTCATCGGACTAGCAAAAGCGTTATAAAACTCGTTCTCCATGTTTCGTTTTTCAAAAGTTCACAAACAGGCAGCTTCAAACGGAATATCAAAGTCAAACTAGATCCCTTTTCAAATGAAATAGCTTTCCTCAAACGAAATCTATTATTTCGTTTGGAACTTCAAACGGAATAGTAGTCTTGAAACGAAATTGAAGCTTTCAAACGATATTCCTCAAACGGAATCACAATTTCAAACGAGATTCCACAACTTCTCAAATGAGATACCGTATTCAAACGGAATTAACTAGTAAACTCAAACGGAATTATACAGATTTTGCACTCTCAAACGAAATCAGCAAGTTCCTTCAAACAAAATCAGTCCCATTGTTCAATCTCAAACGAAATCAGCTAGTAAGTTCAAACGAAATCATGATGACATCATCTTTTCGGTCCAATTTTTGTCCAATTGATCAAGTAAATGGTCGAATTTAGGTCTGAAACTCTCTAGGGTTTGTTAAAACAACAATATGCACATGATATGTGAAAATCAGCCGTTTTTAACCGTGAACACTTTTTTAATTTTGAAAGAAGGTGCAGAAAAACAGATTTTGCAACTGAATTGGTATGAACTCTTCCTCCTGAGCTCTGATACCACTTGTAGGATCGTTTTCAGACCCGAACGAGTCGATCAGAAGAGTTTATCTCTATACGAAAGGTGGAAATAGACGTATAGAGTTCAATTCAGCTAGAATATCATTTAAAACTGTCCGTATATTGATTTTAGATCAATTACAAGTCTGTGGACACTTCGGCAGCACTTCGTTACACTGACCGGAACCGTTACAAATGAACTAGACATGAGAGGTATATATAGGTGTGTTAATTTCGTTTGAATGTGTCATGTACCATTTCAAAAGAAATTAACAAAGTTAATTTCGTTTGAAAGTGGTAATGTCACTTTCAAACGGAATTATCCTATTCAAGCCCTAAACCTCCTATATTCTCGAACAATGTGCCCTGTTCTAACAACTCTAAGTACAAGACTCGATACAAGATGAAGTCGACAGACGCATGCACCAACAAAGCCTGATGGAAGACTAAAGCTCTGTTGTTCAATCTACTGCCTTGAGTCAAGCTCTGCTGATCCGGACAAGTACTGCTGGGTTCACATCAGTGGAAGGATGCAGCAGTAGTTTAAATGTCTTTATGTAATGAAATGTAATAACAGTAGTTAGCATAGCAGAGGTTGTATAGATCAGAGGTTAGAGTTTGTTAGGAGGTTAGATGTCACTTTCATGGTGACGTCAGCTTAGATGCTTCAGTGGTTTGCTCGTGCCTATAAATAGAACAGTGCTCTGTACTGTTCTATCAGCTCTTTGCAAAATCTTCTTCCTGCACGAACAAACACTGTGAGCTCAAGCTGAGGGGGAGTTTGTATTCATACATTGCATTGTAATCGTTATTGAAATAAATTCAATCTTTCGGTTCTTTGTGGAAAATGTTTGATTAAAGCAATTCTCTCGTTTGATTGTGTGCAAAGTTTGTTTCCATCTTAATTCCGCTGCACAACTCATCCATCTTCATCTTAATTCAAACGTAAAACACAATCAAAACCAAACTCAGATCCTAACAGTTCCTGAAGTAACCCATTTCACCGCAGTTATAGCATGAACCCGGTGGGAATGGAGGTCTAGCAGTGTTTCCCTGAGCCTGTGTTGGATTCTGTGCAGCTTGATTCGGGACAACCCGACAAATATTGGCTGTGTGGCCAAGTCTACCACAAGATGTACACTGTCTACAAACTAGCTGTGCCGAATGGTGACCATTGCACCGATTACAGTAAGGTGCAGTACCAGTATAAGGCTTCCTCGCAGGAGGCTGTGCTGGTTGGTTTTGTGTGTTCTGGTTGGGTTGTGCGGTAACAGCATAGTTTTGGGAAGCCTTACGCTTCATCGACCTCCTCGATGACTCACCCTTCTTTTTACCTTTTCCCTTGTCTTAAGCGGTGTCGGCTGACTGTTTCTTATCACCCTTACGGGACAGTTTACCCTTCCTGACTTGGGATTCAGTTAGGGTTGCAGCTAACTCGATGGCCTATCGTACTGTGGTAGGGTTGCTACCAGTAACAATGTCTTGCATAGAGTCAGGTAAACCATCGATATACCTCTCAATCGCTTTATCCAGTGGGGCAACCATAGTAGGATAGAGTAAATTTAATTCCTCCTAACGATCCGTGTAAGCACGGTGTTCTCCCCCATCTTGTTTTAGATCATCGAACTCCCTTTCTAATGCCTTTATTTCATGTCAGGGGCAGAACTCTTTCATCATGAGAGCCCGAAGCTCTTCCCAAGTTTGTGTCATAGCCACATCGGCCCCCTATCTCTCATCACTCTGTTCCACCATGTCAAAACACGTTTCTCGAAAACACTAGATGTGAACTCGACCTTTCCCTCATTCGGACATTGAACATTGAACATGTCTAAATGTGCTTTCCAGACTCTCGAACCATTGTAGGAGTGCAGTTGCTCCTTGAGACCCAGAAAATTTTAGTGGTTTAGCCGAATTAAACGTCTTAAAACTGCACTGAGCATTGTTATTGTTGTTATTGTTATTTGCCTGATTTATCAGAGTAATTAGGTTAGGAATCACAGCAGCAATCTGCTGAGCGACTAGGGCTGCGAGTGCAGCATCCTGTGTTTGATCGCGTCTAGGAGGCATATTCTAAAAAGAACAAGGAAACATGAGAAACGAGTGAGATTGACAATTGGATAAACAAAAGAGGTATTGAAAACATCGACAAAACATAAGGAAGGTGATCATTTGTTCGATACCTCGAACTAACAAACGACACACAGTGACTAATCAAAGTAAATGGGTCAATATAATGTATCATGAAGACATGCTTTAGCCTATAAGTGGACACTTATCCCAAGAGTTCCCAGGTAAGAGTGACCGGTCCGTTACTACAGATTTGTACGAACACTCTAGCCTTAGACAAAACTCTCGAGGTACAAGCACCCGCCCTTCCAGATTGCACGTGTTCACATTATAAGACCCAAACTTTGACGAGATTTTGAAAACTTTAAAGGCAAAGCCTTAAAACAAATTATCTAAGAATAGATGATTGATTTTCAAAATGGATTTGTATTTGTGTTCTTGTTATGGTTGTCACTTAAAGATAGGTGACGGTATTGTTTTTGAATCTAAACGCAAGTAAACTCGCGTTAGGGTCCTAGGAAGGTTATAGTCTAGGTCAAAGCATTACTAATAACCTAATTCCCTATAACCATGAGCTCTGATACCAACTCTTCTGTAACACCCCGACCGCATTAAAACAACAAAACCGCGGCGGAAACGTCGGGGAGTGTCGTAACAGAATCATTGTTTCACAACACATGGATTGAAGTTTCGTTTTATTTAATTAAGTTATGTACATTGTCTTGAAATTTTAAAAGAAAAACACAAACATATTTTCTATCATTGTTATTAAGTCACTATGGCCTTGTCCGATCCTATGTGACCATGCATCCTAGTCATCATCAACATCATCAAACACCACCTGAAACATATGTGAAAATAAAGTCAGCATAAAAATGCCGGCGAGCACATAGGTTTTGTTAGTGTGTCAAATTCATGGCTTGTACAAGTATTGCAATACCTAGTACGACTACTAGAGTCGATAATTGAAAACCTTGTTTTGTAAAATGTTTTGTATTACAATATGATTAACCAACTTAAAACAAGTTGGTTATAGTTTATAAAACCTCGTTGCCATGATCTTGACTAAAACATTTGTTTTTGTAAACCAAATTGTAAATCATTCTTGTAATAAAACTTGTATGGTTTATATCATTTAGTAAACATCATTGCGTGTAATTGTTTGAAATCAATCGTTCAAGTGAACTAAATAACGCCACAGAATGTAATATGATAAAAGCACTTATATATAAGAAGTACCAGCGGCGTATCTACCATGCTTTTATCACATTACACCCGTCCCGTTATCTAATCACATACCAAAAACCAATCGTTCAGTTGTACTTGTTCTCAAACCGTTCGTATTATAAAAACCAATCGTTCAAGTCGTTCAACTCGTTCGTGTTATATACCATGGATCAATCGTTCAAATTATTCAAATCGTTCAATCGTTCGTGTTTTATTTGTGAAAACTAACTTTTGGTCGTTCTCGTTGAATACATTCAAACCTATGTTCTGACTCGACTATACCACCAAAGGGTATCTTTAACTCGACGAACAAACCACCAAAGGTTTTGTTAAAATTCATCAGGTTCTGTCGTTACCCATAATATCCCATAACCAAGCCGATAGTCTGATAACGGGATTTGTCAGATCCTATTGTACCATAACATACTACTGGTCGGCTCGGCCAAAGCTAATGAATGTCATTCGTGTTATGTATTAACGCACCAACAAGTTCGTTCACATTACTGAAATCGTTGTGTTTAATATAAACCATCGCATTTGTTTTGAAAACTCGAAAATCGTTTAGCACATATGAATCACCCCAAAACAATTGAAAGCAGTAAAATAGGGGAACTGTGTACTCACTTGAGATTGCAAGGTATCCTCGATTTAATGAACTAACAAGCTCGGACAAATCAAGGAATTCAAGTGGCACCTAGTAATCGGATCACTATGTAAATAAATCGACACCTAAATCGGGAGATCGGGTAGAATGAGGTCTTGTAAACCAAATGAGTATTGGAACTCATGTGATATGGTTTAACAAAGCCTACATTCTGATTTGGAACCTATCCTAAGTGCTTATGACCCGTTATGACCCGTTAAGGTAGCCTACGCTACTTTAACGTGTCATTTGCGCAAAAGCGCATTCGGATAGCCTAACTAGTCCTCTGACAACTATTATATGCCCTAATATGTTTAATATTGTTGCATAATCAGTTTAAGTGTCAAAATTTAAGTTACATAGGCTTAAATTCAAATTATGCATGAAAAGGGCATTTTGGTCATTTTTCCTAAGGCATATAAGGTACCTATCATACAACTAATTAAACTAAGTAACCATAAGGTATAACCTCAAAAGGTTATTCCCTATGCAAATATGGTCACAAAATATGTTTGGTCGGATCTTAATGGTCTACCAAACGGGTCGGGTTCGAAAGTCTAAGCGGTTGTCGAGACCGCTTGACTTACGACCCTAAACAAGTACTAAACTAGAAGTGACGAGTTAAACATGTTAAAACATGTTTAACTAAGTTAGAAAACTGACTTGAAATCAAAACAAAGTGTTTTGTTACCCGAAAATAGTTTCGTCGCAAAATGCACATAATCATGCATTTTGACCGAAACTTTGAATCGTTACTTCGAATAGTCAACATCATAATCAGTAGGTATAATCGCACAGGATTATAGCCATCGTGATTATGCTCACATTGCAAAGTTCAATTGAACTTTGACTTGACCAATTCGTGGTCAAAACCGAAAGTTAAACGGTAGTCAAACTGTTTGACCTTCAGCTTTTAATTGCTGAAATAAAAGAACTAGCCATGAAAGAACCTTACAAGTGCTCTAAGGCTGAAAGATCAACTAGACAACTCAGTTGGGAGGCCTCCTAAGATGGTAGCAACTCCACTTTGAGTGTTTAGAGAAGAAGAATGATGATGCGCAATGAAATGAGCAGATTTTGGGGTTATTTATAGGATTTCTTGATGCATTGGATCATTGCCATGTGTATTATGTATTGCCCAAGCAAGTGTAGGATGATTACAAGTGTGAGGACTGAATTAAAACCTTGAAATCCATTGAAAATACCCACAAGATTGATAAACAAGGGCCAAAAACATGTGCAGCAGCTGAAATAGAATATTCTGTCCAGATATAGGCGTTGTCGGATGCGAGGGGAAACACCCTCAGGCGTCGCCCGACGCGACCCCTGATATTCGCTAATTTACACATATTTTAGTCCCCTGTTTTATCCACATTTTATGCATTTTCGGCCGTAAAATCGTCATTCGGATACTTAATAATGTATACTTTTGTTTACAGGCCTAAAACAGCATACCAGACAAGATGATAGCGAAAACGAGGACTTTCCGGACGAAATGACAAAGCTGCGAACCTTCTGTTGGAATTCTGACCTGGGCAAGTGGAACGGTCGTGCGACCTAATGAACGACCGTGCATCTCCGACTAATGCAGCCCAGTCCGGCAATGAACGAGGGTGCGACTTGGCATGCAAGGCAATCCCGGTGACGCACGGTCGTGCGGTTGGTTGCACCCCGTACGGATTCGATGACCAGCCAAACCCCAGAACTGAACGACCAGTGCAGTTGTCCGTGCAACAAAAACCCGGAAACGAACGGTCGTGCCTCGGGAAGAACGGCCGTGCGGGACCGAAGACCGGTCAAGATCTGATGACGTCATGCAGTATGGTGCACCATACCTCCAATAATTCATAAAGTGAACGGTCGTGCGATAGGACGCACGATTGTGCGAGATCGAAATTACATAAAAACTTGCAGAAACATTCTGCTCGTAACTCTGGACATTTTGGAAGCGATTCTGGCGATTTTCAGGCTCCAGAGGCTTCTGCTTTCACCCGGATTCAAGCCACATTGTGCCGATTAGCTTCGTTATCTTCTAGATTCTTAATCTTATGCTTGTTTATGGTTTGGTTTTCTAATCTTTCCATGATTTTGTTAATCTTTCAAGCATTTAGATTAATGTTTATGTATTATTCTAGCCTTTGGGCAAAAACACAACAATCCCTTGCTTGATTATAATCATTAGTATGTTAATCTTTGTTTGTAATGACATTTGGAAGTATTTTCTATGTTAATCTTTGATGATTAGTTTGCAACCTTGTTATTGATATTGATTTCTTGATTATAAGTAATTGTGTTGGATGATTGGTATTTGGTTAGTTAAGATAGTTGAAAAATGAAGCTTAATTAATCTTGTATTAGTAAACTTTAAACTTGGTTAACTAGTTTAGCTTGGTTAAAATGTGTGCACCATGATACTAGAAATGGTTAGTGGTTTAATAAAATGTAATTATTGTTAATCAAGAAAGCTTGCCGTCACGTAAGGACCTTAACGGGTTAAATGGTGTCGTTATAAATTCTTGCCATGATTTGTTAGCTTAGTTAGTAGTTTAGGCCAAAATTGCTATCTTGGTGAATTTATGTGCAAGATTTGTAAAATGAACTCGGTTGTGATTTAATCTAGTTTATGCTTGTCTCGGTGGTTGCATTGTGTTTATCGGTGTCGCTTTCCTTGTTTAAGTGAGGTTAGAAAACTCCTAACGGATGACTAACTTATTTTTAAGAGATTTTCATAGACATTTATCAATTGCACGTTAAAGAACAATTTTAGGTGGTTAAAGTTTGTTTATCGTTTTAAATTTCCGAATGATTGTCATGTTAAGATTCCCGAAAGGGATACTAATTGTTTTAAAATGGAAAATTGACCGAATGCTTCTAGTGCCAAAACTGACTTAGTTGACATACTTTGGTTGTGTATTAAGCAAGGCTATTTATCTATTTTCTACTATGTTTTATGAATATTTGTTTATGCTT
Source organism: Helianthus tuberosus (assembly GCA_030545235.1). Taxonomy (NCBI): domain Eukaryota; kingdom Viridiplantae; phylum Streptophyta; class Magnoliopsida; order Asterales; family Asteraceae; genus Helianthus; species Helianthus tuberosus. Next base: position 110,110,322 of record CM060377.1, read on the forward strand.
ACGTTAGTTTATTAAAAATCAAACAACTTATGTTTTTACCGGTAGTTCAGTGACAAAGGTCTAGTATTATTTCTCCGCCTATTTCCTTGGATCGATACTTGGTTCTTACCGATACTTTACTACATATATGACGGGGTACACTTGCCTCTTTCGTGTGTGTTTTGATGTAAAAGTAATAATCACTTTTATAAATTTAAAACCAAATCGTGTGTAATTTCATTGTAAAAATATGTGCAGTCGTGCACACGTCAAGTTTTTGGCGCCGTTGCCGGGGAAATGGCGAGTTTTAGGAACAACCCGAGTCATTGTGTTATCGGTGTATATACTTGTTAATATTTGTGTATACTTTCTTGATTATTTATTTGTTTATTTATTTGTTAATATTTCTTGCTTTTAATTCAATTTATTCGTTTTCTTTATTATTTTGTACGCTTGTAAATTTTTGTTCCATTTATTTATTTTATCCGGATTTATTATTTATTTATTCTTTGAGTTTTCGGCTCCTAAAAATCATTTTTATACTAGCCGATTCGATTATTTTTATTGTGTTGATTTTTATAAAACTTCGGGCCCATTTTCGGATTTTTATAAAATTTTCAGCCTTTTTTATAAAACTTCGGGCCCATCAGGACCTGGAACCAGTTGGCGGAGCAGTTTATGCAGAAATATTTTCCACCTGAGAAAACAAACAAGCTACGGAACCGGATTGTTTCCATTCGCCAGGACGAGGGAGAGTCGTTGCATGCGGCCTGGGAGAGATTTAAAGATTTGTTGATAGATGTTCCACATCATGGCTTCTCCAAGAGACAGCTGGTCTTGACGTTCTATCAGGGGCTCAGTTACCACACGCAGGAGCGATTAGACGTGAGCACAGGAGTCGATCTAGGAACTAAGATGCCGACTGAAGCTTACGCGATCATAGAGAAAGCTGCGTTGAAGTCAAGTTCTCGCCACGGTGGAGCGCGGAATAAGACATCATCCACTTCCGGAGTTCATGTTGTGGATACATATACGGCTCTTACTGCGCAAATTGGAGCCTTGGCAACAAGAATTGATCAGTCTCAGAATGTCTCGCGAATTCAATCACCATCATGTGATCAGTGCGGGGTTGCACACGTGCCAGGTACGTGTAAGCAGGGTGTTATGTTTACAGGACATGAGGAGGTGAACTACATGGGCAATCAAATCAGGCCCAAAAATAACCCCTATAGCAACACGTACAATCCAGGGTGGAAGAATCACCCAAACTTTGGGTGGAAGTCTGGTTCTGGGAACCAAAACGCACACGGATATGCTCAACATGCTCCCGCGCCACAACAATCTCAAGGTCAATCCTTCTAGCCACAGTATCATAATCAAGGCTCAGGAAGCAGTTCCCAGCCATACGCCTCTCAAAGCAACGCAAAGCTAGAGGAAATAATGGCACAACTGCTAAACAACTCCAACAGTGCTAATCAAATTTCTAAGAAATGATATCAGCAGCATGAGGAGCGGTTCTTAGTCAACGAAGGAGAAATGCGGAATCAAAAGGCTTCCATTCAGACCATCGAGAATCAAGTGGGCCAATTGGCAAAAATGATGTCGAAGAGACCTCCAGGTGGTCTTCCGAGCAATACAGAGCAAAATCCGAAGGGGCGTGGTAATGGCCCACACATGTAACAAGTGTGGGGACATGAGTCTTGCTATCGACTCGCCGACAAAAAATTTAGCATGAGTCTTGCTATCGACTCGCCGACAAAAATTTAGCATGAGTCTTGCTATCGACTCGCCGACAAAAATTTAGCATAAGTCTTGCTATCGACTCGCCGACAAAAATTTAGCATGAGTCTATGCTACTGACTCGCGGATTAAAAATGTAGCAAGAGCATCTTTGGCGCTATAAGGGTAATATCGTCTTTTTATGTGTTTTTCTAGTTTTAGCGTAATTTAGATGCATTTGTTAGTTTCCGTTAGTTTGTACAACTTTTTGACGTACCGGGCGAAGGTTCTATGTTGCGATATTGATTAAACAGTTTGTGTGTTGAAAAAATGGCGAAAAACGGCCAAAACAGTTGCTGGAAATGGCTTCTGCAGAAAAAACTGATCTGCAGCTGTTGCACGACAATGCCACGCGTCGCACAACCGTGCGTTTGCGAGGTGGCTAGCACGATGAGTCGCACCCCCGGTGCATCTCCGAGAACAGCGTGCAGGGTTTGAAAATTGTCGGTGATGCACGACCGTGCGAGCTGTCGCACGACCGTGCGTGAGGCAGGGGCAGTTTTGTCTTTTGCACATTATAAAAACCCCCATCTGCTGCCATTCCCCTCATTCACGAACCCTAACTGCAGACGGCCGTTCCAGAGCGATTTCGCCTCAAATCGCACGGTTTCACACACTTCTTTGCACGGTACGTTCCTTCTTGTAGATTTTCTGTTTCTTTCGCTTTCTAGGTTAGATTCATCCTATTCTTCAAGGCTTTTTAGGGTTCCCTTCATAAATACAAACAAAACCCTAACCCTTGTTTTAATCGTACATATCGTGAACACCCGGTTGACTTTCCGACCCCTGTTGGCCCAAAACTTGTTGAAATTTTGCAAAAATCAGGCTGTTCAAAGTTCAGGGGTTCAAAATCTGCAGAATCGAGGTTGCACGGACGTTCCTTGGATGGAACGGTCATGCAATACCGGCTGTTCATGATGTTTGCTGTTGGTCTCGGTGATGCACGGTTGTGCCGTTGGTCGCACGTCGTGCAGATCCGACATTTGTTGACCATCTTTGCTTGTTCTCGGTGACGCACGACCGTGCGTCTCATAGCACGTCCGTGCGACAGGCCCAGATCAGCATAACAGAATCTTCATAATTGCGTGTTCTGCTGTTTTTTAGTGAAATTTTTCCTGTTCCCGCTTTTCTAACGACATTCCTCATGCAGATGAACCATCCTTTCTTGCAATTTAACCCCGATGATGAAAGAGAAGCTCTTTGTATTCCAAGATGTGACGCCTTATGGAGAAGGCGAGGGCAATTCGGCGTCCCCCGGAGGCTGGATTGGGATGTTATGAGGGAGCTAAATCAGTATGATAGACTTGAAAACATGCTTACTATTCCGCTTGCAAATCTTGTCTCTATCAGCCGACCCATCTATCTTGAGCCAACAATAGAGTTCTTCTCCACATATGCCTACGAAAAACCACTTGCTCATAATAGGCCAAAATTCCGCTACAAGGAGCGGATAACTTTCAGGTTGGGTGGACAGTGGCACAGATGTTCGGTGAGTAGATTGGGTAGGAGGCTTGGAATCTACTCAAGAGAAGACATGGATTCTGAATTCTTCACGGAGCAGTTTACCTTCCCGAGTGATGAAGCACGGGCCGCGTTTTGGGCCCAAAATGCAGTCGGTGGCCCTTACGACCCGAGAATGTCTAAAGCTTCACGATTGAGAGACCCTTTGGTTCGAGTGATGCATCATGTGTTCAGCCACACCATTTGCGGCCGCATGGATAGTTTAGGGAACTGTCCAACACCCGATCTGATTTTTCTGTATGCGCTAGTTAATGGAGTACACATCAACCTAGCCGCAAGGATGGCTGAATATTTTGTGAAGTGCTCGGGGACGACTCCCAACAGTCAGATTCACGGCGGTCAATATGTGACCGAAATTGCCTACAACTTATGCTTGATGACTGATGAGGTACTTGCGAGTCTCACTCTGGTGACCGAAGGGGTATATGTTGATATTCGGTCATTGAAAGCGATGGGGTTGATTGCTGAGTTGGATCGGGGGGATAGATTGAGGGGTCTAAACAACGAGGTATGGGACCCGTTGCCCCCAGCGCAGGAGGAAAATGAGGATGAGGAGATACATGATGAGGAGCAGCATCAGGAGCAGCACGGACCACCACCACCACCACATTCACCACAGCATCACGATTACCACCAGCACCAGGATTGGCCAGAGTTTTACCAGCAGTTCCAACAGATGCGAGTTACGCAGGAGCAGCATGGGACTTATATAGACCAGATTAGGACTAGTCAGGACCAGATCAGGGCTAGTCAGGACCAGATCAGGGCTACTCAGGATCAGCTCAGGGCAAACCAGGACAGCTTGTACCAGGGGGTGAGTGTTGGGTTCTCATACCTGTTCGGGGAGATGCGTCATGCCTATCCCAACTACTTTTAGAATCCTCCGCAGTTCCCACCTTGGAACCCACCTGGTTATGGAGATGCGGGCCCGTCCTTCATGAGAGATGATGCTGGTGACGACGAGTAGGAGGCAATGGTGTTGATAGTTGGTGGTTTTTATTATTTCAGTACTTTATATTTCGGGTGTTCATTTTGGTTGTATTTCAAACACCCTCGGTTATGTACTCTTTATTTTCAGACACTTTACTTTGTTTGTCATGTCTTTGTTTGGATTCTAGTACTTATATTTATCTACATTATGGTTTATTTGTGTTTATTTTATTTCTGTTCTGTTTTGTTGTACCTTTTGACGTATATGCAGATCTTGGCTATCAAGTCTTTGACCGGAGCACGCGCGGATACAGCTTTGTAAGTCTCGTGGCATCAACATCATCTTGAGGGGAGTACTATTATCCTTTTTCTCTATATTTCGGGTTTCGCATTGGGGACAATGCGAAGTTCAAGTGTGGGGAGGGGTTTAACTTTGTTAACTTTGTTTGTCCTCTAAAAAAAATCCGAAAATTCAGAAAAATCATTCAAAAATATCTGTATTTTATATTTATTTTAGTAAATAAACCGGTTGGTTGTGTTTTAGAAAGCTTCGGACTTGATAAAAACTCGACAAGCAAAATAATTTTGAAAAAGGAAACCGGAAAGCGTGACAAACAAAGAAAGACTTGCATGATAGTTTTCACACTTTTACCCATTTCTTCTGTTACGTGAGCATGTTTGAGCCTTGAAATTGTTATATGTTTGTTCATTTCGGATTTAGGAGTGAGCCGGATGTCATGTGTAATTTAGAACTTGTCACTAGTATGCTTGTTAAGACCATGAACTTGCGGAATTGTGTAGAAGTGATAGAGGCACTTAGATAACCCCTTTGTTGTTAGCCTTGTTCTTTGTGTTGTGTTTCCCGTAAACCTTACATTACCTTTAGGATTAACCATGTCGAGCCTTCCCGTTCACCTTTGTTTACCCAACATAATCGCCCACTTAGCCAAATTTAGCCTTTTTATGTTTTAAACCTTTTAGTGTTGAAACTCGGTCAAAATAATCGTTTAACTAGCGTTGGTTGTAGTTTATTGTACTATTTCCTTTGTTAAAAAAAAACAGAAAATAAAACACCCTAAAATAGGGTGAATGTAACACCTCGAAAAATTACGTCCTATAATGTGTTGACACGTGTCATAGGTTTAAACGTGTGAAAGAATGTCCTTGAAGGACTAAAGTTGACAAACAACGAAACTATGTAAATATACGAGTTCAAAGTGTCAACAATGAATAAATATACTTTGCAATAACCCTACATGATGTTTATAACCTTAAACGAATAAATCATGGATCATACGTAGCCAATTGTGAGAGTTTACAAACTACAGGGGTTAAATGTGTCAACATGTTTAAGTTATACCTCTGAGTGACCTTTTGACAAACCCGAAGCTTTGTAACAATTAATTATGCTCACTAGAATGTGTGATAAAAATTTCACCAAGTTTCGTTACCGTATGAGAAAGTTATGATAAAATTCGTGTGCGAGGGGTTAGAAGCGTCAACGTTGAAATTCATGACTTTTCGGGTAAACATAAAGTGACCAAGGTCTTCACAAAGTGGATATAAGTCTTAAATCCCCTATATGTTAATATTGAAGCCTTAAAATGCAAGAAACAGCGAGAAAGCGACCTTTCGGAGGACCAGGGACTAAAATGCAATTTATGAAAACTTGTTTGGCAGGTCACCAGGTGCTCGCGTAGCGCGAGCCCTATACACCTTGGCAGTCGCGCTACGCGACTGCCTTGTCTGATCAGAAAACATGTGCAGGTGTCCTGCATGTCCCTTAACCGACTCAAATGCCATTTCTTGATACCTTGGGCTGCTCTAAGGTGGTTTTTAGCTTGTAGGACACTTGTTGATGATATGGTAACATTCCTAGACTTATGTGTTGATGATCCAAGTGTGTTTGATCACCATAAAAGACCCACATTCCTTGCAACTTTTAATCATTCATCTTGCATTCACTTCAGGTCACTTTGAGGAGCACAAGAGCTGATACAAGACTTCCTAATCATCCTTTAGTCACTTGTAAGTATGCCTAACCTTCTCTATTTAAGTCTTGCTTAATTTGTAGCCTAGAAGTCAAACCGTCGTAACTACGGTTTGACTTAGCGATTAAACACAAATGGTCCAGTGATTAGGCTAAGTTAAAGTTGTTATAAGTTGGTAATTATATGGGTAATAAACCCCTAAAAGGGCACTCACTGATTCCTATCCTAACTAGGTCGTTTGTCGAGTCAAACTTCTTACGAAAAAGTCAACATAAACATTAAACGCGTAATTAGCGATATAGAAGGTGTGTGACCTGTTTTATCATTTATAAAACTTGAAAATAAGTATAAAAACCTGTCTAAGCTTGTTTGATTCGACAACTTTCTGTTTAAGACCGATTCGGAACCGAAAGACGCAAAAGTTTGACTTTTGCTTTGACCTCAGTTCTGACCCGGTTTAGATAGGTTTAGACATGCCTTAAAGTTCCATTAGGACCTAGTTACATGTGTGTATAACCCTCTGCGTTTATACCACTTAAATCCTTAATTGTCCGACGGTTCCGTTAATCGCCTAAATATTGACCGTAATGCCCTTATGACCATAAAACGAGATTTTTGGAAATGTGAAAGTGCCAAAATCTTAGTTACTGATTATTAAATTTGTACCTAAAATTTCACATCAGTCGGAGGTCTAGATTAGGAGTTATGCTTAATGACGTAATTAAGAACGCTTTTATTAATTAAACGGCGCCATTAGCATAAAGCCTATCTAAACCCAATTTTTGACACCAAATCTTTTACCCACTGATTTAATATAATATTTTGGGATTTTTGAAGATTTTTAATTATTTTTAAACTGATCATAAGCTCGGATTAGCGCCTTAATTCGGTAAATACCGAATATGCCCTTTTAGGCCATAAAATGAGTTTTACAAATCTTTTTAATGCCAATCAAATTGCTACTGAGTTTAAATAATAAATGGAGTGGTTGAGTCTGTTTATTTGATCAGAAAACTCAGAATCGTATTTTAACCCGTACGTCGCTTAAAACGGCTTTATACGCGTATTATATGCATAGTTTGGGTTTAAAACTATTTTGGCATATAAGACTTATAATCAAATGTTATAACCTGTTAAAATAAGCCATTTTACTGATCAAATCAGACCCGGATCATAGGAGTTTAATTAATTCCTTTTATAATCTTTAAAATGACCAAAATACCCCTACGAGGCTTAATATGTGATTAAACTCGTTTTGGGCATAATGGAAGGTATCCTACTGATATCACATCATATTTAAGGCATGTTAACTTTGGAAACCTGTTTAGGACTCTTACGGATACCCGTTACGCTTCATGCGCGTTCGGTTCGGTTTATGTAACTAGTTTACATAAATTAGCCGAAACGGGTCAAACCTTATCGGTTTTATCTCATAATCCAGAATGTTTATAATATACCCATATTAAAAAAGTCTTCAAACTTGTCGGGTCTAAAACACATTCTATCCGGTCTTCGCTTAATCGTGCGTACGAACCGTATTCTTAAAAGTAACCGGTCTAAGCTCAAGCTTAACTAAAGACCCGTTAGGATTCTAATAGGTTATTATAAACCTTCGTTCCAGATTAGAAGAACCAATAAAAGATACTTGCACTCGCTGATTTTGATTTATACTTACTCAGGTAAATACTTTTAACTTATTTTCCCTTATACGGGCTTGGGGTACGGTATATAAAATACCGCTTGGTCGGGCATTCGACCTTAATCATTTTGGGGGTTAAGTATTATCGAGATGCACCGTTTAAATTGTTTTGTTTGCTTAAAGCCTTTGGGGGGTTAATGACCATGTCCAGGATATCCCTGGCATCATTTTACGAAATGGCCACGACCTTAGCACTCAGGTGTAGGCGTACACCTGTTAGTGTCTCATTTACATAATGTGGTGTGTCTATTGATCTTTAAACCGGCTCGATCCGACTACTGAACGCATAAGAAACATGTGAATCCTTTACAAGCATTATATTCAAATAATTATCCCAAGTTATAAAATATTATTTGTGCCTTGTGCCTTAAATGCTTTTTCTTAAACTCTTTTCAAAATGAGTCGGTTGATTGTATTTACCAGTGTAAACTGACGTATTTTCTTAAAAAGGTTAAGTGCAGGTACTAAGCGTAATTGGCTGGGATTTCTCCTTAGAATCATTAGAAGTCTCGCAAGCTTAAGATGCCGAAGTCTGTTGAACTATTGTTTCATATTTTATTTCCGATCCATCTGTGGATAAACATCCGAATATTGTGACATTAAATATTACAATAATAAATTCGGTTGTATTATATCTTTTAAATTACTTCCGCTGTGCATTTAAATAATGTGTTGTTTGACTATTGTGTTGCCAACCACGTCACGATACTCCCCCACCGGGCCCACCGGTGACGCGTGGAAATCCGGGGTGTGACAGGTTGGTATCAGAGCCAACGCTGAGTGAATTAAACACTAGCCTTTAGTGTTTAATTGTAAGACCCTAATTCGTATATGACAAAAGTCGCAGCGGAAATTCGTGCCATAAAATTTCATTCATTATAAAACGTTTCGACTTACTTGAAGGTCCATTTTAAAATATAAAAACATTTCTTATCATCTCTAAATTACATATGTAAACATTCCCGTACAATCTATCTTGTGACTCGGTCTTCGATCGCTACTCCTTGTGAGGTTAATCCGTGACTCGTACAACCTGCACTCACCACATTCATTCATACATTAGCACACATTATATAAACAAGATTCATTCACGTACACTTCACATATCGTCATTTTTCAAACTTTAAGCATTTCATCTGCGTATCCATTTCCTGGTGAGGCTTCAGTAATGTACCCGCATTACTTTTCATTCTCAAGGTACACCATTAATAACGTTAACACTCAACGTGTCTAAATTATGTATACTTACGTACTTACATACAAACATACATTCACATCTAAATACATACATATCTTTCCTACATCTTTACATACATGCATACACTCATACATGACTTTACACATACATACATACACAACTACATACGTACATACCTTTCCTACATCTTTACCTACCTGCATACACTCATACATATCTTTATACATACGTACATACATATCTACATACGTACATACCTTTCCTACATCTTTACATACATGCATACACTCGTACATACCTTTATACATTCATACATACACATCTACATACGTACATACCTCTCCTACATCTTTAAATACATGCATACACTCATACATATCTTTATACATACGTACATACACATCTACATACGTACATACCTTAACGAACACGTACTAGATCACGTGTACCTCTTACATAATCATACATTATTTACATGGGTCTTAGACTTAGCTTTATAGCCCATAAACATCTAAGGAACCATCAAAATCATGTTTGGAAAGTCCGCCGTAGTCCACGGATATCAAACCGAAGCCTACGGTACATAAATCAACTTAATAACAAGATTTCAGTTTTTGAGACTTGGGGAGGCCGTCGGCGACGGCCCCTAGGGTCGTCGGCGACGGGCCTTGCATTTACCCGTAGCCCAAAAGTCCCGTAGACAGGTAATTAACCCGTCAGAGAAAAACTGATTTTCCCATGCCCGTCGGCGACGGCCACCCTACCCGTCGGCGACGCCCTCTAGAAAGTGCACTTTTCTGCAGATTCGTTTCGTCGTCCGTACGCACTAAAACGCGCATAACTTTTGAACCGTTTACCCATTTAACCTCCCGTTTCTTCCTACATGCTTGTAAATTCACATTCTATCATGTGAACTTAAAATCCCACATCCGGATTAAGGAAATTCCTAACTTATGCGTTTACGCCTATATTTTCATTTTCGGACAATTTTACCCATTCTTGTTTTCATCACACAACTCATTTGTTTTAGCCCAAAACTTGCATGAACATTACTACCATGATACTTTTACATTGTCCGGAGTTTCGTACTTGGGGTTTACACACCCGATCCCCGTTATGCGTTATTTCATTCATTTTATTCGATTATACTAAAACCAACCTTGTTAAACCAGGTTTCATTCGTGAAATTGTTTACCCGTTAATCATAACTCACAACCGAGTCCTTCGACTACTTACCCGTACCTCCGCTTACCAATTAGCGTACTTATATACAATTCTACCCGTTACCTAGTTATCATACCGTAACCCTTTCCTATTCTTCATTCTGATATAACAACAAACCCCATCTTTGACCCGTTATATCTTCTTAACGAAAATCATCGATTTCATACCATCCATCCTCATTTGTCCTCAATCATCATACCTTAATTAACTAACACATATCCTTACGTAAACAACTAAGAAGTGATTACGAAAATCACTTACCTCATAGATCCGTGTTCACATCCGCTTCCTCGCCTCTTCTTGACCCGTTAGCCCTTCGCGCTTGAGTCCGTCTCGGCATGATTCCTATACTTTCATATCATCGTAATTACATTCTTGTTAGCATACTCATTGCACATGTTAACGATCATAACAATTACATCTTTCACATTTGACTTTCATGAGTCGATTCTAGCTAACATAAAACATACAACCAAATTCATATCCCATTAAATGCATGTAATTCATCATGTCATTCCATTTAATACATATCGACATAACAGGTACCATACCACTTCCTATAATCCTACCTTTACGACAACTAGTCACATCGTACTTCATATGCATAGTTGACTTTCAGAAAGTCAACAGTTCATTAATTTAACTTTCCACTTATCATCATATACTCGTAACATCATAATAGACTATACGGACGACACTATATACGTCTTATCATACTCTTGGTGTGCGTACCACCTTTTAAGCATAACGTACAACTAATTCATACACAATCTTCTAATTTCATACATAATTCATCAATTTCTTCCTTCTAATCAACACGAATCATACATGCATAATCATCAAACATATAATCATCACATTTCTTCCAATCCTTCTAACAAGAATCCATCCTACATAACATGATACATCAATCTTGGACAAGAATTGGACCTAGATGATATATCCATGCTATCATCTTCACCCTAACAATTGGGTTTCACCTTTAAACATCAAATTAACACAAACCATACATAACCTATGTTCTATATGATGATTCTAACCCTTGTACATGATCAATTTCATATTAACTCATGGATTTGAACATAACCCACTTCACACATGATCACCAATCTTAGATTTAAAACATACCTTATGATCTCCTCGTGTTGGTGATCATTAATCCATGCTCGGTTATGGATTTAAGCATCATTTAGCCTTTCAATTTGGATGATCTTTCATGTTTAGGGTTTGGAGCTCTTGAGAGCTCCTGAAGCTTCACGAACACACACGTATGTGTGTTTGTGTGTGTGTGTTGATCTTTTAATTAGTAAACAACTTTCATTTGTTCCACTTTAGCCCCTTGGGTTTTCCTTTAAAACATAACTGACACTACCTTTCATCACTTAATACTTTTGACCATACCCTTAACTAGGTTAAATAGCCTAGTTATTTATTTCATGACGTGTCATAAAGGAACACCCGACAAATATTAACATTCAGATTTTGGGGCGTTACATTAATCTCAGTTACACAATTGCACATTCCTAAATCTTTGAGTTTAGACAAAGAACATAGGAATAATCCAAAAAGTTTTTAATTTTAAATTTTAAATTTTTGTCCTTTATTTTTCCTTGTTATTACCTTGTTTATATTAACAGGTTTGGCAATGCCGCCAAGATTCAGGAGAGGAGATCGAGGAAAAGGGCCAATGAGCGCCCCTAACAACCACGAAGCCGGGCCTTCGCGCCGGCGAACTCCATCTTCTACAAGGAGTGCAGATCCACGAGAACCTTGGAGGACTTATGAGGATTCTGCCAGGCAATCTACGTCGTATAGTTCGACGCCTCCGTATCACCATTCCTTTGGGCCTCAGTCCGAGAATGAGCCCAACAACCCGCAACCTTCATACATTCCCCTACAGCGATCCTTATCGCACAATTCCTTCGGAGACCCTACTCCTGTCTTTCGGGGTCAGTTTAACCCGGCGGACTACCTACCAGAACCAGGGGGCTTAAACCCTCTAGGACCGGAGGATCACTTTTCAGGTGATCAAGCGATGGATATGGACGAGGACACAGATCCCGTCGAGGCTTCAACCGGAACCCCGAACCATCCTTTTGTGATCTCTGATGGTTCATCCTTTCACGGATCACCTTACCAAGGTCCGGATAGTCACCAGGAACGGTTCGAACGGTGTGAGTGGTACTTTACACCATCTCACCATTCATCGCCTCACCAGCAGCCGCAACAGCAGCAGCAAGATCCCTCTGGGGATCCACGTTTCGTGGCAATCACGCCACCGCCTCCACCACCGCCAGCTAATCTAGTACCTCCAGCACCACCAAGACGTAGGAGGACTGGCGCTCGGATGTCAGCAAGAGGAGCGGATTTTCATTTCAGCTCTCCTCAACACTCTAGTGGTAGCCACTACGCACCATTATATGAAGGCCCACAAATGGGTGAACCTTCAGTTCCAGTTTCAGAGGTGAATTCGGCACCTATTGCACCGCCATCACAGGGTTTTGGCAACCCTATCCCTGCTTATACTGCTCCGGCAGCTTACAACCCATATGGACCGCCAGCATACCATGGCTATAACTTTGCTGAGGATCCTTACTTTATGGCAGCAAACTACCATGCCCAAAATCCTGAGGGACCATATGGAACCCCTTGGGGAATGGGACACCCAGCTTATGGGTATCAGGCACCTGTTCAGCCACCATTGCAGCACCAGCCGCCACGGTTTTCCCCACCAGAGCAGGAGGATCTCCGTCAGAGGGTGGAAAGGGTTGAGCGAGACCTCCAGAGAGAACGTAAGAAGAATCAGGGATTCATGAGTGGCTTGGCAAGCTTACTGAAGGGAAAGAAGAAACGGGATCGTTAAATCCCAATATGTATAATTGTATTTCTTTGTTTAAATCAAGTCCCTACGTGGACATTTATTTATGTTGTATGTAGTCCCTGCGTGGACATCTATCTTTGTACATAGTCCCTACGAGGACTTGTCTTTATTAGTCCCTGCGTGGACATTTATGTTTGCAAACAGTCCCTGCGAGGACTTGTATTACTAGTATAGCTCCTGCGAGGGCAAGTGTTTCTGTGAAAAGTCCCGTTTAGGGCAAAGTGTACTACTTCTAGGTTTTAATGGAATGTAAGTTTATAAATTTCATCTTTGCTATGTTATGCATAATTAAATTATATAGGAAATAAATAAATAGGAATCATTCCTTTTAAAAATATATCTGCCTAATTTAAATTTTAATTAAGGATCTTAAAGGTATAACCTAGCCTGTATGTCATTTTGAGACCTGGCCCAGATGGTAAAACCTGTTAAAAAGATTCAAATCCCAGTTAACATCTGAAAACATGTTAACACTCCTGGCAGACATGATTCGTTAAAATCACACGTGTTATTATTATAAGGGAATCTTTTCAAAGATTCCTAACCCAGCTAAATGATCTCTGAATCATGGGTTAAATCATTTATAAATATGATTAGTTCTTTTTACCATCTATTGGTAAAAGAATGCCTACGGGCCTTTCTCATTTCCATATGAGACAAAAGACAGTATTAGTCTGTGACCCTGTCTGATAAAGGTAATGAACTATGTTCAAACCTTCATGCTTTGATTCTCTGAAATCATAGCTTATGATTTAATTTGTCCCTGTGACTAGGCCTTATGTGCTAATAAAACTATTATTGTTTTATAAATAGGATAAATTATATTAAAAATCCTAAATAAATGTGAGTAATAAATTAACCATATATGGTCTATGTTTACCACGGTTAATAAAATTGCCATAAAAGACAATTCTATAATAAACTCACCAATAAATTATTGTCAATATGTAACAGTTCAAGCTACATGGCCAACTCAAGCGAGGTTAATAGCCACCCTCGGGGAGAGCATGATAATGCCCGAGTAAATGTAGCGGGTGCAGAATTACAGGCAATGATAGATAATGCCGTAAATCGAGCTATGGATAGACAGCTCCATGAATCCAGTGGTACCCATACGAGGACCCGATCTGCACCACAATCTAGAACACCCTCCAGGACCCACACTGCCCACAACAGTAATTCTCACCACTCCTCGAATCAGAGGAGTAATCCATCCCAAAGAGTCATACTGAACCAAGAACCTCGTAATAGGGGTTGCTCCTATAAGTACTTCGTTTCGTGCAAACCCCGTGATTTCACTGGGGAAAAAGGAGCTGTAGATTGCATGACTTGGTTGGACGAGATAGATACGGTGGTGGATATCAGTGGTTGCGATGATAGGGATATCGTGAAGTTTGTGTCACAGTCTTTTAAAGGAGAAGCATTAGCTTGGTGGAGATCTCTGATCCAAGCTACAGGGAAAGTCCCGTTATACAATATGACCTGGGAACAGTTCATGACGCTGATCAAAGAAAATTACTACCCTCAACATGAAGTTGAGAAGATAGAATCTGACTTCTTGTCGCTGGTTGTCACACCCCCAAAATCCACCCGCGGAGTATCACCGCTTGGAGGCGTGACTGGCCAGGATCCAGCCACCAATCATATTGAACGAGCATGTAAGTAATTATAAAAATCCAACCAATACAATTGGTGTCCAAACAATACGTAGTTTAAGTTGCAAGCGGAAGCATAAGTCTTAAAACCAAAACATAAGTTTAATTGTTTCAAGTTTAACATGGCACACAGCCGTCCATGTCCCACAACGACTCTCTTCCATGCAAGCTCCAGCTAAGTACTTAATAACCTGCAAAGCATGTAGTAACGAGTCAACAACAAGTTGAGTGAGTTCACGGTTGGGTGTTCATTTTAAGTTGTTCCAAAAACAGTTTCCTTTAACTGGCGTCCTGCCGTGGGGGTTACCCCATAGTTGAAAACGTGGTTTGTTTACCCATTTACTCTGGCATTACAGCCGTGGGGGCTACCCCGTGTTAGTTATCTGGCGTTTCGGCCGTGGGGGGCTACCCCATGTATACACTAGACTCGTTACCATATCGAGTGCTGACTGTAGTCATGTTTATGTGCCCTGAACTGTCAATGTCTATCATCATTGACGTGCCCAGATCCATTAGTTCACGCCCGTCCTCTGCGGCACGGTGTGAGGCTTGTCAGACCTAAATAGCGCTATCTAACTAATGACCCGCTCGCCATTGGCCCGGCGATTAAGTCGATATAAAAAGGAGGGACTTCGTGATAGAGTTTTGGTCTAGTACGAGTTATCTGCCCATGAGGACGAGGAATTACATTCCTGAACCAATACTGTCCTACCCAAGAAGGACGAGGAATCCACGTTCCTTAACCCCATTCCCAACCCAGGGAATCCCATGCTTTGTAGAGGGTGTGAACTCACCTTGGTTTGCTCGGCAGATACACAGAAAGGTCAATCGAGTTGTAAGTGGTCAACTACGTCCTAACATAGATACCATTCAAGTCAGGTTCAAACCAAGCAATGCACGTATGTCTTCTACACGTATACTAGCATGTTGCATACAGGTATTATTCATGGCATACACGTATAAACATGGCGGTTTACAATAATACTTACGAATTGAACAGTAGCATGTATATAAGTAAGCAAAGCCCATAAGTCCGGCCCAACGCCTAAGCCCGTAACAATGCAAGCCCAATCCAGCTAGTGTGTGTACGGGGTCTCGAGTCGAGAATAGAGATCTCAAGTCGAGACTGTGCGGTCTCGAGTTACACATGCACTAGTCGAGACTAGACGGTCTCGAGTCGCAACCGGATCCGCAACCATGGTCTCGAGTCATGATGTTTGTGTGCTGATACTGTGTGGTCTCGAGTCGAGACTAGGGGTTCTCGACTCGCAACCCATGTCGCAATCTGTGGTCTCGAGTTGTCATGTGGTGATCTCGAGTCGAGACAGAGGGTCTCGACTGACACCCCTGCTGATCGTCGGCCATTGTACTAAACCAATAGAATTTCGATTTCATGATACAATGTACTATCCAACCACAATCCTTAAACATGTTTTCTTGTCTAACAATCAATTAAAATGGATCAAACAACTAGTTTTCAAATATTCAAGACACCTTCATATCATGTTCATGTTGTTCTTCATGTATTCAAGTCATTCATCATGATCATTCAACTTGTTTATCATATTTTGGGGTTTTTGGCATCAATCACAATCACAACAGGAACCACAATCAAAACACTTGAACATACTCATCTAAAGGTTTCAAATCATCACATAACACCTCAAAATCGACTCTACACTAATCCGATTTCCACATACATGTGGCCGGTTTAACAAGCATTCGGTTCTTAGCACAAGAGTGTACAATCCGATTAACATGACATTATCTAATACACCTAAGCAAGCCGATTTCATGAACATCAACAATTAATGGTTTAAATCACATTTAGACACAAGGTATTATTAACTCATTATGCAATATATCCGAAATCAAGACATGTTAGCCGAATGGCATCATCATACACATCCGATTTGCAAGAACATCATCATTCGTACAACTATTCTAGTTAAACCATGTCATCCATAACATCTAACAATAAGCATCATAAAACACTAACCGGTTGATGAGGAGTGTGTGTGAAGGAGAGTAGGTTTGTTGTCCGAAAGTTTCCGAGTGAAGAACACAAGCGAATCCGAGAGTTTGGCTTGCTACCCTTGATCCAACACAAGGTAAGAGGGTGGTGTTGCTAGGGTTTTAGTGAGAGAGAGTGTGGAAGTGTGAGTGTAGGAGAGTGTGTGTTGTCCCAAAGAAATGGCAAAAATGGCTAGGAGCATGAGATATATACTAGCTCTTAAGTTGGTTCACCCTAGTGGGTTTTCGAGTGGGGTGGAGAGGGACATGGTACAACCGGCCCAATAGTTACACTATTCACTCGAGACCGCATGGTCTCGAGTCGGGTTCTTGTGTCTCGGGTCGCATACATACAAGCATACATATAAACATAACACATAATCACATAGGATGTTCACTTATATCATTAAACCAACAAGTTAACTAGTCACATAACGTTTAAGCATGTTACATCAAGATACAACAAAAGGTTCTAAATTTCGAGTTGTCACATCATCCCCAAGTTGAAAGAAATTTCGTCCCGAAATTTGGTAAGCACTCACTGAGGAAGCTAGTTAAGTTGTATGGTTTTCCCGGTTTTCCTGGGGTGTCACATCAACCCCCCGTTGATCTGGAATTTCGTCCCGAAATTCCGTAGCTTCAGCCTCAGTAGTGGTTGTACTGTTTGCGAACAGTTGGGGATACTTTTGTTTCATCTGATCTTCGCGTTCCCAGGTGAACTCTGGGCCGCGACGTGAGTTCCAACGAACTCGAACGAGAGGTATTCTAGTGCTCTTGAGGACCTTAACATCCCGGTCCGTGATTTCAACTGGTTCCTCGACGAATCGTAACTGCTCGTTGATAGTGAGTTCCTTCAGAGGAACTACGTGGGTCTCGTCTGACAGACACTTCTTCAGATTCAACACGTGGAAAACGTTGTGAACTGCACCGAGTTCTGCTGGTAAGTTCAGTCTGTAGGCCACCCTGCCTATTTTCTCAATAATTTCGAAAGGTCCAACGTATCGTGGGTTAAGTTTGCCTCGTTTACCAAAACGAACCACACCCTTCCAGGGTGAAACTTTGAGTAGTACCCGCTCCCCAACCTGGAGCTCTAGTGGTTTTCTGCCCTTGTCGGCGTAGACTTTCTAACGGTCACGAGCTGCTGCCATGCGTTATCGTATTTGAGCAATTCTTTCAGTCGTGTCTACCACATGTTCTGGACCAGTGATCTGACTATCCCCCACCTCTGCCTAACAAAGAGGTGACCGGCATTTACGTCCGTACAATGCCTCAAACGGAGCAGCTTTAATGCTGGTGTGGTAGCTATTATTGTACGAGAATTCCACGAGTGGCAGATGCTTTTCCCAGCTGTTGCCAAAGTCGATTACACACGCTCGAAGCATGTCTTCTAAGGTTTGAATAGTGCGCTCGGACTGCCCGTCCGTCTGAGGATGATACGCTGTGCTCATGTCTAATCGTGAGCCAAAGGATTTGTGCATCGCTTACCACAGCTCTGAAGTAAAACGCGCATCTCGATCCGAGATAATAGAGGTGGGCACCCCGTGCCTCGAGACAACTTCCTTGAGGTATACTTCTGCAAGAGTGGAGAACTTATCCGTCTCCTTGATAGACAAGAAGTGTGCAGACTTTATGAGTCGATCCACGATCACCCAAATAGTATCGTTTCCGCGCTGGGATCTAGGCAGGCCAGTGACAAAATCCATGGAAATTTGCTCCCATTTCCATTGTGGTATCTCTGGTTGCTGGAGTAGGCCTGAGAGTTTCTGGTATTCAGACTTGACTCTCGCACAAGTTAGACACTTGCTGACGTAGGTTGCTATGTGGGCCTTCATGCTAGGCCACCAATACGTAGTTTTGATATCGTGGTACATCTTATCCGAACCAGGGTGTACCGAGTAACGAGACCTGTGTGCCTCGTCCATCACAAGTTCTCGTAAGTTGCCATAGAGTGGGACCCAAACGCGTCCCGTTACGTAGTAAGCACCGTCTTCCTTTCGTTCCAATCGTTGTCTTGAGCCGCGTAGGGCTTCAGCCCTGACGTTTTCTGGTTTCAGTGCTTCTATCTGAGCAGCTCGTATCTGGGAAGGTAGACTAGAATGGATCATGAGTTGTAAGGCTCGTACGCGCTTAGGCGCGGTGTCCTTTCGACTGAGGGCGTCGGCCACAACATTGGCCTTGCCCGGGTGATACCTGATCGAGCACTCGTAGTCATTCAGTAGTTCGACCCCTCGTCGTTGTCACATGTTTAGTTCCTTCTGCTTGAAGATGTGCTCGAGGCTCCTGTGGTCGGTGTAGATGGCACACTTGGTACCGTACAGGTAATGCCGCCATAACTTAAGTGCAAAAACAACAGCTCCCAGCTCTAAGTCGTGTGTAGTGTAGTTTCTTTCATGAACCTGGAGTTGGCGTGAGGCGTAGGCTATAACCCTATCTCGTTGCATCAATACACAACCAAGACCTTGAATTGATGCGTCGTAGTAAACCACAAAATCGTCTGTGCCCTCTGGCAGTGAAAGGATAGGTGCGCTATAAAGTCTGTCCTTTAAGTGCTGAAACGCTAACTCCTATGCATTTCCCCAATGATAAACAACGCCCTTCTGCGTTAATGAGGTGAGAGGCTGTGCGATCTTGGAGAAATCCTTAATGAACCTCCTGTAGTATCCTGCCAAACCCAAGAATTGGCAGATTTCCTTTGGTGTACGAGGTGCAGGCCAGTTCTTAATCGAGTCCACCTTGGACGGATCAACATGAATCCCATCCTTGTTTACCACGTGGCCTAGGAAATGGACTTCTCGAAGCCAGAAGTCGCATTTCGAGAACTTTGCGTAAAGTTGTTCCGTTCGAAGGAGTTCCAAAATAAGTCGTAGATGCTGCTCGTGTTCCTCTCGACTCGTAGAATAGATTAGGATGTCATCGATGAAGACTATAACGAACTTGTCCAAGTAAGGCTTGCACACTCGATTCATCAAGTCCATGAAAACCGCGGGTGCATTTGTCAGTCCAAAAGGCATGACCAAAAACTCATAGTGCCCATAGCGAGTTCTAAAAGCTGTTTTGGAGACGTCCTCTTCTCGGACTCTCAGCTGATGATATCCCAACCTCAAATCGATCTTTGAATAGTAGCTCGACCCCTACAGCTGGTCGAACAAGTCGTCAATACGTGGTAGAGGATAACGATTCTTTACCGTCACCTTGTTGAGTTCCCGGTAGTCGATGCACATTCTGAAGGTACCGTCTTTCTTCTTCACAAATAGCACTGGAGCTCCCCAGGGCGATGAGCTGGGACGAATAAAACCCTTATCCAAGAGTTCTTGTAGTTGCGTAGAGAGTTCTTCCAACTCTGATGGAGCTAATCGATAAGGTGCACGAGCTATAGGCGCAGCTCCAGGAGCTAGTTCAATCTGAAACTCCACTTGGCGATGAGGCGGAAGACCAGGTAATTCCTCAGGAAATACCTCAGGATAGTCACGTACAATTGGAAAATCTTCTATCTTCTTCTCTTTCTCCATGGTGTCAGTAACGAGAGCCAAAATGGCAGTGTGGCCTTTTCGCAAGCACTTTTGGGCCTTAAGGAAAGAGATGACGTTCTCAACAGCACCCCTTTTGTCGCCACGAATCATGAGAGGTTCACCACCGGAACCAGGAATACGAACAACCTTCTCGTTGCAAAGAATCTCTGCTCGGTGTTGGGATAACCAATCCATCCCAATGACAACGTCGAAACTACCCAAGACGATAGGAATGAGGTCGATAGAGAAAGTCTGGTTAGCAAGAACAAGTTTACACCCCTGGACTACGTGTATGGCTTCTAAACTCTTACCATTTACTAGCTCTACAGTGTGCTTGTTGTTCAAAGGTGTTGGAATACGCTTAAGTATTCGACTAACTTCTAGTGACATGTAGCTAGTATCGGCACCCGAATCAAATAAAACTGTAACATAAAAGTCGTCGAGAAGGAACTTACCCGCCACAACATTGGGGTCATTCCTTGCTTCACCTTGGCCAATTACGAACGCCCGCCCCCTGGCTCCATTGTTGTTGTTGTTCCCGTTGTTACCATTCCCCTGATTGTTGTTGTTGTTGTTGTTCTGGTTCCTGTTCAATTGGGGACAATCTTTCTTGAAGTGGCCTTCAGCTCCACACTGAAAGCACCCTTTGTTGTTGCCCTGCTGCTGCTGCTGTCACTGGTTCTGGGGGGCCTGTTGTTGACGATTCTGGTTGGCGGGGTACAAGCTTTTGCAGTCTTTGGCGGCGTGACCTGGCTTGTTGCACCGATGACAATTGCCCCTGGTGCATGGCCCGCTGTGGTGTAGGTTGCAGCGATTGCACTTGGGGTGATTCCCCTTGTACCCACCATGACTCTGACCACCAGACGATTGCTGACTGGGGCTCTTGTAGTCATCAGTCTTTCTCTGCTGAGACTGAGATTGCACGGAAGTCGAACCCTTGCTTGAAGTTCCATCCCATTTCCGTTTGTTGTCACTGAGAGTTTCAGAGGTAGCTGTAGCACTAAGACGTTTTGGTAGCCTGTTCTGCTCCACCGCCTGATCAGTGAGACGGTGAGCCAATTGAACAACTTGCTGGTAGGTGGCGAGGTTTGCTGAAGTCACATAACTTTGGATTTCTGGCACTAAGCCCTTAAGGAAGAGTTCAATACGTTTAATTGGAGGGTCCACCATAGTAGGACACAGTAATGCAAGCTCATTCGATCTTTTTGTAAACGCCTCAATCTCTGACCCCGTCATCTTGAGGTTGAAGAACTCGACTTCCAGCTTATGAATATCATCGCGACTACAGTATTCCTCCTTGATCATCTCCTTAAAAGTTTCCCACGGGGTGGCGTTGGCAGCAACCAACCCCAGCATTTGAACCTGAGCGTTCCACCACGTGAGGGCTAAACCCTCGAGAGTACCGGTAGCATACTTCACCCTGCACGCCTCAGGGCATTCACACATTTCGAACACAGATTCTAGTTTCTCAAACCAGTGGAGGAGACCTACTGCTCCTTCAGTGCCGCTAAAAGTAGTGGGTCGGCAGTCCATAAAGGTTTTGAAGGTGCACACGGGTGGCTGAACATGTTGACCTATTGTGGTTGAAAGAAAAACAGAGTTTAACACAAAGGTTGGTTCACGAGAGTAGGGCCTAAAGATCCTAGAATGAGCTCGGACTGCAGGATATACCTCCTGCGTGTGCAGCTGCAAGTGCCGCAGCAACTCGTTCGTTAATCAGTGTCGTCAACTGAGCTTGAGTCATGTTAACGCGTCCAGACATGATCTTCATACCAAGAAGAACATGAGTGAGAGAGGTTCGTGAAAATGCGATGACAGAAGAGAGTAAGCACACACGGGTTCAAGCAACAGTAGTTATACTAACCAAGCATACCATGAGCAATGTACTATGTAACTAACAAGTAGGCAATATAAACACAGATCATATCACCTAGTATGTCGAGCCTTGCATGTGGAGTGAAGCGTCGTTGTGGACTGTAGAGCACTGTACAGGTTATAGTCTGATTTTAATAAAACTTTTTTTTCCCTTTATTAAAACCAAGTTCACTATAACCAATGGCTCTGATACCAATATGTCACACCCCCAAAATCCACCCGCGGAGTATCACCGCTTGGAGGCGTGACTGACCAGGATCCAGCCACCAATCATATTGAACGAGCATGTAAGTAATTATAAAAATCCAACCAATACAATTGGTGTCCAAACAATACGTAGTTTAAGTTGCAAGCGGAAGCATAAGTCTTAAAACCAAAACATAAGTTTAATTGTTTCAAGTTTAACATGGCACACAACCGTCCATGTCCCACAACGACTCTCTTCCATGCAAGCTCCAGCTAAGTACTTAATAACCTGCAAAGCATGTAGTAACGAGTCAACAACAAGTTGAGTGAGTTCACGGTTGGGTGTTCATTTTAAGTTGTTCCAAAAACAGTTTCCTTTAACTGGCGTCCTGCCGTGGGGGTTACCCCATAGTTGAAAACGTGGTTTGTTTACCCATTTACTCTGGCATTACAGCCGTGGGGGCTACCCCGTGTTAGTTATCTGGCGTTTCGGCCATGGGGGGCTACCCCATGTATACACTAGACTCGTTACCATATCGAGTGCTGACTGTAGTCATGTTTATGTGCCCTGAACTGTCAATGTCTATCATCATTGACGTGCCCAGATCCATTAGTTCACGCCCGTCCTCTGCGGCACGGTGTGAGGCTTGTCAGACCTAAATAGCGCTATCTAACTAATGACCCGCTCGCCATTGGCCCGGCGATTAAGTCGATATAAAAAGGAGGGACTTCGTGATAGAGTTTTGGTCTAGTACGAGTTATCTGCCCATGAGGACGAGGAATTACATTCCTGAACCAATACTGTCCTACCCAAGAAGGACGAGGAATCCACGTTCCTTAACCCCATTCCCAACCCAGGGAATCCCATGCTTTGTAGAGGGTGTGAACTCACCTTGGTTTGCTCGGCAGATACACAGAAAGGTCAATCGAGTTGTAAGTGGTCAACTACGTCCTAACATAGATACCATTCAAGTCAGGTTCAAACCAAGCAATGCACGTATGTCTTCTACACGTATACTAGCATGTCGCATACAGGTATTATTCATGGCATACACGTATAAACATGGCGGTTTACAATAATACTTACGAATTGAACAGTAGCATGTATATAAGTAAGCAAAGCCCATAAGTCCGGCCCAACGCCTAAGCCCGTAACAATGCAAGCCCAATCCAGCTAGTGTGTGTACGGGGTCTCGAGTCGAGAATAGAGATCTCGAGTCGAGACTGTGCGGTCTCGAGTTACACATGCACTAGTCGAGACTAGACGGTCTCGAGTCGCAACCGGATCCGCAACCATGGTCTCGAGTCATGATGTTTGTGTGCTGATACTGTGTGGCCTCGAGTCGAGACTAGGGGTTCTCGACTCGCAACCCATGTCGCAATCTGTGGTCTCGAGTTGTCATGTGGTGATCTCGAGTCGAGACAGAGGGTCTCGACTGACACCCCTGCTGATCGTCGGCCATTGTACTAAACCAATAGAATTTCGATTTCATGATACAATGTACTATCCAACCACAATCCTTAAACATGTTTTCTTGTCTAACAATCAATTAAAATGGATCAAACAACTAGTTTTCAAATATTCAAGACACCTTCATATCATGTTCATGTTGTTCTTCATGTATTCAAGTCATTCATCATGATCATTCAACTTGTTTATCATATTTTGGGGTTTTTGGCATCAATCACAATCACAACAGGAACCACAATCAAAACACTTGAACATACTCATCTAAAGGTTTCAAATCATCACATAACACCTCAAAATCGACTCTACACTAATCCGATTTCCACATACATGTGGCCGGTTTAACAAGCATTCGGTTCTTAGCACAAGAGTGTACAATCCGATTAACATGACATTATCTAATACACCTAAGCAAGCCGATTTCATGAACATCAACAATTAATGGTTTAAATCACATTTAGACACAAGGTATTATTAACTCATTATGCAATATATCCGAAATCAAGACATGTTAGCCGAATGGCATCATCATACACATCCGATTTGCAAGAACATCATCATTCGTACAACTATTCTAGTTAAACCATGCCATCCATAACATCTAACAATAAGCATCATAAAACACTAACCGGTTGATGAGGAGTGTGTGTGAAGGAGAGTAGGTTTGTTGTCCGAAAGTTTCCGAGTGAAGAACACAAGCGAATCCGAGAGTTTGGCTTGCTACCCTTGATCCAACACAAGGTAAGAGGGTGGTGTTGCTAGGGTTTTAGTGAGAGAGAGTGTGGAAGTGTGAGTGTAGGAGAGTGTGTGTTGTCCCAAAGAAATGGCAAAAATGGCTAGGAGCATGAGATATATACTAGCTCTTAAGTTGGTTCACCCTAGTGGGTTTTCGAGTGGGGTGGAGAGGGACATGGCCCAACCGGCCCAATAGTTACACTATTCACTCGAGACCGCATGGTCTCGAGTCGGGTTCTTGTGTCTCGGGTCGCATACATACAAGCATACATATAAACATAACACATAATCACATAGGATGTTCACTTATATCATTAAACCAACAAGTTAACTAGTCACATAACGTTAAAGCATGTTACATCAAGATACAACAAAAGGTTCTAAATTTCGAGTTGTCACATCATCCCCAAGTTGAAAGAAATTTCGTCCCGAAATTTGGTAAGCACTCACTGAGGAAGCTAGTTAAGTTGTATGGTTTTCCCGGTTTTCCTGGGGTGTCACATCCACCCCCCGTTGATCTGGAATTTCGTCCCGAAATTCCGTAGCTTCAGCCTCAGTAGTGGTTGTACTGTTTGCGAACAGTTGGGGATACTTTTGTTTCATTTGATCTTCGCGTTCCCAGGTGAACTCTGGGCCGCGACGTGAGTTCCAACGAACTCGAACGAGAGGTATTCTAGTGCTCTTGAGGACCTTAACATCCCGGTCCGTGATTTCAACTGGTTCCTCGACGAATCGTAACTGCTCGTTGATAGTGAGTTCCTTCAGAGGAACTACGTGGGTCTCGTCTGACAGACACTTCTTCAGACTATCGAGTTAAACTGTCTGACAGACACTTCTTCAGACTATCTGCTCGTTGATAGTGAGTTCCTCTAAGTGCTGACCTGGTCGGGAACAGAGTGTCGAATAGTGCGAAAATCGAGTTAAACTGTCTGGCAGACTATCTGAGCAGATGGTCATCCGAACGGATGGTCATCTGGACGGATGGCCATTCGAACGGATTAGCTCCATCCGATAGGATGGTCATCCGAGCGGATGACCATTCGAACAGTGTGTAGGTGTCTGTGAACTTGTTTATGTTTTTTTGTCATAGTGTCCTGTAAAAACAAACAGCAAGTGTTATCATAATCAGATCATCTGGACAGATGGTCATCCGATCGGATGACCATTCGAACAGATGGTCAGTGGGTGCGTTTCCATGAAATTTTCTAAGCCTCGAGTTAACGGAGACAGTGTGACGACGTGTCAAACAATGGGAACATACCAAACCCAGCTCGTTCGATCGGATGGGTATCACCCCGTCGGACAGATGAGCTGCTTTCAGTGAAATTTCATGTTTGACCCGTTAATCGGTCTGTTTTCTGGTGGAAATCAGTTTCCAAGCCGAATCTCGACTAAGGAATGAGTCGAGGGTCTGATTGAGTCTGATTTCACCAAAGTTTTGTATATAAAAATTGAAGAAAAGTTCGGAAATCAGTTGTAAAACGTGAAGTTTATCAGATATGAGCCGAAAACATGTGAAATTCCGTCAGATCTGGTATAAAAGTGTGATAATCCTTTAGATGTTGTATAAAAGTTGTGAAATCTGCTAGATCTGGAACCAATCTTGGTTAAAGGGTGCTCCACAACAGTTTGCATAAGCAACCGAGTGGAAACCACCTTCAAGAGGTCCAAATCAGTTGGTTTTCGGAAAAAGTTGAAGTGTTCATGTGATTTTGATGAAGAATATGGTGTAGAAGTGATAAATGATGAAGATTAGAAGAGATTGGAGGTAAAATGCTTACAATTTGGCCTTGAATCGTGACGGAAAGGGTCTGGGAGCTTGAGAGCAAACGAACCGAATGAAAGGTGAAAGTGGAGGTCAAGTGCTCTATTTATAGATGACAGTGGCAGTGCTAGTCGAATAACTTTGATTGAATGGGGTTAAGTCAGTGCAAGTATGCAGGCGATCAGATGGCCTTCCGGTTGAATGGCCATCCGGTCGGATGGTCATCCGAGCGGATGGTCATCTAATCGGATGTCCATTCGGACAGCCGATTCCCGTTTGCTAATTTCCCGACTTTGGTTCGTTTTGTGAGCTAGGTTAAGTGTTGCGTTGCATATTATTGTGAGTAACCATTGTATGTAGTATTATTACACTTAGGTGTTCTAATAACATAAGTATCACAAGGAGTTTCCGTGTTTCAAGTTTGCGTTTAAGCTAGTTTCTCGTTCAGTAAGTATCAAGCTTAACAAGTGTCAAGTTTCAAAGCATCACAAGAGTCAAGAGTTAAGATTCACATCATTCATATATATATAAAGCATCACAAGAGTGAAGGTTCATATCGTTCATATATATAAAGCATCACAAAGAGTAAAAGTTTCACATAGTTTAACAAAATTTAAGATTCAAATAGCATCATTTCTCATTATGATCGTTTGTCTCGAGAGTAAAAGCATCACAAGGTAGGAAGTATGGCGAGACTTGCTAAGGTAAAAGAAGTATCGAAACACAGGGCGTTACATAGCTAATGTGATAGCAAGCATATTAATCCAGATTACTATTGGTTACAAAGCCAATAATCATGAGAGGAGCAAAAGTTCATTTAGGTACATGTCATTTTATATATAGTACCATCAATTCACATGAAGCCAATAGGTTATAGTTCTCCCCATATAGTTGATTTTTGGTCAGGAACCAAAGATGTCTCATCAAAGATTTTGGTTGTGCGACATATATTGAAATTCATCCACCACACCGCACAAAGATGTGACTTCTAAAAAGTTTGAGAATATGTTGGGTATAAATAATCATCTATGATTGAATACTTAAAGCCATTAGTGATAAATTTGTTTATGGCTCATTGGTTTTCACTTTAGTGAATGAATGTTCCCAACATTAGGGGGAGACAACAAGCAATTGGAAAGTGAAAAGTGAAATGAATTATCATGTCATCTTGATCCTCAGACTATAAACAATGAACTAGAAGTTTAAAGTATAATTCATTTATCAATATTAAAGAACAAATTACAAGACAAGTTCACTGACCTAAATAGAGTGACTAAGTAAGTCGCATAATCAATTGCTTATGCTCTAGTTATATTTGTGTCCCAAGAGGACAACCACAAATTTTTTAATGAGTCTATTGCATGCCTGAAGCGTGGTAGACTAGTCGATTCCAATAATAAAATTCCTCGGAAATTTGAGCAAGTAATTAAGATGGTCAAGTCGAGGTTATATTAATAGGATCTCCTACAGAGACATTAGACATGATGGTTCAAGAAGAACCTCAGGTACCTGAAGTAAAGAGATCTCAATAAGTTGTATCATGTCTAAGATATGTATGGAATCGAAATAAAAATCGACGTCGTTATACTTTTGTATATAATGTAGTGCTTAAAATGATTAAAAGATGAGGATCAAGATTTAAGATCTACCTATGAATGAATATTAAGAAATGAATGGCCAAAATAGAAAGACACAAATAAGGCAGAGTTTAGTTCTATAAAGAAATGGAAAGTTTCTGGACCAACAGTCCATACAACTGAAGTTGTAAAATATGTTGGACACAAATATGTCTTTTACGCGAATCATGTGAAAATCAAATTAAGTGATATAAGTCAAAATTGGTGGCACAAGAATTTTTGCAAAGACTTATGACTGATTATGAGGAGACGTATTCTCCCGTGGTGGATGTTTTGACTTTCCATTATCTTATTAGTCTAGTAATATATAAAAGAGAATTGACATGCGTCTTATGAAAGTTATGTATCACTTGATACTAAGTCATATAAAATAAGTTCTCGAGAATATTACGACTATTATATAAATTCGGATCCGAATACGTATACGTTGTATATGTTATTGAATTGAATATAACTGGAACTCCCTATGAGTCTCCTAAAGCATTTGAGTTCTTAAGAGGTTAATTGAAACACCTTATGGATGTAATTACTGTGCACCAATACACCAATAAAAATACATAGAAAATGTGTACCTGGTTATTATGGCATCTCAATGTACACAGTGTACAAACATGGTATAATATGGATTTTACAAATGAAGCAAGTGTTTAAGACATCCTTGCATATAATATAAAATCAATGCGGTGGTTTGTGTGTCAACATTCCTAAAGAGTGTATGCACATACATTGTTGGTCAAAGTTGAAAGGAGTACGGGAATTTATATTTATAAAGTTAAAAAAAGATAGTATGGACTAAATAGTCGATTCAAATGTGGTATAATCGACTCACTAATGAGCTCAGCAAAGAGAGAAATACATAAATTGTAGTGACTCCATTTGTTTTCATTAAAAGAATAATATGAGGTTTATGAGTATTCTAATATATGTTGATGATATCATTGAATCTCCTGAAAAGATAAAAATGAGCTCAATTATTAAAGGAAGAATTTGCAAATTAAAGATGGTATTGCAAATATGTGGCTTGATATGTAGAACAAGCATTTGTATTATTATTATCCATCGATCATAATACATCTAGAAGATGGTGGACATTTTCATAATCAGAAAGCTTATGGTATACGTACATTTTATGATGTCCAAGTAGTTGGTATATAAAATGACTCTTATCATCTCCTATCAAAGAAGCAAAGATCATTGGTCCAGAAGTACCATAGTTAAATACAAATTGTATATCTTGCTAGTATGTATACACGGACACATGTCATGAAATTCATTGACAAGATATAACTCGTGTATAGCGAGGAGATAATGTAACAGGTAAAACATATATTTTTATACCCTTAAGGTACAAAAGATATGGATTCATATTTTACTAACCCATCAACAAGTTTGGTTAGGTTTGTAAGTGCAGGGAATGTAACAAAACATATTCATGGATCTTATGGTATCTACTTACAAGTGAAGGCAATTAAAATTTCACATGAAGATCATACATCAATGCTCATTGAAGGGTTTGACATTAATGGATCAAGCAACATACCAAGCTGGACATCAATGGATTACCAAGTTTTGAGCAACTTTCAAAGAAGCCGGACCTGAGTCACTTATAAGATACATGTAAAAATGAGATGGAGCATTATACAAGTTGCACTCTTTTTCCCTTAACTAAGTTTTATCCCAATGGGTTTTCTTAGTAAGATTTTTAATGAGGAAACATACCTTATCTAAAAGTATCAGGAGGAGAAAATACGCGCTACACTCTTTTTCCCTTAGCTGAGGTTTTGTCCCACTGGGTTTTCCTAGGAAGGTTTTTAACGAGGCAACATCACCAAGCGTATTAAAGGTATGTTGATAGTCAAGGGGGAGTGTTATGAATGTATTATTTATATGGTGACTCTCCACATACATAACTCCTATAACTCCTATCTCTTTGATTTCTTTTGTATTAATGTATATGCCTATATATAGTGGCATTTGTATATGGTGTATATAGATCAATCAATAAGATGTACATTCTCTCATACTCTTATTCGTCTCTTTATATTGCTAGTTGTTTCACAACAAATTACAAATAGAAAATACAATTTAAATTAATGATAACGCGACGAGCGAGTGAGACCCGACTATAATGGGCACAACCCACTCATGTCTCAGACATGCACATCTTACTTGTGCGAGGCACGAACCCATAATAAGAACTAAATCCGTTAACACAACTCACAAGTATACAAAACTAAATATATATTTGTAAAATATATATATAGTGTGAGGTTCATTGGGGAACACTAAAAAAGTGGAGAACAGTGGGGAACCGACTCAAACGAACTCCGATTGGACTCATTCTAACGGCGTTGGAACCGGCTCGTCGAACCCTAACTAGGATCTCTTAACCCTAAACCCTAAATCATAACCCCTGAACCCTAAATATATTAGGGTTTAGCTTTTAGGGTTTAACTTTAGGGTTTAACTTTAGGGTTTAGCTTTAGGGTTTAGCTTTAGGGTTTAGGGTTTCGCTTTAGCGTTTAGGGTTTAGTTTTAGGGTTTAGCTTTAGGTTTAGCCTTTAGGATTTAGCTTTTAGGGTTTATAGTTTAGATTTTACGGTTTAGCTTAGGTTTTAGCCTTATTTTTAGCTTTAGAGTTTAGAGTTTAGGAGTTAGGATTTAGGGTTTAGGGTTAAGAGATCTTAGTTAGGGTTCGACGAGCCGGTTCCAACGTCGCTGGAATGAGTCCAATCGGAGTTCGTTTGAGTCGGTTCCCCGTTGTTCCCCACTTTTTTAGTGTTCCCCTATATATATATATATATATATATATATATATTAACAATTCAAGAACATATACATTTAAAACAAAACAAATACATAAAACAAGATGGACAACTTGTACATAGTAAATCATAAGTTAAGGTGATTAACATATTTAGAACAGTAATAGGTTACGTCGCAAACCAAAAGATTACCGGTGAAGTTTAAGATGATCGAAGACGCAAAAGAGTGAGTTCATGTCCCCACTTTTAAACGTTTTCTAATTTTCTAAATTTGGGGAAAATACATGTATAAATGGTATGTTAAACTAAGGAATGATACAATAGATCATGTTACGAATAGGGTATACGTAAGCACCATTAATCTAAGTTTAGACCGAAGAGCAAAAGGTTAGATCTAGCGGGTCTTGGCAGCCTAACTCTTGGCCCTCGTTTGCCCATGCGGAAGACTGCTTTTGGGTCACAATCGAAGGGTAATCGATGTAAAATTGCCTAGGTTTGGATGCTTCCTATGTCGTCACACATGTTAATGTCCTTGCAAAACATTAGCGATCTCGATTTCCTTATGTAATACATCTTGCTTACATCTCAACTCATTTTTTACAAGCTACATACCATATTTTTCATACAAATACATGTTATATAAATTAACTGCATGAATTCACACCAACTTTTGTTGACGATTTTTCAAACTTACATGTATTTCAGGTAATTAGTGGAAAGCTTTGCGGATCTTTGCTTCAAGAAGTCATGTGCCATTACTCCATGCCACTTTTGTAGGATTTATCATCATATCCCGCCTCTTTGCGGTGACATGAGGAATAAATCCTTAATCATTTAGAATTCGAATGTGTTGTAAACTTATAAACTTATTATCTTTTAAAGTGATGTAAACACTTTACATAACTTATGTTTTGAAACTTGAATCTATGAATGGCATTTGGAGTTTATTTTAATATAGAATGTATGCTAATTCGTATGCAATGAGAATCAATCACGATCACACCTCGCGTTTCCGCCTCTGAAAGGGGTGTGACAATCATAATCTGAATCCTGTTTTTTGTCGACGTTACTTGTACCAAGACATCCAAAAGTGTTATCAATTTTAATTGTAGGCCGAGAAGCTGATGTACTAGCTTTGTTGATTCTCAAGGTAGCATTTTGTTTTTTAATCGGCCTATATTCAAACTTTGATTTCTCTTTAAAAACAACACCTTGTTTTCCAGCCTTTTTCTTTTTCTTACCCATGATAAACCCTTCCTCATCAACTTGCTCTTTCGCCTTTCCTTTAATCACCAGCTTAGTGTCAAGTTTAATTTACTTAGGGCAGTTTTCTATGGTGTGACCAAAAACGCAACACGTTGGACATCTTGGGGGAGTCCATTCGTATTCAACTTTTATAGCACTAGTTAAGAAACCTCCATCTTCAACATTTGGAATTACAACTAAAATTGACTCTTTAAGCTCTTTTTCAGCATCCATTTCAATAATAGCCCGAGCATAACTACTACGACCCCATGATTCCATGCACATGTTTGAAGTTTCATTGTCCAAAATTTTCGGGGAACCCAACTTAGAAGCTACTAAACTTAAACCGTCTTCAGTATAAGCCGCAAGAGGAACATCATGCATCTTAACCCAAACCGGGATCTTTCTCAATTCTTCCTTCTTGATCTCCATTTTAGATGACCAAGGCTTCAGAAATATAGGGATATTATGAATTAACATGAACCATCTTGTATGACCTGCTCCATACCTTCTTTTGAATCAAATTTGAAAAAGAAAAAGCCTTTTGCATTCATCATACTTTTGTGTAGACCATACTACTTCCAAAGATTTTTAACAAAATACTCAACAAGCGGGAAAGCCAATCTTTTACCCAGGAGGTACCCAAACAACACGTTGCTACACTTTTCTTGAACTTTCTTGACAGATTAGATGTGTCATTTAAGTTGATTTTGCTTTTTTTTTCTTTTTGAAAAAAAAATATGTAAACTCTTTGTTTTAGGCCAAAACCTCATGAAATTTATGTGACCCTACTTATACTGGTAAACGAAAATGAATATTTGTTTTACATTGGGCTTAATTGGGTCATCAGGTTACTTAGATCTCAGCTTTAACAAAGAGCATTCTTAGAATATTAGCAGCCCGTAGTTACGTACATATAATTAACTAGTAAGATTACCCGCGCTACGCAACAGGATTTTGGTCAATATCTATTTTGCTTTCGTATAGAAACCGAAAGAAATACACTTAAAAGAATATAAAACATGTTTTACGTCGACCGAAAACCATAAAAATAAATTTAAATTGGACAGCGAGACATGCTGATTTTAAAGTAATTGTTAATGAAAATGTAAACTATATCTTAAATATAACTTTAATGAAAAGGAGCCTTAAACTAAAACATTTAATATAAAGAAAAGTAAAAAAAATAAAAATAATAAAGTTAAAAAAATCAAGAAACAAACAAAAAGGCAAATATGATGAAAGCACTATTCATTTAACTTGCTAAATGTAATTTACGTCAAAACGTAGATTAGCTTGAATTTATACTAACACGTTCATAAAAATAAGCACATAACGCGTTGCAGCGATGTCAGAACGTAAAGTGAGTCGAATTTATATTGTCTAGTGAAAAAGTATTATATTTGATCCAACTCGTTTCCGAACAAAATTTAAGCCAAAACATAGAACAACTAAAAAATACATAAAAATAATCAAGAAAAAGGTATAAAAACATAAATTAAGTATAAACATAAATTCAGAAAAAAAAAATTGCGTTAAAACATAGACCAACTAAAAAGCATGTATAATAATAAGTATAAAAACATATTATATTTGACCACCTCGTTTCTGAGAAAAATTTACGTCTAAACGTAAATTAATTTGAATTTATACCAATTCATAAATAAAAATAAACACGTAAAATTTGATTACAAAGTTCTTAGAAAGTTAACGGGTTGTAAGTGTTAACGCTGAAAATTGAAAGGTATAAGTATACAGAAATACAAAAACAAAAACAAAAAGGATAAAAAATCAAAAAGCAAAACAAAAAAGACAAAAAAAAAAACAAAAAACAAAAAACAAAAAGCAAGTTACCATTCAATTACTATATATTATATATCTATTAAGAGAAAGGTCGGTGGCAAAAGCCACCTACCCTTTCTCTTTTAAATCTCTTTCCACAAACCCTTTTCTTCCACTCCTTTTAACCCTAAGGACCGAAGCCCCCTCTCAATCAATTGCGGCCTTTTGAATCCAAACTCATCGTCATCATTCATCACTCAATCAGGTTAAACATATCTCAAACCAGATCTACTATTTCTTCACAAATTTTGAACAACATCTATACATACATGTACAAAGGCTGAGGTGAATCGTCGGCAAGGTCGGCGATGGTAGGAGGAGGTGGACCGCTGGATCGGAAACGAATAAACGATGCGTTGGATAAGCAGTTAGAGAAGACGTCTTCTTCTCCGGTGTTTCTGTATCTCGGTTCCTTCTCTGAGTTGTCTCTGTTGCCTGTAAGTTTGGATTTTGTGTTATTTTGTTGCCTGTCCATCCTGTTCATCTGTCTTTGCGTCGTAAGCTCTTCTCATCACGTGATAGTCATCGGTATGATTCATCAATTTCTGTATGTTATACATGATTTTATTAGCTATGATGCAACGAAAAGTTGACTGTTGATGATCCAGGTGTTGTTTTGCTTTGGATTTTGAGTAAGTAGATGTTTGTTGTAAGATGAGTTTCGATTTAATGAGATTTGTAACCTAATGCTTCGATTGTTAGTTGTTTTGAAGTTTTTGTCAAGGTATTGAAATAACCTATGTTTGTTTATTTGCTTTAAAACTAAAAAGCCAACGACCCTTTCTATTCCGCCACCACTACGGAACCCTCAATTAAATCACATATTCGTACCCGACTTAAACTTCATTTACCACTTTAATTATGTTATACATGTAAACTCTGTAATTAAATCTTCGTTTCAAAGCTTATTAATTCATTATTGCGACTTAAACTTGCAATAATTACTTATTAATGTTTGGTTAATAGCATAGCTTCTGATATTAAACAATCAGTTTCACACTAGCTTTCAATAAAGTTGTTTATCTAAAGGAAAACATAATTACTTATTTACCACTTTAATCTAATTTAAATTTTTTACATTCATTTCTAAATGTCCTTATTTTTGGTCATTTTGATAAAGTGATTTATAAATAATCAGATTTGTTTAAAAAATCAAACATATGATTATTTCATTGTTCTTTAAAACCCTTTTAATCCCTTTAATAACAACTGATACCTTTCGAAAAACTACTTAACATTATCTAAAAGTGAAGTTGACTAAAAGTATATCAAATTTGGAATAGTTGTGCTAATGTTATGAAAATTTATTATTTTTCAATTATTCAACTCAATCACGCGTTGGATACGTTTGGTATTTATTAAATTTTCATTGTCTTAGAGCTTCTTTTATGAAATCTTTGTAATAGTGTAGAGACCTCAGTTTCAACAATTTGACTGGCGAGATACCATTATCTTTTTCCCTACTAAGAAACGTAGATCACATGTATGTGAATTATCTTCTACCTTATTTTCTTCTCTTCTAATTAGTAACCATGATCAATTCTCTGTGGGTGACCACTATTCTAATAGTTATTTGATAAAAAATGATCTTACTGGACCTATGCCTCAATGGATCTTTTCAAGCATCAAGAACATTAAGAATAATCTTTCCCCTATAATATATATTTCACTACATGATCCACATCATCGAATGATCAAAAATGAACCTTATCGAATGACCAAAAAATGAACCTACTCAATTTTTGGTATTGTATGTGGTTGAATGAAAAATTGCATACAACGTAACCATAGTAGTAGGCTAGAATCTAGATAACTTGGTTTCCAGGCAACTATAATAATAATAATACTGTGGAACTACTCTAACAAATTATAATGTAAAATCTTGGTTAAAATAGCCTAATTAATCTTTAGCGATGGTTGTGTTTGTATGTATTTATGCCTTTACAGTGATGTTTCTTATAACCATATTAAAATAGCCTAATTAATCTTTAGCGATGGTTGTGTTTACATGTATTTATGCCTTTACAGGGATGTTTCTTATAACCATTTCACCTGGGATGCTTCTGGTCCAAAAAGATGTGAACAAGGGACGATGTAAGTTGTGTTATTTCCTCGGTCATATGTATTCTACATTTGGGTCTGGTTTTATGTTTGTGGTTTATGCTTGACGTAAAACTGAATGTTCACTACTTCTCTCAGAAATAT
Organism: Helianthus tuberosus; assembly: GCA_030545235.1. Lineage (NCBI taxonomy): Eukaryota > Viridiplantae > Streptophyta > Magnoliopsida > Asterales > Asteraceae > Helianthus > Helianthus tuberosus. The sequence continues at coordinate 110,146,424 of CM060377.1, forward strand.
GGTGGAGAGCTATTCTTCGTCAACAAATATATAGTAAGACACATTACCCTTATTTGAGGTTACAATAGACATTATACTCTTTTTATCTATGTCTAACCATGTTAATCTCACTAACGTAATGTGTATAACAAAGTTAAAAACATGTCAAGTCACTCGTGGGCACCGCACGTTAATGTCATCATCGTATCGCATGTAACGAAGTCACAAACTGATGTTGCCGCCGCAACGCGCGGCACGGGTAAAAACCTAGTTAATAAACGAATTGAAATTAATAGTGATTTTAATATTATAATAATATATAGGTTTTTTAAATACTTTTATTGTTTTAATATTATAATACTAGATATTTTCCTTACTTTTTAACTTTAATCTTTTTTTTTTAATATCAGGGGTTGGGATAAGCTTGGTGTCAACCGGTATCGAACCAGTACTGGTATCAAAAAATACCGGTACGGTCCTGTTCGGTATCAGTACATGAAGCTCGATCTCTCCCCCGAATGAACCATATAGCCAAAAGAAACCATGAACCAGAATAGAAGAGCTTGCGCCACCCATGAGTAAATATTTCATAGCAGCCTCATTAGACCATACATCTTTTTTCGTATATCACGAATTGAAATGAATAGTGATTTTAATATTATAATAATATACAGGTTTCTTAATGCTTTTATTATTTTAATATTATAATAATAGCTATTTTCTTTACTTTTAACTTTAATCCTTTTTTTAATATCAGAGGTTGGGATAAACTTGATGTCAACCGGTATCGAAGCAGTACTAGTATCAAAAATACCGGTACGGTCCTGTTCGGTATCAGTACATGAAGGTAAAAACCAGCACTAATACAGAAAACGTCAAAAGTTTGTGCCGAATTGATATTGGAAATCTTTTGGTTCGGGAAATTCAGTGCTGCTACCCGGTACCATTTGCTCATCCCTGATCACGGTTACCGTACGAACAACGGTATCGTACAACTTTTTTTTTTGATTTTCTTCAACTTTTAATTTTTTCTTTTTTTAGTTTCAGGGGTTGGGATGAGCTCGGTGCCAACCGATACAGAATCGGTACTGATACCGAAAATACCGGTTACGGTATCAGTATATGAAGGTAAAAAACGGTAGTGAACCGGTACCAGGAACGCCAAAAGTCGGTACCAAATTGGTACTTAAGATCTTTCGGTTCGGCAAATTTGGTACCGGTACGCAGAACAATTTACTCATCTCTGACCACGGGTTTCATACGAACAACATCGTTACCATACAACTTTTTGGTTGATTTTCTTCGGTTATCTTTTAGTGTTTTTTTCTACATTTTCTTTTTATTTTTATCAGCAGTTCCGTTCGCAACACGCTCGTAGTGATTTCAAAACACATATAAACACAGACTAAATAATAAAAGAAATTGCGGCGAACTTCTTTAAACCTAGTTCCTTTATAAATGTAAGAATATAGAATGGGTTTATTAAACAATCACCAAAATATGCAAAAATAAATAAATAACACGTTTGGATTCAATACCATCTCATCTAATGGTGTTCTTACCCCTAATTCTGCTTTCAAAATATAAACCTTAGCTTACATTAACCAAAGACTACATATTGCATTATGGTTTCTTAATTCAATGAGCATAGATGTCTACCTCTTTATAATTTATAGTGAGGCTGATTGAGTATATACAAAGATAACCGATAAAGTGGCAGACAACATATTCCACTAACATACTGTAACCCTATTCTGGTATGGTATGAAATGAACTTATAAAAAAAGAATCGATTATAATTTCATAACCCAAGCCCATTACCATTTTGGGCTAACATATCTAACCGTTTAGTCTAGGGATGAGCAAAATGGACCCGGTACCGGTTCGGTACCGAATTTACCGAACCGGGTACCTTTTCGGTACCGATTCGGCACCGACTTTTGACATTTTCGGTACCGGTCCGGTACGGTATCGGTATTTACCGGTTTTTACCCTCAAATACCAGTACCGTAAGTGGGTACTGGTACCGAATATCATGGCCGGCCCTGGGGGTGGGCGGGGAGGACCACCGGCCAGGGCCCAATATTTCGAGAGGCACGTTTTTTTATGAAAAAACCAGATATGTATATGTAAAATATTTTTTTAATTGGGTACATCCATACAAACACCAACATAGGCCCCCTTATAAAACTATTCGTATGGTTTAGATTAGTTATTAACCCCTTTGGCATTAGATTTAGACCTTTAGTGAACCAAATACCCAATATCGTTAAGACCTAAGGGCACATTTTTTCAAGCTCGAACAGGGTACACGAATTCTCAGGGCCGGCTCTGCCGAATATACCCGGTACGGTACGGTTCGGTACCGGTACCGGTACCAGTTCGGTACCAGTCAGTACCGAGCTCATCTCTAGTTTAGTCTAGATATAATACGTTTTCCTTTAGTTCTCCCATAGCTTTAAGAGATTTTATCATTTCTATTAATCTCAAAGTCGTTAAATTAATTACAGGGTGTTATTATCTTTCACCTCTTACGTTTATACCTATGATTTTGTCTTATACGAGAGCATATAGGAATCCAAAAGTCTACTGCCAACTTCCATAATTTCAAAACACAACATTTGACCAAGTCAAGAGGACCCATAAAAACTTTGGTAACTTTGTGACACGGACGGCAAATAGTATAACCAATAAAAAGACTGTTTACGCATCATGTTGTGGAATATTTCTTCTTAGAAAAAAGACACTATCCATATAATAAAATTAAAAAAAAAAAAAAACTAGAGGAAACTTAAATCCATCCATGAATCCAACGATCCCGTCTTATTCAACATACATTTATTTGATTAAGCATAAACATGACCGACGTATGTTTGTCTTGTGTTCCACCTCAAACCCTATAAATATGGTAACAAGTAAAACTTCATAAGGAACTAATATAGTTATAGTTAGATATTGACGAAAATGTATCGCGTTTTTTTCTATGTGTTAGTCGGAACTATTTTTGTTATCTCAAAATGTTGTGATGCCACAATGGAGTCAAATAATACAGCCCCAGTTCTTTTCATATTTGGCGACTCGACAGCAGATGTGGGAACAAATAGCTTCTTGCCGAAAACGAAAATCATAGCGAATGTGCCTTTCAACGGGATTGATTTTCCGAATTCTAGAGCTACGGGACGGTTTAGCAATGGCTTCAACAGTGCAGATTTCCTAGGTTAGTTTGGTTAGGCTAATGTAAATCTAGGTACCAACACTAATATGCATGTTTTTTGGCCTTGTTTGAATTTTTAGCCAAGCTAATGGGACACAAACGAAGCCCGCAACCGTACTTGTTTTTGCTCAAAGCGGGCCTGAGAAAGAAGATGTTTAGAGGTGTGAATTTCGCATCCGGAGGGGCGGGTCTCCTTGACGTGACCGGAAAAGACCTTGTAAGTTCACCCATCTATGCATTGTTACATTACAAATGGTTGGTGAAGTGGGCCCGTTGTGGGGTAGAATTATCTTACCAAATTTGTACGAGGGATTACCAACAGATAACTTTTTTTTACATTTTTCTCAAAAATAAATTAGTGGGATCATATTATTATGTAATTATTAACAAATACCAAACGGCTTGAAGCCTAGTGATATAAAGGTGTTCTAAAAAAATGCTGACCGGTCATCGTCATCGCTAATACTTGTTCTTCTAGTAGTGTGTTGATGAAGTTACATAACCGCATAAGAACCTTATGGTTTGTTCTTTAATTTGTCATTCCTAACGTGGTTAACTTGCATGTGAGCAGAAAATTGTACCAATGTCCAAGCAAGTCAAGCAATTCAAGACGGTTCTCAGCAATCTTATGGTGGTAAAGGGTCGACAAGAAGCTAAAAAGATAATCAGGAAATCAGTGTTCGCCATTAGTGTCGGAAGCAATGATATTTTCGGATATTTTAAGAATCAAAGCACAGTTGATCCAAATGCTTTCATTGAATCACTAATGGAGGCATATCAATGTCACATTGAGGTATATGGTTTAGTTTTTTTTGTGATTCCTTGAGACACAAACATAGCACTATTACAAAAACAAATATCATTATGATCACTAAATTGTACCAAATAGCAAATCTAGTTTCTGAGAAAAAATGTTATATAGCACGCATGTTGCAAACTTTACTTATTGCTAAAACTGCTATATCGAAACACTTCTAGTCATTGTACCATCTTGGAGCAAGAAAGTTCGGGATCATAGGCATACCGCCAATTGGATGTTGTCCATCACAAAGAATTCACAATACGACTGGAGGATGTTTCGAGATCGAAAATACTTTTGCTCGAGCTTTTCACTCATCACTTGATGCCCTCTTGAACAAGCTATCTTGTGACCTAAAAGGAATGAAGTATTCACACGGAAATTCCTATGAAATGACGATGAATGTTATCAATCACGCACAACAATTCAGTGAGTATTTTGCTATACTTATGCTTTTTTTTTTTTTTTTTTGTAAAAGTAGTGTAAAACGAAAAATAATTTCTAAAATAGGATACTTTCTTAACTACGAACCAACACGTTACTCTAATATATATATACACATATATATAGAGATAGAGAGAGAATCATGAGAAAACTAAAAAACTAACTAAAAACCTTAAAAAACATGCCAATTTTTTTTTTTTACAATTTTTTTTTTATAAATTTTCGCTAGTTTTTATGTTTAAAAAAGTTTTTTTCAAAAAAAAAAAATTGTACGGCACATATACATTATATGCTTAAAGTTAGCTTTTAAGTTTAGTTTAGCTTTTATGTTTAGTTTTTTTGGAGGTTTAAGATTAGAATTAGGCTTTTTGGTATTAGGGGAGGGGTTTAGGTTTTTTTCGGGTTTATGTTTAGGCTTTGGTTTTAGCTTTTTTTTTATATATACATATTTTTGGGGGGGGGGGGGGGGTGTTTAGGTTTTTGGGGGTGTCGGTAGGGGTGGGTTAGGTGGTTTAGACTTTTCCGTATTATTGCACATGTGCAGTACAAGTGTTTTTTTTTTTTTTTTGAAAATTTTTTATACACAAAAACTAGCGAAAATTTATGAAAAAATTGTAAAAACAAAAATTTGGTATGTTTTTTAAGCTTTTTTTTTGTTAGGTTTTTGGTTTTCTAATTTAAAGTCTCGTCATCCATCCCCTATATATATATACATGGTTGTAAAATAAGGTCTCCAAGGCCGAGTACTCCCCGAGTAGTCGCTACAAGGTAGGTTGCCGAGGTGACTTTCTTCAACTCTGACTAATTACTCGGAATCGATCAAATGCGGTCAACATCGGCCAAAATTGGATCTAGTAGGTCAACTTAGGCCGAGTTTGACTTAAAATAAAATAAAACATAATTTTTATGCCTATCATATTAAAGAATGAATATCAATTTCACGTATTTTCTTATAAATATTAGTAAATTTATGTTATTTGACATATATTTAATTTCTGAAAACTAATTTCTTTATAATTTAACATGTCCGAGTACTCCCCGTGTACTCTCCGCCTAGGCCGAGTACTCTCAACTCCCCGGTCGACCGACTAAGGAGCGCCTAGCGACTTTTGCAACCATGTATATATATATACAAAGTGTAACATAAAATAGGTCTTATCGTACGATCGTATCCGACTTTAAAATCACATGTTATAAAAAAGGCGTTGGATATAATCTGCAAATTCGCATGTTGATGTATCTGAGCAAATCGCATGTTTGGGTGAAACACAAATCGCATGTTAGGGTGAAACACAGTTCGCATGTTGTATTTATTTTTTTACAAATCGCATGTATGTATTTCTTACAAATCGCATGTTGAAGAATGAAATCGCACATTGAAATACAATCGTGTACGCAATGTGCGTTAATCCATTTTGTACGTTAACTCGCCATATATATATATATATATAGGGTAAGGATAGTGTAAGGATCCTCTACCTATATATATATATTTATATATAATATTTTCATTTTAAAAGTAATCTAGCGTTGGATTAAAATAAAAACTAAATAATAGTTTTCTTTAGTCTTTATGTGCATATTTTTTTCTAAAAAAAAAAATCATAAAATCAATGTAAATAATTTTCTTTAGTCTTTATGTCCATATTTTTTCTTAAAAAGTTATTGTAAGTTAAATTAAAAGCAAAATAATGTATTTCTTGGGGGGGGGGGGGGGGGGGGTTATGCCCCAGGTCTCTTGCTGAGTTCGTTGCCTCCGCTCCTCTGACCCCCTTGCTGAAACCTGATGGGGGGATCCGTCCTATTGCGGTCGGGGCCATTTAGCGTAGGCTGGTCTCCAAGATAGCGATGAAAAAGGTAGGGAAAGAGATGGTCAGGTACCTGGGGGACCATCAATTCGGGGTTGGGACACCAGATGGGGCTGAAGCTATCCTCCATAGCGCGAACAGGTTCCTTAACGCCTTTCACGATGATGGGGCCTTCGCCATGCTTACCGTTGACTTCTCCAATGCTTTCAACCTAGTGGATCGCACAGCTCTTCTGCGGGAGGTTGGGATTCGATGCCCATCTATATTCCCGTGGGTACATTTTCTTTATGGGCAAACCGCTAGGCTTTATGTGGGTAATGACTGTATTGGGTCGTCCACGGGGGTCCAGCAGGGGGATCCTTTGGGGCCTCTTTTGTTCGCCCTTGTCTTGCACCCCCTCACACAACGTATACGAGACAGTTGCACCCTCCCCTTTCACGCGTGGTATTTGGATGATGGTACTATTATGGGAAAAACATCTGAGGTAGCAAAGGCTCTGGCTATCATTCAATCTGAGGGGCCACCTTTGGGGCTTCGGCTTAATATAAAAAAAACAGAGGTATATTGGCCGTCTTGCAATGGAGAAAAATTGGAGGCTAGTTTATTCCCGAAGGAGATTGGAAGACCAACGGGGGGCGTGAGACTCCTTGGGGGGGCTGTGAGCCGGGACCCCAGTTTCATTAGTGCTTTGGCTGCGCGGCGAGCTTCCCGGGCAGTGGACCTTATGAGTAGCCTTTCGCAACTCCGGGACCCGCAAAGTGAGCTTCTCCTGCTGCGCTCTTGCATGGGTGTCGCCAAGCTCCTTTTTGGTCTGCGAACGTGTCAACCTGTGTTTGTAAAGGAGGCGGTATCCTTATTCGATAAAGGGCTACGGGGGGCTATAGAGGACATTGTGGTGTGTGGGGGTCCGTTTTTTGGGGATTTTCAGTGGCGGGTTGCTTCTCTGCCCTGTAAGATGGGGGGGCTGGGGCTTTTATCGGCCATGGATGTCTCCATTTACGGTTTTGTTGCCTCGCGAGCTCAATCATGGGGGCTGCAAGATCACATCTTGCGCGAGAGTGGGGTTGTTGGAATGGATGGGGATTATGACATGGCTCTGGGGGAGTTGCATAGACACCTCCCGGATTTGGATATTGGCGGTTTCGCTAACAGGGACACCGCCCCACCGAAGACCCAGAAGACTTTGGCGAGTGCTCTGTTTTGTCGTATCGCTCAGAATATTGGATCAGATTTCTGTACGACCCCCCGTCAGAACGCCGTCCTAGAATGCTTACGGGGCCCCCACGCCCAAGATTTTCTATCGGTCATCCCCATCGAGGGCTTAGGCCAAAAGATGTCAGCTGTTGAATATCGTGCTATCTTAAAATATCGGCTCATGATTCCTATGTTCCCTGATGATAAGCAATGCCCGATTTGCCAGAAAGCTTGCTTAGACCAATTTGGGGAGCATGCTCTGCACTGTAAAGAACTGCCAGGTTTTAAGTATAGGCACGACTGGGTGCGGGATGTCTTGGGGGACATCCTCAAACGGGCGGGGATCTCGGTGAAGAAAGAAGCCCCCGTAAACTTTTTGACAGATCCGAGGGAAGGAAGATCCACATTGCGCCCCGCGGACGTTTTAGTTTTCGGGTGGGATGCAGGTAAACACGCTTGTGTTGATCTTACCGGGGTTTCCCCCCTTGTAGGTTTTCGGGATACAGGTTTTGTCCCTGGTCAGGCGATTGCAAGGGCGGCAGCAAAGAAAATGGACAAACACGCAAAAGCCTGCGAGGATAATCAACATTCCTTTATCCCTTTTGCCTTTGATACCTTTGGCTCGCTAGCCCCAGAAGCCATCCGATTTCTTGAACGGGTCCAACGGGTTGTTCACAGCAACATTTCGTCTCCTAGAGATCGGGGTTTCGTTTTTACTAGGTTAGGTTTCGCTATTCAAAAGGGGGTAGCGGCGCAGCTTGTTGCCCGCTTACCGGCTATCTTGGTGTAATTTGTTTGACCTTATATTTTAATGTAAAAATTTTATGCAAGTATTTCTTTGAGCAAAAAAAAAAAAAAAATGTTACAAGAGTAAAAAAAAAAACACTTTATCGACAACAAAGAATTTTATCACATAAAATTTGAATTAGTATCCTTTTTTTCCAGATTTGACGTACGTTGATAGAGCATGTTGCGGCAAAGGATGGTTAAGAGCCGAAGATACGTGTAACCCACACGCAGAGTTATGCACGAATCGAAACAACTATCTATTCTGGGACTTGTTCCATCCAACGCAGTATGCGTCGAAGCTTGCAGCAGTAACCTTATACAACGGTGGACCGGAATTTGTAACCCCAATTAACTTCGCTCAATTGGTAGCAAGCTGATTATTTAGTTTTTGTGTCTTGCTTTTTTTATTCAATCAAACATATGGGCATACCATATGTACGAATAAGTCAGGATCGTCTTTGAAGCATGTTTAAGTCTAGTAAAAGGCGTTACAAAAGCCTGTACACCATTTTGTTTTAGTGTTATAAGTGTGATGAAATCATTATATATTCATATAAACCTCTTGTCTCCTACTCTCAGCGATTATATTATACTAGGTTATAACCCCATGTATTACAAGGGTTGGAAAAAAAAAACATAGTTAACATATGATGCAAAAGGAACAACAACAACAACAATAATAATAAAAGTATTTTCTGCGGTTTGGTAGATAATTTATAAGAACACATTTATCACACTTCATGATAACGTTAGGTTATAAGCCGGTTATCTTTTATGTAGTTTCATTTGTGTAACATCCTGATTTTAGAACTACATATTACTAATAATACATTTACCACGGAGGTAATAATAATAATAATAATAATAATAATAATAATAATAATAATAATAATAATAATAATAATAATAAAATGAATGAATTGAATTTTCTTTAGTACGAATATAAAAGAAAAACATAACCTTAAGAATTTTAGTAACATTATGAAATTTATAAAGTAATAAAATGAATTCTGTTAGAAAATATATAAACAATATCTATAATTATGGCTTATCACTTATCAGTTAGAAAATATATAAATAATAATTAGACCTAAAGAATAGGTAAAATAAAATATAAAACTTATCTATAATTATTGTTTATCACTTATCTGTTAGGAAATATATAAATTATATTTAAACGTAAAGGATAACAACTAAAATAGAGAAAAAAAGGGGCATAAAATAATTATGAGGATGCATAATAATTCGACACGTGTCCCCTCATAGGTTTCTTTTATTATATAGTACTAGCGGTAAGACCCGTGTGCAAACACCGGTGGTTTCTTAGAAAACCACGCATAACACATATAAATGATGAATATGGTTATATTTATAGACTTATAAATAGATAAGTTAGTCGCTAAATACTTAAAGTTTAGAGTATAAAAAATACAAAAATATTTTGTAAAGGAAATAACATTTGCATTCAAGCATGTTCCTTCTCCAAAAAACAATATTTTAAATCAACAATCATTTCAATCCCCTTCAACCTACACAAAACACTATTTTAACCCAATAGTGGTTTTAAACCACCGTTTTAACCCAACAGCGGTTTCAACAACAGTTTTCTCCACAACACTTTGCTTTAACCCAACAGTGGTTTCATGTCACACCCCCAAAATCCACCATGCGGAGTATCACCGCTTGGAGGCGTGACATGACCAGGATCGAGCCACCAATCATATTGAACAACATAATTAAGTAATAAAACCAACCACAATACGATTGGTGACCAAAAGAAAGTAACCGACTTAATATTAACAGCGGAAGCATAAAACGTAAGTCCAAAACATAAGTTCCATAGTTCATAAGTTTAAAGTCCAAAACATAGGTTTAATAAGTTCAAAAGTACTTAAATATTAAGCACGGAACATAAAAGTCCGTATCCCACTACGACCTCCTCCTCACGCAAGCTCCATAAGCATCTAGCGACCTGTAAGGCATGTAATAGCGAGTCAACAACAAAGTTGAGTGAGTTCACGGTTGATTGTTTAGTTTTAAGTTGGTTCTGAAAACGTGGTTTGTCTTTCGTTGGCTTATTTGCCGTGGGGGTTACCCCAATGTTGAAAGTATGATTAACCAGTTCCTTCTTTATTACCCAGACCATATCCATAATCAGTGGGAGCTTCCCCATGTGAACCACTAGACTGATATCGACAACTGACGAACAATAGTTGTGCCCTACGTCAATGTTCTATCATCATTAACAGTTTGCCGTAGTCCATTAGTATACGCCCGTTCGGACGACACGGTGTGAGGTTTGTTAAACCTAATAGCGCTATTAACTAATGACCCGCTCGCCATTGGCCTCGGTGATTAAGTCGATATAAAATGAGGGACTTCATGATAGAGTTTTGTCTAGTAAGTTTTAAGGTTGTTGTCCTACCCAAGGAGGATGAACGTACGTATTCTACCCAAGGAGAACACGCAGGATTAATATTGGCATCCTACCCAAGGAGGATGGCCGTACATATCCTACCCAAGGAGGATATGTAGATTCCATTTTAGTTTCTTAACCCATTCCCAAACCACCGGGAATCCCATGCCTTGTAGAAAGTGTGAACTCACCTCGGTTGCTCGGTTTGACTCTCAAAAATAGCTAACAGTCAAGGTCGGTCAATCACGTCCTAGTATAATTACCACTTAGTTTATTAGTGACTTCAAATAAGCACGAAGTTCCTACACGCATCTACCACATAACATGTATTCACCTCAATGGTTCATGCCCATATAAACTTCCCATCTATTCCCATTCATAAACAAACATACGACATTGCACATAACACTTTTATTGACATATAACATGTTAGATCACGCTCAGGTAACCTACCCGACATTTAGACACACAAATTACTACTTATGTCGTTTCAGCTTTTATATTCAAAATTGGGCTATTTTCGGGGATTTTAATAAAATAGTTAACTTGTTCCAAAAATTCCCAACTTTTTAAAAAAGGTCTTAAACGATCCAAATATTATTTTGTAAAAATCTCGAGATCCAATTCATCACCCATATTTTATAAAAAATCATTTTCCGGGCTGAAATCAGATTCATCTTTTTCTGACTGTAGTCCACAGAATAATTTATTTAAAATTCATCGTAAGTCCGATTTATGAAATTCTAGTGGGAGAATTACTACGACAACAGTGGTCATCTACAGTACAATTTTCATGAGCTGATTCCACATAGATTTCAAGTTATGACTAAAAACATATCACCCAATTACAGCAGTAAAAACTCAGCTTGAGCTGCTGTTACAAAATGGGTCTTTAAAAATAGTAAACGACCTCAAAAAATATGATTCCAGTGCCATTTGCTTCGTTTTTTGAAAATACATAATTTAGGCTTCTGAAAATCAGTTTTTCGATTTATTATGATCCGTTTACAGCCAGTTAAAGTTGGCTGAAAATGTTATTCAGCAAGCTGTTTCTAGCTTAAATATTACTAAAACGCACACATACTATCACCATTCTTTCTAATAACGATTTATATCATAACGTAAGTCATTTACAGCAGGTTATCGTTTATATAACTCAGATTTATCATGTATTACCATCTTTCATTTCATGATCTTTATGTAAAGTTTCATGCTCATCTTTTTAGTGTTCTAGTAAAATACAACGTACTACACTTTTTAATCTACTCAAAATGTAAGTAAACTAAGGTAGATCAAGACTTACAACTAGCACAAGGCTAGGGGAGAATCTATAGTGAAAAGTTGATGAGAATGATGATGAACAAGCAAGAACAAAGCCCTTTTGAAGCTCCACAAGTGCAACCTCCTTGAATCACCTTCAAAGCTTGTATGGAACTTGTTTAATGGATGAAGATGGTTGTGAAGTGGTGGTGATGGTGGCGGTTTAGGGGAGCCGAGAAGGAGGAGGGAGAGAGTGAAGTGAGGGAGTGAATATTTGAAGTATGGTTGTAGTGATCTAGGCCATGCTTAAATAAATGTTTCCATATGTTTTATCAACTCCAACAAGCAACCAATCTACTAAAATAATGAAATTAAATCTAGTGCAAGATTGGGGTATGGTGTAGATGATTTGTGTGGGTCCACTTGGGGACCGATTCGGTTAGGGGGGGGGGGTTAAGGGTAAAATTTGCAACTAAATTGTAATGGACTAGTTAGATTTCCAAGTATATGTTTACTTATATTAGCTAGTTAATATTTAGTGGGTGTTAGGGTGTTCGGGGATCACGACTAGCCAAGAAATAAAAAAACAATGTGTTTGGCAAAAATTTGGTGTCCCGGGTAATGTCCGGTTATCCGGTTAGATACCGTTCTGTTAAAGTGTTTTATTATTCCGTAAAGTGTCTTATATATATATATATATATATATATATATTTGTAACACTTTTAATTCCTAACACTTAGGCAAACATTCAGGACCATTTAGTCAATTTTCTGCACATGACTAGTATGTTAACAAGCACATGAAAGTATGACACAGTAATCAGGAAACAGTTAAGTAATTCAACACAGTCACTAAGCACTTTAATTATCATTAAATAATCATACGGATACATGTAATTACGAGGGTTGTCACATTCTCCCCTTGTTAAGAAAATTTCGTCCCGAAATTTTGCATGTGGTTACTTAGGAAGGTAGTTAAGTTGCGTTGGTTTCCTGGTTTTCCTGGGGTATCACATCATCCCCCCGTTGATTTGGAATTTCGTCCCGAAATTCTGCAGTTGCTTCAGCCTCAGTAGTGGTTGCACTTTTCTTAAACAACTGGGGATACTTGAGTTTCATTTGGTCTTCTCGTTCCCAGGTATACTCTGGGCCACGACGGGAATCCCAACGAACTCGAAGAAGAGGTATCCTGGTACGCTTGAGAATTTTAACATCTCGATCAGTAATCGCTACTGGTTCCTCGACGAATCGCAGCTGGTCGTCGACAGTGACCTCTTTTTAGGGAACTATGAGGGTCTCATCTGACAGACACTTCTTCAGATTTGACACGTGGAATACGTTATGAACTCCGCTGAGTTCTTCAGGTAGATTCAACTTGTAGGCGACTTTGCCAATTTTCTCGATGATTTCGAATGGTCCGACATAATGCGGATTGAGTTTGCCTCGTTTTCCAAAACGAACTACACCTTTCCAAGGTGAGACTTTAAGTAGCACTCGATCCCCAACCTGGAACTCGAATGGTTTCCTGCGCTTATCAGCATAGCTTTTCTGATGGTCACGAGCTGCCGCCATTTGTTTCCGTATCTGAGCAATTCTCTCGGTCGTATCTACTACCAGTTCTGGGCCAGTGATTTGGTTGTCACCAACTTATGCCCAATAGAGAGGTGATCGACACTTCCGTCCGTATAATGCCTCAAACGGAGCGGCTTGGATGCTGGTGTGGTAACTGTTGTTATATGAAAACTCCACTAACGGGAGGTGTTTTTCCCAGCCATTACCAAAGTCGATTACACATGCCCTAAGCATGTCTTCAAGGGTTTGGATGGTGCTCCCAGATTGCCCATCCGTCTGTGGATGGTATGCCGTGCTCATGTCTAATCGAGAGCCAAAGGATTTGTGCATAGCTTGCCACAACTCAGATGTAAAACGTGAGTCACGATCAGAGATGATGGAAGTTGGCACTCCATGCCTTGATACCACTTCCTTTAGGTAGATGTCTGCTAGAGTAGAAAACTTATCGGTTTCCTTGATAGCCAGAAAATGTGCAGACTTAGTAAATCGATCCACTATCACCCAAATAGTGTCATTTTCGCGTTGAGATCTAGGCAGGCCAGTAACGAAATCCATTGAAATTTGCTCCCATTTCCATGTCGGTATCTCTGGTTGTTGGAGTAGGCCTGATGGTTTCTGATATTCAGTCTTGACTCTCGCACATGTCAAACATTTGCTAACATAGGTTGCTATGTGGGCTTTCATGCTAGGCCACCAGATTGTAGTCTAGATATCATGGTACATCTTATCCGAACCAGGATGTACTGAGTAACGAGACTTGTGCGCTTCATCCATCACAAGTTCGCGTAAGTTTCCGTAAAGTGGGACCCTGATGCACCCTGTTACATAGTAGGCATCGTCTTCCTTTTGTTCTAGCCGCTGTCTCGATACTCGTAAGGACTCAGCCCTGATGTTCTCTGCTTTCAACGCTTCAACCTGAGCATCTCGTATCTGGGTGGGAAGACTAGAGTGAATGGTAAGCTGTAACGCACGTACACGCTTAGGTATAGTATCCTTTCGACTGAGGGCGTCGGCCACAACATTGGCTTTGCCCGGATGATACTTGATCGCACATTCATAATCGTTCAAGAGTTTGACCCATCGGCGTTGTCGCATGTTTAGCTCCTTTTGCTTGAAGATATGCTCGAGACTCCTGTGATCGGTGTAAATGGTGCACTTGGTACCGTACAAGTAATGTCTCCATATCTTAAGTGCGAAAACAACTGCTCCCAATTCCAGGTCGTGCGTAGTGTAGTTCCTTTCGTGAACTTTAAGTTGGCGCGATGCGTAGGCAATGACCTTGTCACGTTGCATCAACACGCAACCAAGTCCTTGGATGGAAGCATCGCAATAAACCACAAAATCATATGTGCCCTCTGGCAATGAGAGGATAGGCGCGCTACAAAGTCTATCCTTTAAGTGTTGAAAAGCAGATTCCTGTGCATCACCCCAACGATAGGTGACACCCTTCTGAGTCAGTGAAGTGAGAGGCTGCGCAATCTTGGAGAAATCCTTGATAAACCTTCTGTAATAACCTGCCAAACCCAAGAATTGGCGGATTTCTGTTGGTGTACGGGGTGCAGGCCAGTTCTTGATTGAGTCAACCTTGGATGGATCCACATGAATCCCATCCTTGTTTACCACATGGCCTAGAAAGTGGACTTCGCGAAGCCAGAAGTCACATTTCGAAAATTTAGCATACAGTTGCTCTGCTCGAAGAAGTTCCAGCATAAGTCGTAGATGCTGCTCGTGTTCCTCCTGACTCTTAGAATAGATCAGGATGTCATCGATGAAAATAATAACGAACTTATCCAGGTAAGGTTTGCATACTCGGTTCATGAGATCCATGAAGACCGTTGGTGCGTTCGTCAATCCGAAAGGCATAACCAGAAACTCGTAATGGTCGTAATGAGTTCTGAATGTTGTTTTGGAGACGTCCTCATCCCGGACTCTCAGCTGATGGTATCCCGATCTCAAATCAATCTTAGAGTAATAGCTCAACCCTTGCAACTGGTCGAATAAGTCATCAATGCGTGGAAGAGGATAACGATTCTTTACTGTCACTTTGTTGAGTTCGCGATAGTCAATACACATTCTGAAAGTACCGTCTTTCTTTTTCACAAACAAGACTGGAGCTCCCAGGGCGAAGAGCTAGGACGTATGAAACCCTTTTCCAAGAGTTCTCATAGTTGCGTGGACAGTTCTTCAAGTTCTGATGGAGCAAGTCGATAAGGTGCACGAGCTATTGGTGCTTCTCCAGGAGCTAGCTCGATTTGAAACTCGACTTGTCGATGAGGTGGAAGACCAGGTAATTCCTCAGGAAATACCTCAGGAAAATCGCGCACAATAGGAATGTCTTCAATTCTCTTCTCTTCCATTGATGTGTCAGTAACGAGTGCTAGAATGGCAGTGTGGCCCTTTCGTAAACACTTCTGAGCCTTAAGGAAAGAGATAATGCCTACGACAGCACCACTCTTGTCGCCATGAATCACAAGAGGTTCTTCACCAGAACGAGGGATGCGGACAACCTTCTCGTTGCAAAGAATTTCCGCTAGTTGATGAGATAACCAATCCATCCCAATAACAACGTCAAAACTACCCAGAACGATAGGAATAAGATCAATAGAGAAGGTCTGACCAGCTAAGACGAGGTTACAACCCTTAACTATGTGCGTGGCCTCGAGACTTTTACCGTCTGCTAGCTCTACCGTGTGTTTGGTGGTCAAAAGTGTTGGGGGGCGCTTAAGCATTTGACTAACTTTTAAGGACACATAACTAGTATCGGCACCCGAATCGAATAAAACAGTAACAAAGAAATCATCCAGAAGAAACTTACCCATCACAACGTTGGGATCGTTCCTTGCATCACCCTGACCCAGCACGAAAACACGTCCCCTGGCTCCATTGCCATTATTGTTACCCCCGCTGTTGCCTCCATTGTTGCCTCCATTGTTGTTCCCGTTTCCCTAGTTGTTGTTGTTCTGATTCTGATTCAGCTGAGGACAGTTCCTCTTAAAGTGGCCTTCAGTGCCACACTGAAAGCATCCTTTATTGCCCTGTTGTTGCTGCTGCTGGTGGTTCTGTGGAGCTTGTTGTTGTTGGCGATTCTGATTTGCTGGTCGTGTGCCCCTGCAATCCTTTGCTTCATGACCAAACTTGTTACGCCTCAGACAACGACCCTTGTTGCACTGCCCGCTATGATGCTTGTTGCACCGGTTGCACTTGGGGTGGTTCCCTCGGTATCCACCCTGTCCTTGACTACCAGAAGATTGCTGACCAGGACTCTGGTAGTCATCAGTCTTTCGCTGCTGTGACTGAACTGAAGTAGAAACCTTGCCCGAATTTCCATCCCACTTGCGCTTGTTATCACTGGGGGAATCAGTAGTAGTAGCGCTAATACGCTTGGGCAGCCTGTTCTGCTCAACTGCCTGATCAGTGAGACGATGAGCCAACTTGATGATTTGCTGAATGGTGCCAAGATTAGCTGAGGTTACGTGGCTTTGAATTTCTGGCACCAAACCCTTAAGGTACAGCTCGATACGCTTGATAGGAGGATCCACCATAGTGGGACACAAGATAGCTAATTCGTTCGACCTCCTTGTGTATGCCTCGATTTCAGACCCCGTCATCTTCAGATTGAAAAATTCTACCTCTAGCTTGTGGATCTCGTCACGACTACAGTACTCTTCTTTGATCAGTTCTTTGAAACCGTTCCATGGGGTGGCATTAGCAACCGCCAGCCCTAGCAGTTGCACCTGTGCTTTCTACCAGGTTAACGCTGCACCTTCGAGGGTTCCAGTAGCATACTTCACCCTACGATCTTCAGGGCATTCACACATCTCGAAAACAGACTCAAGCTTCTCGAACCAGTGTAGAAGGCCAACAGCTCCTTCTGTGCCACTGAAAGTACTAGGTCGGCAATCCATGAATGTTTTGAACGTACATACAGGAGGTTGAGCATGTTGACCTATTGCGCGAGAATAAAAGACAAGGTTAAACACAAGAGTTGGTTCGCGAGTGTAGGATATAAACATCCTAGGATAGGTCGAAATGGCAGGTTATACCTCCTGCAGGGACAGGTGCGAGTGCCTCAGCCACTCGTTCGTTGATTAGAGCCGTCAGCTGGGCATGAGTCAAGTTCAGGCGTCCACCCATGATCTTCACATCGAGGGAAACACAAGTAAGAAAAGTGTCGCGAAAGTGCGTAAGTGTGGAGTGACGGAAAAGAGCAAACACATAGAGTTTTAAGCAATAGTTGTTACACTAACTAAGCATACCATGATCAACTGTGCTGCTTAAACTAGCAGGCAGGCAATACAAACATAAACCATATTACCTATAGTGTTGAGTATTGCACGTGGAGCGAAGCGTCATTGTGGATCGTTGAGCATTGTACAGGTTATAGTCTGGTTTTGTCAAAAAGCCTTTCCCCTTTTTAAAACCAAGTTCACTATAACCAATGGCTCTGATACCAATCTGTCACACCCCCAAAATCCACCATGCGGAGTATCACCGCTTGGAGGCGTGACATGACCAGGATCGAGCCACCACTCATATTGAACAACATAATTAAGTAAATAAAACCAACCACAATACGATTGGTGACCAAAAGAAAGTAACCGACTTAATGTTAACAGCGGAAGCATAAAACGTAAGTCCAAAACATAAGTTCCATAGTTCATAAGTTTAAAGTCCAAAACGTAGGTTTAATAAGTTCAAAAGGACTTAAATATTAAGCACGGAACATAACAGTCCATATCCCACAACGACCTCCTCCTCGCGCAAGCTCCATAAGCATCTAGCGACCTGTAAGGCATGTAACAACGAGTCAACAACAAAGTTGAGTGAGTTCATGGTTGGTTGTTTAGTTTTAAGTTGGTTCTGAAAACGTGGTTTGTCTTTCGTTGGCTTATTTGCCGTGGGGGTTACCCCAATGTTGAAAGTATGATTAACCAGTTCCTTCTTTATTACCCAGACCATATCCATAATCAGTGGGAGCTTCCCCATGTGAACCACTAGACTGATATCGACAACTGACGAACAATAGTTGTGCCCTACGTCAATGTTCTATCATCATTGAAAGTTTGCCGTAGTCCATTAGTACACACCCGTTCGGACGACACGATGTGAGGTTTGTTAAACCTAATAGCGCTATTAACTAATGACCCGCTCGCCATTGGCCTCGGCGATTAAGTCGATATAAAATGAGGGACTTCATGATAGAGTTTTGTCTAGTAAGTTTTAAGGTTGTTGTCCTACCCAAGGAGGATGAACGTACGTATTCTACCCAAGGAGAACACGCAGGATTAATATTGGCATCCTACCCAAGGAGGATGGCCGAACATATCCTACCCAAGGAGGATATGTAGATTCCATTTTAGTTTCTTAACCCATTCCCAAACCACCGGGAATCCCATGCCTTGTAGAAAGTGTGAACTCACCTTGGTTGCTCGGTTTGACTCTCAAAAATAGCTAACAGTCAAGGTCGGTCAATCACGTCCTAGTATAATTACCACTTAGTTTATTAGTGACTTCAAATAAGCACGAAGTTCCTACACGCATCTACCACATAACATGTATTCACCTTAATGGTTCATGCCCATATAAACTTCCCATCTATTCCCGTTCATAAACAAACATACGACATTGCACATAACACTTTTATTGACATATAACATGTTAGATCACGCTCAGGTAACCTACCCGACATTTAGACACACAAATTACTACTTATGTCGTTTCAGCTTTTATATTCAAAACTGGGCTGTTTTCGGGGATTTTAATAAAATAGTTAACTTGTTCCAAAAATTACTAACTTTTTACAGAAGGTCTTAAACGATCCAAATATTATTGTGTAAAAATCTCGAGATCCAATTCATCACCCATATTTTATAAAAAATCATTTTCCGGGCTGAAATCAGATTCATTTTTTTCTGACTGCAGTCCACGGAATAATTAATTTAAAATTCATCGTAAGTCCGATTTACGAAATTCTAGTGGGAGAATTACTATGACATCAGTGGTCACCTACAGTACAATTTTCATGAGCTGATTCAACATAGATTTCAAGTTATGACTAAAAACATATCACCCAATTACTGCAGTAAAAACTCAGCTTGAGCTGCTGTTACAAAACGGGTCTTTAAAAATAGTAAACGACCTCAAAAAATATGATTCCAGTTCCATTTGCTTTGTTTTTTGAAAATACATAATTTAGGCTTCAGAAAATCAGTTTTTCGATTTATTATGATCCGTTTACAGCCAGTTAAAGTTGGCGGAAAATGTTATTCAGCAAGCTGTTTCTAGCTTAAATATTACTAAAACGCACACATACTATCACCATTCTTTCTAATAACGATTTATATCATAACGTAAGTCATTTACAGCAGGTTATCGTTTATATAACTCAGATTTATCGTGTATTACCATCTTTCATTTCGTGATCTTTATGTAAAGCTTTATGTAAAGTTTCATGCTCATCTTTTTAGTGTTCTAGTAAAATACAACGTACTACACTTTTTAATCTACTCAAAATGTAAGTAAACTAAGGTAGATCAAGACTTACAACTAGCACAAGGCTAGGGGAGAATCTATAGTGAAAAGTTGATGAGAATGATGATGAACAAGCAAGAACAAAGCCCTTTTGAAGCTCCACAAGTGCAACCTCCTTGAATTACCTTCAAAGCTTGTATGGAACTTGTTTAATGGATGAAGATGGTTGTGAAGTGGTGGTGATGGTGGCGGTTTAGGGGAGCCGAGAAGGAGGAGGGATAGAGTGAAGTGAGGGAGTGAATATTTGAAGTATGGTTGTAGTGATCTAGGCCATGCTTAAATAAATGTTTCCATATGTTTTATCAACTCCAACAAGCAACCAATCTACTAAAATAATGAGATTAAATCTAGTGCAAGATTGGGGTATGGTGTAGATGATTTGTGTGGGTCCACTTGGGGACCGATTCAGTTAGGGGGGCGGGTTAAGGGTAAAATTTGCAACTAAATTGTAATGGACTAGTTAGATTTCCAAGTATATGTTTACTTATATTAGCTAGTTAATATTTAGTAGGTGTTAGGGTGTTCGGGGATCACGACTAGCCAAGAAATAAATAAACAATGTGTTTGGCAAAAATTTGGTGTCCCGGGTAATGTCCGGTTATCCGGTTAGATACCGTTCCATTAAAGTGTTTAATTATTCCGTAAAGTGTCTTATATATATATTTTTTGTAACACTTTTAATTCCTAACACTTAGGCAAACATTCAGGACCATTTAGTCAGTTTTCTGCACATGACTAGTATGTTAACAAACACATGAAAGTATGACACAGTAATCAGGAAACAGTTAAGTAATTCAACACAGTCACTAAGCACTTTAATTATCATTAAATAATCATACGGATACATGTAATTACGAGGGTTGTCACATTTCAAACATCTGTTTTCATCTATTGACTGGTCAACAGATGTATCAACCACTGTTTTATTTTCAAACATCTGTCCACAACAAAACACTATTTTAACCCAATAGTGGTTTTAAACCACCGTTTTAACCCAACAGCGGTTTCAACAACAGTTTTATCCAGAACACTCTGCTTTAACCCAACAGTGATTTCAAACATCTGTTTTCATCCATCTGTTGACCAAAGTCAACAGATGTATCAACCACTGTTTTATTTTCAAACATCTGTCCACGACAATAGAACTTTCATCATTTAGACAGACCTTTGCCAATATTACAAGCTTTTAAACTCTCAAACCTGAATATTCAGTTAATTAATTTAAATAACAAACATGCTTAATAATTTTAACACAACTAATTATTATATAAAATATGAAAGTGTCAAACAGAGGTAACTATATAATAAACAAAGTTCAAAACAGCAAAAAACATTCAGTAAAATACAACATAATAATTTCTAATCAATGGGCGAAACAGTTGTCTCGATAAATAAAGCTCCTTTCGGACCATTGTAGTTGTCAACTTGTTGGAGATATTTCAAAACTTGATTGCTCAGATCAACTTCAACCATATCCCCCCAACTTCAACTTCAACCTTAAATACTTAAAGTTTAGAGTATGAAAAATACAAAATATATACAACATATAATTCATTCTGTAAACAAAATAACATTTGCATTCAAGCATGTTCCTTCTCCAAAAAACAATATTTTAACTCAACAGTCGTTTCAATCCCCTTCAACCTTCACAAAACACTATTTTAACCCAACAGTGGTTTTAAACCACCATTTTAAGCCAACAGCAGTTTCAACCACAGTTTTCACCACAACACTGTGCTTTAACCCAATAATGGTTTCTGTCACACCCCGACCGCGTAAAACAACAAACCACAGCGGAAACGTCGGGGAGTCGTGTGGCAGAATTATTGTTTCAAAACACATGATAATTAAAGTTAAGTTTTACAAGCTTAAATTATTACATTGTCCTAGTTCAAACAAAACACATAACATAAAAGATGATAACTTTCTTGATTTTAGTTTGCTAAGGCCCAAGTCGCCCTAAGTGTAGCTTGCTCACATCAAATATTTGCTCCTGAAACATATGTGAAAGTAAATACGTCAGCATAAAAATGCCTGTGAGTAACATAGGTTTAGTGTTGAAGATTCATGACTTTGAATGTTAAAAGAAATGTTTAATGAAAAATAGTCATGAACCTTATAAAATATTTTCTTTTATAAAATCATATGAAAATCAAATGATATAAAAGAATGATGTATGGCTAAGTAAATAACCAAATGAAAATAGTATGTATAAAATATGTCATGTCTTGTCTTTGTTGAAGTGGTTTAGATAACGCCACGATATGCAATACAATAAAAGCACTTATATATAGGAAGTACCAGCAGCGTATCCACCATGATTTTATCATATAACACACGTCTCATTACTTAAATCACTTATTAATAACCATGAAATAATGTCTTGTTTAAATGTCAATGTCCAATGTCAAATGTCATGTGTAAACAATGTCTAATGTCAAGTATAAACAAATGTCTTTTGAAATCCAATGTCATGTACAAAACAAGGTCTTTGAAATAACCAAGAGTTAAAATCAAAAGTTATGTTTTGAAAACCATTGCTTTTATCGATATGAACATTTATGTGGTTTGTCTATCGCATACACTCAAGCCTTGAGACTGTCGGATAAACCCTTATCAGGATCAAGGTTTACCAAAAATGTATTCGGATTCTGTCATTCCCCTTCCGAAATTCCTAGAAAGCGTGAACGGGATTTGTCAAGTCCTATAGCGCTATTACATACTACCAAGCAGCGTGATCAATGTTAATGAATGTACTACTAACCCGTTAAACATACCAAATGTCCTTTTCAATGTAAGCATGTCATGAGAAATGTCTTTGTAAAACCATGCATTAGGCATACTAAGTCAATATGCCAATAAAATGTCTTTGAAACCAAATGTTAGGTATACTAAGTCAATATACCATAAAAATGTCTCTGAAATAATGTATTATATGTAATATGTAATAAAACATGTATAATGCCATGAAAACGAAAAGTAAAGTTATGCACATATGCTTCACCCTAAAACATTTGAAAACGTAAAATAGGGGAACTATGTGCTCACCTTTGGGTGCGTTTTTATATGTTAACACAATCCCTCAAATTGTTTATTCGTCCTAAATTAAATAAGAATGATTTAATAATCAAAACTCACAAAAATACCTAAGTTTCTCCGATACTTCGAATTTTCACATAACTTCGAGATTTTCTCGAAAAGTTATTATTTTTTTATTATGTTGGTGTGAATATATATATATATATATATACGTTCATATATATATATTTAAGAACTTTGCGACTTGAACGATTTTATTGGTGACCCTCATTATGTTATAAGCAATAGCAATATATCTACGATTTGCGCGTCGTAATATATATACTTATTGTGAGATAAAATAAATATCGTAACACACATAATCTTGTCAACTATAAACATGTCATCATACACATATTATAAATCACATAACATGTTGGTGCACACATCTGTCGTCTTCGTCTTATATCGAGTCTCGGGTTCGTTGCGGATCTAAACAAGCATGATGTCATCATTAAGAATGATGACATCACACAAGTGACATCATCATTGCATCACTACACAAGAAGACAAAACATATTTGCATGTTTCGTTTGAAATCAGAATGTTGTTGATGTCTTTCGCTTGAAGACAAATTATTGAAGGCTTTCGCTTGAACTTGTAAATATGAGGTTTCGCTTGAACTAGTTCTGTCATATTCAAGCGAAAGCATGAGTAGTATAAATAGGGTTGTTGTCATTTCATTTGTAACAGAATTTGCCAAGTGATACCGAGGTGCCACCGGTTTTCCTTCTGATTGTAAACATTGTAAAATCAATATACAAGAGGTTTATAGTGTGAATCAAGCTGTTTTCACATCCGTTTCTTTGTTTCTGCCTCTGAAACGGATTAGAGCTCTTCTGAACGACTCGTTCGGGTCAAAAATCGATCCTACAAGTGGTATCAGAGCTTAGGAGGAAGAGATCTTGCCAAAACAACCTGTTTTCATCACTTTTTCTGATTTCTACACCATTCTTTTTCAAAATTAAAAATTTTTCACGGTTAAAAACGGCTCAAACTTTCACATATTGTGCGTAATCATGTTTAAACAAATCCTATAAAGTTTCAGAACGAAAATCGACTTAAAACTGGTTAAAATCAGAAGTTTCTCTTGAAATCTGTTCGATTTTTGCTGATGTCATCAACCTTTCGCTTGAATTTACATGGTGTTCCGCTTGAAAACGACCTTTCGCTTGAATTTACATGGTGTTCCGCTTGAAATAGACCTTTCGCTTAAGTTTACCTCGTGAGTCTCGCTTGAAACGACCGCTTGAATCACTGTTTCGCTTGAGTGTGTACCTCGAGTTGTGTATAACATTTTACGAGTTGTCAGTTGGTTGGGATAAGAAATCACATGACTTGTGTCAGTTTACATGATAAGTATCAGTGCATGTGATTCTCGTAAATTTTCCTCATGTTTTGTCGGCTTGTGTCAGTTTGCATATGATTTTGGTTTGGTCAGTCTTTTAGTCAACATTATTAAAAGTATCAAGTGAATCATCAGATTTTGCATGTGAACAATATTCATCGGATTAGAGGTTTTGTTGGTCCAATCAGATTAAAGTGTATTCGGCCCATGTGATTACATGTGATAAAGCAATTACATCAGCCCTCTACAGACATTGTGGCCCAATCAATTTTAAAACTACATATCACATTTAAAGGAGTTGTCGGCCACTTTCATTTAAAAGGTCCAATCAAACCATTCGGTTCATGTAAATCAGTTGTGAAAGTCAAAGTTTGTCAGGCTCATTTATCAATCAACAAAGTTGTCGGCTAAGTAGATGTGTTTGATCCATTGTGTGTCCTCGGCCTAAGTTGCATCTTCATTAACGGCCCAATTGTTATTGTTTGTAGTCAGCCCACGTTATTCATACATCAGCCCAAATCAGAAATTTGTTCATCGGCCCAAATCAGAAAGTTAAAGTTCTTCGGCCTAAATCAGTTTCAAGCCCAAGTGAACTTCATTGTTTGCGGTCCATTGGAAGTCCATATTTCGTGGCCCATTTGATCTAGTTCATTCATTCAGTTTGCGGAATTCATTAAACGAGTCCACATATCTTCGACACGAGTCATAGTTCGATTCAATCGTCACACATTTTTACGTATTCCGTTCGTTTAAACTGATTGTTTGTTTGTTTGTTTCAGGTATATTTTTACAAGGTGAACCAGTTCATTTGAAAGTTTGTTTGAGAAATTCTTTGATTTTGAATCATGAGTGAAGAGTTTTACAACGCATTTGCAACATCCCCGACTAGTCCGGCTGTTATTGCTCAGAACATGAATTTGGAAAACGAGACCGGAACGTTACAAAAGCCCCCGAAACTGATGAGTATCGAAGAATACTATGGGTGGAAAGACAGATTCGAAAACTGGGTTCAGGCAAACCATCTTAGGTCATGGGAGTGTATTCTGAAGAAATATGTTTTGCCACGTACTGAGTTACAAGTTGTGAAAACAATTTCTGAGTTTAGTGATCAAGAACGAGAAATGTATAGAGCTGAAAAGATGATGATCAGCTTACTTCAGCAAGCTATTAAAGAAGACATTTTTATACTGCTTCAGCACGACAAAACTTCAAAGTCAATCTGGGATGCTCTACGTGTTAAGTTTGAGGGTAGTGAGAACATGATTAAGAGCAAGAAGGGGTTGCTCAAGAAAGAGTTTGATCTGTTCAGTAGTTTACCGGGAGAAGATACGAAGAAGCTGATTGAACGTTATTGTCACTTAGTGCGATCTATGTCGATGATTGGTATAACCAAAGATCCTGTTGAGTGGGTAGACAAGTTAGCTGATGCGTTACCGCAGAAAGAGTGGGGAACTTACTTGATGATTCTGAAAAATACTGGGGTTTATGATGGGTTAATGATTTCTCAGTTTATCGAGAAGATTGAGGGTCAAGATTTGGAACAGCAGAAGATCGCGAGGATGAACAGTCCAAGTGGTCAACAGGATGTAATATGTATTACAAAGGCAGTGTTCCAGAAGTTGAAAGAAGCCCGAAAATCCAAACTGCGTATAGTGCTGGAGATTCATCTAAAAAAGTTGATCAAAGTTCTAAAAGTAGCAGTGGTTTCTCTTCATACCCGAGTGTCAATCCAAAAGATACTACATCAAGCTTTCATTCTCAAAGCACAAAGACAGGAAATGGTTATGTGATACAATGAAACATTGCTTTGAATCTTCCAGACGGCCAAAGTTTTTCTGAAGAGGTTGCTAAAGATCACATGGAGTTGCTTGGTTCCGTGCTACTATCTTATGAAGGTTTAGTCGCAGGGCGGATCGGGAATCCTATGCTCACAAAGGAGGATTACGATCAGATAGACGCCGAAGAAATGGAACTAATGGACATCAAATGGTGTCTAGCTAGCGTTCTGAGAAGAGCTGAAAAATTCAAGCTGATTACTGGAAGAAATGACTTTCTTGATGCACATGTTTCTACTTTGGGTTTTGACAAATCTAAAGTTACTTGTTTTCGATGCAGGGAGAAAGGTCATTTCAAGAGGGAATGCAAGAACAGGGAAGCTAGTGATGTGAAGAATCCATTCGGAAAAGATGACTACTACCGGAAAGCCATTTATCAACAAGTCGGTCAACAGCAACAGCAAGAACCACAAGTGGCTCATGGTAGAAAGGTGATACAGGATTCAAAAAGAGCATGTTTGGTGGATTTTAAATGGAACAAATTCATATCACCCGAAAACAAAGTATGCTTAGTCAATCAGGATGATGAAAGACTACCTGAAGGATTCAGCTGGGATATGTTTGTAGATGAAAAAGGAGATTTCAAAGCATTCATTGCTAAAATTTTGAAAGAACCAGATATGTTTACCACATGGATGAAATCGATTGGTGAAACTGTAAAGTCTGTTGTATCTGATGAAAGTTCACAGAGTGAAGATGAAAGCTCACAAAGCTCATATGACAGTTCAGAAAAGGAAATTGTTTTTGATCAAACACCATCTGATTCTGGTTCATCGGATGACAATTCTGAAAAATCTGTACAGTTTGATCAGTCACCAACTGATGATAGTAGTGACGATGAAGAAGAGAAACATATTAATATTGCAAAATTTCATCTTTCTCCTGAAAGTTTTCATTTCTATTTTGCATATCGCTTGGAGAAGCTAAGAGAAAAACAAGCTGCAAAAGAACAAAAGAAAATGAAGACTGAAAGTGTTGTTCAAAATAAAAAAGTTGAAAGTGTTGCTGAAGAGATGGTTGAGACTGAGCAAGTGAAAGAAGAAGAAAAGGTGACTGAATCTGAGAAAGTTGTCGAAGTTGAGAAGATAATAGAAGTTGAAAAGATTGTTGAGGTCGTCAAGCCATGTTTAAAGTGTCTTGAAGCTTGCAAAGAATGCAAAGTCAAAGATGAGATGATAGCTGAGTATGAAAAGAAGAAAGAGCAGTTGTTGTTCAATCTCAATTATGTGAAAGAATCTTATGATGTCTTGAACAGAACAGTGACTGGTCTTCAAAAGACAAACTCAGAGAGAGAAGATGCTTTGACAATGATGAATGCTGTGATGATGTCGAAGCAGAAAGCTATCAACTTCTACATTGAGGAGAGTGCTAAATGGAAGCAAGAGTTGGAAACCGAGAAAATCGAGAATGAGAGAATCAGACGTTTATTGCAGAGTTATTCCAGTTCTGATTATCTTATTGATCGAATTTAGCCGACTGTTGCAGGTATGGAAGCTTTCCAAGATGAGAAGCCAAAGAAAAAAGATACTGGTAAGAAACCGACTGTTAGCTATAACAAGTGTCCGCCTCCAATCTGGGAAGGGTATTCTCCTAGAAAACCAAACGAGGAGCAACTTGAAAAAGCAGTCAATATAAAGCTAAAAACCAATACAACTGATGAATTACCAAAAAACATTGACGTTATTTACACATCATCTGACACTGATCATGAGTCTGAGTTAATAAAAAAGGTGGTCGATCAGGTGTTAGATACTGATGAGGAGTCTGAGTCAAAGTCAGAGTCTGGAGGTTCATGTCCGTCGGTCAACGGTCCAAAATCGTCGGTTAAACGGTCTTATAGTAAAGAATTTTTGTTATCAAAAGCAAATTTGGATGATGAAACATTTGAAGTTGCATACACTTTAAATGATTCTGACAAATTATACTCTGACAAAGAGTTTCCAATAAGAAGTGTTAGATTTGAAATGATCAAAAAGGTTTTCAAAATGACAGAAATTAAGATTTCTGAAATAAAAGATTTAAATCTTACTGGAAAACCTAAAAAATATACTTCAAGAGTACAACAACGATTAAACAAGAAGAAAGGTTACAATTTTGGTTCTGGTTTTCAAAAGAAACCAAACCATAATGGTAGCTACAAAAAGAAAGGTTTAGGTTTTATTCCACCAGAAAATTATAAAAATGAGAAAAATTCTAAAACAAAAACATAATTTGTTTCAGGTGGAAGTGCTGAGGAGGAACAGAAGAAACCGTTCTGGAAATAATCAAACCAGGAGTTTCTTGCTGAAAAGAAAAGGATTGGAACTGGAGTGTTTCATCCAAAAGAGACTCGAACCTGTTTCAAATGCAATGAAGTTGGTCACATTGCATGGAACTGTCCGAAAAATGCTAAGACTAAACAGGGAGTTTCTGAAAAACTGAAAGAAATAGTTGTAGATGTTGAACCACCAACCAAAAAATTCAAAATATTTGAAAATTCAATTTATGAGGTTGGTGAATGTTCTAAAAAGAATTTTTACAAAAAGAAAGCAAAAGACAACCAAGTGTGGGTTGTTAAAAAGTCTGAAGAGAAAGTTGGCAATGATTCTGGTTCCACAAAGCCAGAAGAGCCACAAGGTGAGGTAAAAGAGGTAAATTCTATATCTTCAGTGAATGATGATGAATTTCCATCACTGAAGTTTGAGAAGATTAAACAGAAAGTTGGTAAGGTTGAGATCTCGGATCAATTTTACTCTGAGAAGAATGAATTTGATATCGAGAAAGTTTTCAATGGAAATGTTAAGAAAATTTTTGGGAAAATGCTTGATGGGAAAGTAAAAGGGGTTAAAGATTTTTACGCGACAAAGAAAGCAACTTTTAACCCAACCGAACAAGAGCTAAAGGAGCTAAAAACACCCAAGGTTGGTCAGACTTGGGTGGAAATTCTTTTCCCTTGAACATCTGACTTTGCCGGAGATCCCAAGTTTGTAATCGCGGATCAGGAATCGGCATCATTCTTTAAATCTGATTATGAAAAAGAATCTTAAAATGTTTTGAATTTTACAGGTTGCGACTTGCCGGAGCTTCCAGGTTGGTAAATGTGAAGCAGGAATCGGCATCTTTATTGATAAAATGAATTTGTGTAGATGAGTTATTCCTACAATTGGTAAAAAGGTTTTTACTTACAAGCGGTAAATCAAGGACATTAAGTTGTACTTGTTTTTCCTACAAGTGGTTAATCAAGGTCATTAAGTTGAAATTGATTGGACCATACTTACAATTGGTATTTTGAAAGACAATGTGATGAGTCACACCCCGAACCTACAAGTGGTAAAATCGACAAAACTTATTTTCCGGAAAAATCATTTTGGTTAAAACAAACTTAAGTGTTTTGAAATCATAATGAGAAAATAGTTTTGTGTAAGGGGGAGTTCTGATTGTTTATGCCTAGTGGATGGCGAATTGATGCAATTTGATATCAGTTGTCATGTTTTGTACAATTTTGTTTTTCAAATTTCCTAAAATGTGTTTGCATTTTAGGGGGAGTAAAAATTTCAGAAAATCCAAAAACATTAGAAAATTTGAAAAAGTCAAAAACATGATAAAATCAAAAATGAGTTTTTGTGTCAAAGAAGAGGAAATGATTAGAAAATTTGAAAAAGTCAAAAACATGATAAAATCAAAAATGAGTTTTTGTGTCAAAGAAGAGGAAATGATAGTACATCAGTAGACAGTCACAGTACGCTAAAGAAATGTAATGTTTAAATAGCGTTAAACAGTCTCACTGATGATATGCCGATAGGTTTTCATACATTTAGTAAAGTTTTTCGGGATATAAACATAAATTCAAACTTGCTTATTTCGTGGGGAACACTACTTGGATATATAGGTAACCCATGAAATCTCGTTTGAAAGGTCCCTCTTTCTGAGATACTAGGTCTTTATGCTCAGTGATATCTGGGGTATTATCCCGGGACTTCTGCTGAAAGAAATTTCTGACCTAGTTCCCGCAAAATACTTTCTGCATATGCTTGAAATATAGTGCCGCCCTCAGCAAATTGATGAAACAATAAAATTGATAGTCATTGCTGTTGAAACAAAAGATCCTCTAAAGGGGACACACCAAAAGTCGAAGCCGTCATCTCTCTGCGTATACATGAGTATCGACCTGAGCTCTCACGGCCCTCGCAATTTAACCCCTTACAGATATCATCTGTGGTATACTCACCTGTAAGACTGAATATTGGGATCTGGATACGGGAGTATATTCAAGAGGTGGGACACATGAATGAGTTTAAGTCCTTAAAACATCTAACTCATATCCTGAATCAGTTGAAATTTGTGTGAGAATTTAAGTGGATCAGTATATCGGCAATCTAAGTGAATTGTTTAATTCTTAATGTGTAACTAAGCTCAATGGTACTTGTGACTTGTCGAGAACTGATATGATCCTCTTACACAAACTCACAAAAATATTGTTGTAAATATTTCTTTACTACATTTCTTTTCATTCAAAAATCCAAAAAGAGTTTTAGTGTGTTTTAGTATAAATTTTGAAAAAATTCAAAAAGATTTTCGACAACTGATGTTGGAGAGCTGATTTTCAAAATCTCAAGTGCTAAACATGATGACATTTTTTTGTGAAAAGAAGTATGTGTTTGTAATTCAAATGTGTTTTGAACAAATTTTTAAAAAAGAGGTTCATCAAGATTTTTGAGTTATTTTTTGAGGGAGAGTCAGTGTTAGTGCTTACATTGAATTGTTAAATTTGTGAAATTTATTTCTGGGTTAAGAATGTGTAGGTGTAGCCAGGTTTCGATCTTGAACCTGAAGATAGAGTTCCAGGTTCCGATACCTGAGGTCTATGTGATTTCAACAAGCCAGACTGCGATCCCAGCATATCGAAAGGGGGAGTCTGAAGACATCTGAGTAGAGATTGTTTGTGGGGAGTTTGCTAGAGAGATAAGGATTTAGAGTGAGACAAGAGCTAGGACAAGATTTTGGAAGTTCAAAGACTGATAAAGACTGAAGATACAAAGACTCGACACTTAAGACTCGTCAACATCTGAGGGGGAGTCTGTTGGTGCACACATCTGTCGTCTTGGTCTTATATCGAGTCTCGGGTTCGTTGCGGATCTAAACAAGCATGATGTCATCATTAAGAATGATGACATCACACAAGTGACATCATCATTGCATCACTACACAAGAAGACAAAACATATTTGCATGTTTCGCTTAAAATCAGAATGTTGTTGATGTCTTTCGCTTGAAGACAAATTATTGAAGGCTTTCGCTTGAACTTGTAAATACGAGGTTTCGCTTGAACTAGTTCTGTCATATTCAAGCGAAAGCATGAGTAGTATAAATAGGGTTGTTGTCATTTCATTCGTAACAGAATTTGCCAAGTGATACCGAGGTGCTGCCGGTTTTCCTTCTGATTGTAAACATTGTAAAATCAATATACAAGAGGTTTATAGTGTGAATCAAGCTGTTTTCACGTCCGTTTCTTTGTTTCCGCCTCTGAAACGGATTAGAGCTCTTTCGAACGACTCGTTCGGGTCAAAAATCGATCCTATATAACATCTTGTAACACATAAAACTTACCCATGAACAACCCATTCTAGTGTACATTGAAAAACGCGTATATTAGCGATTCGGTAACGTTTTTGGGCGTCGGAAGTCACGTATGACTAACCAAACACCAAGTAAACTTAATATAAGTTAAAATACTTAATTTTTATATCAAAAATATCAGTTTACTTACTGATCTAAAACAGTTTTATAAAAATCCTCCGAAAAGCCGATTTTTAACCGTTTTACCGCATAGTTTTGCATCAAACGTTACCCTAACCATCCCAAATCGTAACGACTTGATATTTTAACATAACCCATGTTATTTACTGAATAAAATAGTGGTTATACCCATGATAGTGCAGGTCTCACATAAATCATGCAAATTTCACATATTTTACCACTTTCCAAGCTATATGTACAACATGCAAAGCTATCAAACCTATGACAAAGTTTCATGCCATTATAATATACCAAATAATGTTATTTTTAGTGTTCATAATCTGTTCTAAAACATTTTTTTCATACAATCATTTTTTTATGGTCAGGATTTGTCTCCAGAAATAGCCAAGCAACACATGGCATCTCTCGTTGCTATGTTGGAATCATATGAAAGTTTAATTGCTGGAAAAATTGGAAATCCAATGCTTACAAAAGAAGATTATGACCAAATTGATGCAGAGGAACTTGAATTGATGGATGTGAAATGGTGTATGGCTAGTGCTGTTAGACGTGCAGAAAAATTTCAACAAATCACAGGAAGAGATGAGTTTCAGGGATTGGCTACATATCCATTAGGATTTGACAAGTCAAAAGTAAGCTGTTTTCGTTGCAAAGGAAAGGGACACTTTAAACGAGAGTGTAAAAACCAAGAAGCAAACGAGAATCAAGAAAAGAACAATTATTATCATAAATCAATTTTCCATCAGATTGCTCAACAACCGCAAACTGCACCTGCTCGTGCTATTGAAGATGGAAAGAAGAAAGCTTTACTTATTCATCAAGATGATGAAAAAGTTGCAGAGGGATTTAGTTGGGACAAATACATACCTGGTTCAGCTCTTGTTGCTAGAATTCTGGGTGAAGATGAAGTTAGTCAAAAAAGAATTCCGATTTTTCCAGATCTTGGAAGTGATGTTGATACTGATGATGAAGAAGAACATCTTAATAAAGCTAGAAAAGGCTTAGATCCTGACAGCTTTAATTTCTTTTTTGCAGATAAAATGGAGATGCTGAATCAGAAGAAGATTGCCAGATTGAGGAGAGAGCTGGAAGCAGCAAAAATTCTCGCTGATGAAAAGGAAAAGACAGAAGCTGGAGAAGCTAGTGTTGAACCAGGAACTGAGAAAGTAGTTGAAAAAATCGTTGAAGTGGATAAAATGATTGAAAAAATAGTCGAAGTTGAGAAAATTGTTGAAGTAGAAAAAATTGTTGAAATAGAGAAAATCGTCGAAATAGAAAAAATTGTTGAAGTTGAAAAGACTGTCGAGGTTGAAAAGATAGTTGAAAAAATGGTTGAAGTTGAAAAACCATGTTTGAGGTGTTTAGAATCTTGCCAAGTTTGTGCGGAGAAAGATAAGAAGATTGCTGATTTGGAGAAAATTAAAGAAGATTTACTGTTCGATGTGAAATATGTGAAGGAATCATATGATGTGCTGAACAAAACAGTTGATAGTCTGAAAAAGACGAATTCAGAAATTGAAAATGCAATGACAAAAATGAGTGCAACACTAATGACAAAGCAGAGTGTCATCAATGAGTATATTGAAGATTGTGCTAAGCTGAAGCAGGAGTTGGAACTTGAGAAAATTGAGAGTGAAAGGATTAAACAATTGTTGTTGAGTTATACAACATGTGATTATTTGATTGATCGTGTTTATCCTACTGTTGCAGGTCTTGAAGCATTCATGGATAAAAAGACTGAAGATACTGATACTGGTAAGAAACAAAGTGTCAAGTATAACAGATGTCCGCCCCCGATCCATGAAAGTTATTCTCCCAGGAATCCTAACGAGGAGCGTCTAAAAAAGGCAATCAACATCAAGTTAAAGTCTGAAATCATTGATGAATTACCAGACAATATTGATGTTACATTCACAGCGTCTGACACTGATCATGAGTCTGAGTTAGTAAAGAAAGTGGTTGATCAGGTGTTAGATATGGATGAAGAGTCAAACCCGGAGTCTAAGTCTGAAAGTTCGAGTTTGTCAGAAAAAAGTCCGAATTCATCGGTTAAAAGGGTTTACAATAAAGAATTCTTGTTATCAAAATCTAATTTGAATGACGGACCAATCAAAGTAGCATATAATTTGAATGATTCAGACAAATTATATTCTGATGAGGAATTTCCAATAAGAAGTGTCAAAACTGAGATGATTAAACAAGTTTTCAAATTAACATAAATTAATATTTCTGAAATAAAAGATTTAAATCTTCATGAAAAACCTAAAAAGTACACTTGAAGAGTTCAACAGAGATTGAACAAGAAAAAAGGTTACGGTTCTGGTTATGGTTTTCAAAAGAAACCAAACCATTACAGTAATTTCAAAAAGAAAGGTCTTGGTTTTAGTTCTTCAGAAAATTATAAAAATGAGAAAAATTATAAACCAAAAACAACATTTGTTGCAGGAGGAAGTTCTGAGGATGAGCAGAAGAAACCATTCTGGAAAAAATAAAATCAAGAGTTTCTTGCTGAAGTAAAAAAGAATGTAAAGAAGTTTGCTCCAAAAGTTGACAGAAGAACCTGTTTTAAATGCCATAAAGTTGGACATATTGCTTGGAATCGCCAACAGTCCAACAATACAAAACAGGGAGTTACTTCTAACTCAAAATTGAAAGAAAAACTTGTCTTTGAGAAGAAACAAACAATTGAGAAATCTAAAGTGGTTGAAAATTCAACTTCCGAAGAAGGTGAAAGTTCAAAAAGTTTTTACAAAAGACATGTCGATTTGAGTAAACAAAGATGGGTTGTAAAATCTGAAAATAGTTCTGACAATGAATCTGATTCCATAAAATCAGAGGAGTCATCTGTTGAGAAAAAGGTTGAGAATTCCGTTCCAGAGGTGAACGATGAAAATTTTCCCAAGTTGTCGAAGGAAAATTTGAAGTTGAAGGTTGGTAAAACTGAGATTTCAGGTCAATTCTTTGCTGGTAACAAAGAATTTGATGCTGAAAAGGCATGTAATGGCAAAGTTAAACATATTTCCGGGAAGATGATTGATGGGAAGGTTAAAAGTGCAAAAGATTTTTATAAATCAAAATGTTGGTGGGATAGATGTGTACCAGAATCACCCAAGGCTGGTCAGGCTTGGGTGACAGCATTTTCACCATAAAATCCTGACTTGCCGGAGCTCCCAAGTTAGTAATCGTGGAGCAGGAATCGGCATATTTCTTGAGAAATTCACTCTGGTGATATTTCGACTTACTAGTGGTAAATCAGGGACATTAAGTTGTACTTGATTTTCTACAAGTAGTATTGTTGTAAAAATCGGGAAATGTAAAATCCTACAGGTGATTCAAGAAGAACAAGGTGATGAATGATCCCCATGGTTGAGAAATGACTCACAAAACTAATTTTCCGGAAAAACCATTTGATTAAAACAAACTTAAGTGTTTTGAAATCAATGGGAAAATAGTTTGTTGATAGGGGGAGTTCTGATTGTTTATGCCAAGTGGATGGCGATCTGAAGCGATTTGATATTAGTTGTCAAGTTACTTGTACAGTTTGTTTTCAAATTTCCTAAAATGCGTTTGCATTTTAGGGGGAGTAAAAATTTCAGAAAATCCAAAAATATTTGAAAATTTGAAAAAGCCGAAAACATGATAAAATTCAAAATGAATTTTGTTGTGGAAAAGAGGAAATGATAGTAGATCAGTTGAACTGTCACAACATGCTAAAGAAATGGAAAGATAAAATGTGATAAACGGTCTCACTAAAGATGTGACGGTAGGCTCAGCTAGACTAGTAGATTTGCGATAACGATACAAACCTAAAATGAAAAAGCCTAGTTCTAGTGGGAAACATGGTCAAAAGCATAGTACTTAGTTTTGTCCTTCTTGTTTGTGTGCCTGCTCGGTAATCGCTGATTGTCAAAAGACATAAAACTGGTTAAGTCTATGAACTTTCACAAACTTTGCTGAAAAATCGCTGTGATTGTGCATTTCATTTTGCAAAGATTTAAACTTGTTTGATTTCTTTATTTTGTTTAAGCATTGGACATCCCCTACGTATACATGAGTATCGACCTGGATGTTATTGCCTAAACGTTCTGCTTTATTTTCTTTGGTGTTTCGTTTAAGCTTTGGACCTCCTCTGTGTATACGGAAGTATCGACCTGGTGGTTAAAGCCTAAACAACTTCAACTTGTTTTATTTTCTTTTTTTATTTAAACATTGGACTTTCTCTGCGTATACGGAAGTATCGAACTGATTGTTAATGTTTAAACATTCTGCTTTGTTTTCGCACAAATTACTTGATAAAAGTTTAAAGGCATTACTTGAGTTTGTGTATTACATGATGAGGGGATATGCGGAGATCGTGGGGTCCATAAGAACTTAGTGCAAAATTAATATACCTTAAACGTATCGGTAAGCATTTCGAAAGTTTTTAGATTGAGTTTAAGTGGAAAACAATATCGTCAATCAATGTGAATCGTTTATAACTGAAAATGTTTATAGCTTAACGGTGCTAGTGACTGGTCTCATAAACTGATATGATCCTCTTACGCAAGCTCACAAAAATATTGTATGTAAATATTTCTTTACTGCATTTCAATTCTGTTATGTCAAAAATCCAAAAAGATTTTTGGTGTGTTTTAGCATAATTTTTGAAAAAAAATTCAAAAAGATTTTAGACGACTGATGTTGAAAAGCGGATTATCAAAATTCCAAGTGCTGAACATAACGAACAGGTTTGGGAAAGTTGGTTTCAAGATGGTTGAAAAGAAAAATGATATACATCCAAGTGGTTCATCAGTGACTTATATGATAAATCTTTTTATTTGATACTTGAAAATGTTGTGTTAAGGTTGTATCTTCAAGTGGTTAGCAGGGTTTCTAAGTTTGTTATATCTTATCTTTTATGAAACTTATGTTTTGGGTAGAGGATTTGCAGGAGAGCCTGGTTGCGATGCTTGAACCTGAAAATAGCTAGACTACGATCCCAGCACAAGTTGAGGGGGAGTCTGAATGACAAAGAGCAAGGTTCTGATCCTGAGATTGTTGATGCTGATGAACTTAAGGAATCAAGAGAGCTGAAGAAATTGGAAAGAGGCAAGAGCCAGGCCAAGATACTGGAAGCCCGAAGACAGATAAAGACTGAAGACGTTGAAGTCTCGACACTTAATACTCGTCAACATCCGAGGGGGAGTCTGTTGGTGCATATGTCTGTCGACTCCGTCTTGTATCGAGTCTAAAATTAGAATTGTTAGATCAGGGCGTGTTGTACGAGAAAATAGGAGGTTTTAGGGTGTTATTAAGCTAATTTCGCTTGAAGGAGGCATGTGACACTTTCAAGCGAAATCAACCATGTTAATTTCGCTTGAACTGACACTTGTCACCTTCAAGCGAAATCCCATCCCTATATATACCCTACAAACGAAATCAGTGAAAACTCTCTTCATTCTGGTACCGAACTGCTGGCGACGAATCGTTTGATCTGTATTGCTGTTATAATCAATAAACAAGACGATTAATAGTGAAACAAGCTGTTTTCCAAGTCTGTTTCTTAGTTTCCGCCTCTGAAACAGACAAGAGCTCTTCTGATTGACTCGTTTGGGTCACAACTCAATCCTACAAGTGGTATTAGAGCACCTGCACAATCTTTGTTGACATAGCACTCTCGCTTCTTGTCCCATCGTTTATTGCTTATAGCATTTTCATACTCTTCTTGCATTTCATTAATTCTGTTTCCAGCAATGTTTCTTTCTCTGTATGTTTTCTCACTCAGAATTTCTTCTCTGGTTTTCTCATTGATTTCAGCAACAAAAACATGATGTTTGCTCTTTGATATAGTTCTGCCATGAGCTGTGAGACGATTATCAACACGATCTTCTTCTGGAAGAATCTCACTCCAATCATACCCGTCATCATCATGCATTACTGTATAAGCTCTTGACTTCTCTTTAGGATTATTTTCGATCATTTTCGGCTCTTCTTTGATATGGTGGTAAATCGCCTTTCGATAATAATCATCATTGAAAGGTTTCTCAGTTTCGTCAACTTCAGAGTTTTTGCATTCTCTTTTGAAATGACTTTTTTGCTTACATCTGAAGCAGGTCACTTTGGATTTTTCAAATCCCAGCTTAGTTGATGGTCCACCGATGGTCTGTTTCCCAGTAATCTCCATGTATCTCTGAGCTCTGCGGATGCAACTTGCCAAACACCAGCGAATGTCTATGAGTTCCATTTCTTCTGGATCAATCTGGTCGTAGTCTTCTTTGGTCAATTCAGAATTTCCAATTTTGCCAGCTACTAGACCTTCATATGATTCCAGAACAGATGTAAGAAAACTCATTTGCTGCTTAGTTGCATTGATACTCATAGCAGGAGAATTTTTCAACTTGAGAGCAATGTTGCACAGTATTTCCTCTGATTCTTTAGGATTTGCTTTTGAAGAAGATGAATGATATCATGGATTGTAGTTGATGAGCTTGTTTGTAGTTCTTTTGTCTTTTCAACACTGAATCCAGTCTTTGGTGATTCACCAACTTTCACCGAAGGTGTGTTACCTTTGTAATAAAGATCGACATTCTGTTGATGCGAAGAACCGCTCATCTTGCTTTGTTTTTGAAGCTCAAGCTCATGACTTTCTATTTTTTCTATCAACACATCAAGAGAAATTGTATCATATAACACATCATTTTTCAAAATGAACACAAACGTTTGCCACTGATCAGCTCGTGGTAACACTTCTATGATTTTATCGATTATTTCTTCTCGAGTTTTAACAATTCCAAAACGATCAAGTTCAATTTTTAAATGACCAAATCTTTCTATCATTTGTCGAACTAATTCACCTTTCAAGCTATCAAACAAATCAATTTCTTTCTTTAATAAAGCAATTTTATTTTTCTTGATTTGTTTACCCCCCTCAGCTTTAACTCGTAAAGCTTCCCAAACAGATTTTGATGACCCGTCATGTTGAAGTAAAGCAAACATGTCATTTCTAATTGATGATTGGATTAAAGCAACCATTCTCTGTTCAGCTGCAAATTCGGATTTGTCTTCTTTGGATAAACTTTTGAGCGGGATTTCTTCTCCTTTATCATTGGCCGGCCTACTATAACCAAATTCTAAACAGAACCAACTTTCATGAGCGTAAGCTTTTGCCTAGTTGATGAAGCGTTCTTTCCACCAAGTGTAGTCTTCAATACTTTCAAGCGTTGGTGGTTTTGAATGTGTTCCGTAGAACTTATCATGTTTAATATTTTCATTGATTGCTTTTGTTATGGTTTTTGGTGTAACAATTGAGGTTTCAGAAGACTCGGATGTAAACACCTTATAAAACGTGTTGTAGAACTCTTCAGCTATGATGTTAACTCTTCGAATCTCAGGAACCTTGAATATAAACAACAAGATCAGTTCAATCACTAATAATCAACTGAATCAAACAAGTATCCGATCGAGTAAGTCAACAAAAGTCAACTGTGAAATAATCAGTGTTGTCCGATCGGATGGGAATTCGTTCGGGTAACAGTTATCTTTGAATCGGATGGGGATCCGCTCGGACGGGTATCCGATGCTTTGATAATCACCTGAAACTCAAACACAAAGAACTGATTAGGATTGGGTGGTACTCCGTTCGGATTGCCACTCGATTCGTTGCACATTTAAAACTTGAACACACAAAATTCTTTAACTCGAATTGTGACCCGGTCGGGTGGGATTTTGATCAAGTATGTAAGTTGTCCGATCGGGTAACACTAATTGCAAATGAACTCTGTAATCTTGATAGGGTGACAACTCGCTCGAGTCACCACTTGAATGAAAGCACAATACGACAAAAAAATTCAAAAATTGATTCTATCTAAATTCTACCAACTAACACATGCAAACTGACATATCATGCACATGCAATAGCCGACAATAGCTTTCAATACTTCACATGCAAATTGGCTTTTCAATGAAGTGTCACATACAATCTGACAACTTTGAATTTACAACAATCCTTCTCATGCAAACATTAAAAGATTTCACATGAAAATACTGACACATGAATTGATTAAACTAAACTTGGGCCGAGATGTTTATATATCAAAATGTGATTGGGCCAAACAGTATATGATGTCACATGAATGTTCACACTAAACCCATTATTCAATTAAATGGCCGACAATTTTAATTGTGCATGAAATATAATTGGGCCGCATAAGTGTTGTTCACGTGGTGTATAGGCCCAAGGCAAAGTTTAAGTGTTCGTTGACCGAGTAAGGTTTCGTCAACAAAACAGTGTTCGTCAACACAATGAAGGTTCGTCAACAGTTATAAGGTTCGTCAGTTGAGTGTTCGTTGACCAGAGATTCTTCGTCACAGCACACCTGAATTTATTCAAAAGCAGATTAGTTGCAGCGACTCGGATTTCCGTCTGACCGAGTGGTAATCCGGTCGGATAGGTCAACAAAAATCAAAGGGTGAGATGCTATGACTCGGATTGCTTGTCCAATCGGGAGAGTAATCCGGTCGGATAGGTCAACAAAAGTCAAAGTTTCAGAAAACAGGGTGGCAACTCGCTCGGATTGTTGTCCCGTTCGGGACACTTGTCCGATCGGATAGGCAGTCAACAAGGTCAACAACTTTAATGAAAATGAAAAGTGTGATATGCAATCCGACCGGATTGGGTATCCGACCGGGTGGGGTATCCGACCGGGTGGTAAGTCAATAGGTCAAACAACTTAAATGAATTGCAATGAATAAATTTGAGTCGGATAGGTAATTCGGTCGGATTAGCCATCCGACCTGTGAACACCAAGAACAACAGTCACAGCAACAATAACATTCATATCTTCAATATTTTCGATCCAAAAAATCCAAATTTCTCCCAAACGGCTAGGAATTAGATTCTGAAAATTTGTAGGGTATTAGATCAATGAATTTTGCATATCATGTCCAAAAATTAGCCGATTTTAACCGTAAAAAGTTGTTTAATTTGGCGATTTTCTGGTAAAACGTGACAAAATGAAAAAGATGGAGAAATAGATCGAATCTCATGCGATTTGGATCTGAATTCGATGGAATCCTGTGCGAAATCGTGTGATTGTTCCGTGCAATCGAGCTCCTGCTCTGATACCACTTGTTAGGACCAGTTTTGACTCTGAAATGATTGCGAACCAACGTGTGACGTGCGGAATCTGTACACGAACATGACCGAACACACGAGAACGTAATATAATCTGTGATTCTATTAATCAGATTTGAAATCGTACAAGAACCTGAATCACGTGGAGCACTTTCTCTCTCTAGCTTCTCTTTCTAACACTAGAGCTCTTCAAGTCTCCAAATGCCAAAAGTTGAAAAAGTTCTAAATCTAACACCTTAGATTCCTATTTAT
The DNA here is from genome assembly GCA_030545235.1 of Helianthus tuberosus. Taxonomy (NCBI): domain Eukaryota; kingdom Viridiplantae; phylum Streptophyta; class Magnoliopsida; order Asterales; family Asteraceae; genus Helianthus; species Helianthus tuberosus. The sequence continues at coordinate 110,187,790 of CM060377.1, forward strand.
AGGCCAAGGGGCTTTAATGAGATTCCTCATTATTACAGAAATGCCACCTTGCCTTTTACTACATGTAACAAAATAAGCACTAGAATTAAACTGTTTCTGCTACGACTTGAGATGACGGAGGCGATAGACATACTGCACTAATAGTCCCTTTCAATGTAAGCATGTCATGAGAAATGTCTTTGTAAAACCATGCATTAGGCATACTAAGTCAATATGCCAATAAAATATCTTTGAGACCAAATGTTAGGTATACTAAGGTGTTGTTTGTTTTTTCAGAGGTAAAAGGTCTGCAGTCTGCGGACCACATCTGCAGACATCTGCAGGAGAAGGGATGGACCAAATGTCTGCAGTCTGCAAAGAGAAGAGGGTTTGTTTTTTTTTTCTACAAAAACCACTTCACACACACAACACACAACACACAACACACACAACAGGTCATCAAAAACTCCAAACCCTAAATTAATAAGATCCCCAATTTTTTAAACCACGTCATTACCATTTCAAGTTGGTTTTTTTTTTCTTCAAAAGTTACCAATTTTTTTTTCTCAAATTGACAAAAATTGAGGAGAAATCAAGTATTCCGATGGATCGGAATCAAATCTACACATACAGATTCATTTGTGTATATAATACACGCAACACACATAACATATATAGATACATATAGATAGATAAATAGATACAAAGTTTTGTAATTTGTGTGTTTGTGGTAGCAATGGTGATGGCGATCGGTGGAGAAACACGGCAGGCACACGCAGCGATGACAATGGTGCAACTTTTCGCCAGTGGATCTCATGTTATTACCAAATTAGCCCTGAATTTTGGCGTTAGTCAGCTTGTTTTCTGCGTTTATCGGCAGGTGGAGGTGGAGGTGGAGGTGGTGGTGGAGCTAGGGTTTTGGAGCAGATGGATGTTTTGAAGAGGGAGAGAGGGAGAAGAGGTTGGCAGAGGTTTGAAGACATGGGGAAGGATCTGCTTGGGGAAGAGGTGAGGCAGAGGTAAAAGCTCTGCAGATCTTCAAGAAAACAAACAAGCTGCATGACCCTTATGTCTGCGCGCGTCTGCGCGACGCAGACATAAGTGCTCAGAAGAGCTTTTGGCCAAAAAACAAACACCACCTAAGTCAATATACCATAAAAATGTCTCTGAAATAATATATTATATGTAATATGTAATAAAACATGTATAATGCCATGAAAATGAAAAGTAAAGTTATGCACATATGCTTCACCCCAAAACATTGGAAAACGTAAAATAGGGGAACTATATACTCACCTTTGGGTGCGTTTTTATATGTTAACACAATCCCTCAAATTGTTTATTCGTCCTAAATTAAATAAGAACGATTTAATAATCAAAACTCACAAAAATACCTAAGTTTCTCCGATACTTAGAATTTTCACATAACTTCGAGATTTTCTCGAAAAGTTATTATTTTTTGATTATGTTGGTATTAATATATATATATATATATATATGCGTTCACATATATATTTAAGAACTTTGCGACTTGAACAATTTTATTGGTGACCCTCATTATGTTATAAGCAATATATCTACGATTTGCGCGTCGTAATATATATACTTATTGTGACATAAAATAAATATCGTAACACACATAATCTTGTTAACTATAAACATGTCATCATACACATATTATAAATCACATAACATCTTGTAACACATAAAACTTACCCATGAACAACCCATTCTAGTGTACATTGAAAAACGCGTATATTAGCGATTCGGTAACGTTTTTGGGCGTCGGAAGTCACGTATGACTAACCAAACACCAAGTAAACTTAATATAAGTTAAAATACTTATTTTTATATCAAAAATATTAGTTTACTTACCGATCTAAAATAGTTTTATAAAAATCCTCCGAAAAGCCGATTTTTAACCGTTTTTCCGCATAGTTTTGCATCAAACGTTACCCTAACCATCCCAAATCGTAACGACATGATATTTTAACATAACCCATGTTATTTACTGAATAAAATAGTGGTTATACCCATGATAGTGCAGGTCTCACATAAAGCACATAAATCATGCAAATTTCACATATTTTACCACTTTCCAAGCTATATGTACAACATGCAAAGCTATCAAACCTATGACAAAGTTTCATGCCATTATAATATACCAAATAATGTTATTTTTAGTGTTTATAATATGTTCTAAACATTTTTGTCATACAGTCATTTTTTATCATTTATTGAGCTTTACATCAACATGTATTCTTATGTACAAGTGTCTAAAGCACACTATCATATCATCATCATTTCATATGAATTTAAATGCATCAAACATGTAATTTATTCATGTTTACTTACTGATTTAATTGAACATTCATCATATCATGCACAAATTATCAAACACTTGCATTTTGACTATCATTCAAGAACATGCAACAACTTAAAAATCCTCAAATATGTCTAATAAATTTTTGGCCATTTACAAGTCAAAATACTAACATTATTTCAAATTATAACTCATGATTCAATCACACCTTTATATCTCTAACATATTTGCACATAATCTTGTTCATGCAAGCAAACATCCTAAACAAGTATTTATCAAAAATCAACTCAAACTCAAATCTCATACACATACATATATATATATACGGTTATAGGGGAAGGTTCAAATGAAAACCACTAGTTATTGTGAAAACTAGAAAACTAATTAAAAAAGCCAAAAAAACATACCAAATTTTTTTTTTTTTTTTGCAAACCAATTTTCGCAGGTTTTCTTATATATAAAAAAAATTAAAAAAAAAAATTGTGTAGTGCACATGTGTATGTGTACTACACATGTGTATTATTACACATGTGCACTACACAAATTTTTTTTTTTGAAAAAAAGTTTTTATATATATAAAAACCAGCGATTTTTATAAAAAAATTGAAAAAAAAAATTGTGTTTTTAGGCTTTTTTTAGTTAGTTTTCGAGTTTTCACAATAAAAGTGGTTTTCATTTGAACCATCCCCTACGGTTATATATACACACACATATATACTACCATTTTTATTTTGTATCAAGACCCATTTCTTTTTCGATTTCAAGTTTGTGAAAAATTCCAAGATTCAAGAGAAACTTCCAATCATCAAGAACAACCAAGAATCAAGTGTATGATTTAAACATAAACTTTATACCTTCAAGATTCAAGTGAGTTTTTGATGAGATTTTGATGATATGGAGCTTGAAATCACTTGAAAACACCTTGGAAACTCCTTTGGATCTTCACACCAACTTGAAACTAGCTTAGAATGGAGTTTAATCTTCAAGAACAAGGTTGAAAAATTGGAAATGGGAGTGGTGGTGGTGTGTACAGTTATGGGGGAGAGAGAGAGAGGAAGATGGAGTGAAGTGTGGGGTGTTGAAGATGAAATGATCTTATGAATCCATGTCCATACTTATAATCCTTACTTCCAATATCTTGTCCACCAAATCAAGCAAGATCAAATATAAAAAAGAAATAAAATCTAGAGGTAAGGTGGTGATCTTGGTGGGGTCCTTGTGACCGTGAATATCAAGGGGGGGGGGGTAAATGTAATTTTTGAATGGTAAATTAGATAATAGTTGGAGGTTAAGTGTAATGTCTAGTGTTTTAATCCCGGTTTATGGCGTTTTATATTTTTTTATTATTCTATAAAAATAAACTCACCAAAATATTACTGAAATAAATATCAGTTGCCAAGACTGGCTGCGTTGTGCCGTTGTCTGCGTTTTGCAGTAGAAACACTGTGTTACGTAGTAACACGCGGTACGCGCTTAAACTTTGAAAAATAACGTTTTTATGTGTTTTAATTTATTTTTCAACACGAACATGATTAAAAAATAAAATTTTAATCATAACAGAATATTTTTAGGATTTAAATATTATCCGGGCGGTCACCAACGTTCGTTACGCAGTTTTGTCGCAAATAGTTCTAAAGTTCGAATAAACATTTTTTTGCCATACCGAATCCTTCGAAACTTATTTCTAAGTTATGTAAAGGGTATTTAGGGTATGTTTGGCTTATGTCACAGGTTCGGTGTGTACGTCGCATTAAACTGATTATGTTTACGTAACGGTTTATGATTTCACTTCCAGAACAGGTTTGAGAGTTCGGAATTGAACAATGATTGAAAACGTGCTAATGTCACAAATAATTAAACAAATATTGAAATTAAAACACCATATTTTATTAAATACAAAGTTGTTCGGAATAGTACAAGGATTAAAATACACAGATGTCACAGTTTCAAACATCTGTTTTCATCCATCTGTTGACCAAAGTTAACAGATGTATCAACCACTATTTTATTTTCAAACATGTGTTCACAACAACAGACCTTTCATCATTTAAACAGACATTTGCAAATATTACAAGCTTTTAAACTCTCTAACCTAAATATTCATTTAATTAATTTATAAAACAAACATAGTTAATAATTTTAACATAACTAATTATATAAAAACTACAAGTGTCAAACAGGCGTAACTATATAATAAACAAAGTTCAAAACAACAAACAACATTCAGTAAAATACAACATAATAATTTCTAATCTATGGGCGAAACAGTAGTCTCGATAAATAAAGCTCCTTTCGGACCATTGTAGTTGTCAACATGTTGGAGGTATTTCAAAACTTCATTGTTCAGATCAACTTCAACCATATCCCTCCAAATGCTTGTTATCAGCCACTTGTTGTTTTCAATTATATTAGTCCTTCGGCGCCTATCTACATAATCAACTACACGAGGTTATTGAAAGCAAACACCTTGATCCAACCTTCTTCTTCATATTTGAGCAAATCAGCAGTCAGCTCAGCAAATTTTCCAATAACAATCAAATGCAGCCTCTTTGCGATGGTCAAAAAATGCCCTTGGCAAGGATTGACTACGATACTCCTGGGAAAATGAAGCATTCTAAAAGTCTCAGAAAGAACATCGAAAGCAACGATGTTCCTCTCACCTAGTGGATACCAATAATTTGAAACCATGAAATATAGGGTTTTATCAGCATAAATTCCTGGAGACCATGAATAATTGCTTGAACCATAATTATTTACGCTACCGAAATTTATTGTTCTCAATGACTCACGACGTCGTGAGTAAACACGAGCAGTAGCCACATTACGGTAACAGCTGATGTGAAGCACTGTCAGATCATTGGATTGATCAAAATAAATTCCACCTATATCAGAATTTCGATCATGAATATAATTTAAGTAGTCGTCAGACAAAAACTTAGAGCGCCTGGTAGTTGGATTCAAAAGGATCAGCTCACAGCAAATTCCTTCATTGCAAACTAACAGCAACCCACTAAATAACGATAGAACACATAAGAAAGTAGGGTGGACATTGTTAGGAAAACTTAAGGTTGTGCTTGTCCCGACATGCAAATTAGCAGCTACTATGCTGTCAACGACAATTGACGTGTCTTTAAAGGAGAGTAGTTTCTTTTGTAGTGAATCTCCACTTCGGAGAGCATGGATCATCCCAAATACATGACTTGACAGTTCCCTATAAAAAATTTTGGAAAGACATTTCAAACGACCAATATCTTCTGCAGGGAGCCTCGTGAAAATTTCGTCAACAATAATTTGAAACACAATGTTTTCCATTTCGCAGTGAACAAATGTGTGTTTGAAAGCCAAAAAATTGTAAAGATACTGATAAACAAAAAACTTTGAAGATGATTGAGTAGATGGATTGTCACACCCGACTGCGTTAAACAACAAACTGCGGCGGAAACGTCGGGGAGTGGAGCAACAGAATTATTGTTTCACAAACATGGTATTTAAAGTTTCATTTTATTGAATTAAAAGTGGTTACATTGTCTTAGAACAAAAGGAATCACAACATAAGATAAACTAGTCTTGCTTCTTTTGTGTCACTAAGGCCCGAGTCCGCCTAAGTGTATCACGAACAACCCTATGCATCAGCTCCTGAAAACACATGTGAAAATAGGTACGTCAGCATAAAAATGCCTGTGAGATACATAGGTTTATTGATTAAGGATTCATGACTTGTAGTTGAAGAAATGTTTAACAAAAAGTTAGTCATGAATCTTAGGAATATGTTTTCTTTTATAAATCATATGAAAAACGATAAGAAAATCAGATGATATATAAAAGAATACTGCTTGGTTAAATAAATAACCAAGTAAAAATGAATTTGTATAAGTTATGTCATTTGTAAAACAATATTCTTGTGATAGTATGTCGTTTGAATAAAATATATATCATGTCTTCGTTGAAATGATTTAAATAACGCTAAGATATGTAATATCATAAAAGCACTTATATATAGGAAGTATCAGCGGCGTATCCACCATGCTTTTATCATATTACACGTCGCCTCGTTATGTAAATCACTTATCAAATAACCACCAAATTGTCAAGTTTAAACAAATGTCAAAATGTTTATGTGTAAGCAATGTCTAATGTTAAATGTAAATCATGTCTTGTATAATCAAAGGTTATGTATGGCAAGTAAAAAGTAACTACTCAAACCATATGTATAACGTTTATGTGTAACCAAATGTAATGTATGGTGAATAAAAACATTTACTCAACCCCATAGGTAAAAATGTACAAAACAATGTATTTGATATAAATCAAAGTTTAAGTCAAAAGTTATGTTTTGCAAAATCTATGCTTTACTGATACAAACACTTATGTGGTAATGTTTATAGCATACATTCAAGCCTTGAGACTGTAGGACAAACCCTTAATAAGTTAAAGGTTTATCAAAATGTTTTCGGATTCTGCCGTTCCTTACATCCAAACAAACCTAGGATTCCAGGAATGGGAGTTGTCAAGTCCTATGGTACCACTACATACTACCGAGCGGCGTGATCAATGTTAATGAACGTATTTTAGTCCCATTAAACAAAACAAATATCATACCAAATGTAAGCATGTTATGTGAAAACAATGTACTAAGTATGCTAAGTTAATATACAAAGCAGAAATGTCATGTAAATCAATGTGCTATCATGCTCAGTAAACATACATAGCAGAAATGTAATGTAAATCAATGTGTCCATATGCTGAGTAAACATATGCAACAAACGTGTTTATGAAATCAATGTGCTAGCATGCTCAGTCAACATACATAGCAAATGGCAATTTAAATCATGCACTATATGCGTACTAATAAACATAGCAAGTATATGTCATGAAAGCAGGAAAAGCACGAAAGTAACAAGTAGGCACATGTGTTTCACCCCAAAATATTTGAAAAACAGTAAAAGAGGGGACTATGTACTCACTTGATAATGCTTAGAAGTCTTCAAATAACAACCAAACAAAGCTAGAAGGATCACGGAATCAATCGGCACCTAATATAGGTAACTACGTTAATAAACCGGACCTAAATCGGAGGATCGGATAAAATGAGGTTTCGTAAACCAAATTATTATAGGAACTCATGTAATATGGTTAAACAAAGCCTACATTCTAAATCAGAACCTATCCTAAGTGCTTACGACCCATTACGACTCGTTAAAGTAGTCTACGCTACTTTAACGCGTCATTCGTGTAAAACGCGTTCGGATCGCCTAACTAGTCCTATGACAAGTTTTATATGCCTTAACATGTCTAATAACATTGCCTACTCAGTTTAGATGTCAAAATTTGGGTTACATATGCTTAAAATGAAATTATGCGCAAAAAGGGCATTTTGGTCATTTTCCTAAGGCATATAAACTACCTATCATACAACTAACAAAACGAAGTGGCCATAAAGTATAACCTCGAAAGGTTATTCCCTATACAACTGTGGTCACAAAATGTGCTTGGTCGGATCTTAATGATCGACCAAACGGGTCGGGTACGAAAGTCTAAGCGGTTGTTTAGACCGCTTATCTTATGACCCTAAATAAGCACTAAACTAAAAGTTTGATATCAAAACAAAGTGTTTTGATACCCAAAAATAGCTTCGTTGCAAAATACACATAAACACGTAATTTGACCGAAACTTTGATTAGTCACTTCGACTAATCAACGTGGTAATCAGTAGGTATAGTCACAAGGGACTATAACCATCGTGATTACGCTCACATTGCAAAGTTCAAACGAACTTTGTGTTGACCATAAACTGGTCAAAGCAGAAAGTCAAACACTGTTTGACTTTCATGCTTGAAATGCATAAAAAATCATGAAGGAGACTTACAAAAGGTCCAAGCAAGGAAGATTTGATTCAAAACACTCAGGTATGAAGTGTTAAACTTCAACATAGAGAAGAATTGAATCAAATGTGTGAAGAATGAGAATGAAGCAAGTGGGTATTTATAGAAAGTCATGATCCATCAAGATGATTACAAGTGTTTTTGTAAGAATCAAGGTTCAATCCTAACCATACACATGTGGAACATGGTTTAGAATACAATGGGAAACCAAAAACCAGCCTAAGGTATTGAGAAAATTGCATAAAAGACCCTGAAATTTGAGCTGGTTGCTGACAACAGGTTTGCTGAAAAAGTGTACCTCAGGCGACACGCGGAAGAGACCACAGATTCTTCCGCGACACTCCTTGCTGAACCAGCTGAAACTTGTTCAATTTTGGCAGTTTTGGTCCCTACACTTGATCTAAGGCATTTTCGACGCGTTTAAGCCCCATTAACCTCATTTCAATGCTCTACAATGAATTTAAAGCATCAGGAACATAAAATATGCTTGAAAACATCTCGGATGTCAGTTCGTTTGGTCGTACGGTCACGTTATTCGGTTAATTACGACGAAACACGAACGGACGCGAAAAACGATCCAAATTACACGACGAATGGAATTTTATCATGCCAATCACTAAAATAAAATATTCTAATGATTACAAAAATTTTTGGATGTCCGGATATGTTCAGAACGTAAGATATGCACGAAAATGCAAACTTATACACTTTTTGACGCTTTTAGTCCCTGATTAACCAAATAAGTTTATTTTCGCATACCAAACCCCTCTAAGCTATGCAAAGGATATTTAAGGTATGTTTATCTTATGATCAAGTTCCGAAATGTTCGTTACTATACAAATCGGCATAGTTTCGCAGTTTGACGCAAATAGTCCCTTCGATCGAATAAACTTGTTTTTGCCATACCAAACCCTTCAAAACTTATTTCTAAGTTATGTAAAGGTTATTTAAGGTATGTTAAGCATATGTTGATGTTCTGGAGTGTTTGTCGCGCTAAACTGATTACGTTTACGCATCAGTTTGCGTATAACTTTCTAGAAAGCGATATAGAGTTTGAAATTGAACAAAAATCAAAATGTGCAAAATGTCAAACATAAATAAACAAAAATTGGGGTCAAATCACATTGTTTTATCGATAATTGAAATGTTTAGAGTTTATACAATGATTACAAACACAGATGTCACAGTCTCCCCTAGTTTAGGAAATTTCGTCTCGAAATTTATTTAGAGGAAACTTGTGAGAATAGATATGGATATTTGGCCTTCATTTGATCTTCACATTCCCAAGTAAATTCTGGTCCACGTTTAGATTCGTAGTGAACTTTGATGATAGGTATGCGCTTGCGTTTGAGTTTCTTGACTTCACAGTCCATAATTTCCACAGGCTTATCAACAAAGTGCATCGTGTCATAAACACGAATTTCATCAAGTGGTATGTGGAGGTTCTCATCAGCCAAACACTTTTTGAGATTGGACACATGGAAGGTTGGATGAACATTTCCAAGTTCAGGAGGTAACTCAATTCTGTAGGCTACCTTTCTGATTCTTTCGACGATTTTGAATGGTCGAACATATCTAGGTGCAAGTTTTCCTTTCTTTCCAAATCTAATCACACCTTTCCAAGGTAAAACCTTGAGTAGAACGCGATCACCGACTTGAAATTCCAAGGGCTTGCGTCATCGATCCGCATAACTCTTTTGACGGCTTTTAGCTGTCTGAAGGTTATCGCGAACTTTCTTAACCTTATCTGTTGTCTCTAGAATGAGGTCAGGTCCAGTAAGCTGAGCTTCACCGATCTCATTCCAGCAGACTGGTGAACGACATTTTCGACCATATAAAGCCTCGAAAGGAGCCATGTTAATGCTGGAGTGATAACTATTGTTGTAGGAGAATTCAATCAACGGAAGATACGAATCCCAACTACCACCAAAATCGACCACACAAGATCTAAGCATATCCTCTAGTGTTTGGATTGTTCTTTCAGATTGACCATCTGATTGCGGATGATAAGCTGTGCTCAAATTAAGTTGGGTTCCCATAGCAGATTGCATGGTTCTCCAAAAATGAGACGAAAATCGAGCATCTCTGTCAGATATAATGTTCAAAGGAACACCATGTCAGGATACAATCTCATCCACATAGATTTTGGCAAGCTTGTCAGCAGATAGATCCTCACAATCTCATCCACGTAGATTTTGGCAAGCTTGGTAAGACAATCAACAACTACCCAAATGGCATCATGACCTTTCTTAGTGCGTGGTAACTTGGTAATGAGATCCATAGCAATGTTTTCCCATTTCCAAACTGGTATCTCTGGTTGCTCCAATAATCCAGAGGGATGTTGATGTTCAGCCTTAACCTTAAGACAAGTAAGGCATTTGGACACGTACAAGGCAATGTCTTTCTTCATACCTGGCCACCAATACTGGGTTTGAAGATCCTTATACATTTTATCTGCACCAGAATGAATAGAATAACGAGACTTATGAGCTTCATCCATTACTAAGGTGAGGAGATTTTCTTGACTTGGGACCTACAAACGGTCCATGAAATAATACAATCCATTGTCCTTCAGTTCAAGATCAGGCTTAATGAGACAGGGTAATTCCTTACCCATTAAGTCTTGTGTAACACAAGTATGTTGAGCCTGAGAAATGCGGGTTTGAATATCAGAACGAACCTGAACACAATGAAGCTTGACACGCTCTTTACGACTCAATGCGTCAGCTACAACATTCGCCTTACCAGGATGGTAGCGAATTTCGCAGTCATAGTTGTTTAGAAGTTCAACCCAACGTCGTTGCCTCATGTTGAGTTCTTTCTGATTGAAAATATGTTGAAGACTTTTGTGGTCAGTGAAAACCACACATTTTGTACCATACAAGTAGCGTCTCCATATTCTGAGAGCAAAAACTACTGCACCTAACTCAAGATCATGAGTCGTGTAGTTCTTCTCGTGAACCTTCAACTGTCTCGATGCGTAGGCTATGACTTTGTTTCTTTGCATGAGAACGCAGCCAAGGCCTAAGTTGGATGCATCACAATATACTACGAAATCATCGTTGCCCTCATGTAAAGACAGAATAGGTGCATCACAAAGTTTCTGTTTCAAGGTCTGAAAAGCTTCTTCCTGTTTGGATCCCCATTCAAAAGGTTTATTCTTCTGAGTTAGAGCAGTGAGAGGAACTGCAATCTTAGAGAAATTTTTTATAAAGCGGCGGTAATAACCCGCAAGACCAAGAAATGAACGAACCTCAGTAGGGGTAGTAGGTGTATCCCAGTCCTTAATCGCACTGATTTTGGCGGGATCTACATGAATACCTTGTTCGTTGACGATATGTCCCAAAAATTGAACTTCCTTAAGCCAAAATTCTCACTTGGAGAATTTGGTGAAAAGTTGTTCTTTCTTTAGGAGTTCCATAGTAAGACGGAGATGTTGCTCATGATCGGCTCGCGTCTTAGAATAAATCAATGTGACATCTGTGTTTGTGTAATCTTTGTACAAACTATGAACAATTCAATATCAATAAAACAATGTGTTTTGATCCCAATGTTTGTTATTTATGTTTGATATTATGCATGTTTTGATTTTTGATCGATTTTAAACTCTATATCGCTTTCTGGAAAGTTATACGCAAACTGATGCGTAAACGTAATCAGTTTAACGCGACAAACATTCCAGAACAGCAACATAATCTTAACATACCTTAAATAACCTTTACATAACCTAGAAATAAGTTTTAAAGGGTTTGGTATGGCAAAAACAAGTTTATTCGCTCACAGGGACTATTTACGTCAACTTGCGAAAGTCTGCCGTTTCGTAAGGCAACGTACAGTCCGAAACTTGATCATAAGCTAAACATACCATAAATAATGTAAACATAGCTTAGAAATAAGCTTTGAGTGGTTTGGTGTGCGAAAATATGCTTATTTGATCTTACAGGGACTAAAAGTGTCCAAAACGGCGTAAGTTTGCATTAACGCGCATATCTTACGTTCTGACCACATCTGGACATCCAAAATTTTTGTAGACACTAAAATATTTTTATTTTAGTGATCGGCATGCAAAAATACCGTTCGTCTCTTAATTTGGATATTTTTTGCGTCAGTTCGAGTTTCGTCGTAATTAGACGAATAACGTGACTGTACGACCAAACGAACCGACATCCGGGACTTTTCCGAGCATATTTTGTGTCCTCTATACTTTGACTACCTTGTAGAGCCTTGAAAATGGCTTAATGGGGGTCAAATGTGCCAAAAATGAGCTTATGCAAGTGCAGGGACCAAAACTGTAAAATACAAAACTGTTGCTGATCTGCAGGAAGGTCGCGGGCCGCGTAGACCGTCTCTCATTCCTACGTGGGGTGCGACAGAAGGCCTAGTTCCAGAAACTTGTTTTTCAGCAAACTGTTGCAACTTCAGGGGCTGTTCTTGCAAGTTCTTTGTGTAATGGCCAAGTTAACACCTCTCCAAGGCATATTAGCTGGCCCTTAACACTTGTATGGTTGTGATTTCTTCCTTGATGGCCAAACAAACACTTGTGATGATCTTGTTCATCATCCAAAAGTATAAATAGCCATGCCATTCATTTGTTTTCCTCACCCTTGATCTGATTTTCTCTAAGTTGAAGTTCAAAACTTCATACCTGAGAATTTTTAGATCAAGTTCTCCCTAGCTTGGACCCTTTGTAAGCTTTTTCCGTTCTTTTATCGCTTTTCTAGCGTGAAAGTCAAACAGTGTTTGACTTTCAGCTTTCACCAGTCAATGGTCAACACCAAGTTCGTTTGAACTTTGCAACGTGATTGTAATCACGATGGTTATAATCTTTAGTGATTATACCTACTGATTACCATGTTAACTAGGTGTAGTGACGAGTCAAAGTTTCGGTCAAAATGCGTTTTAGCACGCATTTTGCAACGGAACTACTTTTAGGTATCAAAACACTTTGTTTTGATACCAAATCAGTTTTCTAAGTTAGTTAAACATGTTTTGACATGTTTAACACATCAATATTAGTTTAGTGCTTGTTTAGGGTCGTAAGTTAAGCGGTCTAAACAACCGCTTAGACTTTCGAACCCGACCCATTTGTTCGATCATTAGGATCTGACCAAGCATGTTTAATGATCATAGTTGCATAGGGAATAACCTCTGAGGTTATACCTTATGATCACATAGGATTGGTTAGTTATCCGTTAAGTAGTTTAAATGCCCATAGAAAATGACCAAAATGCCCTTTTTAAGCATAAATCCGTATTTTGCATATGTGAACATATTTTTGACATATGATCTGATTTAGTAACATGTTAAGCATGCTAGCACATTAATTTCTTAGACATTTGTTGCATATGTTTACTTAGCAAATGGACACATTGTTTTACATAACATTTCTGCTATGTATGTTTACCAAGCATGCTAGCACAATTGTTTTACATGACATTTCTACTATGTATGTTTACTTAGCATACTTAGTACGTGGTTTTCATAGCATGCTTACATTGGTTATGACATTTGGTATGTTTAATTGGGACAATAATACATTCATTAACATTGATCACGCCGCTCGGTAGTATGTAATGGTACCATAGGACTTGACAAATACCGTTTCTGACTTCCTAGGTTTGTTTGGAAGTTGGGAATGATAGAATCCGATATACATAATTTAGATAAACCTTTAATTTGTTTAAGGGTTTGTCGCCACAGTCGCAAGGCTTGAATGTATGCGATTAACATTACAGCATAAATGTTTGTAATCATAAAGCATTGTTTTCTGCAAAACAAGACATTTGATTTAAACTTAGGTTTATTCAAAGACCTTGTTTTGTACATTTTCCTATGGGGTTGAGTAATTACTAGTTATTCAGCACACATGACATTTGTTTTCACATTGACATTATCATATAGTTTAAGTAGATACTTTCTACTTGCTATGCATTACATTTGGTTATACATGATACATTTCACACATGACATTGAACATGGTTTACACATAAACATTTCGACATTGAACAAGACATTTTGGTTGGTTATTGATAAGTGACTTATGTAACGGGGCTATGTGTTATATGATAAAAGCATGGTGGATACGCCGCTGGTACTTCCTATATATAAGTGCTTCTATTGTATTAAACATTGTTGCGTTATCTAAACCACTTCGACAAGACATGAAACATTTTACACAAGTACACGACATTGTTTTACAAATTACATATTTTAAACAAATTCACTTTTACTTGGTTATTCATTTAACCATGCATTATCCTTTTATATCATCTGATTTTCATATCGATTTTCATTTGATTTTTATAAAAGAAAACATTTTACAAGGTTCATGACTACATTTTTGTTTAACACCTCTTTTCACTACAAGTTATGAATCTGCATAAACAAAACCTATGTATCTCACAGGCATTTTTATGCTGACATACCTATTTTTACATGTGTTTCAGGTGCTAATGCATGATGATGTTTGTGATTCACTTAGGCAGACTTGGGCCTTAGTGACTTAAAAGACAGTTAATTATGTTATGTTTCTGTTAATTTCCAAGACAATGTAAACACTTTAATCAATAATACATAACTTTAATTACCATGGTTGTTGAAACAATATTTCTGTCGCTCCACTCCCCGACGTTTCCACCACTGTTTGTTGTTTTACGCGGTCGGGGTGTGACAATCAAGATGTCATCAATGAAAACGATGATGAACTTGTCCAAATAAGGCTTGCAGACCCTATTCATCAAGTCCATGAAAACAGCAGGAGCATTAGTCAAACCGAATGGCATAACAGTGAACTCATAGTGACCATATCTCATTCAGAATGAAGTCTTGGGAATATCTTCTACAAGCACTCGAAGTTGATGACACCCAGAACGTAGGTCAATCTTTGAAAAACAAGTAGCACCCTGTAACTGATCAAAGAGATCATCAATGCGAGGTAGGGGATATCGATTCTTGATGGTAAGCTTGTTAAGCTCATGATAATCGATGCACATTCTGAAAGAGCCATCTTTCTTTTTAACAAAAAGAACGGGAGCACCCCAAGGTGAAAAGCTAGGACGGATAAAACCTTTGTCAGAAAGCTCCAGGAACTGCTTAGATAATTCTTGCATCTCAGACGGTGCAAGACAATACGGAGATTTAGCAATAGGATTAGCACCAGGTACAAGATTAATACGAAACTCAACTTGGCGTACATGGGGTAAACCAGGTAATTCTTCAGGAAAAACTTCAGGATAATCCCGAACAATAGGGATGTCTTGAATAGATTTACCTTTGCCTTTCTCCTCTACAACATGTGCCAAGAAGGCAACATAGTTCTTACGCAGGTACTTTTGAGCTTGAATACATGACATGAGTTTGAGATTACTAGCAGATTTCTCACCACGAACCTTTAAGATCCCACCAGTCGAAAGCGGTATACGGACAATCTTCTCAAAATAAACTACCTCTGCGTGATATTTGGCTAACCAATCCATTCCCACTATAATGTCGAAACTTCCAAGTTGCATTGGTGTGAGGTCGATAGGAAAAAGATGGTTATAGGGAATTAGGTTATTAGTAATGCTTTTACCTAGACTATAACTTTCTAGGACCCTAACACAAGTTTTCTTGTGTTTAGAACTTAAAACAATACACGTCACCTATCCTTAGGTGATTACCAAAACATGAACACAATTTCCAAAATGATTTTGAAATCAATCATCTATCCTTAGATGATTTTCTTTTGGCTCAATGCCATCCAAATTTTCAAAATCTCATCAAAGTTTGGGTTTAAATAATGTGAACACGTGCAAACTGGAAGGGTGAATGCCTGTACCCTGAGTTTTCTATCTAAGGCTAGAGTGTTCGTACAAATCCGCAGTATCAGACCAGTCACTCTTACCTGGGAACTCTTGGGGTGAGTGTTCACTTATAGGCGAGCATGTCTTCGGTGATACATTATTATGACCCATTTACTTTGATTTGTCACTGTGTGTTGACTGTTCATTACGAGGTAACGAACAAAGGACCACCATCCTTTCATTTTGTTGATATTTATGTTATCTCATCTTTCATCACATCATCTCACTCGTTTTTCTCTCATGTTTCCTCTTTTAGAATGCCTGCTCGAAGTAACGTTCAGGAACCCAATGCCGAACTGGCAACTATTATAGCACAGCAGATGGCTGCTATGCTACCTAATCTCATCACTCAAATAAACCAAGCCAACAATAACAATGTTAATGCACCTGCTCTGTTCAACTTCAAAAGCTTTAACTCGGCTAAACCACTCAAGTTTAGTGGTTCTGAAGGAGCAACTGGGCTCCTACAGTGGTTTGAGAGTCTTGAGAGCACATTTCGCCATGTTCAGTGTCCGAACAACCGTAAGGTCGAGTTTGCTTCGAGTGTATTCCAAAAGAGGGCTCTTACCTGGTGGAATGGGGTAATGAGAGATCGAGGTGCTGAGGTTGCTTTGGATCAGACATGGGAGGAACTTAGAGCTCTTATGATGAAAGAGTTTTGTCCTCATCACGAGCAGAGGGCACTTAAAAATGAGTTCCATGATCTGAAGCAAGACAGTGGTGAACACCGGGCTTACACAGACAGATACGAGGAGTTAAGCTTGCTCTATCCGACAACGGTCACGCCTTTGGATAAGGCTATTGAGAAATACATAGACGGTTTGCCAGATCCTGTTCAGGATATTGTCACTGGCAGCAACCCTACTACCGTCCGACATGCCATTGAGCTCGCTGCTACCCTTACTGAGTCGCAAGTCAAAAAGGGTAAACTCCATAGAAAGGGTGATAAGAAGCCGAAACAATCTGATAGCACCAATGAGAAAAAGGGCAAGAAGGCTGCTGAGTCTTCAAAGAAGTCTAGGAAGCGTAAGGCTTCCAAGAACTACGATGTTACTGCTCAGGCAAATCAGGCTGCTCCTAATCAGCCTGCACAACCTGCCGCCAAGAGGCAGTATGCTGGGAATGCACCTCTGTGCAACAAGTGTAATAGTCATCACCAGCCACAGGTGCAATGCCGCATCTGCACAAATTGTGGCAAGTCTGGTCATCTTGCAAATACCTGCCATTTTGCTCCTAACCAAAATCAGGCAGCTCAAAACCAAGCAGTACAAAACCCTGCCCAGAATCCTGCACGACCTCACTATCTGCCTGGTTCATGTTTCAACTGTGGGGATCTGACCCACTACCAGAACAACTGCCCGAGGTTGGCAAATACAAATCAGGCACAGGCTCGTGGTAGAGCTTTTAATCTGAATGCAAATGAGGTGCATGCGGATAACGAAGTGGTGAATGGTACGTTCTTTGTTAACAACCATCCTGCTTCTGTTCTATTTCATTCGGTTACCGATAAGAGTTTTGTATCCTTAGCATTTGAGCCTTTGCTTTCAATGACTAGAACAAAACTAGGGAAGCCCTTGACAGTAGAATTAGCTAGTGGTGAACCTGTTGTACTTGATTCCGTTCTTCAAAATTGCCAGTTGAATCTTAATAACCATCTTTTCCCTATTGACCTCACACCGATGTAACTCGGGAGCTTCGATGTAATAGTAGGAATGGATTGGTTATCCAAGTACCATGCTGAGGTGGTATGTTTTGAGAAGTTGGTCCGTATACCGCTTTCGACTGGTGAGATCTTAGAAGTTCATGGGGAGAAACCCGATAGTGGTCTTAAGCTCATGTCTTGTACCCAAGCCCGCAAATACCTACGAAAGAAATATGTTGCTTTCTTGGCACATGTCATAGAGGAGAAAGGCAAGGTTAAGACTATTCAAGATATCCCTGTTGTTCGGGATTATCCTGAGGTATTTTCTGAAGAATTACCTGGTTTACCCCCTGTGCGCCAAGTTGAGTTTCGCATCGATCTCGTACCTGGTGCAAATCCTATTGCTAAGTCACCTTACCGTCTTGCCCCGTCTGAGATGCAAGAGTTGTCTAAGCAGCTTCAAGAGCTTTCTGACAAAGGATTCATCCGTCCGAGCTTTTCGTCCTGGGGTGCTCCTGTCCTATTTGTGAAAAAGAAAGATGGCTCTTTCAGGTTGTGTATCGATTATCGTGAGCTTAATAAGCTTACCATCAAGAATCAATATCCCCTACCTTGCATTGATGATCTCTTTGATCAGCTACAAGGTGCTACTTGTTTTTCAAAGATTGATCTACGTTCTGGGTATCATCAACTTCGAGTGATCGAAGAAGATATTCCCAAGACAGCTTTTCGCACGAGATATGGTCACTATGAGTTTACTGTTATGCCTTTCAGTTTAACTAATGCTCATGTTGTTTTCATGGACTTGATGAATAGGGTTTGTAATCCTTATTTGGACAAGTTCATCATTGTATTCATTGATGACATTCTGATCTATTCTAAGACACGAGTTGATCATGAACAACATCTTCATCTTACAATGGAGCTTCTAAAGAAAGAACAACTTTTCGCCAAATTCTCCAAGTGCAAATTCTGGCTTAAGGAAGTTCAATTTTTGGGGCACATCGTCAACGAACAAGGTATTCATGTAGATCCCTCCAAAATCAGTGCGATTAAGGATTGGGATACACCTACTACTCCTACCGAGGTTCGTTCATTTCTTGGTATAGCGGGTTATTACCGCCGTTTCATTGAAAACTTCTCCAAAATTGCAGTTCCTCTCACTGCTCTAACTCAGAAGAATAAACCTTTTGAGTGGGGATCCAAACAGGAAAAAGCATTTCAGACCTTGAAACAGAAACTCTGCAATGCACCTATTTTATCTTTACTTGAGGGCAACGATGATTTTGTTGTATACTGTGATGCGTCTAATTTAGGCCTTGGCTGCGTTCTTATGCAAAGAAACAAAGTCATAGCTTATGCATCAAGGCAGCTGAAGGTACACGAGAAAAACTACACGACTCATGATCTTGAGTTGGGTGCAGTAGTTTTTGCTCTCAAAATCTGGAGACACTACCTGTACGGTACAAAGTGTATAGTGTTTACTGACCACAAGAGTCTCCAGCATATCTTCAATCAGAAAGAACTTAACATGAGGCAACGACGTTGGGTTGAACTCCTAAACGACTACGATTGCGAAATTCGCTACCATCCTGGTAAAGCGAATGTCGTGGCTGACGCATTAATTTGTAAGGAACATGTCAAGCTTCATTATGTTCAGATTCGATCTGATATTCAAACCCGCATTACTCAGGCTCAACATACTTGTGTTACACAAGACTTGATGGGTAAAGAATTACCGTGTCATATTAAGCCTGAGCTTGAACTGAAAGACTTTGGGATATTCTATTTCATGGGCCGTTTGTGGGTCCCAAGTATAAACAATCTTCGCACCTTGCTAATGGATGAAGCTCACAAGTCTTGTTATTCTATTCATCCTGGTGCAGACAAATTGTATAAGGATCTTCGAACCCAGTATTGGTGGCCGGGTATGAAGAAAGACATTGCCTTATATGTTTCTAAATGCCTTACTTGTCTCAAGGTTAAGGCAGAACATCAACATCCATCTGGATTATTGGAGCAACCAGAGATACCAGTTTGGACATGGAAAACATTGATATAGATCTCATTACCAAGCTGCCACGCACTAAAAGAGATCATGATGCCATTTGGGTTGTTGTTGATCGTCTTACTAAGTCAGCACATTTCTTGCCGATCCGTGAGGATCTATCTGCTGACAAGCTTGCTAAAATCTATGTGGATGAGATTGTATCCCGACATGGTGTTCCTTTGAACATTATATCTGACAGATATGCTCGATTCTCATCTCACTTTTGGAGAACCATGCAATCTGCCATGGGTACCCAACTTAATTTGAGCACAGCATATCATCCGCAAATGGATGGTCAATCTGAGAGAACAATCCAGACACTGGAGGATATGCTTAGAGCTTGTGTGATCGATTTTGGTGGTAGTTGGGATTCGCATCTACCATTGATCGAATTCTCCTACAACAATAGTTATCATTCTAGCATCAACATGGCTCCTTTCGAAGCTTTATACGGTCGAAAATGTCGTTCACCGTTCTGCTAGAATGAGATAGGTGAAGCTCAGCTTACTGGACCTGAACTCATTCTAGAGACTACAGATAAGGTCAAGAAGATTCGTGATAACCTACAGACAGTTAGAAGCCATCAAAAGAGTTACGCTGATCAACGACGCAAGCCCTTAGAATTTCAAGTCGGTGATCACATCCTACTCAAGGTATCCCCATGGAAAGGTGTGATTAGATTTGGAAAGAAAGGAAAACTTGCGCCACTCTATGTTGGACCATTCAAGATTGTTGAAAGAATCAGAAAAGTAGCCTACAGACTTGAGCTACCTCCTAAACTTGGAAATGTTCATCCAACTTTCCATGTGTCCAATCTCAAAAAGTGTTTAGCTGGTGAGAACCTCCACATACCACTTGATGAAATTCGTGTTGATGACACGATGCACTTCGTTGAGAAACCTGTGGAAATCATGGACCGTGAAGTCAAAAAGCTCAAGCACAAGCGCATTTATATTGTCAAAGTTTGCTGGGAATCTAAACGTGGCCCAGAGTTTACTTTGGAATGTGAAGATTAGATGAAAGCGAAATACCCACATCTATTCTCACAAGTTTCCTCTAAATAAATTTCGGGACGAAATTTCCTAAAGTAGGGGAGACTGTGACATCTGTGCTTGTGTAATCTTTGTACAAACTCTAAACAATTCAATATCAATAAAACAATGTTTTTTGATCCCAATGTTTGTTATTTATGTTTGATATTATGCATGTTTTGATTTTTGATCAATTTTAAACTCTATATCGCTTTCTGGAAAGTTATACGCAAACTGATGCATAAACGTAATCAGGTTAACACGACAAACACTCCAGAACAGCAACATAAGCTTAACATACCTTAAATAACCTTTACATAACTTAGAAATAAGTTTTAAAGGGTTTGGTATGGAAAAAACAAGTTTATTCGCTCACAGGGACTATTTGCGTCAACTTGCAAAAGTCTGCCGTTTCGTAAGGCAACGTACAGTCCGGAACTTGATTATAAGCTAAACATACCATAAATAACCTAAAAATAGCTTAGAAATAAGCTTTGAGTGGTTCGGTGTGCGAAAATATGCTTATTTGATCTTACAGGGACTAAAAGTGTCCAAACCGGCGTAAGTTTGCATTTACGCGCATATCTTACGTTCTGACCACATCTGGACATCCATATTTTTTCTAGACACTAAAATATTTTTATTTTAGTGATCGGCATGCAAAAATACCGTTCGTCGCTTAATTTGGATCGTTTTCGCGTCCGTTCGAGTTTCGTCGTAATTAGACGAATAACGTGACCGTATGACCAAACGAACCGACATCCAGGACTTTTACGAGCATATTTTGAGTCCTCTATACTTTGACTACATTGTAGAGCCTTGAAATTGGCTTAACGGGGGGTCAAATGTGCCAAAAATGAGCTTATGCAAGTGCAGGGACCAAAACTGTAAAATACAAAACTGTTGCTGATCTGCAGGAAGGTCGCGAGCCGCGTAGACCTGCTCTCATTCCTACGCAGGGAACGACAGAAGGCCCAGTTCCAAAAACTTGTTTTTCAGCAATTTGTTGCAACTTCAGGGGCTGTTCTTGAAAGTTCTTTGTGTAATGGCCAAGTTAACACATCTCCAAGGTATATTAGCTAGCCCTTAACACTTGTATGGCTGTGATTTCTTCCTTGATGGCCAAACAAACACTTGTGATGATCTTGTTCATCATCCACAAGTATAAATAGCCATGCCATTCATTTGTTTTACTCACCCTTGATCTGATTTTCTCTAAGTTGAAGTTCAAAACTTCATACCTGAGAATTTTTAGATCAAGTTCTCCCTAGCTTGGACCCTTTGTAAGCTTCTTTCATTCTTTTATCGCTTTTCTAGTGTGAAAGTCAAACAGTGTTTGACTTTCAGCTTTCACCAGTCAATGGTCAACACCAAGTTCGTTTGAACTTTGCAACGTGATTGTAATCACGATGGTTATAATCTTTAGTGATTATACCTACTGATTACCACGTTAACTAGGTGTAGTGACGAGTCAAAGTTTCGGTCAAAATGCGTTTTAGCACGCATTTTGCAACAGAACTACTTTTAGGTATCAAAACACTTTGTTTTGATACCAAATCAGTTTTCTAAGTTAGTTAAACATGTTTTGACATGTTTAACTCGTCACTATTAGTTTAGTGCTTGTTTAGGGTCGTAAGTTAAGCGGTCTAAACAACCGCTTAGACTTTCGAACCCGACCCGTTTGGTCGATCATTAGGATCCGACCAAGCATGTTTAGTGATCATAGTTGCATAGGGAATAACCTCTGAGGTTATACCTTATGATCACATAGGATTGGTTAGTTATCCGTTAAGTAGTTTAAATGCCCATAGAAAATGACCAAAGTGCCCTTTTGAAGCATAAATCCGTATTTTGCATATGTGAACATATTTTTGACATATGATCTGATTTAGTAACATGTTTAGGCATAATTGGGCATGTAAGACTTGACATAGCACATAGTTAACCATCCGACCATAGTTTTACTCAAACGACGCATTATAGTAGCTTATACTACCATAATGGGTCGGAAGGGGTCGAAAGCACTTAGGTAGACTTCCAAATCAGAATGTTAGCTCTATTAAATCATACCATATGAGTTCAAATACTCATTTGATTTATAGAACATCATTCTATCCTATCTCCCGATTTAGGATCCGATTATTAACATAGTTACCTATATTAGGTGCCGTTTGAATTCGTGATCCTTGGAGCTTTGGTTGGTCTTATTATCAAGACTAATAAGCAATCCCAAGTGAGTACACAGTTCCCCTCTTTTACCGCTTTCAAATACTTTGGGTTGATACACATGTGCATACATTGTTACTTTTGTGTTTTTCATGCTTTTATGACATAGACATGCTAGTTTCACCTAGTACACACATAGTACATGATTTCAACTATGTTTTGCTATGTATGTTAAGCATGCTAGCACATTGATTTCTTAGACATTTGTTGCATATGTTTACTTAGCATATGGACACATTGTTTTACATAACATTTCTGCTATGTATGTTTACCAAGCATGCTAGCACAATTGTTTTACATGACATTTCTACTATGTATGTTTACTTAGCATACTTAGTACATGGTTTTCATAGCATGCTTACATTGGTTATGACATTTGGTATGTTTAATCGGGACAATAATACATTCATTAACATTGATCACGCCGCTCGGTAGTATGTAATGGTACCATAGGACTTGACAAATCCCGTTTCCGACTTCCTAGGTTTGTTTGGAAGTTGGGAATGACAGAATCCGATATACATAATTTAGATAAACCTTTAATTTGTTTAAGGGTTTGTCGCCACAGTCGCAAGGCTTGAATGTATGTGATTAACATTACTGCATAAATGTTTGTAATCATAAAGCATTATTTTCTGCAAAACATGACATTTGATTTAAACTTAGGTTTATTCAAAAACCTTGTTTTGTACATTTTCCTATGGGGTTGAGTAATTACTAGTTATTCACCATACATGACATTTGTTTTCACATTGACATTATCATATAGTTTGAGTAGATACTTTCTACTTGCTATGCATTACATTTGGTTATACATGATACATTTCACACATGACATTGAACATGGTTTACACATAAACATTTTGACATTGAACAAGACATTTTGGTTGGTTATTGATAAGTGACTTATGTAACGGGGCTATGTGTTATATGATAAAAGCATGGTGGATACGCCGCTGGTACTTCCTATATATAAGTGCTTTAATTGTATTACACATTGTTGCGTTATCTAAACCACTTCGACAAGACATGAAACATTTTATACAAGTACACGACATTGTTTTATCTAAACCACTTCGATTTTCATTTGATTTTTATAAAGGAAAACATTTTACAAGGTTCATGACTACATTTTTGTTTAACACCTCTTTTCACTACAAGTCATGAATCTGCATAAACAAAACCTATGTATCTCACAGGCATTTTTATGCTGACGTACCTATTTTTACATGTGTTTCAGGTGCTAAGCATGATGATGTTTGTGCTTCACTTAGGCAGACTTAGGCCTTAGTGACTTAAAAGACAGTTAATTATGTTATATTTCTGTTAATTTCCAAGATAATGTAAACACTTTAATCAATAATACATAACTTTAATTACCATGGTTGTTGAAACAATAATTTTGTCACTCCACTCCGCGACGTTTCCTCCACGGTTTGTTGTTTTACACGGTCGGGGTGTGACAATCAAGATGTCATCAATGAAAACAATGATGAACTTGTCCAAATAAGGCTTGCAGACCCTATTCATCAAATCCATGAAAACAGCAGGTGCATTAGTCAAACCGAATGGCATAACAGTGAACTCATAGTGACCATATCTCGTTCAGAATGAAGTCTTGGGAATATCTTCTTCAAGCACTCGAAGTTGATGATACCCAGAACGTAGGTCAATCTTTGAAAAATAAGTAGCACCCTGTAACTGATCAAAGAGATCATCAATGCGAGGTAGGGGATATCGATTCTTGATGGTAAGCTTGTTAAGCTCATGATAATCGATGCACATTCTGAAAGAGCCATCTTTCTTTTTAACAAAAAGAACGGGAGCACCCCAAGGTGAAAAGCTAGGACGGATAAAACCTTTGTCAGAAAGCTCCAGGAGCTGCTTAGATAATTCTTGCATCTCAGACGGTGCAAGACGATACGGAGATTTAGCAATAGGATTAGCACCAGGTACAAGATCAATACGAAACTCAACTTGGCGTACATGGGGTAAACCAGGTAATTCTTCAGGAAAAACTTCAGGATAATCCCGAACAATAGGGATGTCTTGAATAGATTTACCTTTGCCTTTCTTCTCTACGACATGTGCCAAGAAGGCAACATAGTTCTTACGCAGGTACTTTTGAGCTTGAATACATGACATGAGTTTGAGATTACTAGCAGATTTCTCACCACGAACCTCTAAGATCCCACCAGTCGAAAGCGGTATACGGACAATCTTCTCAGAACAAACTACCTCTGCGTGATACTTGGCTAACCAATCCATTCCCACTATAATGTCGAAACTTCCAAGTTGCGTTGGTGTGAGGTCGATAGGAAAAAGATGGTTATTAAGGTTCAACTGGCAGTTTCGAAGAACAGAATCGAGAACAATGGGTTCACCACTAGCTACCTCTACTGTCAAAGGTTTTCCTAGTTTCGTTCTATCATGCAAAGCAATGGTTCAAAAGATAATGACACAAAACTCTTATCGGCACCCGAATAAAAAAGAACAGATGCAGGCTGATTGTTAACAAAGAACGTACCATTGACCACCTCATTGTCTGCACGTGCTTCGTTCGCATTCATATTAAAGACTCATCCACGAGCCTGAGCCCGATTCGCGTTAGCCAACCTCGAACACTGACTTCTGTAGTGGTTCAGATCCCCACAATTGTAGCATGAACCAGGAGGAAAGTGAGGTCGTGCAGCTTGTGCTGGTTGTTGTGCAGGCTGTTGGGCAGGTTGCTGAGCAGGGTTTTGTGCGGCTTGGTTCTGGTTAGGAGGAAGACGATAAGTGTTGGAAAGATGACCAGATCTCCCACAGTTGGTACAATAACAACACTGAATGTGTGGTTGATGGTGGCTGTTACATCTGTTGCACAAAGGTGCATTGCCAATGTACTGCTTCTTGGCAGGTGGTTACGCGGGCTGATTTGGAGCTGCCTTATTTGCCTGCGCGGTAACAGCATAGTTCTTGGAAGCCTTGCGCTTCCTCGATCTCCTTAAAGACTCAGATTTCTTACCCTGCTTTTTCTCACTCTTGTCGGACGACTGTTTCTAATTCTTGTCACCCTTCCTATGGAGTTTACCTTTCCTTATTTGCGACTCAGTCAAAGTCGCAGCTAATTCGATGGCCTGGCGAACTGTGGTAGGGTTGCTACCAGTGACGATATCTTGCACGGGATCAGGTAAACCATCGACATACCTCTCGATAGCTTTATCAAGTGGGGTAACCATTGTAGGACAAAGAAAACTCAATTCCTCATATCTGTCGGTATAAGCCCGATGTTCACCACTGTCCTGTTTCAGATTATCAAACTCTCTTGCTAACGCCCCTGGTTTGTGACGAGGACAAAATTCCCTCATCATAAGAGCCCTAAGCTCTTCCCAAGTCTGACCCAAAGCAACATTAGCACCACGATCTCTCATTAACCCATTCCACGAAGTAAGAGCCCTCTTTTGAAACACACTAGAAGCAAACTCGACCTTGCGATTATCAGGACACTGAACATGACAAAAAGTACTCTCATTGCTTTCAAACCACTGTAGGAGCCCAGTTGCTCCTTCAGAACCACTAAACTTGAGTGGTTTAGCCGAATTAAAACTTTTAAAGTTGCACGGAGCAGGTGCATTATTGTTATTGTTGGCTTGGTTAACTTGAGCAATGAGATTCGGGAGTGCAGCAGCCATTTGCTGCGCAATAATAGCTGCCAGTTCGGCATTAGGTAGCTGATTGTTACGTCGAGGGGGCATTCTAAAAGAGGAAACATGAGAGAAATCGAGTGAGATGATAAGATGAAAAAAGGAGATGATACAAATATCAACAAAAAGCAAGGATGGTGGTTATTCGTTCGTACCACAAAGCAAACAAATGACACACAGTGACTAATCAAAGTAAACGGGTCATAATAATGTATCGCGAAGACATGCTTTAGCCTATAAGTGGACACTCACCCCAAGAGTTCCCAGGTAAAAGTGATTGGTCTGATTATGTGGATTTGTATGAACACTCTAGCCTAGACAGAAAACTCGAGGTACAGGCATCCACCCTTCCAGATTTTACGTGTTCACATTATTTAGACCCAAACTTTGACGAGATTTTGAAAATTTGGAAGGCATTAAGCCAAAAACGAATCGTCCAAAGGGTGGGTGGTTATTTTCATAATCGTTTTAGAATTTTGGAGGGTTCAAAACCTTATAACAAATCATCTAAGAAGATGATTGATTTTCAAAATCGTTTTGGAAAATTGTGTTCTTGTTTTGGTAATCACCTAAAGATAGGTGACGGTAATGTTTTAAGATCTAAACATAAGACAACTTGTGTTAGGGTCCTAGAAAAGTTATAGTCTAGGTCAAAGCATTACTAATAACCTAATTCCCTATAACCATTGGCTCTGATACCAACTCTTCTGTCACACCCCGACAGCGTAAAACAACAAACCACGGCGGAAACGTCAGGGAGTGGAGCAACAGAATTATTGTTTCATAATCATGGTATTTAAAGTTTCATTTTATTTAATTAAAAGTGGTTACATTGTCTTAGAACAAAAGGAATTACAACATAAGATAAACTAGTCTTGCTTCTTTTTTGTCACTAAGGCCCGAGTCCGCCTAAGTGTATCACGAACAACCCTATGCATCAGCTCCTGAAAACACATATGAAAATAGGTACGTTAGCATAAAAATGCCTGTGAGATACATAGGTTTATTGATTTAGGATTCATGACTTGTAGTTGAAGAAATGTTTAACAAAAAGTTAGTCATGAATCTTAGGAAAATGTTTTCTTTTATAAATCAAACGAAAAACGATAAGAAAATCAGATGATATATAAAAGAATACTACTTGGTTAAATAAATCACCAAGTAAAAATGAATTTGTATAAGTTATGTCGTTTGTAAAACAATATTCTTGTGATAGTATGTCGTTTGAATAAAATATATATCATGTCTTCGTTGAAATGATTTAAATAACGCTACGATATGTAATATCATAAAAGCACTTATATATAGAAAGTACCAGTGGCGTATCCACCATGCTTTTATCATATTACACGTCGCCTCGTTATGTAGATCACTTATCAAATAACCACCAAATTGTCTAGTTTAAACAAATGTCAAAATGTTTATGTGTAAGTAGTGTCTAATGTCAAATGTAAATCATGTCTTGTATAATCAAATGTTATGTATGGCAAGTAAAAAGTAACTACTTAAACCATATGTATAATGTTATTGTGTAACCAAATGTAATGTATGGTGAATAAAAACATTTACTCAACCCCATAGGTAAAAATGTACAAAACAATGTATTTGATATAAATCATAGTTTAAGTCAAAGGTTATGTTTTGCAAAATCCATGCTTTATTGATACAAACACTTATGTGGTAATGTTTATCGGATACATTCAAGCCTTGAGACTGTACGGCAAACCCTTAACAAGTTAAAGGTTTATCAAAATGTTTTCGGATTCTGTCATTCCTTACGTCCAAACAAACCTAGGATTTCAGGAATGGGAGTTGTCAAGTCCTATGGTACCATTACATACTACCGAGCGGCGTGATCAATGTAATGAACGTATTTTAGTCCTGTTAAACAAACTAAATGTCATACCAAATGTAAGTATGTTATGTAAAAACAATGTACTAAGTATGCTAAGTAAACATACGAAGCAGAAATGTTATGTAAATCAATGTGCTAGCATGCTCAGTAAACATACATAGCAGAAATGTAATGTAAATCAATGTGTCCATATGTTGAGTAAACATATGCAACAAAACTGTTTATGAAATCAATGTGCTAGCATGCTCAGTCAAAATATATAGCAAATGGCAATTTAAATCATGTACTATATGCGTACTAATGAACATAGCAAGTATATGTCATGAAAGCACGAAAAGCACGAAAGTAACAAGTAGGCACATGTGTTTCACCCCAAAATATTTGAAAACAGTAAAAGAGGGGAACTATGTACTCACTTAATAATGCATAGAAGTCTTAAAATAACAACCAAACAAAGCTAGAAGGATCACGGAATCAATCGGCACCTAATATAGGCAACTGCGTTAATAAACCGGACCTAAATCAGAGGATAGGATAAAATGAGGTTTCGTAAACCAAATGAGCATAGGAACTCATGTAATATGGTTAAACAAAGCCTACATTCTAAATCGGAACCTATCCTAAGTGCTTACGACCCATTACGACTCATTAAAGTAGTCTACGCTACTTTAACGCGTCGTTCGCGTAAAACGAATTCCGATCGCCTAACTAGTCCTATGACAAGTATTATATGCCTTAATATGTCTAATAACATTGCCTAATCAGTTTAGATGTCAAAATTTGGGTTACATATGCTTAAAATGAAATTATGCGCAAAACGGGCATTTTGGTCATTTTCCTAAGGCATATAAACTACCTATCATACAACTAACTAAACGTAGTGACCATAAGGTATAACCTTGGAAGGTTATTCCCTATACAACTATGGTCACAAAATGTGCTTGGTTGGCTCCTAATGATCGACCAAACGGGTCGGGTTTGAAAGTCTAAGCGGTTGTTTAGACCGCTTATCTTACGACCCTAAATAAGCACTAGACTAAAAGTGACGAGTTAAACATGTTAAAACATGTTTAACTAAGTTTGAAAACAAGTTTGATATCAAAACAAAGTGTTTTGATACCAAAAAATAGCTTCGTTGAAAAATACGCATAAACACGTATTTTGACCGAAACTTTGATTCGTCACTTCGACTAATCAACGTGGTAATCAGTAGGTATAGTCACAAGGGACTATAACCATTGTGATTACGCTCACGTTGCAAAGTTCAAACGAACTTTATGTTGACCATAAACTGGTCAAAGCAGAAAGTCAAACACTGCTTGACTTTCATGATTGAAATGCATAAACAAGCATGAAGGAGACTTACAAAAGGTCCAAGCAAGGAAGATTTGATTTAAAACACTCAGGTATGAAGTGTTAAACTTCAACTTAGAGCAGAATTGAATCAAATGTGTGAAGAATGAGAATGAAGTAAGTGGGTATTTATAGAAATTCATGATCCATCAAGATAATTACAAGTGTTTTTGCAAGAATCAAGGTTCAATCCTAACCATACACTTGTGGAACATGGTTTAGAATACAATGGGAAACCAAAAACCAGCCTAAGGTATTGAGAAAATTGCATAAAAGACCCTGAAATTTGAGCTAGTTGCTGACAATAGGCTTGCTGAAAAAGTGTACCTCAGGAGACACGCTGAAGAGACCACAGATTCTTCCGCGACACTCCTGGCTGAACTACCTGAAACTTGTTCTATTTTGGCAGTTTTGGTCCCTGCACTTGATTTAAGGCATTTTCGAAGCGTTTAAGCCCCATTAACCCCATTTCAAGGCTCTAGAATGAAGTTAAAGCATAGGGAACATAAAATATGCTTGAAAACATCTCGGATGTCGGTTCGTTTGGTCGTACGGTCACGTTATTCGGTTATTTACGACGAAACACGAACGGACGCGAAAAACGATCCAAATTACACGAGGAATGGAATTTTATCATGCCAATCACTAAAATAAAATATTTTAATGATTACAAAAGTTTTTGGATGTCCGGATATGTTCAGAACGTAAGATATGTGCGAAAATGCAAACTTATGCACTTTTTGACGCTTTTAGTCCCTGATTGACCAAATAAGTTTATTTTCGCATACCAAACCCATCAAAGCCTATTTCTAAGATATGTAAAGGATATTTAAGGTATGTTTAACTTATGATCAAGTTCCGGAATATTCGTTACTATACAAATCGACATAGTTTCGCAGTTTGACGCAAATAGTCCCTGCGATCGAATAAACTTGTTTTTGCCATACCAAACCCTTCAAAACTTATTTCTAAGTTATGTAAAGGTTATTTAAGGTATGTTAAGCATATGTTGATGTTTTGGAGTGTCTGTCACGTTAAACTGATTACGTTTACGCATCAGTTTGCGTATAACTTTCCAGAAAGCGATATAGAGTTTGAAATTGAACAAAAATCAAAATGTGCAAAATGTCAAACATAAATAAACAAACATTGGGGTCAAATCACATTGTTTTATTGATAATTGAATTGTTTAGAGTTTATACAATGATTACAAGCACATATGTCACATGGATGAAAGCGGTAATGATGAAAGCAGTTTCCCAAAGTAGTTTATATACTCAATGAAGGCGGTTATGACTAAATACATCGTCAGACTAACTTAGTGTGTAAAGAATATGATGCGATGATGGTTAGGCATTTAATGCAAAACATTTCAAAACTGCATTTCCATGGGAAAAGTATAAAATTAAATATCAAGAAATCCAAAGGACAGATTTTAAACCTTCAAAAAAAAAAAAAAACAGGTTATCATAATTACACTTAACCTCCTCGTTTACCATAAGACGCCTTTACCATAAGACAGAAGTGACAGGGTGACATGCATTAATTGCAAATTACATATCCCCAGGCATTTTGAATTTGAAATTTCCTGCAATTTCAAAACATCTGCTAAGTTACACGTTTGCCAAAGGAAGGACTTTCAACCTCTGCTGGCTTTAAAGGATAGATATGGGCAGAGGTTTTGAGATGAGGCAGACTTTAAGATAGATTTTAAAATAGTTTTATATATATTAGGCTTTATGATGCAATAATGACATAAGAAAAGCATTGTTGGACAGCCTCTCTGGCTGCCACATCAGCTTTTCTTATGCCACATGGGATTATTTACCATTATCCGCATTTCAAAACTTCAACAATTGTCTTTTAAAAAACTCTGTTGAGCAGGATCTAATGTCTTTCATCTATTTTTCTTTAAGATTTGTTGACCCATAGCAGACCTTTACTTCTTCAAACTTTCTTCAGACTATGTCTTCATCAGCAGAGGATCACTTGAAACAAATGTTCTCTTTGGGCAGAATTTACCTCTAACAGACATTTAGAGGAGCAGATGTTGTGTATTTGTAATTGAGCGGAAATTCTTCAAAAAATCTGTTGACTTACCAAATAATAAAAAAATAATAAAATTTCAAATGTCTGGCAAAAAAAAAATAATAAAAAAAATCTCTTCATTTAAAGACCAGCAATACTCTACATAGTAATCACATGCTTCTGCAACTCCAGCAGACAAAGATGTTGTAAACCTCCGTTAGGCAACAACAGATGTTCCCAACAGTACTCTTCATTTAAAG
This sequence comes from Helianthus tuberosus, assembly GCA_030545235.1. NCBI lineage: Eukaryota > Viridiplantae > Streptophyta > Magnoliopsida > Asterales > Asteraceae > Helianthus > Helianthus tuberosus. The sequence goes on from CM060377.1 coordinate 110,219,946, forward strand.
ACCAACAATACTCTACATAGTAAACACATACTTCTACAACTTCAGATGTTCGAGCAGATGATAATTTCGAGCAGATGTTCTCTTTTGGCAAACCTTAACTTTGACAGATCTATACAGTAACAGAAATTGATTCTTTGTAATTCTTCAAAAGATTGTTCAAGCACAATTCAATATCAACACAATCTAAATCAAACTCAGAGACAATTTCACATCTACATCAATATCGATCTGCAATACTCAGATGATATTAAAAATTACATAATAATACTTATGCACCTTAAAATTAGCAAAAATAAAAGGCTCCACAAACATTAATAGGATTAAAATTTAATTATGAGGATTAAAAGATCAACAATTACATCGAGTACTGCACAACGAAACCATAAAATCTAACAATACCAAGAAATTTAGGAATCTAACAGCAAAAATTAAGTGCTTTTAGCTTCAACTCCATTGAGTACTGAACTTCTCAAAGTATATCTTTGACAATCTCCATGAACTCCACAAAAAAAAACTCTTCATTTAAAGACCAACAGTACTCAACATCCTAAACACATGATTCTACCACTTCAGCGCACACGGATGTTGAGAAACACTGTTAGGAAACAACAGATGTTGACAACAGTAACAAGTCAAACAGCCGTTAGATCAGCAGATGATGATTTCGAGCAGATGTTCTCTTTTGGAAAACTTTAACTTTGACATATCTATACAGTAACAGAAATTGTTTCTTTCTAATTCTTCAAAAAAATTGTTCAAGCACAATTCAACATCAACATAATCTAAATCAAACTCAGAGACAATTTCACAGCTACATCAATATCAATCTGCAATACGAAGATGATATTAAAAATTACATAATAATACTTATGCACCTTAAAATTAGCAAAAATAAAAGGCTCCACAAACATTAATAGGATTAAAATTTAATTATGAGGATTAAAAGATCAACAATTACATCGAGTACTGCACAACGAAACCTTAAAATCTAACAACACCAAGAAATTTAGGAATCTAACAACAAAAATTAAGTGCTTTTAGCTTCAACTCCATCGAGTACTGAAGTTCTCAAAGTGTATCTTTGACAATCGCCATGAACTCCACGGAAGTATTGAAGACATCACCATCAGGTTTCTGGAAACCAGCTCTCTCGTGAACAGACCAAGATGCAGTACATCAAAACAATTCTTCAGCTGTTGAAGAGTAGCCCTATCCTCATATACTTAATCCTTAACTTGCTTGATAAAGAGTTGCTTTGAATCATCAGAGCCTACAGAAGTATATACATTCTATACATCAAAATTCCAAACTTTATGCTTCTTTTAATACAAAAAGGCAGGAAAGAACAAACTGAATCTACTTATATATCTTATTAAATAAAATCTTATCTTACAGCAGTAGCAGATACTTTCTTGCGTTTAGTAGGAACCACTGTGGGTTCTACATCATCATCATCTGCCCAAGTCAGTTATAAACATCATTTAGACATAAGCAAAAGTGATTTTAACTCTACATTTAATAATCTTTCTTTGTGTTTAATTTGATTCCAACAATATCCATATTAACATATTCTAAAACCATTATGATTCCACAAATACTTCTACCACTGGTCGCTCGAAGAAAACAGAGCTGGAATATATCAACAGTTTAAAATCCACAAACCTAAAATAACCCGCAGATGATTGTATGAATTTCAAACAACTGTAATTAGACTGAAATATAAAGCGAGAATTAGAGTAGATCACTTCAAAATTAAAAATTCAAGATTTCAAAATTAGAGTAGGTCAAAAAACATACTTTAAACTGTAACACCCCAATCGCGTAATACAGCAACACGCGGCGGAAAACATTGGGGAGTCACGTTACAAATTGTTTCATAACACATGGCTCATAAAGTTTTATTTTATTGAGTTAATAGTTTACATTGTTTAGAGAATACAACTATTGCACAACAATTGTCTTGTAGGTTTTAAAGTCACTAAGGCCCAAGTCCGCCCTATGTGAAGCATGTTCAAAGTCAAACGTAAACACCTGAAACACATGTGAAAATAGGTACGTCAGCATAAAAATGCCTGTGAGTAACATAGGTTTTGTTGTTGAGGATTCATGGCTTTGATTTTGTTAAAAGAGATGTTTAACCAAAAAGTAGCCATGAACCTTTGTAAAAATGTTTTCTTTTGTAAAAGAGTAAACTGCCATTTTGGTCCCTGTGGTTTGGGCACTTTTGCCATTCTAGTCCAAATCTCAAACTTTTTAAATCTGGGTCCCTGTGGTTTCGTTTTTTGTTGCCATTTTGGTCCAAAACTCAAATCAGGTCAGATTTAAAAAAAACAGCTATTTTGTCCTTTTCTGAAGGGTATTATGGTCATTTTTCCTGCCCCAACCACCTTATACATTATAAATCCCTTCTCTCTCTCTCTCTCTCTCTCTCTATACAGATCATCACCACCATCACCAAAAAAACCCGTCTCTCTCTCTCTTCTCTCTCACTCTATCTACAGCTCAGACCTGTCTCCCCTCCGGCTCCAGCAACCTGAGCTACTCCGGCGAGCCTCTTCAGTCAAGAACACACCCACTCAACCACCATCCTGTTCACCAGCAACCGCACACCCCAAATCCCTCATCTCACCGATCACCCACACCTATCTATTTTGGCCCAATTGAACAGCCGGCCACCACCGATGACGACAGCTGCAATCGAGACAGATCTCCGACGATGATTACAATTAAGTGGCTCAACCTTTAACCTCATTCAAGCCTCTATTTTACACAACTTCAAAACCAAATGCCAAGACCTTTGACAGGGGTCATTGTGGGGTTTAGGTGATGGCTCAAGGCGGAAAAGGTGCAGGAACCACCACAGGTGACAGCGGTGGTGGACGGACGGTGAAGCTGCCCCTCCTACGACCCGAAATGCGACAACCGGCGGCTGGGGTGTGGGGGGTTTTGCATCAGATTCTGGTGCATGATGGTTCCAGTGGAAGCCCGGCGACACAGCAGCGGAGGCACGATGGTGCGTGGTTGACCCGACGACCAACGACAAGCTCTGGTAAGCGACTGTATCTCTCCTCCATCCTTCTTTCTTTTTAGATCTGTAATGATCGACGTTATTTCCGGCAGGTTATGGCAACGAGATGTTGATGATGACTGATGATGATGATGGATGGTGATTATGATGATGATGTACGGGGGTGGTTGACGACGGCAGTGGAGGTGGTTATGGTGTGGCTCAGGTTTGGGTTTGCTTTGGGTTTGGTGAAGGTGGTGACGGCGGCTGTTTAACGTGGTTGGGTGGCCGGTGGTGGTGGTGGTAGTGGCGATGATGAAGATGATGACGCCGGTGATGAGGGTTTGTGGTTTGGGAGGGTTTGGGTCTGAACTTTGAAGAAGATGATGTGTTTTAGATATTAATATGTTATAATAAAATTAAAATGACCAATGCCCCTGAATTAAAAGACAAAATAGGCAGGTTGCAACACTAAAAAAAGGGGGTTTTGAGTTTTGGACCAAAATGGCAACAAAAACGAAACCACAGGGACCCAGATTTAAAAAGTTTGAGATTTGGACTAAAATGGCAAAAGTGCCCAAACCAAAGGGACCAAAATGGCAGTTTACTCTTTGTAAAATCATATGAAAATCGATGTGAAAATCAAATGATTTAAAAGAAATAATGCATGGTTAAATAAATAACCAAATGATGTCTTTTGTAAAAAGATATCATGTATTTGTATAAAATGTGTCATGTCTTTGTATAAAAAAGTATCATGTTCTTGTACAAAATATGTTATATGTAAAACAATGCCTTGTGAAAAATATGTCATGTCTTTGTATAAAATGTATCATGTCCTTGTCGAAGTGGTTTAAATAATGCTACGACATGTAATATCATAAAAGCACTTATATATAGGAAGTACCAGCGGCGTATCCACCATGCTTTTATCATTTTACACACGCCTCGTTATTTAAATCACTTACCAAATAACCACCAAAAATGTCTTGTCAAAATGTTATGTGTAAACAATGTCCAATGTCAAGTGTAAACTATGTCTTGTATAATCAAATGTCTTGTACGGTAAGTAAAAAGTATTTACTCAAACCATATGTATAATGTCTATGTGTAACCAAAATATCATGTATGGTGAATAAAGAGTATTTACTCAAACCATTTGTATAATGTACAAAACAATGACTTTGAATAAACCAATGCTTTTATCGACATGAACATTTATATGGTTTATTAACAAATACATTCAAGCCTTGTCTTCTGTAAGATAAACCCATATAAAGATAAAGGTTTATCAATGTTCATCGGGTTCTGTCATTCCCCGGATGGATACTTCCAAACAAACTAGGAAGTGGGAATGAGGTTATCAAACCTATGGTAAACCATACATACTACCGGTCGACGGGATAATGTTAACGAATGTATCTAGTCACGTTTAACATACCAAAATGGCATAATCAATGAGAGCATGTCATGTAAGATGTCTTTGTAAACCATGTACTAAGTATGCTAAGTAAACATACAAAGTAGAAATGTTCATGAAATCAAGGTGCTAGATATGCTAAGTCAACATATGAAGCAAAATGGGTCCTTGAAATCAATGTGCTATGCATACTAAATCAACATGCGAAGCAAAATGTAATGTAAATCAATGTGCTCATATGTTAAGTCAACATATGGCGCAAAATGTATCCTTGAAAACAATGTGCTAGCATGCTAAGTTAACATACATAGCAATACATAATTGAAATCATGTACTATATGTGTACTAGTTGAACATAATAAGTATATGTCATGAAAAGCATGAAAGTAACAAGTAGGCACATGTGTATCACCCCAAAATGTATGAAAAACGGTAAAAGAGGGGACTATTTACTCACTTGGGATTGCTTAATAGTATTGGAATAAAGACCAATTAAAGCTCGAGGGATCACGGAATCAACACGGCACCTAGTATAGGTAACTATGTTAATAATCGGATCCTAAATCGGATGATAGGATAGAAAGAAGTTCTATAAATCAAATTGGTATTGGAACTCATATGGCATGATTTAATAGACCTAACATTCTGATTAGAAAGTTATCCTAACTTCTTTTGACTCGTTTCGACCCGTTAAGGTAGTTTAAGCTACTTTAACGTGCCGTTTGCGTAAATATAAGGTCGGATGGTTATTTACGTCATATGTTAAGTCCTACATGCCCAAACATGTTTAAAAATGTTATTAAATTAGTTTAGATGTCAAAAGTTTGATTACATATGTTAAAAATGAATTATTGTTCAAAAAGGGCATTTTGGTAATTTTTAACGGGCATATAAACGACTTAACGAATAACTAACCAAACTAGGTGACCATAAGGTATAACCTCAATAGGTTATTCCCTATATAACTATGGTCACAAAATAAGTTTGTTCGGATCCTAATGATCGACCAAACGGGTCGGGTTCAAAAGTCTAAGCGGTTGTCGAGACCGCTTGACTTACGACACTAAACAAGCACTAAACTAGTAGTGACGATTTAAACATGTTAAAACATGTTTAACTAAGTTAGAAAACTGATTTGGTATCAAAACAAAGTGTTTTGATACCCGAAAATAGTTCTGTTGTAAAATGCACATCAATGCGCATTTTGACCGAAACTTTGACTCGTCACTACGACTAATCAACGTGGTAATCAGTAGGTATAGTCGCAAGGGACTATAACCATCATGATTACGATCACGTTGCAAAGTTCAATTGAACTTTGTCTTGACCAATTAATGGTTAAAGCCAAAAGTCAAACACTGTTTGCCTTTTAGCTTTAAATAATAGTTCAATTGCGACTTGAACGATTTTATTGGTGACCCTTATCATGTAAATCCGTTAATACTCCGTTTATACATAATATATCTACGATTTGCGCGTCGTAATATATATACATAAACGTGAACATATACTTAATATCATAACATGCGAAATCTCGTTAACTTATTCATTTTATCATTTTTAAAGCACGTATACATGAAATAACTTATCAAGTTAACCTATGTATCAATTTTCATGCTCGACAAACAAGTTACACATTTAACGCGATTTTACTGATTCTACCGCTTTAAGCGCACAAGTGTACATGCATTGTCTAAATTCCCGCTATCATGTCAACACTTAACATGTTTTCATGTACACATATCTAGATCACATAGTACATTTTAACACATAAGGTTCACCCATAAATAACCCATGCTAGTGTACATTGTAAAACGCGTATTTTAGTGATTCGGTAACGTTTTCGGGCGTCGGAAGTCACGTATGACTAATCAAACACCAAGTAAACTTAATATATGTTAAAATAATTATATTTATACTAAAAATATCGGTTTACTTACTGTTCTAAAACAATTTTGTAAAAATCCTTCGAACGATTTTTAACCGTTTTACCGCATAGTTTTGCGTCAAACGTTACCATAACCATCCCAAATCTTAGCGACTTGATATTTTAATACAATTCTTGTTATTTACTGATTAAAATGATGGTTATAATCAGATTAGTGCAGTTTTTATGTAAGTCACATAAATCATGCGATTTCACATATTTTACAACTTTTTAAGCACCAAAAACAACATGCAAAGCTAGTAAACTTTATGACAAAGTTTCATGATATTATAACACTTCAAATATTAATATTTTTAGTGTTTAGATTCTGATTAAAAATTATTTTTATCAAATCATAACTTAATCATCATTTCATGAACATGTATCAACATGCATGCTTAAGTACAAGAATCTAATGCATCCACATAACATCATCATCATTTTATATGAACTAAAATATATTCAACATATATTTAAATCATGTTCAAGTATTCAAGAACATCATAATCTACTTATGATCATTTCCTCATCATTTATCATAAATGCAAGAATCATGTTCTTACATATTTATGAACTAACAACAAAAATTCACTTGTATGCATACATATACATATATATACGGCCATACATATATATGTATATAGTTCCAAAAATTCACTTTTTGCATATTCATAAATTCATTTCAAATCATAAAACCCCATTTTAGATCATGCATGCATTAACTTCCAAGAATCAATCAAACATGAATCAATCAAAATCAAAACTCAACCTCATACACACATGTATACACATACACGACCACATGCACACACACATACACCTCCATTTTTATTTTGTACAAAAACCCATTTTGTTATTGTTTTCAAGTTAGTGAATCATCCAAGAACTTTGAGAAACTTCCATCATCATCAAAATCATCAAGAATCAAGAACAAGGTTTTTAAAGTAAATTTTATACCTTCAAGATTTTGATGGGTTTTTAGTAAAGGTTGATGATATGGAACTTGATTCTTGCTTAAGACACCTTGAAATCACCTTTGGATCCTTAAAATCACTTAAAACACCTTGGAATGAGCTTGGAGAGCTTGGATCTTCAAGAAATATTTTGAAATTTCAAAAATTGTATGGACATAGGGTGTTCGGCCGTAGCTTTGCAAGAGAGAGAGAGAGAGAGAGTGAATTTGATTGTGATTTAATTTCTTGGAAAATCAACTTCCTAGTATATTGGATGACAATTTTTGCGGAGATTACAAAAGCTACAACTGCAAATGAAAGATGTTTGCTGGGAGTAGAAGCTGTTGAAGATATACCGCATCTAGATTGGTGCTCATATCTACTGGAGACATTACGTCGGACTAGACAGGGGTGGAAAAACATAAAAATACAATACGTGGGACCTGTCGCCTTTCTTACGGTAAGTTTTACTATATTTGTTAATAATATAAACAAAAATAAATAAATGCGTATTCTAAGTAAAAATTACCTCTTTTGTTATATTTAAACAGCTTCTGTACACACATGAGTACAACAAGAGGCATCGGATATTCGAGAAAGTCGTCGAGATGCCGGTTATTCGTTATATCACATCTGAGCTGATTGATAAAGTTGAAGAACATGTTTCAAATAACGGACCTCTAATGGATAATGAAGTTGAAAATGATTTTGAACCAGATCAAGAGCAGGGTCGTTCAACGGAGGATTATACAATACCACCCGTTGACGCCACAAAAAGCTACAGAAAAAGAACTACGCCTGCAATAGAAAACGAAGGGGACCCTTGCGGGCACACAGATGATACGCTTAATTTCAGCGTTGAAATGCCGGAAACTTCACAATTGAACCTTGTGATGGGAGTTGGAACACAGACACAGCAAATGATGGACTATTGCAACACTCCTGTTCAACTTTCTCCTGGTGTAATATACGGTTACGAGCAGCAACAACAACGACATGCTTCGAACATCAATAAACGGGTATGCCCATCAATATTAATTTTAGTAATTTTTACATACAAAACATTGATGATATTCTCAGCGGATTATTATACCAAAAATATTACAGAATCTGTTGAAACGAATGACGAGCAACATCAAAAAATACAATGCACTTGTTCAAATTGTTCAAGAAATGAACAACTTGGTTTCGGATGCAAAAACAAAGTGTTTTTGGGATCTCGAAATTATGCAAGTGTGTAAGCAGTGGGAAGACACGCTTCGAAGTACACCAGTTTGTGTGCCGCCTGATGCAGCTTGTGATGTTGATCAAGAAGATATTGCAAATGTAGAATGTAGAGGGGATGCAGAAGTTCATGAAGTCATAGCCAATGTTGTGGACAGTGTGAGACACATGGAATCAGAAGGTAAAACATACGATTTCATAGTACACATGCAATTTCATATACACATGCTATTTCATATACACATGCGATTTCATGTACACATGCGATTTCATGTATATATTTGAATCCATATACACATGTGATTTCATGTATAACCTGCGATTTTGATTCTGACTTATTTAACTTCAAAAATTTGTGTGTAGGACTACTGCAACCAGATGATGGAGGCGTAACAGAGACATCTGATGGGGGAGTAACAGACACCTTTTTTGCAAAACTGCAAACTGTGGAACAGGGTGTATACGTTTACAAATCACAAGTGCAGGGTAAAAACTTTTATTACAATATAAAAAAAGAACACAAGCTTATATTTTTTAACTACCACTATGTTGCAGAAAGTGGTGAAACTGAGATGGAAGCAGAAGTGAATTTAGCAGAATCTACACAACACCTTCCATAAAAACAAACTTCCACAGGTACAAAATTTTATTACAATAAAAAAGGGTAAACTTTTAACATTTTTTACTAAAACAATTCGAAACACGCTTGTAGATTTTGGGCCAAACAATGAGCATATATCTGAAACCGAAGTGGAAGCAGTTAATTTAGCAGATACTACACAATAGCAACTACAAGAAGAGGATTCGGGTATCGAAAGTCAAAAAGAAAGAGACGTGGTATGACCTTTGGTAACGGCTGAAGAATTGCAATCAGTTGAGTCACTTTTGAGCCTGGCACCCAACCTGGAAGTACACAAGGGAAGGAACCCAGGTAGGGGGAAACAGGTCTCAAAATCCAGCTAAATAACAACCACCTGCAAAACAAAAAGCGGGAAAAAGGGACATGGAGAACAAAAAAAAAAGGAGGAACCAAAGGGGTTAAATGAACTCCTTTATAAAACAATAGAACTCGCAAAAACTCGAAATGAGAAAAGGTATGCAGACCTTGGAGATGTGTTCTGTTCCCCTTTTTGCAACAGAGTGGTTAATATGCATGAAGCACTCCTAGATCGTGAATTGAGTGTGATTGGATACACATTTGCTACGCTTATGGGAACGGAGTAAGTAAACAATTAGATCTACTAAAAACATGTATATATATGCTCAAAAAAGTTAATTATATAATGTTTGTCTGGCAGATCAGTAGTTTACCAATCAAAAACTGGGGTTTACATATACAAAGCTATATTCGAAAGCTTCTATAGAAATCAATATGTAGCAGCAAACGGAATCGATGCATTTGTGGATGTGCTCAACCTTGAAGAGAAGAAGAGGGATATAAAATCATCACCATACAGACTCTTCTTGTATAGTACAATGATGGTATGTTTCTGATTTTAGACCAATATGATTTAGCATTTGCATGTTTTTCTAAACATTTTCGCATGGCATATCCAACATAAAATCTCATGTTCAGTAATTTCGCATACACATGTAAGAATTTCGCATGTAAAAAACATTTCAAAAATTTCGCATTCACAATTAAGCATTTCGCATGTAAAACATTTTCACATGGTAATAATTTTGCATGTATACTCACATGGTAAATACATTACTTGACCTTACTTGTGATTACTTAACATGCAGCCAGATATCATGTAAAATAATAACTACCCCGATAACCAGCGGCTAAACGTATTTACCTCAAATCTTGAAGACATCTTACAGAAATATGAGGTAAAGAAACTTGGATTAGTTGACCTCCTGTTTATTCCAGTACTTCATGGTGATCATTTCTATTGCGTGTGCTTCCACATGAAAACCGGCCAAGTCAAATTGATTGACAACTCAGCAATTAAACAAGAGTTTCAAGATAGATACAAAGGGCTTCCAGACACCCTGGTAATACCAAATTTGTTCATATCTGTGTTATATTTATGTAAAACCACTGACACAATGTTTCTATGTCACAGAGAAGGGTGCTGGCTTTATACCTGCAAAAGGCCTTAAAAACAACACCAGCTATAAAAAAAACTTGAAGAATCACCTATAGAAAGAAAAGAGATGGAGTGGAGAACTCTTACTAACGGTGTAGATTGTGGGTGTTTACAATGCGACATATGGAAACATACAAGGGGAAAACACCTTGGATGTCTGGGTTTGTTAAAGAAGATAAGGTAAACAATAGACAAAATTCACAACTCCATCTCATGAGACACATATATCTTAGTAAGATTATTCTATCCGAGTACAATCTGGAGCGTCAACGAATAATTAAAGAGACAGGTGCATTCGTTAAAAGGCCAGACAGAGACACATATATGAAAGATTTGGATGCAAAAATCCCAGAGATGTTGAAAGAATACTTTCAAATGCCAGAATACACTTGTTTGATGTTGGATTATTGTACTTATTACATTAGTTTTTTTTATTTTGAAATCGCATGTTTGAAGTATTTGAAACATGACATTAGAAGATTTATAATATGCGAAATATGGAAACATAACATGCGAAATTATATTCTACACCATAATATAACATGCGAAATTCAGGAAAACAAGAAAAGATACAAGTACAAAACTTGCATGTTTTATTAGATAACCACTTGAACAGAAAAAGTACAAAGATACAAATCAACAAAGTCATCCGAAAGATGAAAGAAACTTCATTTTCATGTCTATCGAGCATCTTAAAATAGTTATTGAATCCGCCAGCTCTTTCAACTGCTTCTCATCCTTAACACCTACATCAACTATGAACATAACAACGATTTCTCGAAGACTACTCACTTGCATCTGAGAAAACAAGTTCACAATTTCTTGTCTTCTCTTCATGATTTCTGTTACACGAGAAAGATTGGTTTCCAACATCCCTTGACATGAGCGATCCTCTTGAATTTGTTCCTGAATCCTTTTCCTCAAAGCCTATTTGATACTTGAATCAGAACAGAAGGCAGAAGAGGATGTTGGGAGGTCTGCCATTTTTTAGAAAATAAGAAATAAGTGGTTTGAGATTGGGATATAAAGAGAAAACTCTATATGAAAACAAAAAAACACTGTGTACTAATTATTGAACCGGGTTCAAAAAAAATTAATTATTCTATGGATTCCCATCAATTTATTGAAAGTGCAGAGTTTATGCAAGGTAGCATATGTTCCTAGGAACACGACATGTTGAATACCCATTTTGGCAGTTTCTTTACTAAAAATACACCATGTGTTATGTAATGGCATTTTATTGTATATCCTCCGCTTGGATTGACAATGGATCGGGTGTTGGTAATCCCATACCCGTACCCGGTTACAAAATCGCGTCCTATACCCGACTCAATAACCGTCGGGATTTGTAAATACATTTTTTACTATTGTAATTATTATATTATTTTATTTACACAACTATTATAAATAAAAAAATGTACATTACATACATATAAGTTTTATCATAAATTAATAATAACTTTATGAGAAAAATGCCCGGATAGTCCCTGTGGTTTACCCATTTTTCACCTTTAGTCCCTAACTTTCTAAAATTACAGCTATAGTCCCCAACTTTTGCAATTTCGTTCCCGGATAGTCCCTAGTGCGGATGAAGGTTAGTTTTTGATGTTAAGTGGATGTGAAATTACAAAATTACCCTTAATATTAAAAATTACAATAAAATATTAAAAAATCTAATTTATTACAACCTCCGTCCCATTAATAGTGTCATATTTTGAATTTTCAAAGTCTTTATTTATAAACTTTGACCTTAAATAACTTTGTTTGTGTTAGATAATACTTGATGAAAGTTATATGATTTGAGTATGTTTTACAAGTGTTTTTATCGGGTTAATTTTCATCAAGTTTTATATAACACAAAAAATATATAATTAAAGTCAAAGTTTATAAATAAAGACTTTGAAAATTCAAAATATGACACTTTTAGTGGGACGGAGGGAGTATTTTAAAGAAAAATAAGACCCACTTTGTTCCTACCCCACCCCCACCCCCTCTCCCCTTTCTTTCTTCCTCTTTCTTTTGTCTGAAACAATCAAATCACCACCACCATACTTCACCTCCACCACCACAAACTAATGTTCTATCTGTTTTACCATTTTGGGTGTATAAATATGTTCATGGTGTTTAATTCACAAACTAATATTCATAAGTTATAGAAAAAAAGATAACATAATGCAGATTCTCACTCGAGTACGTTCTCCTTCAGTCGAATACCATCTGAGAATATCACACATGTACTTATATTTCGTATCGCGAGGAACATCCAAGAGATTTGGCGGCAAATATCGCTCGAGAGAGCTGAAAAGCAGAGGAGTGAACTCCATACTATCCGCCCTGTGGTCTTGGTTAGGGTTCCACCGGAGACGGTAGTTGGCGTTAGACGGCGCCAGTCCGCCGTCGGTAGCGTTGCCGTTGGTGACAACGACATTCAAAATCTTTTTTGATTGTATGATATATTTTAGGCTTTCAAAATCTTGAATGTTCATGGTGTTTAATTGTTGTTTAATATAATGTAATCTGGGATTAGTCTTTCAATTTAATGTTTAATCTATACTATATTAATAAGCATATCCAAAGGACTTCATAAGGTCATTGAAATTTCCTTAAAACACCTCTAAAGCATGATGTACATCCCATTAAAGCACAACAACATATACTATCCCAATTATACACTTTTGGTCTCTGAAACAAAAAACACGGACACAAATTAGGGTTTCACAAATCTCCTCATTCTTATCCGCCTCCGACTCTCTCTCTCTTGCGGCGATTCAGAAACACGAAGCTATCTTCACCAGATCTATTTGAGATTTTGCTTTCTTCGGCTGCTATTGATGGTGGTTGTCTGGTTAAGTTGGTATTCCGACCACTCGACAACCATAAGGTAAGATTTGCTGTTGATTGTAGTTATTTCCTTTGAAGATTTGACTGTTGTTATTTCCTATGAACATGTGTTCACCACAGATTGACGGAGAAGAGGTGCAACTGCCACTTTTAGATCTATGGCCCCTAAACCCTAATGCGTTCAAACATTCAGATCTGGTATAAGGTAAGCTTTGTTGTTGATTGTGGTTATTTCCTTTGAAAATTTGATGATTTAACATGTGTTCACCACAGATCGACGGTGAAGAGGTGCAACTGACACTTTTAGATCTACGGTCCCCAAAACCTAATGCGTTCAAACATTCAGGTCTGGTATAAGGTAAGATTTGTTGTTGATTGTGGTTATTTCCTTTGAAAATTTAATGATTTAACATGTGTTCACCACAGATCAACGGAGAAGAGGTGCAACTGAGCTTTTAGATATGCGGCTCACAAACCCTAATACGGTCAAACTTTTAGATTTGTTTTAAGATAGTTAATCGATTGTTTAGTTGATTTTTATGTCGACCCATGTTTTAAATTTTGAATTTAATTGTTTTTGATTGAAGAGTTTTGGTTCGATTCATAGTAAGAAAAAGGGATTTATGGTGGATCAAGTGTTGGAGGGTAACCAACCGGTTTTGATGTTCGGTCTAGCCACTGTGGATTTCATATCTTGTAGAGTAATTCGATAGAGTGATTTAAAATAGTTCAAATTTGTTCCCTGTCTAAGATCTAGGGTTTTATTGTAGCTTTTGAAGTTAACAGATTTAATTCTTACGATTCTATTGGAACAGGTGATGATTTTGTTGTAAAACATAACTTAACGAAGATGAATCATGTGGTTTGTTCGAAGCCTAGGCAAGTCAACCTCTTCAGTTCCGCCTTGAACGTGCCTGCTATGAATTGAGGATGACAAATGTGGTATATGTTCTTTAATTCAGGGTTTTATTTTCGTAAAGAAGTTTGTTTTTTTACTCTGAAATGAATTATTATGTGTATCTTGCAGCTATCAGCCAACTGGACTTATATGAATATAATTCAGGCCCAGACTGAGCATGAATTTATTTTTAACCTTATCTTTATGTTTATATTTCTCAGGTTTGTTTAATTGATGTGGGTGGACGTTACGGTAAGCTTATAGGCATGCTTACTAAGAAAGATGCTGCTACAATTGGTGTCATCCTGGGAATCGAATGTATTCACAATAAGTTTCCAGAAGACTTCATTAAGGGTCTTTGCTTCCACTTGAGCCTCTTTTAGACGGGTGTGAAAAGAGGTTTGTTTAACCTTTTCCTTAATACGTTTCAAATCCTTATAATATAACTTGCTTGTCTTTTAGGAATCGACTTTTGTTACTTACTAAGTTTTTAGAGCATCTTGTGAGTGAAGGTAGTCAAGGTGTCCATGTTTGTTTTGTTTCAGATGGTGTGGTGTCTGATGCGAGCAAAAAGAAGAAGGCAGTCGCCTCAGCCAAGAGAGGAGGTACAGCCGTCGCCGCCGCTACATCAGCTAAGGTGGTTCAGATGTAATTACATTCTATTCCCTTTTAACATTATTCTAGACTTATGCTCACCCAATTAAAATATCTATTCTCAAATCTAATTGTAGCAGAATGTGGCCATCAAAGAAAGCAGCCTCTTGAAATATGTAAACATCAAAAAATGGGAGGCTTTGTGACTTCACATATGGTCAAGGGTATGATTTGCAAGAAAATTTGGATTTGGATTCATGTTCGTTAAATATGTAGAGTTAAGTGTTGAGTACTTATTGATGCGCTTGAAAGTTCGACTGGATTCATGTTCGTTAAATATGTAGAGTTAAGTGTTGAATATGGTTTTTGGTTACTGATTATATTATATTTTCCAACCTTTCTGTTTTAATTAATTGTATCATGTCATTATATTGTATTTTCCAACCTAAACGAAGAGAAGTACAAAACAGCCAAACAGGAAGATTGGAATCTGTTTATTTGATCAGCAATATCGGTTTCGGGTCACAAATTGCCAGCATGTTATGTGGGTTTTTGTTGGTTTCCATTTCCTTCTTTGTTCTAGAATAAAGGGTGTAGAGGGGGATGCTCCCTACCCCACGTTTGTTTATCATGCTCTATGTTCCAGTAGGTTTCTAAGTTGTTTGGTCGCATGTAATCCCCGTTATAAGGGTTTTCTGTTTTGTTTAGGGTATGAACTATGAAGAAATATGATCAAGTTCTGAGAAAGAGGCTTGAAAGAACTTAAGAGGGATACTCAAAAGAGTCAGAGTGTCAGACGATGCCTTGATTTGGAATGTTGACAACATCATCACAGAAGAGTTTATGGTATAAACTATGAAGGTTGCTGACAACATTATCACAGAAGAGTCAGACGATGCTTTGATTTGGAGACGGAGTAAATGATGCTCCCGCCCTCAAGAAAGCCGATATCGGGATTGCAGTGGCTGATGCGACCGATGCAGCCCGTAGCGCTTCCGACATCGTCCTTACCGAGCCCGGGCTTAGTGTCATCATCAATGCTATTTCGACCAGCTGCGCCATCTTCCAAAGGATGAAAAATTACACGGTAATGTCATCTCTAAAGTACACGGATGGTTCATATCGTTTACCAAAATTTTGGATTTGATCCCTATCTTTCTAAAATTACATGCATGAAAAATTACACGGTAATGTCATCTCTAAAGTACACGGATGGTTCATATCGTATACCAAAATTTTGGATTTGATCCCTATCTTTCTAAAATTACATGCATGGTCCCAAATTTTGGTAAACCACAGGGACCGTTGATGTGGGTTAAAATACACATATTTGTCCCGTATAAAGTGTATAATTTTTGTATAAGTTTTATTTCTTTTTATTTAGTTTTAGTATTATATTATATTATATTGTGTTTTGCCAGGTCCTGGTGCAAATAGAGCAAAAACGAGTAATATGGAAATGACCAGCCAGTTGGGCATAGTAAAACGCCAGTGACTGAATTTAAATTGCCGCTTGAAGTTTGGGCTGCTAAAATACCCGTAAGAAAGCGGCTGGCATATACTTTTGTTGGAGAAATAAAAGAAAAGGCATACATCATGACCACAAAACTTCGAATGAAATTAGTGGGTGTTTGACTAAAACCCTATTGCTAGGGTTGTAAACGAACCGAACGTTCAGCGAACAGTTCGTGAACCGTTCGGCGGGAAGTTCGTTTATGTTCGTTCATTTAATAAACGAACGAACATGAACAAGAAATTTCGTTCGATTAGTTAAATGAACGAACATGAACAGAGGTCTCGTTCGTTCGATTGTGTTCGTGAACGTTCGGTAAGGTGTTCGTGAACGTGTTCGTGAACATTCGTTGATTTGCGTTCGTTTATGTTCATATATTTGTGTTTTAATTGAAGATCTTTGTACTTTCTTATATTTTATTTATACTTTTTATATTATTAAACTTTTATTTATTTTATTACCCTAACAATGAAACTAGGAAACCCACTTTCACCTTGTTTATGCATGATTTCCCTTTCATTTCTCCTTATTTACAATGGCGAATACGATCGACCTCAGTTCCACAATAAGGGATTAAAGTTCGAGTGCTAATCTCTGGTCCATCTATCTTTATCCTTCGCCGCGTTCGCCAAATTTATTTGTGTTCGTTTATGTTCGTGAACCGTTCGTGAACACACTCATTTCCTTAATGAACGAACACGAACATAAAATCTCGTTCGGTAAGTGTTCATGAACCGTTCGTGAACACATTTATTTCCTTAACGAACGAACATGAACAAGGGCTTGTTCGTGTTCGTTCGGTTCGTTTACAGCCCTACCTATTGCTGAATAATATTAATTTTAACCAAAGAAAAAAAAAAGAAAGAAAAGGAGACAGGAGGGATGCACGTGACAATTACTTGTAGAAAAAGAATATTCTGTATCAACATTAACTAGGTTTTTCGTCCGCGCGCGTTGCGGCGCGCAAAACCCAATTGGAACTTCAGGTTGTGGTAAGAAAATATGTCGTAAATAACCTTTAGTGCAAAGCGAACCATACACACCATTATATATTTATATTCCCCCTATGTTATAATGTGTATAACAAAAACAAATATCACCCAAAGCTCAAAAGGCAGAGTTTAAGCAGCTGCAGCAGTGGCAAGTGACGTTAATCTGGTGGCTTGCCGAGTGACAATAGTGGATAGCAAGGGATGCAGGTCTATTTACCTCCACCGTTGGCTAATGATGACGCCACAGAACTACAACAGCAGCTATAATCAAATAGGTGTTAAGAAGGAGATTTGCACATGCTATATATTTCTTGGACAACCTGCATGCATCACAGCAAACTAAATTTGCATAGCTGATGATCATCACTATTGTAAATATATTAATAAAATGTCTAAAATGTATTTTTTTTTTCCTCTTACCAAACTTAAGTATATATTTATTCTATGATCAGTTATGGTGGTAGTTAAAGTTTCTTGTACACAACTATTGTTAATTTACCAATGCAGCAGCAGAAAGATTTTATTTTTTTTAAGGACTTTTAATACAAAAAAAAAACTCAAACAAAATAAAAAGAGGCAAACGACAACCTGTATAGTTAGTTTTAACAAAGTGTTAAAATATTTCGTTTGGAGGGCGCGTGTATATTATATGATTATTGGCCTTCTTAAGATCTCCACCTCTGGCCTGTTGACCCGTTTGGTGACCTTGCGAATAGTTGCGATTTCCCCTCATAATGCTGCCTCTGTGTCTTCGTTACTGCATATGTTATTTATAGGTGTTAGTTTATCGGTAGCACAGTTCACGTATGTTAACATCTAAGACAGTAATTAGCGTATGTGTGCTAAAACTGCCATTATCCACCAGCAAATAAACAAAAAACCTAAATACTTGACACCTCTACAAATCTATTATTATGTTGTATTCAGGTATACTATGTCTGTGTTAGAATGTGTAAAGTAAATATCCATCGTCAGCGAAGGTGGTTCCAAACAGCTAAAGCACCAAAAATATTTTATTTCAATATTATATAATCACAAATCTATGGATTCCTCTTATTAGTAAACTAATAGAAAATTTACTTATGCTCAGTGGCGAAGCTTGAAATTTTTTACGGGGGGGTCGAAAAAGTATATACCCAAAAATTTCTACAGAACCGGGGGGTCGAAAACATATATACTCAAAAATTTCTATACAAAAACTACATATATAACACTAATATATTGAATCTAAAAGCTTGTGAATAGTATATTGTGCCCCGTGTTTTACCCAAAAAAAGTATATTGTGCCCCGTGTCACATCTTCATGCGTTCTTTTCCCCCTTTCCTCTTTTCTCTACTGGCCGAAAAGTTCGGGGGGGTCGGGCGCCCCTCCCGGCCCCTTCAAAGCATCGCCCCTGCTTATGCTTATCCTCAAAAGCTCAAAAGTTAAGCCTGTAATTGTGGAAGGAAATCTTAAATGGTATTGTTCTACAATTGAAAACAAAAATAATCATCTTATGATATATAACATAGATGTGTTATCTCTACCAACAGATGCTCAAGCTCAACACATAAATATGCTTTTGTGCAGTTACTTAGTCATTAGAATCATCACCGTAACACCGAAAATAGCTTGAACGGACACGGACACAACAATACCGATCTAACTGAAAAAGAAACATGCAACTGAATCGAGGCTTACCGGAATTCTTGCTGAAGTTAACCGGAGTCTCGTGACAACCTTATGTTGTATTCAGGTATACTATGTTGTATACCTGACACCTCTATCAGGCATACTATGTCTCTACAAATCTATTATTATGTTGTATTCAGGTATACTATGTTGTATACCTGACAGCTCTATCAGCTCGAAGAAGGGTTCCAGTGACTCGGGTTGTGGTTGATAGCACATTGGTGATCGGTCCAAGGTTAAACTGAATGCCAAGAGGAGACTCGGCAGTAAGTTATAAGTCCCTGGTTGCATGCAAAATAAAAGAAAGGTTAAGAGTTTGCCAATAGTTTAGCTCGTGCATACTGAATGTTCATGAACCATGTAATCTATATGTTGTGCATTCCGGCGTATGTGTATTGTTCCGTAGATAGCATCGAATTCTTTCCATGTATATGTATACATAGCATGAAATACGTGTCTTTTTGAGTCTATAAACTTAAATTTGTAATTTTGTTTTGTCTTCTTAAAAATTATCTCCTAAAATTATATCTTATATTGAAAGCTAATATGAGGTATGTTTAAAAAATCTACTGTGAATTATTGATTGAATATATACAATGCTAGCCATCATATACAACCATTATTGATTGAGTGTGTACAATTGCATATTTACTCTATCCGAAACAAAATTGCGTATATGTCAGCTGAAACAAAATTCTTTATGGGTTATGAAATACCAGCTACATCATTTTATATCTATACAATATGTAAAATGATTAAAATAAAAAAAAATAAATATTAAATTATAGAATACATACAAGGGTGACTCTGAGTTACTCCTTTCAGATTGATCGCGCCAACCGTTCTTCGGTTACTACCAATCTCAACTCCGAACCTGGTAACCATCTTCCATCCTCTAATTTGACAAATAAAACACAAATTGAAGTGACCCAATTCATATGCAACAATTATTTCAGATTCAGCATTTAGGGTATTGAAAATTCAAACTTTTCAACCGCAACAAAATCTTGATCTAAGTTTCCCGATCTAACTAAAAAAGAGATATCCCCGTAAAACTTAAGTGATTGAGAAATTGATTTGCAAATTCGACGAACTAATCAGTGTCTTATATGAAGACGAAAATGATTACAAAGAAGAATTTTAACTTGCTAAAGTTCAGTTAGGTTTCGGTAAAGACGTACCTGGTCGTTGTGTGCAACGGTATGAATCAGGTGCC